>JADMLD010001659.1:0-668616 GCA_017589585.1 Phylloscopus whistleri
AGAAAAAATCAGAAAAAAATTGGAAAAAAATCAAAAAAAAAATCAGAAAAAAATCGAAAAAAATTGAAAAAAAAATCTGGAAAAAATTGGAAAAAAATCAGAAAAAGTCAGAAAAAAAAGGAAAAAAATTGGAAAAAATTGAAAAAAAATCGAAAAAAGAATCAGAAAAAATTCAGAAAAAAATCGAAAAAAATTGGAAAAAAACGGGAAAAAGTCAGAAAAAAAATCTGAAAAAAATCCAAAAATCCCAATTTTCTCCCCAGGGTACTGCTGGAACTGCTGTAGAGATATCACTAATGTAGTACAGCTACTTCAGAGGGTTACAAATGTGCAAACATCCCCAGTCCTTCTTCCTTCTGTTTCTACATTTTCAACTCCTATCTATCACATACTGTACATGCAATAATTGACCTCTTCTAATTAATTAAAATGTATATTCTAAGTTCAGCTCTCAAAGCTGAATGGACTGGGGACAATGGGCTGAATTTTACCCCCCAAACAAAGAAGAGAATATACCTGTTTCAGATTAATTACTCCACATTCTGGTATGATGGCAACATAAAGCCTCTGGTCTAATCATTCTTCCCTCAGGAATTACACCAAGACCTACTTGGGGGAAAGAAAAAAAGAAAAAAGAAAAGAAAAAAGAAAAAGAAAAAAGAAAAAAGAAAAAAGAAAAAAGAAAAAAGAAAAAAGAAAAAAGAAAAAAGAAAAAAGAAAAAAGAAAAAAGAAAAAAGAAAAAAGAAAAAGAAGAAAAAAGAAAAAAGAAAAAAGAAAAAAGAGAGTGAGAGAGGATCCAACACAGGCTCAGCTGTGTGCTCCCACCTCTGCAAGGCAGCTGTATTTTACACCCATAACTAATTGAATTTTTGGACTTCCTACACAAAATCCCAGCAAAGAAGCTAATAAATGGCACCAGGAGAAGCAAAGAACCCTCAGCTTCTAACATAGAAAGTATCATTAACCTTCTATTTAAGAGTAAGTCAGAATTCAGAATTGAAACTCCCTTGATCTATACCTTTGAGTGCCTTTTGAAAACTTATCTCACAAATCACACTAAGTATGGATTAAAATTAATATACTAAAGGTATGCCAAAATATTTTGATGTAAGGTCAAAAATCACCCGTGTTTTAAACAGTTTCTAACAATTCCTGCTCAGGTCCCAAAAAGGGAAATGGGAACCATCTTCTCTACTACAGGAGACATTAGTAAATTCTCAGGCTAAAAAAATCAAGTTAATTAAGAGGGTCTCACTTCAGGTAAAGTGTACTTTTTACATCTGCAGTAATGGGAGGAAAAACCAATCAAATAAAACCCCAATCCCCCCTCCCCGGCGGGGGTAGAGCGTAGCGTTTCGCCCGGGCACCACCGAGCGCCGCAGCCTCAACGGCCGGGGCCGGGGGTCGGGCCCCGAGGCCCCCCGCGATCCCCCGGTCCTCCCTTTCCCCTCGCGTCCCGGCCGTACCTCCAGGATGTCCTCCAGCACGTACGCCTCCATCTCGGCCGCCCGCGCCCCTCCTCCCAGGGAGCCTCCGACCCCTGGGGAAAACCGGGGGGCGCTGGCCCCGCATCCCTGAGCGGGGAGGACGGGCGGCTGCTCTCCGGGGCGGGGGTGACTGGAGGCCGGGATCGGCTGTGCCCCACCACAAGGAGCTGCCCCTTCCCCGCAGGGCCGAGGGCGGGGGGGAGCCGGGAGCCAGCTGGAATTATGAAACCGGATCAGCAGGGAAACCCCCCGGGCCGCCCCCGCGCCATACCTCCGAGACCTCCTCTTCTTCCTCCTCCTCCTCCTCTTCCTCGTCGTCGCTGCCGAAGTTGCTGCTCTCGCTGCCGCAGCCGCCACTCTCGCTGCTGCCAGCCGGCCGGGCCGCCCGCCCGCCACGCTTCACCTTGCCTGGCACCGCCTTCTTCTTCAGCAGGAGGTCCCAGACCGGCACCAGCCCGGCCGCGCCAGGCCCGCACAGCAGCCGCCCGTCCCCAAAGTGCTCCCAATGAGAAAATGGCCGCCGCCCTCACTGCGGGGGATTAAATCACCTCGGCCCTGCCCCGCGCAGGCGCCCTGGGGCCCCGCCCCGCGCAGGAGCCCTGGGGCCCCGCGCACCTGAGCCGGGCCTGGGACCCGCCCCGCACACCTGAACCTTGTCCGGGACCCAGCCGTGGGACCGCCCGGGACCGCCCCGGGATCGCCCGGGACCCGCCTCCGGGACCGCCCCCGGGACCGCCCCGTGCCCGCTCGGGACCGCCCCGGGACCGCCCCTGTGCCCGCTCGAGACCGCCCCCGGGACCGCCTCGGGACCGCCCCTGTGCCCGCCCAGCCCCGCCCCGGACCGCCGCCGGCACCGCCCCCGGGACCCACCCTGCCCGGGGACGGGACCATCGCTCCCGGCCCCGCCCCTCAGCCCGGAGCCGAGCCCGTGGAGCTGAGGTGGGGCCGGGAATGGCACCGGGAGTTCTGCTTCGCTCCTGTCCGTGCCGGCGGCGGGTCCCGAGCGGGGCCGCCTCTCCCCCGGCGGGCTGTGGGGCTCGGGGCCGGAGGAGCGGGGCGGCGTTGGGGCCGGGACCGGCACCGGGATGGCCGCGGGCGGCGGGAGCCGCTCCTGCAGCCGCCTGCAGGCGGCGCTGCGCTGGGGTCCTGTCGGGGCTCCTGGCACAGAGCCGAGTTCTGCTGCTGACCGGGACCGGCCGGGGGAGGGGGCCCCCTGTGCCGGCCCCGGGACCCCCCAAACCCCGCCGCTCCCCGCCGTGCTGGGGAATCTTTCTTCCGCCGTAGATATTCTATATGAGAAAACTCAAAACTCAGGGATACGGGGTCTGAGGGGAGAGGAGAGACTCTGGTCTAAGTTCAAAATGCACTGGGAAAATTAAATTGGGAAAAATAAATCTGTGGAGCAGCTCATTTCCTCTCCCACATTGGCTTCTGTGTGATCGTCTGTGACTGCAGCTGCCCCGCTGAGATTATCCACCTGTGGGGCTATAATAACCTGCCAGGTTCTAAGCACCACAGAAAATAAGGGGAGCACTCCCTGGATCAGGCAGTGGAGCCTCTCAGCAGTGCCCCAAAGCCCAGCAGTGCCCAGCATCTCTGGCGGGAATTTGAGGGGTCCCAGCACAGCCCCTCCGTAGTGCTCCCCTGGAGCTGACGCTTCCCAGCAGCCCCGACCGGGGTTTGGGGGTCCCAGCACAGGCCCCCGGCACACCCAGGGTTTTAGTTCCACCTCTCACCTGTTCCAAGTGGAGGGAAGAGGGGAGGGCTTTTGTCACACATCACAGCAGCAGTGATGGATCAGGGATTTTTTTTTTAATTAAAAAAAAGGGTAATAAAAATAAAGCAGGTCTGATATAAATGTCTTTAAAAGCCATTAAAGCTTTTTAAACCCAAGACCATCATGATTCCTGAGTTCAGTCTTCTGTTCACACTGGCTCTGGTATCATGAAATCAAGCAGGCTCTTCAAGAAACAGTAAACCATCATGACTAAACCCCTGGCTCCTTGTTATTTGCACTTTCAGCCCATGGTAGGAAGTTCTGCAGCCTTTTTTCCCCATCCTATATTGAACAGAGGATGGATATTAATGACACACATGTGCACAAACAGTCTTTCTGGTTCTTTAAAAAGTCAAAATAATAAATATGATAATAATATGATAATAAAAATGATATAAGTAATATTGTATCTCAGTCTGTTCAGACCAATCTGACGTGGGTCAGTAACAGAGCCGGCTCCTGCGCTCCGAGCCACACGTCCCCGATGTAAACGGAAGTCAGGAACACAGAAACAGCTGTGGAAGAAAGGTGAGAGAAAAATCAGAAGAGATATTCTTCTCTTTGCACACAGTAATACCAAGCCAAACTGTTTACCTCCAGGACTATGTTTTAAAGGGGTTCCCTAACTCTTTTCCTAGATGGAAAATCTGGAGTGGCTTTGCCCATGCAAGGCCAAGGCTCCTACTCACAAGAAGGAACAAACCAGTTTCCTGTTAAATAAAACAGTTTGAAATCTGCCCTGTCAGATGCTATCATTGACCAGCAAGAGGAACCAGCATCCAGGCCCACAGAGACCTGTTTTTTGCAGACTATTTTCCCTCTTGGAATTACATTTTTTTTTGTACCTTTTGTTCCATTTTAGTCCTCGAAAGGGAAGTTTCTTACAGGGAGCGTGAGTGTTGTAGTGTCAGAAAACCTGACAGAGTGACCATGCTCTGTGCTGCCCACCCCTGCCCCCATCTCATCAGACACAGCTTCTGCTTTGGGAAGCCATGAGCCTGGGTGGCTATGGAAAAACTGGTTTACTGGGTTAAAAAAGCCACGGAATTTCCTAGTTCCTCCCACCACTGCCTTATAACAAGAGCGATAAGAGCAAGACAAGTCACCTGTCTTGTCCGCATCCTCTTCCGTCGCTGCTGACAGGCACAGGGATTTCACAAGCTCGTGGAAGGTGCTGGCCAGGCCTTGCTCCTCCAGGAGCTGCAGCACGATGGAACTGAACACTCTGAGCTCCCTGGAGAACCCAGCTGAGGTGCAGAGCCAGGTGTAAAGCCTGAAGAGGTTGTTCCTCAGCGTCTCATCCCTGAGCATCTCTCGCGTGGCCGCCAGGTGTGGCAGGACGTGGCTCTGTGGCCACCTCAGCACCGGGGACACGTCCTGCTCCCTGAGGAGGCTCTACCCAGCCAGGGACCTCAGCAGCCACTGAGTGACCGCGTGAGCGGACGCACAGGTGACAGCCACCGCCTCGGCCCCAGCTTCACCGGCTCTGAGGCTCTCCCCTCCCTGTGTGGAGGGTGGTGCTGGGAAATCAGGGTCCCAGTGGGCGAGCATGGAATTCAGGTGCTCTCTGCATTTCTCCAGCTCAGACACTTCCACGTCTGCAGCAGGGTCATCTTCTTCCCCCTCGTTCTTCTCCCGGCTGTGACGATACACGTGAGATGAGGCTTGAGGTTTGCTCTTGTCTTTAATATTTTCTGTAAGAAGAAAACCACCACCAAAACAAACATCAGACACTCCAAAGGGTTTTCCTGGTACAAAACTGGGCAAGTAAGGTGCTCTCCCGTGTCGGTTCAGTTGTTACAGTGGTAAGTACCAGCCTCGTTCAGCAGCCTCGCGGAGCCTGCGCTGTTCCAAGGGGCTCCGGGAGCTCCAGGGACTCCAGGCTGGAACCTGATTCCAAACTGGATCAACCAGCCTGGAGATGAGAGAATCTCCCAGAGCCTGGAGCAGCACAGCCCACACACAGAGTGAGTTACAGCCATCGCTCCAAAAACTCCTATCAGGTCTTTCTGAGGAGTTCTAAAGGGTGAGAAAAAGTTTAGAAAAGCTAAAGCTTTTACAGGATCCCCTAAATACATGACACTTTCTTCACTGATACAGAACATTTAAACAAACCCACAGAAGCTTTAATGTGCACCAAAAGCAGTTGCTGCTGCAGGAAACCAGCGTTGTTTTAAGACCTCCCACTCCCAAGTTCCTGGCACTTTTTGTTCACAGAGAGAACAAAAGAAATCACACAAGTCCTGACACATTTTTCCTTTCTTCAAAACTGATGACAAGAAGAAATGTCAACTGCTTAATTTTTGCTTGCTTTATTCACTTACACATCACTTTCAGATCCCCATCCACAGAATGATTAAAACATTTAAGCACAAAGCCTCCAGGCACTGCTTTTCCTTTTAAGACTTCTTTAAAGAATATAATTTTCAAAGCCTGACACGAGATTTGCAACTAAGTTCCATTTTAAAGCTGTTTCCGTTTTTTAACCGTCTTTCTCCAAAGCTTCCAAATGATGTTAAGGTTAGAAATCACCACACAGAGGCTCTGAAAAATACCTTTCCATTTCCTTTCCTCCTCCCTCAAGCTACATCAGTCTGACAGGAGGCAGGAGTACTATTTCCAGAGACGTTTGCCTCACTCGTGCTGTTGGTCTGCAACAGCTGCAACAAAATACACCTTCCTTGAAGTATTTAAGCACTTACTGAGCAATTCTTTGCTTTGGTACTTCTGAGCCAGGGCCTGCAGGTCCTCCTGCAGCTGCAGGTCTTTGCTGACAAGGCTCCACTTGTGCAGCAGCAGCAGCAGCAGCAGCAGCTCCCTGCTGGATAGGATGCCATCGTTGACCGTGAAACGCCTCATCTCCCTAAAAGCCTCAACAACAACAGCACCGTGTTCCAGCACAGAGCTGAGGGGGCTGAAGAACTCAGTCAGCTTGGCCAGATCTACATCAGCCCTGTCAAAAGAAAACACAAGTGCCACGTATTTTCCTGCATTCTAACCAATAAGGTTTTAATCCTTACTGTCAGAATGGCCAGGAATTAAGGATGTAGGACTTGACAGCAACTGTGCATCACATCTTACTTTATTCCCCATCTATTCAAACACCTAAACCCTCCCGTCAAAGAACTCGCATCCAAATTCACCACTCAACACACAAAGTGAAGGTGAGAAAAGCCACTCATCTACCAGAGATAAAGAAATCCTCTCGCCCCTAATAAAGTTCAAGCTGGACAGAGGATGAAAAGCAAACCGACTAACACAAAAAAACAAAACAAGGGACTTACCGAATATGTTTGATTAACGTGACCAAAACATACAGAAATTCATTTACAAGCTGAATAGGAAGATGTTTCCTCTTCTCCTGGGACTGATTCTTCTTTTCTCTCTTGTCTCCTAAATTGGTTAGCCACAGAGTATGGAGTAAGGGAATAATTTTATTTATCACCTTGTTTTCCAGAAACCTGAAAAACAAACCAAAACAAACAAGCAAAACCATAAACCCCCAAACCAAAGCAAACAAAACCCCAAAACACAAAACAAACGCATTTGGAAGGCACATCCTCAGCAGCAGCTGCTCCGTCACCTACAGGGCACCACATCCCAGTGCACTTCTGGTGCGCTTGCCTGAACCTGCCAGGGCGCTCTGTGCAGAAGAGGTTTTTTGAGTATGTAATTGTATGTGAGGGAGAGGCAAGGGCAGGAGCTGTGTTCTAGACAGCTCAAAGCCACTCCTGTGCCACTTGCTGTGCAGCAGGTCCTGTGACAGGATGTGAAATGAGGCTGCTGGAAATTTAAGAGGTAAAGCCACCAATACAAGGTGCTGTTTTGCTTTCTCGGTTTTTCAAGGAAGTGTTTTCCAAATCATGAAGCCCCTCCACCATCACCCCTCCCACCACAACCTGAAAGCATCTTGATTCTGTTTTCCAAAACACAAGGGACACCTCAGGGTTCAGCAGGTTCTGCCAGTACAGCCCTCGGTGCCCCTGTCTCCCTGCCTGTCACCCTCGTTTTAATACTCAGCCACATAATTATTCTACTGTGGACAGCAAAATTGTTCCCATTCCTCCTGTACTTCTCTGGTTACCTTTTCTCTAAGCTGTGCAGGATCCACGTGAGGATGCTGTGATCCTGTATCAGCTCATAGGCAGCTCTGGTGACACGGGCAGCACTTTGTAATACCTCCAGAATACAACTCTGAAAGAGAAAATGTAACTTGTTCTTCTACAGTCAGGATCTAATTATCTAACCTACAATTAGCAATTGGACTGGCACCTGATCACCTTCATAGTGAAATGAACACCACCTGTCCTCAGCAATTCCAGGGAAGGAAAGACTTCCTTCAAAGCTTCCTACCACAGGTGCTACTCTTACAAGAACCCTTTGGGTAGCAAGACAATTTTATTATTTTGTCCAAGGTTCTGGTACCTGAAATACTCAGGGTGGATGCTCCCAAGCCTGACAGCTCCTGGCACGTGAGTTTCCCTCCTGCTGAAGCACTGTTCAGGTAACAAACATGCTGGCTGGGGAATGGAGACCCCCAAAAAAGAAAAGGCCCTGACTGTAGGGCACAAAACCACAGCGCCCACGTGAGGCTCTGTGACAGCAGGAACCTGTTCCAGTTTCAGGGGATAAGGATGTCACTGGTTGAGACAGAAGCAATTATTTCCCCCTCCACACATACACAAAATCCACAAGGAACAGATTTCCAAGAGGGCAAAGGCAGAGTCAGTTGCTCCTTTCTGCTTTGTACTTGAGATCTCAAAGCCATGCAGACTTCGGTGGTCTGGGGGTTTTTTTGGTGCTTTCTTTTGAAATTCTTACCTGGGAGCTCTCATCACACAAAGGACGTTGAAAACGGAAAGCATGACCTGGAAGATGAAATCTGAGGATCCACTCACACTCTGCTTTGTAGTGGAAGCCACAAAGAAAAATACCACCACCAGACATTTGGACATTTCCAAATAATACCTGCTCCTAAGAGCACAGAACTCTGGCTCCCTGCGAGTGCCAGCTCAGAGCTTACTGCAGCTTGTTCTGGCTGTCTCAATTTCCACCCCTATCCAATTTCATCACTAACATCCATCAGAACAGTCAGTCTGCAGCCCAAACATGCAGTGGAAAAGGAATTGCACAAGCTGCTGAAACACCGCTCTGCCTGCCTTGGCACGGCCTCGCCTCTCCTGCCCCCGCGCTCCTCCTGCACCAACAGCTCAGCGGCGCCCCCTCCTGACCGGGTACCTCGCTTACATCTCCTCTGCAGCTCCCAGCCTCGACTCACCTCTCCGATGTCCAGGGATGAGAATTAACATCGGCTGCAAAGGAAGGCCGGCTCGGCCCCTGGGAATTTCTTGCTGTCACTGGGCTGCTGTCTCTTAGTCTGGTGCCATAAAAAACCAAACATCAAAGCAGGATCTGAGCTGATCTGCTGTCCGGTCTGTGAGGGGGTCTCAGTGTCACACCTGCCTAAAACACACAAACACTAATGGATGCTTAGCGTTGCACCAGAAACACCACTACCCCAACCATGCAAATATATACATTTTAAAAAAGAAAACTCAAGAAAAACTCCACCCCAAAAAAGACAACTCTTATTACTCATAGTCAAATGACCAAATATAATAAAAATAACCCCATGTCCAATCCCTTTAAAAAAACTCCAAAATATATACCCAGAACCCCCAAACTTAAAAAGACCTGCCTCTAACCAAATAAAAAGAAAAAAAAAAGCGTTTCGAACTATATCAATTCATTAACCTAACACATCAAAACCACAAAAATTTAAATCCTCAGACAACACTAGTACACCATATACACTAATCCCATCACTACAGACAAAATCAAAACCAATTGAGACCCCAAAAACCCCCCCGAGCCCACCCGGAAGGGGCGGGAACCCCGAGGGCAGCGAGGTGGGAGGACTCGGGGCCAGAGCGCCTCTGGTGAGACCAAAGAGATGCGGCCAGAGCGGCCCGGGAGTTACCACAGAGACACGGGAGAGAGGAGCCCGGAAAGTTACCATAGAAACGCCAGCAGAGCGGGCCCGGGGGAACGGGGCCGATCTCAGGGCGGAGCCGGGGCCGGGGAGGGGCCGGGGAGAACGCGGTCGGGCTCAGGGCGGAGTCGGGGAGAACGGGGACGGGCTCAGGGTGGAGCCGGGGCTCGGGAGGGGCCGGGGGGACCCAGGAGAGATCCCAGGGAAGCCACCAAGTTCCCACTTGCTCCTTTTTCTTGCTAAGTACCTGGGAGCCAGGGCAGTGATCCTAAGGATGAAGAGGGGCTTGGGACAATACTAAAAGACTTGGAGGAACCATTTTTCAGAAGGATGTGGGTTTGAACATTTGTCCATTATCGGGGTGGGCTGGGGGAGTGCTGCAGTACCGCCTTTTGTCCACAAGGTGCCAGCACTGCCCCGGAGCTCAGCACCCCCCCCGCTCCCCCACCCCTCGCCCCCCCGCCCTGCTCCAAGCCCAGCTCCAAGCCCCGCTCCAAGCCAGGCAGAACCCAGTCAGAGCTGCGGGCAGCTGAAACTGTCCCCGGGAAGCCCTGCCCAGAAAACCGGGGCGTCCGTGTCCCCCCGCCGCCCCCTGTCTCTCCCGCAACCCCTCGGCCTCCTCCCCCTGCTCACGTTTCTGACTCCCCCCTGCCTGCCGGAGGGCAGCGGGGGTGGTGAGCGGCGGCAGCTCCCACGGCGGCGGCAGCACGCGGCGGCACGCGGTGACCGCAATGGTGGCGGCACGCGGACCACGCCCGGGGGGGCGGTGCTGGAGGGAGCTCGGAAGCAAGAGGCGGCCCCACCGCTGCCTGTGGGCGCAGGTCCGGCTCCTGCCCGCCCGCAGCACGGCTGGAGTTACAGACCGTGTCTGCGCACCTGGAAAATTGCTCCCAGGCGGCACCGTAGTCAGGGTAGAGCGCAGGCAGCCGGGTAGACGCACTAGGGGGCCTTGCATTTTTCCCGCCCTTTTTGCCGCCATCTTGGGAAGGGCAAGCACGTGGTGCCGCGCCGCCATACTGGGAAGGGCGTCACGTGACTTCCGCCCTCACTCGCCGCCATCTCGCTGCAGTACAAATCAATGTCCACGAGATGGCAGCAGTGTCCACGAGTTCACAGCCCGGCCCTAGCGCGCTCATCGGGGATGGGCTCGGGGGAGCGCTGCAGTACCGCTCTCTGTCCACAAGGTGCCAGCACTGCCCCGGAGCTCAGCGCTGGGTCAGGGGCAGGCACGGAGCAGAGGCAAAAGAGGTGCCCAAAAATCCCCTTCCAAAAATCCCTTCAATTAAATGCCACAAAAGTCTCCCAACCACAACTCCAAGAACCATGTCATCAATGAAATCCAAACCAAAAAAGCCTTTCTTTTAGGCTATATTTCCAAATTTTTAATTTTTTTTTAATATTGATATTTATCATTACAATTTATCTTTTATATTCCTATCTATGTATATTATATCTCATAGAATATACGCAACATGTAATATGATATATTGTATTTATATTATTGGTATTTTTTTCTTTTCATATTTCTATTTTTATTATTTATATTTCCTATTTTTGTATTTTTTAAGCTCTAGTTTGTTTATATTTTACAACAATATTTTAAATTATATGAATTTGTTAACCTAACACAGCAGAAGCACAATCAATTACAATTAAATTAGCCTGGTTTTCCAAGGGGTAAAAATTTAATTCTTATTAAAATAATATTGGCATATTTTGTCTTTCTGTGTTTTTCACCCGGGGCGGGGGCGGGGTGTTGCTTTTGGGTTTGTTTGCTTTGTTTTGGATTCCTCTGTTAGTAAACAATGAGCTTGGGAGAGCTACAACATCAAAGGGCTACTTGGTTTTATTGCCATCTCTGAAATACACCTCCACATCAAGTCACTGCTGGTGATACTGCACAGGGGTGGAATGAGACCTGGTGGGGGTTCCAAAGAAAAAAAACGGCACCACCCCCCTTCAGGTTTTTTAACGGAGCAGAAAATGCAGAGGTTTTGCTAACGGCACCCTCAGCTCTATGCACATGTCCAGGGGTCATGGATGTCATTTTTCAACTCCTTTTTTGCCAACAGCCAAACTTCCAGACACTCAGGGTGAAAAAGAGTAATGGGAAAAAAAAAAAGAAAGGAAGAAAGCAAACAAGAAAAAAATAAAATAAAAAAATAAAAATTTAAAAATAAAATATATTTAAAAGTAATAAAAATAGAGTAAAAAAATAAAAAATAAGATAAATAAAATAAAAAATTAAAAATACAAAACTAAAACAAAGCAAATAAAACCAAATAATATAGAAAATTAAAATAAAAAAATTAAAGAAATTAAAAAATAAAAGTAAAAAAGAGAAGAAATTTAAAAAATTAAATAAAAAACTAAAATTGGAGGAAAAAATATAAAATCATTTTAAAAACACAGAACAAGAAATAAAATAACATGAAAAAATAAAACACAATAAAATCAAAAGATAGCATGAAAAAAAACCCAAATCAAAAAGCAATAAATAAAAAATAAAATAAACAAAAAGTGGAATAAAAGACAAAATTAAATAAATGCAGCTCTCCCCTCATGCCATTGCCTAACACAGCTCTGGGAGTATCCTGGATTCTGCAGGGGTAGGGAAAACAAACCCAGTACTTCCCAGAAAATTATTTTTTCTAGGCAATCCCCAGTTTTGCTTGGAAACAAATTCTATTTTACTGGAAAGCTCACTTTGGATGAACATCCAAATGTGCCAATGCAGGAAAGAACCACCTCGTTGTGTCCAAGGAACAGCAATTAGGCCAGGATTTAAGTTTTAATGGGATTTATGTAATCAAAAATGCAGGACATTTTATTTTACAAAGAGATGAACAAAAAGGGAAAGGAGCAAAGTCCCCCCTACAAACCCACACCGGCTCACCTGCTGCTGCTGCCGCCCGGCACCTCCTTGAAGCAATGCATCACATCCAAGTGCATCCAGGGGCTCACCCTGTGAGATGCTCTCACCGTCATTCCATGGGACACTCCTGGGAGCCCACCATAAGCCCCTCTCCTCCAGCGGCACCATACCAAAATGAGCTGAGGGAAAGCCTCTTAAAGCAGCCCCGGCAGGAGCTGCCCTCTCATCATCCTTTACAGCTCACACCTGTGGCTGCTGCCACTCTGAGTGTGAGGGCAGGGGCAGAGGGGACTTGCTGTTCATTCCTTGTACAGCTCCTTCTCTGCACCTTACACACTGCAGCAGGAGGCTGCCCTTGCTACAGATAAGGATCCCTCTTCTCCTGCAGGTGCCCAAGGCTGGAATTGGGATGACATTGCCAAAACCCCATATGTTCCTAACTCCTAAGGAAATTCTCCAGCAATCATTAGCCTTCATTTACAAATTTTCCTTTGGAATCATTACTAACTTGTCCCCATTTTGGTATTTGTGAACTTGTTCTGGTATTTTGAAACTAGGTTACTTCGGTATATTGGATCTTATGCTATGGTTAGGCTAAAGTTCTGCAATTTAAAATCTGGGATTTTGAAACCTAGTTTTGTTTGGTATTTTGAAATTTGGTTTCCTGTTATTTTGAAACTAGGTAGTTCTGGTGTTTTGGAATGTAGTTTTTTGTATGCCAGTTTGTTTGATATTTTTGTAGGACAAGTTTTTTTTGTGTTTTGTGGGTTTTTTTTTTCTTTTTTGCTGGAGGTTTGGTATTTTTGTAAGCTGAGCTTTTAACATTGCTCTAACTGGGGATTTTTTATTTGGTAACCCATGATTGGTAGGGGTTTGAGGCATCTTGGTTGAGTGTCCTGGTTTCATTTGCCTTCTTCCATTACAATTAACCTGGCATGGGAACTGTTAAATTGCAGGCTATCCTGTGGGAATACAGTTAGAAAACAGGACTCAAGAGTACTGCTGAACTCCTGACAGAAGTGAATGTACTAACTTTAGTGGGCCATAAGCCCAGGCCAGTTAAGGCAGAAACCTGAAGAAGAAAGAGATAATGGTGTGCTTAGGTATGCTTTGTTTTGAACAAACCATGCAAAACTGTATGTGCCTGCATGGGTCTGTACAAGGCTATGATTCAGCAATGTTACTAAGAGACGTGATTGTTGTTAATTTTAACTATAGCAGAAAAGGTACACGTACTAAGCTCTGTAATCAATAAATTTGCTTCATGCATGTATGCAAACCATGGCTGTCTCTTCAACCACTGCCGTTACATGCCGTTATATGATGAGATGCTTCTTGAAACAGAAATAAATTTCAGCTGTAGCAAAGCCCACCACCACATTTAGAAATCCTTCAGCAAAGCAGGAAAAGCAAAGGTGATGTCTGGTGACCTGAAGCTCCAGAAGATTGAAGTAAACACAGGGAACAAGTAACAGTGAACAGCTTCTACTGCTTTTCGCTCCAGCTGCTACTGCAAGTGCAGCTTCCCTGGAATTTCATGTCCAGTGTGTCTCTTCCAAGCTCAACAGATGAACTAACAAGTACCCCAGGACTGGAGAGAGGCTGTCTTCCTCTACCTGGCTGCAGCTTCAAGAGAAATCTGTAATGTGCTGATGTTTAGACTAAAGGACTTAAAAGCTGTGTTTTCATGACTGAAGAGAAAGAAATGCAATGGGAATTGATCGACGGAACGTCAGGGCTCCCACAGCCCCAGCAGCCTCTGCTTGGCCCGGCTGGCAGAGGTGGGATGGGGAGCTGCTCTGAACAACAAGAGGCAGGTTTGCTCAGCAGAGGGAGCTGCTATGCCTGAGATTTCTTTTTCTTGTATGTTTTTAAAGGCTATTTAATGGTTTAACAGGATGTTTCATTGACTCATGACCCATAAAATCACGTTGTAGCACACTGTCCTGAAAACAGCGGCAACCTGTGAATGTTTGGGACTATTTAAAAATGCAAGCAGCAGAGGGAAACTCCAGGTGATACCCTTTTCTCTCAGGATGCAACTATGCACTTTTTCTGCCTTCCCTGCTGTGCCACAGAGGGCTTTGTGTTACACCTGGCCACCGAAGCAGCCTTGGGTCCTGCAGTGACACTGTCTGCTGCCATGTGTCTCCAAGAAGCTGGCCCCGGCAGGGCAGCAAAAGACATTTGTGCAGAGGCATGGCAGTGAAGAAGAGCGTGTCTCAGTGGCCTCTGCCGCTGTAACACCCCTTGACAACAGCAGACTCAAAGACCCTGGCTTCTTTGATATCTCATAAAGTTCTCACGCACCATTTTGAAGGACTCACTCAAATGCCCAAATCATACCACAGAAAATTGATAAACAGTGAGGAATAAACCCAAACAGGAGCATCCTAATGCAGTGCTTGACCTTGGCTTCTGCCACTCCCAGCTCCTGTCAGAGGCATCAAAAGGAGTCTGAGCTGACTGTGTAGCATCTTCCCTGCTCCAGCCCACCCTCTGCAGCACAGCCAGGTGTGGCAGAGACACAAATAAATGCAATACGTCTTGATTCCTCCCAAAACATAAGCCAACCCAACAGAGGAATTCTAAGACCAGGAGTTTGTGTGCACAGATTAGTCTAGGGCAGTGGTTGTAACTGCATCTCATTTGGCTGCCACGCTACTGATCCAGAGGTGAGGCTGCTAAGAGCCTCAGCAGCCAGTACTTTGCTGCAGGTGATAGGCTTGATCTGGCACATGACTGGGAGATCTCCGTGTAGGCGGCCAAGGTTTATTAGAGAAATTGTTATATTACAATGACTCGTATACAAAGATAAGCTGCAGTGCCTTCTGAAAGGCAAAGGTGTTTATGACCCATAGAAACTGATACAGATTACCCAGACGCCAGCAGGCTTGACAGTAAAATAATGATCACTTTGCAGTTAATCTTGGTGGTGTCACCGTATCTTCTACCTAGTACATCCAATGGGATGCGTACATTGTGTCAGCACGTAACTACTACTTCCTGCCAGCTGCCTTTCCGTTGCTGTCTATCTCAGCAGCATCTCTTCTGTCCCCAGTCCATCCCAGGAGCTCTCCCCTCCCTTGTTTGCTGTGTTTAAACATCCAGAGCAACACATCTCTACGGAGCTCTTCTAAATTCAACATGAGGCTGCTCTCGTCTCATCCCATCAACTGGATGGGGGAATAGGAACTCAACCGTTATTAGACCTTTAAACTAAAATTTTAAAAAAAGAAAACCCCCAAACATAATCACTGTTCATTTCTCATGGAGAATTCAAACCCTTCACTGGCATGTTCCTAGGAATGTTTCTTTTTCTGCTTGCAACAGTTAGCAATCATGGAGCTGTATCCTGAAGCACCGTGGTGTTGTCCTGGTGGTGAGATGAGCTGTCATAGGGCTGCACAGACCAGTGCTCCTGTCCACACAGCCAGCAGGAGGCTGGCTGTCAGTCTGGGTATGGGGGGAAGGTGCAGCGACGGGGTGCCCGAGGTGCAGGAGCAGACCTCATAGCCGTTCTTTGAGCGGCTCTCGTCGTGCTGCCCTGGCCTGGAGCGTGCCCCAGTCCTGCTGCTCCCGGCTGCCTCGGGGGCGTCGGCCTGCATGTCACTGCACACCAGCCAGTCCCTGGCGATGGACTGTGGGTAGCCGGGCTGCACCTCCAGCTCGCTGTCCAGCACCTTCCAGTACTCCTTGCCCTTGAAGAAGTAACTTGCACCTGCAAAGAGACCAAAACCCAAACGCAAAGTGAGTGGTGGTGGGTGCTGTCCCAGAGGAAGGTCAAAGGAGCACTTGGAGCAGCAGTGTTCCCACCCCAGCTGAATCCTGGGGAGTGGAGGCACATAAAATATTACTGCCTGTTGTCAATATCCCCTCTTGCTGCAGGAGGGATGCTCCAGAGGGTAAGGTAATGCTGTGCCTGGCCAGGATCTCTCACATCAGCCAGGAGCCACCAGCAGTTGGAGGTGGATGGTGAGGTGTTGCCTCTTCTGTGCTGAGTCCAGAGCAGTACCTCCTGGTACTGTGGGTGTGTAGGGTTGAGGCCCTGTGAATCCACAGCTGGACACACCATACACAACTCTCCTTCTTGTAATAGGGCACGGTAAAGCTGGAGACTATCCATCAATGACCTGGGGTGTGTGCTGCTGACCCTGGGCTCAGAAAAATAACTTGAGCCTGACAGGGCCCTGGGAACCCTCTGCTCTGCAGGTTTTCCACTCTGAACTGCGAGGTTGTGAATTCTCTAAGCAGGCCCCACGCTCAGGAGGACTCCTACCTATGGGAATGTCACTCTCAATAGCTTTGGAAATTTAGCTTGAAAAGTCTCTGGAAGTGGCCTTCCCCTCTGCCTGGTTTAATGATTGCTAGTACACTGTTAAGTGACCGGTAAATAAACCCTGGAAATGCCACTTTATTGTGAGTGAATAGCTGATTGTAAATATCTCCTGTGATAAAATTTCTTTGATCCTTTCAGGAGCAAGAAACCACTGAGAAATCTCATTCTCAGAAAATAAGCTGCAGCTCTGGGAAAACATCTTTAAAAATATTTTCTGTCTGCATCCTCATATATCCAGCTGAAAATCCAGTGACCACAAAACCAGCGAGGAGCAAATCAGCCCATACTAAGACAAAAATCACTGCAAATAGCACTGTGTTCTTTTAATAAAGTGCAATAATTATCCCCCCACAGTATTTTTGTTGCCTGTTTAAAATTACAAAATCTTCTAGTGAGCAGTGTGGGGAACTCTGGCTGGAATCACACCTCTCTCTTCAGCTTCCAGTCACCAGGAACATCCCATCAGGGGCTCAGTGTTTATGGCAGGCAGGGTAGAAGGGGCTACAGCTCAACAGAGCACTGTTTTTCTTTGCTGTGCTTTTTTAAACTGCCATATGGACTCACCATCTGACCACCTCATGGCATCATCTAAAGGGCTGGGTATTCCCTTCCACGGGATGGCCTCCGAAGGATACCCGGGATCCATCCTCCGCTCATGATCGTCGTAGCGCCAGTAGAGATTGTCCTTAAAGAAGTAAGTCTTGTCATTGTGAGCCCAGGAGAATGCAGCATCGACTCCTCCCAGGGGCAGGCCAAAGTCCGAAATGGGCCGTGGGTACCCTTCCTCCACATTATTGTCTTTGAAGACCCAGTATCTGTCTCCTGTGGAAAGGAAACAAGCACAGAATAAAATCATATTTGTTTCACAGCCTAAACCACTATTTCCCTACAGATGAGCTGAGCTAATGTTTTGTTAACTGCTGTGGTGACCAAGCTTTGGGGCTGAGCTCTAAGCATTTAAGGATGGGAATAGGAAGGGGTCAGCCCATGGGGGAACCTCTGGCTTTGAATAGCTGCTTTTTTGTGTCAGGCTGTCCATGGACACAGACCCGCTTTGCTGCTGAAAGCATGACCGTCCCAGGACATGAACGCACTGACAGCACCAGTGCAGCTGTCACTTTTATGTATTTAATGGAGGCATTTGATTTTCTGCCTCTTGGATTTCTGCCTGATATCCAAAGAAACAAAGTTACAGGCAGCTTCTGTGTGCAAACTGGGCACATTCTGTAGGTTATTTGGCTCCTGAGAAGCCAAGCGTAGTTCACTTAGGAAGAGAAATTACCACTTTCCAGAGCCAGGTGGGCCAAGAGACCTGTGGATTATGAGTATGCACAGGGACTGGATAAATCCCATACGAGCAGCTGACTGCTCTTCAAGGGTCTTACACAGCTACCCCCTCGGCCTGACCTTGGGCAGGAGGGAACGGTCAATATGGGGTTTTTTCCCAATAAAAATGATGCATGATGGGACTGGGCCCTGGTCTGTGTAAGAACAAGCAAATGAACCCAGATGTCTCAATTTCTTCATAATTCTCTAACCATTGGGACAGTCTTTCTTCTTTTACAACATCTATTTGGGAACCTGCAATGTTGTTTTAGGTAGTGCATAGCCTGTTTTAAGGATCAGATTTTTTCCTCCCTTGGTTTTCTAGAATATCTGAAAAGGCCCTTAAATGCATGCCTATGTATCAGCAGCAGGACCTTACAAGCCAAGGTCATTTGTGTTCTTTGGTTTCTGTCCAGGGATCAATGAAACAGTGCTGGAGGGAGAGAATGAGTCATATTTTATAGCTGGAAAGAAAATTTCTGAGTTTATTTTGGGAGCTAGGCAGGACTAACACACACAGAGAATGCATGCCTTGGAACTAGATGCCAGCTGTGGCACCTCTGGAATTCCAGCCTCCTGAGCAGCTGGGAGGAGCCCCTGGACCTGAGCTCCTGGTCTGTTCATCCCCAGCAGGGAGAGAAGGGAGGGAGGGAAGGAAGTGAGTGAGGGCTGCTGTGGTCTGCAGACCTGACTGAGAGGGTCTAGAGCCAGGCATAAGGGGTGGCAGGCTCCAGCTGGCCCCATTCCCTCTGGGAAAGCAGAGCAGGCTGCCTGAGGCAGCTGGACACACATGGCAGAGCCTTCCACATGCTGTTCCATGGGGAGATGCAGGGCTTGGTGCGGCGTGCCGGCGGTCCAGGAGGGCTTCATCTACACTTGGAATGGCCTTCTATAAGTGTAGGGGCTTGTGTGGGACATGAGCCATCTCTCTAGCCTGACTGGAGGAACTGAAACCAAATTATTGTTTCCATAAGTGCTTGGTTCAGCACTTCAGAAACCAATAATTGCACCATGTTTCGAGCAGAATGGTCAGGAGACAAAAAGCAATTTCCAAACAGGAAGGATGGAGGGCTGGGGTGTGTTTAACGCTTCAAGTGCACAACCTCAGTGAAACAAGAGTCAGTGACTGCCAGGATCTTGGGTGATATTGAGAGCATGGGTGGCATCTAACTAGCATGGGTAGATGGTCTGTGGGGGACTCGGACATTTGTACAGAAACAAAGAGCTAAACTGTTCCTCCAGCTCTTCCGAAAAGAAAAGCTTGGAAGTTTTTTAATAAAAAGAGATAATTATACTACTTATTTTAAGAAAAAAATACAGCAACAAAAACATAATTATTAAAACTGAAGGTCTGCAATTTCATTTTTATTTCCTCTCTGATTTTTTCTTTTCTCAGCAACAAATACTAGAAGAGAAAAGGTCAAAGGAGGAACACACCACCTGTGAGCGTGTGTAGGGGTGGTTCCTGCTTGTGTTTCATTCTTGAAAAGCTCAGATTTCCGTTACATTTGGCTGAACTTTATCTTCAATGACATTTCCCTCATTTTCTGTGGAACATGACTGTTACCTTTTGTTTGCCTTCCCTGCCAGTTCATTTCTCCTGCCCTTGCTCATGGACAACAGGTTTCAGACTGGCCCTTGAGATGCTTAACATTTGGCACTGGTGTCTCCTGCCTAGCACCACATTCTATACCTCCAGGATCATGTTTGCTCTCACCTTTGAAGAAGACAATCTTGTGGTCACTGGTTCTCTCGTAGACTGCGTCCAGGCTGTCCAGGTTGAGCGGCAAGCCCCTCCAGAAACGGTGAATCTGAGCTGGCTGAAGGGAGACCAAGTGCTTATTGCGAGTCAGTCGCCAGAAGTACTTGCCTGGAGGGACAGACTGGACATTACTGAACCACACTCAACCCATCTTCACTGGGGGGTGACTGCCGGGTGGTCGGCGGCAGCAGGAAGCAAAGCATATGATATGGGAGCCATGATTTAGAACCATCTTATTTTCCAGCAGCAGCTGTGACTGCTTTCTATTTCTGGCAGTCATTAGGAGAAATCCCTTTTTTTTTTTTTTTTTTTTGGATTAAAATAATCCTCTGGGCATTGCACCGGAGTTGTTATACTCCTGGCCCACAGTGTGAGGCTGTGCCGCTTAGCCAGGGCGAGAGAGAGGAGCCTTTTATCTCCTCCCTCCCTCTCTGCATGGGACCTACGAACTGCTGGGACCAGGCACCAACAGCCTTAAGCAAGAGCATCCAAAAAAAATCCCTTTTCCTCCTCTCCTGGAGCAGCCACAGCTTCCTGCACACAGGATGTCTAGGTGCTTTCATTTTTGGAAATATCTAGGATGTCACAATGAAACAGAGAAATACCAGAGGGGTTGTTTTGTAATGTAGAAAGGGAGTGAGAAAATAAAGGAGGAGGAAAATGTCTGAGTAGATCTAGAATAGTTGAGGTAGGGAAGGAGGCACAGTTAAGGACTATCTAGAGATGCAGGATACTAAGCAGAGACTACAGTCCTGTGGAGCTTCCAGGATGAATGTACCGGTGGTGCCAGCAAACACACTTCAACATGTGCAGCAGCACTGCCCCAGCTAGAAAAGAGTATTTTTGGGGATTTCTGAAATTTTTCTGAAATTTCTGATTTTCTGAAATTTCCCATTTTACATTTTGATAACGTAAAAGGAAACAGATATATCCTTTGTGGGAAGGATGGCAAATTTTTTCCTGCTAAAACAGCCTTATATGGGATTTCCTGAGGCATGTTAATGGTTTCAGGGGCAACTCCAAAGCCAACTATATGTTGGCTCTGGGATTCTCAGCTTTTTTGCAGCACATTTCATGCTGTGTTTTCTCCAGAGAGCTCCATAGAGTGACGTGAGCCAGAGCAAAACGTTTAGGAGGCAACTCTCAACTTTTGTCTTGCGTTTGTTATTGCCTGTTAGAAATTATTGTACATTATTTGCATCTGGTCTTGCACGAATTTCTATGGGGAGATAAGCAATAGAAACCAAAGATGCATCTTCAGATTTGTATTCCCCACATTCTCAGCTCTTTCTCCAGAGCTGGCAGATTTTGACACCAGCTTTTAAAATTTTATGGAAATTGGATCTTAGCCTAATAATGCAGCACGCAAAACTCTAATGCTTTAACATCTGCAGAGAGGGAGTTTTATTCTAATTATAAGGATTTATATCATATTCTTGTTCTTCTGCTCCAGTTTGCGTATTTGCTCTACCTTACTGAAATGTAAATGAATAATACATTCCAATATGGTAGGAAACTGCCATAATTACAGATTCTTTTTAAGAATATAAAAAAACCCCCAGGATTCAAATTTGGTGGCCATTTTACACCAATGGAAATGTATGTAATTAAATAAAGATGATCTCTGCATCTGTAATTAGCAAGGTACTAGACAAGGTCAGATTTTCACTTTTTTAGCAAGAAATACAGCTCAACTTAATTCCTTCTTTAGCAGATCAGTATCTGAACCTTGAAGTGCCCTGGGCTCATCGTAGACATAAAGGGAAGCCTCAGTACTTTTGACATTTCATCCCTTTGCAAGTGATGGGCTCAGCAGGTGAGCAGCTGCAGCAGGGAAACCTTAAATCTGCCCCCAAAGTCAGGAATAGCCTTAGCTGTTGGTTACTTAGGTTAAGTTTTTATAAGCTATCAGGAAAAAAAAAAAAGAAAATAAAGCACCTAAGTAGCAAGGAATTCTGAATGTGACGGCCCCAGACTGCCTGGGCTCATTTTTGCCACAACCCCGCCTGCTTGCCAAAGTGCTGCTGTTTCATGGAGGATCATCAGCCAAAAAGCCAGACCCATGGGGAAACTGCTGCCATTATCATGCAGAAATAATTTAAAAAACAAAATCCCAACCCCATATTTGTTTAAAAAGGTCAGTTTAACCCTCCTCTGAGCTGGCAAACTGAACACGATGAAAGCCAAGTGTGAGGTCCTGTTGCAACAAGATGTGGATATGGGTTGAGGCAACTGCTTTCTTTAATTCCAGGTCATTTTGATCCCAGCTGTGTTCCACGCTGTCCAGACTTTGGCTGCCTTTGGCAAGACTGCTGCACACACCATGCAGACACACACACACGGGCCAAAGGCACTTAAAACCTTGGAAGTCTGTGGTGAGGCATCTACACCAAAGCAAGCAGTGATTCCAAAGAGCAGAGAACCCACCGTTGCCTTCAACACAACAAGCTTGTGAGGTCTGGGGAGCTCCAGTCCTGGTGCCTTCTCAGTGGCATCTTTCCATCTAGGGAACCAGCAGGACCAGGTCAGAACCAAATGCCTATTGAGGGACAAAGCTCAGCACTAGAGATCATTTAAACCCTGCCCCAGAGGTGACATCCCCACTCCTTGGTGTGCAGGATGGTTCAGGGAGCAACAATGGGGGCTGCAAGGAAAATGCTGGGGTCTGGAGGCAGACATGCCACTGGCATCCCTGACCCTGTGCTCTGCTTTTTGGCCTGCAATAAATATATCCAAAAATAGACACCGGGATGGATTTCTCCTTACTTCATCATTTTTTCCCCTCCAAGAGAGAGACAGCCATTTATCCTGATACGAGTTCATGTCTCTGAGTTTCCCTTCTTTACTGGGGCTTTTTGGAGCTGGCATCTGAACAAATAATGCTGCGGAACAGTCTCCATATTGTGCTTCCCTTAGGGCACAGGCAACACCAAATTCTCTGGAGCCCTTTTGCTGTTCTTGCTTGTGACCTAAGGCTCACACCGTGATACTCAGATGCCAGGACACTGCTGCTCATTCCAGGGACAAACACTTCTGCTTCCCTGGTGGATGGCTTTGGGGTGGCCAAATGGTGGCCAGGGATGCAAAGAAATGCCCAGGGGCATTTTTACATCTTGGAAAGATGAGAAAGCAAGTCCAGAGAGTCCAGCCGACACAGGCTAGGCTCAGCTGAGAAGGCACTGATGGGATCCTCATCAACAGCTGGGCATCCCCGGAACACACTGCCTGTAGGTGTTTGCTGGCACAAAACCAGATGGTCCTCAATTGTGTACACATTGTCCTTGAGAGAAGCATGGCAAGCATCATTAGGGAAGGTGTACCGTAGGAGGAAAGGGAGGCTGGAAGTATTCAGGAAGAGAGCAGTGGAGTGTTGTTGCTGCTCTGCTCATCCTTGGTTTGACCTTGATTTTGACTTTGGTAGCACAAAGATCAGATTTTAGTTCTTCATCTGGGCAGTCCAGTGTGACGGATCAGAGTAAAAATTGCTGTGCTGGATTGTCACCAGTCTGACCACATACTCAGGTATGTGAGATACCTGGGTCTGTGGGAGCAGCCCAGAAACCCCACAGCTCATCCTTAGCACCCACCCCAGCCCGTCCCACACTGCACTGCCTCTGGTGCTGCCACACCAAAGCCACTGCTAAATGACACAGGCACAGACCCCTGGTGCTCACCTTTGAAGAAGAAAGCCTCTCCCCGGATCTGGGCCACTGCATCAAAGTGTGTTTTACACCTGTTGGGCACATCCCGCCTGAGCCTGTGGAGAGATGCCCAGGTGAGCAGGGCCAGGTAGGCGGTGAGGAGCTGTGTCCCCCCAATACCTCCTATCCCACAGACTGAATGACCCCTGCTCCTGGAGAAGACTACAGGCTGTGCCCATCTGTCACTCATGGTGCTCAAGTCCAGCCACAGCCACAGGGATTTCCAAGGCAAACCTCAGCCTGAAGACAGCTTGGGTAGATAACCCTGAACCACCAGATGCCATTGCTGGGAGTCGAGTCTACATCCACCAGCTCATGTAGCTGGCGAGGGCTGAGCTGGCTTCCCACTCCCAGTGGCACAGCATGGCTTGGCCAGCTGCCGCAGGGCAGCAGGACCTGGGAAACAGCCAAGCAGCCTCTCGCTCCAGCAGCTCAGGATGCTTCTGCTCCAGGGCTGAGCTCCAAAGTACCAGTGAGAGGTGACAGAGCTGCAAAGCAGAAACTAGCTGAGCCTAAACTGGAGGAGCCATGTGATACCCAGTGAAAGGTACCTGGTGAAAGCTACCTGGCAAGTGGCAGTTGAGATACTGAGCTGCTTTAACAAGGTGGGTGGGGAAGGCACAGAGTATGAAGGACTGAGAGCCACAAAGCCCACATAAGAAATGATAACTGATGAAGGAACAAGGAGAGGATGCTGGGAACATGGACAGAAAAGCTGCTGTGGGTGACAGAGAAACATAAATCTATTCTGCTGATAGAAAAAATTGTGCTGGGTTGCCAGCACCAACTTCACTGCCCTCTTCGGCCACAAAATGACAGATGTGGAGGCAAACCCCATCCACCCTCCCAGCATACAAGGCAGGAACAAGGGGATGGCAGGTGCAAGTTTCCTGCTGTTCTTGCTGCTGGTGTGAGATGGTGACCTTCCACACCAGCGGGGAGAAAGGCTCTCATAATTCTAGGTCCAAACATGGCCATAAGGAGCCTGGTGGACAAGTGCCTTCAGAAGCTATGCAAGGAGAAATGTAACTAATGACATTCAGCGTGTTCAAACAAAAAGAGCATGAGATAAAGGCGACATGCTTCATCTCTGCAACTCTCAATTGGGGCGCCCTTGGCGTCTGGCAAAAATGTGTGTGACCATCACCTCTTGCCTTTTTTGTTCAATGTTTCTCCTTCTCTCAACTGCCCTGCTGTCCTGGTCAACATTTATTAATGAGCTATATCCTGCACTTCCCTTAACGAGGCCATGCTGGTTGCTTGATGACACTCAGTGTAGGCAGCCCTTTGCCAACGCTAACCTGCATTGGAGTAAGGCCATTAGTCCACTTGTTCCAATATTCACTCCTTCAGGTACATTAGGCAGTTGCTCACTGTGGAATGATTTAGGTAAGTTATACTTGTGCAATTCAGGATACTGCTGAGGAAGTCTGATTAAAATTCCAGCAAGGATGAATTTACCTAAGGGTGATGGTGACAAACTTTCCACTAATACGAGTAAAAAATTTGAGTTTTTACGGAATATCCAGAGATCCAGAGAGAAATACCAAAGCCAGAGGGAGCAGGCAAGATACTGATGAAGCATGCCTTCACTACTACAGATCCTTTGCAGGAAAGGAAGAAATTTGACTTACAGGACAGTGGAGCGGTTCTCTGGCAGCTCTGGCAGGATTGGATGGTCATTTGTTTTGCTTACTTCTGGCTTGGCTGTGGGGGACACAGATTCCCTGACTCCTGTGTAGAAAAGAAGTGGTAATGGGGAACGCCATCCTCTCCACCAGCTCCACTCACCCCAAAAAACAGCTATTCCAGTGTGTCCTGCCATGGCAGGAACATGAGCCACATGAGCCAGACACAAACTCACCATAGAGTTGCCAGATCCGGACTTTGTCCTCGTAAGGCAGGTCATACTTCAGAGGATCGCCCACTGGACCTTGGTAGTAAGGTCTCATGATAGACTCTGTGGCAGAGATGTGGGTCAGGCCAATGGCATGGCCAAACTCATGGACAGCTACTGCAAATAGGTCCATCCCATGAGTGTCTGGAAATAAGGACAACATTGAAATAAAAGTCATTAAGTGCTGAAAGTAATTGGGGGATTTGGGCGGGCTGCAAGGGCTGTAAGAGAAGGTGTAGGTTTATGTTGGATAAACTGGAAAGAAGAGTTTTGGAATAGGTAAAGTTTGAAAAAGACAATTTTTTCCAGTTGGGGACTGGAGTGTATCATATGAAGATGGAAACCAAGCCAGACTTCAGCCTATACCAGCCTGGGTATCACTCCTCTTATTTTCCAGATCACTGTTGGCACCTGAGAAAAAGCTGCACAAAGGGCTGAGACAGCAACCACATCACAACTGTCTGGTGAGTGGCACTACAGAAGCAGGGCCAGAGCAGTCACTCCCTGCATCTCATGCCTGCTGCAGCTGCTGACACAGCCTTTGCATTGCCCAGAATACCAGATTTCTGCAGCCACCAGCCAGGAGCTCGTCATGTCCTGTGACAATGAGCCAAGTCATGTGCCAGGGAGCTCAGGAGTGCTGGCAGTGCCCGCCTGCCCACGGTGCTCTGCAGGGCTTTCCCTGCCTGGCCTAGCATGCTGCTGCCCTGGCCAAATCCATCCCTCAGCCTTCCTGTATGCACACAAACACCAGAATGTTCATCTGCTTATTGGCCACCAACTTGCTCATCTCACTGCTGCCCTGACACAAATAGGTGACCACGTCCAGCTTGTTTTCAGAGGATTTACTATCTTCTTCTTCTGTTACACACCTTGTGCTGAGAGGGCTGCAGCTCCTGTGTCTGCTGCCTTTGGCAGACACTTTGATCCTTACACACCACAATGGGCATTAGGGAGACACTGAACATCAATACCTCCTTTGATGACATTTTCCTTCAGTCTGGGCTATCTCTACTATATTGTCTTTCCCCAAACTTACTTAACTGCAATCCAACCCCCAGTGCCTCACACCACACCCATATACGGACCAATCCTATCCTCTCCAGAGCCTGAGACACTCATGTAAGGGGTTAATGCTCATTTTCAAACATATGCCACTGCTACCAAAGCAAAGGAGGAGCTGCTCCCAGGAGCTTTACAGGACCGAGCCTGCTGGGTGCATTTCCACCACTCAGCTCCAGACAGGCTGGGCCACATGTCTGTGCAATTTCTGCCCCCCTCTGCACAGCAATGTCCTGCAGAGCAGTACCAGAGAGCAGCAGTGATTTTAGGTGTGGTTCTTATAAAGATCGTGATGTCAAGTATTGCAATAAAGAAGCAGTGAGGTTGGAAAGGTCCCTGTGGAGCTGAGGGGAAAGTCACATTCCCTTAGAATGACTGGAGACAAAGGAGTTGGCTTCTTTGCCATCTGAGATGGCTACTTCTTTGCATAAAAGTAGCCATGGCTGATCCTGCCCGGTCCTTTGCGCTCCTCATCAGGCGCAGGGTGCTGGAGCAGGGGGATATCCTCTGCTGAATTTTACCTTTTCCTTTATGACTATTGTTTACAGTGCCTGCAACCAGGCAAGGTTTTATAACCTGTGCTGTTTTCCCTGGCACTAAGAGCGAACAAGACATATGCTCTCTGACATTTTAATGCCAGACTGACAACCTTGGGGATATTTTTATATCACCTACCAAATAGTTGGTTTTGAATCAGCAGAGAGAACAAAATAAATAAAAGATGAAGCTTGGATAGCTCCCAGATCTTCAAAATAAAGGGCAGCTTTTCACTGGCAGGCTCATCCCCTCATCCCTAGGTGGTGCTTGGAGGGGCACTCCCCGCGGGAATGCTGGCTCTGAGCTCGCTCCTTCACAGGAGTTTGTTTCACAACGAGCGTTCCCAACTACTAGCTGCAAAACTGACTCCATCACTAATGCATTCGCTGTGGCAAGCTACTGACCACAGCACTTACCTCTTCCCTGTATGTCTGCAGATCAAAACTGCTGCTTTTTTGTTCCTTTCTGAGAGCCATAAGAGCCATCAGTTGCAGCTGTACAGCAGCATGAAACAAGGAGCTGGTGTAATTCTGTCCAGACCTTTAACCTTCACCTCACGACCTCCTCCAGAACCCCTGGTGAACAGTCTTGCCCACGAATACTCAGGGGGGTGGATGGAAGTCAACCAGTGGGCAGGAAGAAGGTATTAGCTTGTTTCAGAGAAGAGAGCTAGGTTTCAACAAAGTAATTAAGCTGAGGCAGCAGGATCCCACTAGGAGGCTGGTGGAGGAGGTGGCATGACAAGTAAATTAACAGCTGGTGGCTGCAGAGAAGACATTCTGTCAAAACACACCTGACATGAAGGCTGGGGACCTGATCCCCACAGATGGTTTTGGAACTGAGGAACACTTGCTTCTGATACTCCCTCTGCTTATTAAAACTCTGCTTTAGCCAGAGGAGATAAAGATAAAAAAGAATAGAACTGCAACTTGCAACCATCCTGATGTCAGGTAACAGACAGGAGATGGCAGGAAAAAACTAGGCCTTTTTCCCAGCACAACACAGCGCCCTTTACAGTCGGTCAAGCTAATAGTATACTTTAAGAATAGGAAATTCGGACATGTGGCAGTGAAGGAACCCAAAAGATGTCGAAGTCAGAGAATGCAGTCCCCATCCAAGAGCTCCAGCAGCCGCATACCCAACCTGCAACCTTCCAGGTCTCAGAAGAGATGGGGACCATAGTTGGGCGATGGGGAGCTCTGCAATTGCTGGCAGGATAAGGAGAAACATGGAGATACCATTGAGGCATAAGGAACATAAGAGCGTCCTCAACACTGCCTGGGTTGACTTCGCTAACAAGGCTGAGAGAGGAATCAGAAGAAGACTGCAGGAATCCTGAAGCCTGGGGGTAAAGGTGTGGCAGAGGCTAAACCACTCCAAGCCACAGAAGAGGGAAATTGTGAGCCTTTGTCCTTGGCTGCAGCTCTCCCACCCTGACCTACCTGATGATCTGAAGGTCCAATATTCATCATCATCAAAATGGGTGTCCCCTGCTGTGTGATGGTCTCCAGGGAAGAAAGCATGTGCCACTGTCCCACCAGGCCCGTCAAAGGGATACCCATCATTGTGATTTGCCTTGGAGAAGTCTATCTGGATGTCAGCATTGTTTCCTGCCACTTCATGGAAATTCAGCGGGGTGATGTCACTCCAGACCTTCAGGGCATAATACATCAGGGCTCGGACAGTGTCGTGGCCCAGGTGGGACTCTTTTGGGAAGGTGCGAACTCTGAAATAAAGGGAGCAAAACAGAGGATGCGTCAATAGCACGAAAGATCTCCAAGAATCACCAGAACAGGCTCTGCAACTGCCTTGTACATCAGAGTGAGGCCTTCAGAGCTTTTTGCATTTTTGGGCTGAGCTGGAGTGGAAGAAAAGTCACTGTTTCCTGTATAACCCAACTTCAAAAAAGAATTCCAAATATTGTTGATTTAATAGAGGAGAAGAAAAGACAAAGATGCAACAAGGCACCTTGGCTTCTAAAGGAGTATATTTAGATAATAGTTTGTTGATAATTTTGACAAAAATATACACACTTTCCAAGCAAATGTACTGTTGACTGAGTAATTATTGACAAAAGCCTGATCTGATGGATAACTTCTGGCCAGCTCTACCCCAGTAATAGCAGATACTTTTTTTTTTGTGCACCAGCACACCAGCCAAAGTGTTGCCATAGTTTGACAGATTTCTAAAGGCTGAAGCAACAATTATGATCACATCACTTACCCTCCTGCATAATACAGCTGTGACTAGCATTACTAGGTACCAGACCACTTCTCATCACCAACGGGCAGTGAGGACCTAACTAAACTTCAAGAGGTAATTGCAGGCATCAGAAGGGGATGTCAAGCTCTTCCCAAGTAGTGATTTGAGTGCTGGGAGACACCACGGGTGTGAAAAGGGGAGAAGGAACAACTTGCTTGCTGAGGGTGGGAACACATCCCACACCCTCAAGAGACAGGCAGCCCTAAGTAGTCCAGGGCAAAACTAGTTATGGTTAAATCTTGGATAGAGCAAAAAAGGACTCATGAGAATAAGCAGAAATCTCACTAACAGTTCCTCTGAAGCACTTGGGAAGCTCATCCTAGAGACAGTGGGAATGAGTGGGTGAATCAGGCAAAACACATCACAGCCAAATGAGCAAAAATCATTCATATCTTTGCCTTTGCTATCCCGTGACTCCTTGGGCAAAGAAAAACCTTATTGACTAATCTAAATGGGTTACATGCATGTGACACCAGATGATTGTAGGACTTCAAAGAAAACACATTTGTAAAGGAGACAGCACAGAGGTTCAAACAGTATGAGCACCAGACCAGAAAAGAATTTTTAATTTATAGAACAGACTGTGTCTGCATGTAATCCTCTACAGTGCAAAGGAAAAGGCCACCTGGATTCCAGATAGTTATTAACTAGCTGTCCTCATCTTTCATCACACTCCTCAGGACTTAGGTAAACCCTTTGCTGCTTTAATTTCTACTGAGTAAGTCATTATACGTGTAACACACACCATATTTAGCTCAGGAATGATGACCTTTCTCCAGGCTCATGGTGCCTAAGGTACAGAGTCAGATTTGGGGACCCTATCTGCTCTTTCTTCCTCAAGCCCTGCTCACCACAAGACCTGTTTTCCTTTCCTCTTCTTTCCAGCTGTAGAATGAGGATAATAAATCAGATCTCCCATGTACAAGGATGGTGGATAAAAAGTCCTGCCTAAAGAAACAAATATTACTAATATTCATCTCCAGATCTGACTCCAGAAACATTAGATTAAGACAGAAACAATATCAATACTTATTTTACTTCTTATAAAAAGTCCTACACCTTTGAGCTGACCCGCATCTTATTAATATGCTGCAGCTGTAAGTGAAAAGTCCCTTATTCTTTATTCATTATCACTGTCATTTTTCAAGAGAATCCCATCACAGTTTTTCAATTCAGCATCTGATTTGATTGCTGGAGCTCTGCTAATTGTTTTCAATGGGATTAGGAAAAGACCATTATGCTGATAGGATGTTTGTTGGCCTTGCATCGCCCAATTCCATTGAAAAGAAGGCACATTTCTAACAACATGCAGATAAATAAGCTTCTTCCTACCTTAATTTATTATTATTAGTAGTAGCAGTAGCAGTAGTAGTAATAAATGGTGCTTAGATTTCCAGTGGAGAGAAACACTCCTTATTCTTGGATGTAAATCCCTTCTGAGATTCCTCTTACAGAACTGGGATCTTGGGCAAAAGTCTGATGTGAGTAATTGGAGAGAAATCTCTCTGCTCCAGACAGCCTCTGCCAGCCAGAGGGAGGGTGATGAGGACTGGGCTGCTCAGTCCCTCCAGCTACCCCACCAACACTGCCCTAAGCTGTAGGGTCAGTCACATCTCTCTGCAAATCACACTCTAGGACATCCTGAGGAGTGTCCATCCCTGTGGCGGATGGGGTTGCAGGAGGGAACATCAGCCACAACACTGGAACTCGCAGCTGTCAAGCAGGATGTGGTGCTGAGGGGCACAACTGGATGCCAAGGAGAAAATCTCCCCTCTGCGTTTAGAGCTCAGCCAGGCAGCAGCTGACAGCAAGCTGTGCAGCTGCAGCTTGCTGTGCAGACAAATGAATGCTGACTCTCACACAGCGCTGCCAGTCCTTCACATGTCCCGAGTCACCTCCTTTGCTTGACCCATCCCAAACAGACCTTGTATCTAGGATGGTTAATAAGTAGAGACTAGAGAGGTCTGATCTGCCTCTGTTTGCCATTAAGAGGCACCCACATCTATTTTGATTTCTGGGCTCCTTATTGGTTTTTGTCCTCCCAAAGACAAAAGTGGGAGAGTATCAGTGATGGATGGAAATCAATAACTCGTTAATGAAAGTACTCTTTCACTTTCCCAGCCCTGAAACCACAGACAAATAAAATAAATGCAGAGAACTACCAAACATGGCAGACTAAGGACTGCTTGATAAACCCAGCCTGATTTTTCTTGGCAAGGGGATGAAGAGGGCATAGTTGAAAGGGTAGACGCTTGCTGCCTTGGCAAAGATGCCTTTCCAGCTGCCCAGAGCCATCCGTGGCACAGCAGCCCTGATCCCGTGCTACCCTGGCACTGCTGCAACACTGCCACTGCCTGCAGGAGAAAAGCAGTGCGTGTTTGAACCCTCCATCGCCACTCTCCTAGCACTTAGATTATCATCCAAAAACGTTTTTTCCTTCTCCTGCCCTTTATCACACACAGAATGCTGGTCACCCCTGAGACACTGTGCCTTCACACACCTGCCTGCTCTCTGCTTCAGCTGCTCAGGGATTTTCCTAGGAGGGTCCCAGTTGTCTGTGACAGGGGCATTACAATAACTTAAGGAAGCTTGACACTGAGAGGTGACAGTCTGCCCCCCTTGGGCACTTGTCACCCCCAGACATGGGGGACAAAGCAGTCTGGCCTTTGGATGGGAGGTCCTCGTGGCAGGATGCCACTGATTAAAGGAGGAAAGCAGGATGGTCAGGACCGTTGTGGGGATGGGAGCTCAGAACTGGGGCTTGCACACCCTTCCTCTTGACTGCCACCCCTCTATGCCCGAGTAAATGCACACCAGGGCTCAGGCAGTGGCACCTCCCCTCGGGGGATGCCTCAGGACACTCACAGCAATGGTGGGCACTGACTGACTGGTGCCACTACTACTCTGCCAGTAGGGTCTGCTCCCGCCCTGGCAGCCCAAGGACTGAGCATCAGTGTCAAAGACTGTAGCTCTGATGAGATGACACAAGGGAGTAGTCCTTAACTACAGAGAGATGAAAGCCAGCTCAGTTCAGCACTGAAAGAAAAATAACTGGGAAATTTTAAACGCTGAGCTTCCATGGCTCCCCCTGCCCCTGGGAGCTCGAAGCGTGCAGAGATGAGGCATGGGGCTGCTGCTGCACTTTCCAGGACTGCGGGGAGACAGGAAGCACTGGGAAGAAATGGAGATGCCAGCTATGAACTTCCCTTCTGTGGGGCATTACCAGAAGCAATAAAGCAAAATCGGCAAGTGAAAAATAAGGCTGCAAACATGAGGTGGAAGTGGCTGCAGGCAGCTCCGGCGCTGATGCCGGCAGAGGGCATCCACAGCATGCCATTCTCTCAGCAGCTGCCTTGGCACCTGGGGAGAGCGCAGGAAAAATAAATAATAACAAAAACAATCCTGTGAAAACAAAATTTATATGCTGCAATATCCTGGAAACTACATGGAGATGAGGGACAGAAAACCATCTATTTCTGATGCTGTAATGGGATGATACAACGCTGTACCAGGATGCTATGAGGCTATACGGTGAGCTGTGCAGGATGTAGCCTGTATTGTCTCGCTCCCTGAGCCCTCCAGTCCCACAGGCTGGTTGTACTCAAAGGTAAAAAGAAGAAACCTGAATGACCTGTATACCTTTAAAATTTTGTTTGCCCACAACCGCCTTCTCAATTAGTGCGCGAGCTTAGTTCAAGGCCCTCCTTTCCTACAGCTCTGCTTGCCTGTTTATTTCAACCTTGTAATTGTTCAGGTTTTTCTTCAACTTTTAAATCCATGTCAGAGTAGCATTTAATTTTGTTTTCTTCTTTAAAAATCTTCAAGCTATGTGTAAAAGGTAAGCCAGTAAAACTTTTATGTCTCTATTGGCCGATTTTCATGGCAGTTTCCAAAAAGCCAGTTTAGTCTCAAGTGCTGGATGTAAATATTACATTGGAGTTTCTGTAATGCTATAGTGTTCTGCTGGCTACAACCTACAGTCGTAAAATACAGCCCTTTCTTGGACAAAAGCCAAAATTTTGGAAAGGATCAAAGAATAAAAACCAGGAATTACTTTGTCAGGAGACAGATTTTTTTTATGCCTTACATATAATATTGTCTCAGACCTAAACTCCTTTTTATGGCAATCCTTGCTGCAGCATCAGAGTTTCCAAGAGAATGGGAACGAAGTTTATTCCTCTTTCCCCATCAAGTCAGGGTTGGGCGACAGGTAGACAGGCTGAGTTTTAGTAACACAGGTCACTTCACGACATGAAGCCATCTATGAACCAAAAACGTTTCACACTGAAGCTGAATTATGTTTTTCTTTTCTCAAAGTCTCAAAGGAATCTGCTGGAACATAGACCAAATCTCTTCTAAGGCCATAGTTTCAACATGTGTCGACAGCAACAGCCAAGAGATTTGTTACTGCACTGGGAAGAGGACTCTCTCTAGGGGCTATGCCAGGATCAAAGAGAAACTTATTACTAATAAGGAGAATGCTCCATCAGATCCACATGTGTTTTCAGGACAGTGCATCTCATTCTGCACACTCTTCTTAAAGGAAAAATCACTGCAGCACATGGTATCTGAGGGAGGAAAAATGAGTCCCAAAAAGCACAAATCTTGGGGGGGCAGGGATCAGTTTGCTTGCCAGCCCTGATCTATAGCATATTTCTGAAAGCTGGACCTGAACTTCTGTGTGTCACAGGTGCAGAGGGACCCACATGTGTCATTTCCTGACACTGAGGGAAACATACATGCCTGTGGCAAGATTAGGAGGAAAAAAGTGACTTTATTACCCAGAAAATGCTCCTACCGTTGGACTTGGGTGGGCCAAGAGAAGAAGCTCCAGGCTTGGCAGCTGCCTGAGAAAGCACAGAGTCCTAGTGAACTGAAGAAAAAAGATGCTCTAACAACCATTGCAACCCAGCAAAAATCTCCCAGCTAATTCACCAGCCAAATCTGCACCATTCCTAGGGACTGCCAAGTGGGTCCAGGAAGTCACTGCTGAGACTGTCAGGAGAAGAGTTAAAATAAATAGTCTGTGGGGTCCTGGAAGCCTGGAGGGACATGTTCTTACCATCACCCTGAAACTCATCTCAAAGGCATACTTAACAAAAGTGACTGTGGAATTGGTCTTTTGCTACAAGATTTCAGCAGAGATAGACGAATTCTTACCTCCAGGACAAGTTCCTTTTGCTCCACTTGGTGACCGCCTGGGCAAATCGTTTCCTCCGGGTCTCTTCAATGGTGAGGTCAGGCAGAGAGCAGCGAGGGGTCTTCATCAGCTCCAGGGTGGCTTCATCTAGGGTTAGAGGAAAAACAAGAAATCATGGGAATGGTGGGCTAAGAAATCCCAGGGGGACAAAGAGATGAGAAATGAAGTGCTAAAAATGAAGCAGAAGAGCAAAAGTCAATACTCAGGACTAGCCCCCACTGGGGCTAGGCAGCAGCCCCGGCACGTCGTGGTGACACCCACAGAACACTGAGCCTTCTATGTCCCACTGCTGCTCCCACCACTGGACAGCAATTCCTGCTGGAAGCCCACCACCTGTGGCCAACTTTGATTATGTTTTAAAAGTTATTTTTTTAAATATTCTTTTCCGTTCTCTCTTGATGAATTTCTCAGTATTCCTCTGTCAAGGAGAAGCATTCACATGTAAATCAACTCATTATCTGTTCAGCTAGGAGCTCATTTGAAGAATGCCCATGTTCCTTCTTATTAATTTTTTTAAATGAATGGAAGCTTGAAGTGTCTCTTCTCACCAGCTGAACTGCAGAAAAGTTGTTTCATTCATTCATTTCTCTGCTGACTTTACCTCTTAAACTCTCTTTTCATGAACAAACCCACAACCACGACCTGCCCAGGGCTGCCATTCCTTTCACCCAGGCCTGTTTTGAACACCCCCTCCAAAAATGCAATTTGAATGGCCACTTCTGTTCTGGGGTCTTCTGCAGCTTGTAATGCAGTGGAAGAGAAACTATTGCAAATGCTCAATTAAGACCAGAGAAAGGGAGTCCCAGTGTTGGGATGCTGGGCTGTTGGGATGGATAGAGACCCGCCTGCTAATTAGCTGCTTCTCCTTAATTGTGCCCTGAGCAGCAGAAGCACACTGGACCCATGGTGGGAGGGTCATGGAGGGAAGGAGAGCAGAGAGGCACCATTCTGCAGGCTGGGATAATGCTGGCTTTCTCCTTCCCTCAATGAAGGCATTGAGAGGAATGACCCCATGCTGGTGAACTCTTTTGCTTCGGTCTGCCCTCACACCGCTCCCTCCCAGGCAGATGTGCCTGCCACACACATGCCACTGCCTGCCCCTGCTGGCCAACAAAGCTGCTGGAGCAGATGATGGGCTCCCGGCTGGCTGGGCATGACTGGGGAGTACCCGGAGCTGCTGTGGCTCAGTGAGATCCCAGGAAAGCCCCAAGGAGCACCTGGGCTCTTATGCACTGTGAGCAGGAGCAAACAGAGTTGGTGTGATGCCACACCATCTTTCTCCCTTCCCTGCCTGTGCCCCCGCAGCAAAGAACCCAAAATATCTATGTATACAAATTGGGAGGCTTAATCAGGATTTTTGTTCAATTCAATCTAATGCTGCAAGTAAGGCTTTGAACAGGACAACTTTCTCCCTTTTTTCCCCTTGTCTTTTAAAATTCTTTTTGTTGGTTTACTTTTTTTTTTGGAACACACCAAGAGCTATTTTAAGCACACTGAGAACCCCAAGGGTCTGTAGGTCTGTTGAAATAATTGCTTGCCTCAGGTTCTTCAAAACACAAGGCAACAGAGCACCTGAGCCATGTAATTACTCTTACAGCTGCAAACTGGGCCGTATGCTCCACCCACATGATCTTTTTGTGGAGCTTTTCCTGATGCTGCTCCAGAACACAATCCATGTCCCTTCTCCCCCACGGATCTACAAAAAGCCATCCCTGCCTCGCTCTGCACCAAGGAGAGGAGGGGTCATGAGCCACTGACCTAGGACTCCTGTGGCCTCAAGCCCCCCGAACCTCTGCATGGCAGTGATGGCCTTGGTGAGCTCCTCCTGCGTCTGCAGCTGCCCTGTGACAGGGTCCGGAGGAGGCAGATACCCAAATTTTGTCAGCCAGTCCTGTGAAACAAGGCGAAGGGGAAATGAGAAAAGGAAAGGAAAGGAAAGAAATATAGACTCAGGGAAAGATGCTCTGAAGGTCCTCTCCCTTCAATGCACCCTGATGGCTTGAGGGCGTTAGCTTAATGGTTGGACTTGATGATGTCAAGGGTCTTTTCCAACTAAAATGATTCTGTGGGGGTGGGCTTGTTTCACCTTGACCTTCACAACACCAGGATTTTGTTTGGAAATAAACTCAGCCATGAAGTCTCTGAGCCCACTTTGTGCCACACAGTCATCTAAGACCTCAGGCAGATGACCTCAGCATTGACACAAAACTGAGACTGCCTTTCCAGCATTTCCACACTCCTTGGTTTAATCATCTTCCTGCCAGTTGCCCTGAAGTATTTACAGCCAGATGTGGGTCTCTCTACCACCAGAAAGCAGCAGGGACCTGTGGAACCCCTGGACATCTCTCTTTCCCAAAGCCTAGGCAAGCACAGCCATGTGCCATTGATCCCCTTGCCACAGGCATCTCATTAAACCCAAACCCACTGTTCAGTTGGAATTTGTCTCTCAAAGGACAATATATCTTTATGAAGATTTTTCTCTTTCTCTCTTCAGGCTAAAATTGATGGGAAAAAGTGCTATAAATCTCCTTCTTACAACTGCTTTTTAAATGTCTCATGAATCACCTTTCTTACCTTCCTTCTCTCTCCCTCCCTTCCCTCGGCAGAATGATGAGCAAGGAATTATAATACCACACGTAGGGGATGCCATAAACACCTGCCCTGTATTTTCTTTATCTGTAGCAAACATTGATCTGTTGAGCCTCTTGAAGACTGATATTGATCCAGACTTCCACTGCAGTCAATACACCACAAATTTATGGTAACCAGATAAGTGCCAGTAGCCAGCAGCTGCTTATCGCTACATTCTGAATTTCTCATAGTTTGGTGTCACCTGCAGCTGCCACACCGAAAGCCACAGAACCCCCAGCCCCTCTCTGCAAAGTCCAATTAAACAGATTCACACTTGCAGAGCTGTATGACAGATCTCCCCAGGCTTGGTGTGACTCCCCACTGAGCAGCATGGCCTGCTGTGCTGGGTTTCTCACCAGCAACTGACTTTCCTCCCCACCTTCCTTCACAGTTGCCTTATTACAATGGGACGGTGTGCTCAGGAACCAGCTTATCTGGCCATTTCTTGTTGCTTAATGCAACTCCATTAGCCACCACCTTGCTGGGAACCTGTGAGGATTGTCACAGCCCTTCCTTGCCACTGGGCTGATGGCCAGGGCCAGAGCCATCCCTTCTTCTCCCCAGCTACTATTTGTCTCTTTTCATAGCCAAGCCATTTGTGACAGAAAATAGAGATATAATTAATCTTTGATTCTTCACGAGAAATTGGCAGTGACGTGGAGGTCAGCAGCTGGCCCATCAATTGCTAAGGATAGTGGAGTTTAATGTGGTTTCTTCCCTGGCCATGGAGACAGTGTCATTTATCCTCTAATGACAGTGGAGACACTGCCACACCAGAGACAAACACAACTCAGCTGTCCTTGTAGGCTCGTGGGGATGGAGGCGGCAGCAAAAGGCTGGGGAAAGCAACAGCAGAGGGATATCCAACAAAAGTTACGCAGGTCTTCTTTCCTTATCCCAAGGGACAGAGAAAGCACAAGCTCAAATGGACAGCCCAAAGCAAATCAGGGGCTCTCTACATAAAAGATGGAATGAGTGGTCGGAGATCACAAATCCTTCACCTGATCTACCTTGCAAGCACTGATTTCCCTTCATGTGATTTTTCTTCTAGACCATCAAGTTTATCCTGCTTTACTCAGATCCTCCTTAGTTTTATAGACCTCTGTGATAGTGCTCTCATTCAGCTCTTTTCCATGTAAGGGTTCTGGCTGGTTTCCTCTCTCCTTGAAAGCAAAGCTGATTCATAACACTGAACTTTAACATTCCATCTTCGCTGTGGCAGAAAATTTCATGAGAGACTGAAGCTGGCTTGGAGATGAGAAAGAACAGCAGAAATTGTCTGGCTAATTATATGTGTGCTCCATGAAAGCTTCTCAGATCATTTCTTGTCTTTAATAATAACAAAGGCTAAACTTACATACTTCCATAAATAAGAATATGAAAACATTTTCCATTGAGATAACTTCAACACATTCCCTTCTTATATCCACCTTAATAAAAAAGCACCTTTTTTGCCAACTCTCATTAGCTTAAAATGTTTAAATGAAATAGTGATTTCAGCTGAATGCTAAAATTCTATGCATATTTCTTGCCTAAGCTGGCACGATAAAAAACTTTTCCTTAAAAGTGTACTGTGCTAAATGAATTGACCTAATCCCATGAAAAGATTCAGCTTCAACAACTATTTCAAAAGTAAAAAAATTGCTTCGTCACAAAAATCAGATTAAGCCAATATCTAACCATCTTCTGGCTCTGAGAAGAGCTAGGAACAAGTGGGGCTGCACTACATGACTCATGGCATGCCCCACAGCATCTACCTTGGTCTGGGGCTCACATGATTCTGGCTCCATTTTTGCAGGAATCACCACCAGCAAAGATGGGTCTGAGAATCAAGTCCAAAATGAATCTTCTGATCTAGCTCCACTAGGGAGCAATACAGAATGAAAGGCTCTGCAGTGGCTCAGGTCCAGGAGAAAAGAAAGAAACAAACAAAAAAAAACCAAACAAAAAAGCAAAAAGCAATAACTGCATGCCTGGCAGAAAGGTCCAAAACCACCCACCCATCTGCCCCTCCTCTCTGCCAGCTAAACACAGCTGCCAGAGAGAGACCTGGTGCTGCTCAGTGCAGAGCTGCAACATACACATTGCCTACAAACCACAGCTGGGATGTTTATGGACAAAATAGTGTCCCTTCTGGGGGCTGGAGGGCCCCTTTGCTCCATTCCAGATAGTGGGACTTGCACCGTGTCCTCAGCAGTGGGAAAAAGCCATCACAATTGTGCACTAGGGAAAATGAAAAAAAAAGAAAAAAAATTAACTTTTTCCATTTCCCCCAGCCTCTACAATCTTCAGATGGTTTTATTTTACCATCCTACCATAGGCAGTACCCAATAAAAGATTTACAGCTTCTCCAAAGCAGAGTTTGCCTTTGCAAAGGGACCCTGTTAGCAATGCCAGTGTCATTCCTTCATGGAGCAGCTCCACACATGTTTTTGGAGACAGATTACTCACTTGGCTGGCTAAAAATAAACTGTATTTTTTTTTTTCTCATCTGGGTTCCCATCCATAATAGGGAAAAGCCTGCTTCTTGCCTTAAAAAATGTTCAACAAAACCCAGAACTACAGATTTTGTTCACTTTTATTTTTTCCATTTGGAGAAGCACAAAGTTAAGAAAAATGGTAATGTAGTCCTCCCCTCTGCAAACAAGCTCTGCTTCAATTTTGGACTTCTTTTGCTCCTAAAGCCACTTGAATGGAATACCAGGGAGCAGCCAGGGACTGGAGCTTTCCAGGGTCAAGTGATCATCCAGAGCAAAGCACTGGCTCCTGCGGTAGTGAGGCCTCTGGTATTACTTATGCAGCAACAATTTTCGGATTAAAATGGCAATTTCATTTCTTTTATCTCTCCAATTCCTTTGTATCAATATCCTTTTGTCCTAGAACCTACTTACCTGCTTCATTTTAAAATAGACTTAGATATTGCCCCTCCTTTATGGAAGATTTATGAGCTCTGTAGGTCTGCTTTTACAAATATTAATATTATATAAGATGATGGGCTTATTCAACTGCCACAGGCAAGGGAAAGACTCAGTCAGCAAGTTTTCTCCCTGATGATTTCTTTTTAAGGGTTTAGGTTGGTGTTTATATGAAGACAAACTAGTTCAGGATAGTAAGGAGAGGATAAACAGGATAAACAGCAAAACAGAAATCAGGATAAGCAGGAAAATTATACTCAAGCCAGCTCCACTATTCTGCCTGCTCTTGTAGTACTAAAATGACCATCTATCTAAAGCTGAGGCCCAAACAATCAGGATGTTTTTTTCTCTTGGAGAAAAGCAGCCTTAATCCTGTAGAGGCTGTAACATTTCCTTTGCTCAGGGATGGAGATTGTTTTCCTCCATGTACCCAGCCTATTGCCAAGCCAAGAGAAGAGCGGAGCTTTAACCACAGTCCCTGGCTCCTTGGCAGATTCGTGGACCGGACCCTGACCTTTGCACCACTATCCCAGACTGTCTCCATACCCATCCCATCAAAGCTGAATGAAGAAACTGGGGTTGAGGACTCTGCTGGCAGGTGTAAAAGCAGCGCCCCCAGCTGAGGGTGTTGGTGGTGATATCCACGGGCTCTTCTCCCTGGTCCATGTCATGGCCACCAACATTTCTCCAGGCACCTCCTTGCAGCCAGTGACTCACTCACCTCCAGAGGCAATCCGAATGTGCAACACGCACTGCAAGGATCCTAGGATGTCCCAATTTCCAAACCTTTGGGGCAGCCCAAGGCTTGAGCAGAATCAAGTTGAAAAGATCCCTTCTATTAATAGTCTTTGAAAAGCTTTACCAAACTGCACCTTTTCTCATTAATCAAGTGACAAGTTGGTTTTATTAATTCAAAAAGGGTGCTGTTGTGGCTGGGAGGTTAAACCCTTACCCTGACCTGAAACTGGCCCTTGGCTTTCTGGCAGGGGCACCTTGGTTCCTACCCACCATGCCCCATGCCCTAGGCTGCAGCAGGAGCTCAAACCACCCCACCACTCTTCTCCATGGCTCGTCTCCTGGCTATCCTGCCTTCCATGCTGGATAACCACACAGAAACAGGCTTTGTTTCAGTGGAGTTGCCCAGGGGCAAGAGGATTTTGGAAGCTCCCTTTCCTGCTAGAAGTCCCATTATACCCTGCAGCCATGCTTCACACACGCAAGGGAAGAAAATCCAAACATACTATTAAACAAAATTAATGACCCAGATTAGTAAAATAAAGCTACAACTCAAACATCTGGAACTAATTTCCAAATTACACTTTGCTTTATCTCTGCAGCTACCATTAAATAGGGTGGAAACTTTTAAAATAATAATAACAATTAAAAAAATCCCCAACACCACAAGCTAGATTAAAGGAAATTGCTTTGAGCTGTTTAAGGTTTTATTCCAAGTTATCGAAGGTTTACAGTATTATAATTTTTGCAGTCATTTTCCTGAGATCAAAAGACCCCAGGAACAACACCCGTTAATTACAGCAACACATATGGTGCTGTAATACTCAGAGGAGCATGTTCCTGCAATGGAACGGCCTCCAGGCCCCACAGAGCCAGTGTTTCCCTTCCAAAGGCTGCCATGCACCTCTCTAATGAGCTATCGCACGCACGCAATCAGCTGATTAATTCATCAGGAGAAGAAAACTGCAGTTTGGATTACAACCAGGATTTCGGCTGATGCCACTGCTGAACTGTGGGACCAGTTTCATTAGCTGCAGTCAGAGGAGTTGCTTGAATCCAAACAGCTTTTTAATTTGAGCAAATGTTGTGCACAGAATCCAGGGTGGAAGTTAATGCAGCTGCTAATGACTTCCTCTCCCTAACCCTTGCTTTAAATGTTCCATTGGTGGAACAGCCAGCAACTGGATGCTAACTTGGCTGCATATGGGTCCTGTCAGACATGGTCAGGTCTAGAATGTAACGTAATGCTCATTTGAACAGCTCTGCTCATGTCTCCACTCTCCTGGGTGTTGGGGGGAGGACGTCCTTTGCAAAGTGGGAACAAAGAGGGCTGTGGTGATTTGGAGACAAGCTTCATCCACCACGCAAGAGATGTTACACAAGGTGTAAGCACCTCTTTGGTTGGATGGATACCCAGAGCCTTCCCAGAAACACAGACTCAGTCAAGATATGTTGCAGAAAGCAAAAGGAAATTCTCTGCAGACCACAGAAACAGTCTTATCAACCCCTTTGAACTGAAGATCAAAGAACCAATTCCCACCCATAGAAGGCAGCAGAGCAATGCAGCACAGCACAATGTTTACTACACATGGCTTAGATTTCTTTTCAGAGTGCCAAAGACTGACAAAACATATAAACAAAATACAATTTGTACTGCATTTTCAACAAAAATGTGTATTTTTCTCAGTGGAGATTTAATACACCAGGGCTTTAGAGAGGCCTTCCATCACTGGATGTTTTCCAGCACATCCTAAAAATTTCCACTTGAAGTCAATGAACAATGCAAAAAAAAAAAAAACAAAAACAAAACAAACCAACAAACCAGCAACAACAAAACAAAACAGCCAAAAAACCCAAACCAACAAACCAAAAACCAACAAACAAACCAACCAACCAACCAAACTGTGTGTAACTGAAATTCCACATGAAGATCAAAAAGCGGTTTCAACAGTAACAGTTTCTTTTTTCTACGTCAGCCCTAGTTTTGCACTATGCTGCCTGTCATAGCGAAGCATTCTTTGTCAACATTGAGTTATCTAGGAAGGAAAAGAAGAAATGCCTGGTGTATAATGGTCTCTTGAACTCTGATTGTAAGTTAGGTAAATGACCAAATTAGCATCCTTTTATCTCGCTACACAAACAGCTCTAAACACCGTAACTCATGGCTGGGTTTGTGAAAATAGCCCCGCTACACTGTGCAGGTGCAGTTGGAGGCTGCTTGTGGCAGGCACAGGAGGCTGTCACCTGGCAGCGCCATGTCTCAGTGACAGATGCCTGTGGTCAGATCCAGTGCTGAACAGGATCTTAGGACTTTGGCTCTCCCTGAGTACCCTCAGCACCACTTATCACAAAGGAAAATGCCAGAACTTGCACAGAAAATAAAACCACAATCAATTCTAGTCCTCTGGTGGGCATGGAAGCCAGTAACATCACTGGAGGGGAGCTAAACAACCCCTGTGCTCTATTCCATTGAGAAGCACAGTAACAACCATTGCAACATATGACTCATAAATACTGGCACTAGTTTTGATGTGCTTTTAAATCCACTTTAGAGCATGTGTGCTGCTGGTACCCAGGCTGTGCCTGGCTTTGCATCCTTCAGTGTGGCAGCTGTTGGATTAATTCAAAGGCTTGCTCCAGCTCCATTTACACAGGATGAACCATGAGTCTGGTATTGATTGACGAATCCAGGTAGGATGGACAGTGGCTAAGCAGAGTAGGGGAAAACTCAACTCCAGTGTTAAGAGACAGAGCAACAGGAATCTACAAGACCTGTTAGTCACCATACTTGAAGCGGCTGTAGATGATGATCTGTGATGTTCAAAGCTCACACAAAACCCCAGGCCAGGCAGTTCTGGATGCTGGCTCCTTCTGTGCTGGAGACCAGCAGCCAGCATCTGCCCAGACCTGAGAAATCCTTTCCCCTGGCATCCCCCCTTCTCTACCAGCATCGCCCACTATTGCACTCTGAGCAGGTATGACAGGATCAAATCTAATCTGCTGTGACAGGGCTAAATTAAATGTTACCAGATCCAGTTCTGACAGCATTTGTAAGCCCAGAACTTCTCCCCGTGTGCCTGGCTGCAATCCACATGCAGCCAGGAATAAGGTTTCTCCACCTGACAGGGCACAATAAATCACAGTGAGTGATTGCCTCATCCATGAAATCACATCCTCTCTGTACGACAAAAAGTGAAAGCCAAGACTTGGTAAATTTGGGGGTTTCTGAGCACAGGATGGGACTACCCATGTTTTCCTGGAGAATTTTGTACAAGGGTCATTAGAGTCCAAAGCTGCCTGGGGGCTGCTGTGCGCAGAGCCAGCTGGACAGTGCTCTTCAGGAAACATCTGCTGGAGATGGACTGAGGGAACAGAACGTGCCTTGGACCTTTCTCTCCCCATTCTCCTCCACCCTGTCCCATCCATACAGCAGGGAGGGCAGCTGCTGTGGCCCATGTCCAAGGGAATTCCAGCATCAGGAGGCTCCCTATGCCCTCTCAGTTGCTGGAGTGAGGACCCCTGCCTTGCACACAGTGGGGAGGCTCTGTCAGCACACAGATGTTTGGACTTTTACTTAAAATCTCCAAGCCTCCCAAGTATCTGACACAGGGCTATTGACATCACCCAAAAAGACTGTACAGAGAACTTCTAAACACTCCTATCTTCCTGCTGGATTGAGACCAAGATGAGCAAGAGAATGATGAATTATTTTAAAAGAAGTACGAATTGCGCTTTACCAAAATGAGAATACACACGGAGTTTTTCCTAAGGGGTGACGCGAGAGGTTCTGATTTTGCTTAATGAGTTTAATGAGCCTGCCCATCTCACCAGACCTGAACAACACATGGCTCATGATATGCAGGGAAAGTGTCACACAGAAAGCACAATGCAGTTAATCTATACTCTCTCCCAGTCTCACAGAGACAAACTGGAGGAGGAGCATTGCACTGGAGTGGAGATGGAGCCAGAGGGATGGAGCCAAGCGCTCCTCCCTGCTCATCCCTACAGAGAGGGAGCTGAAAATCAAGTCCTCATCATGGCAAGAAGGAAAAAGGCTAGAAGATTGTATTTTTCTCTCAGTTCCATGGCTATGAAGTGTCTTTCTCTGGAAAGCCAGCACTGAACACAATCCAGCCCTTCCACTGCCACAATCTTCATTTCATGGGCTGGGAGGTTTTGGGAGGAACAGGGCAGGCAAAGAAAGGGTGAAATCTCAGCTCCTCTGAAACCAGCGCAAAACTCCTACAGCTCAAAAGGAGTCAGGATTTCTCACCCACATGTGACCACCCAGGTCTGAGGAGTCACTTTCCTTCTCCATTATCCCTTTTTCCATTATCCCAGTCAGACCCAGCTTCAACCATAGCCACTGCTCACTCCATGTGGGAGTACAAACACGTCCACAAAAGGCATCCTTTGATGGATGGCTGCATGAAGAGGGAGGAACAGAAAAAAAATCTATTCAGATTGCTCTGACACAATTTAATCTGACTAAAAGCCATAACCACAAAGGCAGCAGCAGGCAGATGCCCATAGTAACCCCAGCAGGGCCCATTTTAATGGACTTTTTGTTTGCTCTCTAAGTGAGCACATTGTATGCCATCATCTTGTACTACAAGAAGCATTAAAGCAGCTTCCCAGCTCTCAGGGCATGAACAACACATGTGACAGCTTGTGGGGCCATGCAGTGGGGTGCTGGGGTGGGCAGGCACCACGAGGTCACCCCCAAAGCCTGGCATGTGGAAAAGCAGCCTGCAAGGCGGGTTGGGAAGTGCAAGGAGAAGGCATGAAGAAAGCATGGCTCACCCTTATAGAGGCATCACATACTACTTGGAGGCAAGTGTCAGCCAAGAAAACAAAGAGATCCCAATGAAGATCTGACTGAATTGAAAACTGCAGCAGTGACCAGCATTCCAGAGATTACTAAAGCCAAGGCTGGTCCAAGAAAGAAACTGGTGCTGGGATAAGCCTCATCCCCAAGGATGCTACCAAGTCTGTGTAAGCCCACCAACTTCTGCTGTCCTCCAACACCCCAGGCCTTCAGCAGGCAGGGGCAGGTACATTGCAAGAGCCTGGGGTCATTCTATGGTGTGCTGTGCCAGACAGGATCACCACTCATGCAGTTATTCCCCCACCAGCAACAGCCTTTGTGCAGCATCTGCATCCCACTTGGCTTGCCAAGTGCTCCAGGGTGATGCTGCCCACAACGCCACAACGATTCCCCCTGGGGATCAGACACTGTCACATGGCTCATTGCTCCCTTGCCTTTGCGCCCACCATACCCATCCTCTCACCTGTACCCAGAACATTAGAGATGATCCCTGCCAACATGAGCATCCTGAGCAAAGCATTTCCAACAGTAAATCCACCACTATAGCAAACTGAAACTATCTGGGGAAAGTAAGCAAGGTCTTTGGACAAGAAAAGTTCAAACAACTTAAGGCAGAGTAAATTCAAGATGTATTTGATCTGAACAGCAAGAAAAAATAATTTAAGTGTGGCTTCAGCCTCCTTTTGCTGCTGGAGGCTCCATTTGCTCCCCCACACAGCCCCAGCAAACAGGAGTGAGCACCGTCCTGGCCAATGCAGGCAGGATCCAGGCATGTAGCAGCCATCACAACACTGGGGACCTCAGGACAGCAGAGGTAAAGCCAAAATTCCTTAATAATTGGGCAGGTGGAACTGTGGGGAATGAAGTGGGTAGACAGGGAGCATCCAGGGACAGGAGCTTTCCCCAGAGCCCCGATGAGTAAGTGCATTTTAATGTTACGTAAGGGTGGACTTTACAGAAAGACAAGGACACACATCTTGTAAGGAAAGGTTAAAGCTTAAATTATTCTCTGTGAACATGGAGGTTCGCAAGTCTTTTATGTAGCCTGAAGTACTGGAAGCCAGAAGTGCAGCCCCATGTGGGGTCTGGCACTGGCAGGACTTTGGGCTTCGAGGGAAAATTGAAAGTTTGCAGGAAATTATATTTCTTTGTATTTGCAGACTTACCTCAGTGCCAGCTCCAGCTGGGACCGGCTAGAGAAGGGGTGAAGCCACATTTTTAAAGAGTTGTCTGACTATGTTGTTATTCAAGCTCATTTTGTGGCTTTTCTGGCCATGAGTCTCCAAGGCACCCCAGGGCAGCATTGTCAGGCACTACCCTTCCCTGTCCCTTTGTTTTGTTAAGAGGGACTGAGCAGGTCCAGTGTGGCCAGACACTCCCCGGGACTCCACACCCAAGGAAGGCACCTGTGGGGCCACAATCCCTCCACAATCCCTCCATATAATCCCTCACCACTCGCAGAAAACGTGCCCCGCAGGAGCAGGACATTGCATTTTCTATTAGAGATACAGGATGTTCCAGAGTAGTGTTTAAGGAGGTTTTTGGTCCAGCGTCTTTCAACAGCCACTGCCCATCAAATACATGCCTGCAGGGAGAGCTGCCTATCCTGAGAAAATACTCACAGTCTAGCCTCCTGACCTCTACATCATGCCAATAAATAGACAAGGAGAAAAGATGTATTGCTTCTCATAAGGGGATGTCTGAAATGCTTAGTGCACCCTCAGAAGGCTCTGAGCACCTCGACACCTGAAACAGGAACACACTAATGAAGGGACATGATAAAAACAGCTTATTGAGCAAATTGAAGACTTTGTCTTTCTGCTTTGTCATATGAGGTCCCACTCTCCAAGCCCAGAAATCAGAGAAAAGGGGGAAGACGGGACCACTGTCCCCAAGGCACCAGCCAGGGCCCTACTCAGGGCAGATCTGCAGCATCTTTAGCAACAGCAGGAGCCAAACTCAGACAGGGGGAGGATTCAGGGGCTGCTACTCAGCCTAATAAGTTAGTTGAGATGCTGAAGCAGCTACATAAAGAAGATACAGTTATGTATCACTTTAATTATGCATATAATGGCTTTATCTTTTTGTTACCTTATTTCATTATTGAAAACCTTTTCTCACATATACATTTTAATTCTCAATTCCAGTCACCAACAGAACAATTTATAAATAATTTAATGCACAACAAGGCACCAATTCTTCTAAAAGCAGCAGTCTTGGAATGAGGCCACTGAAAACTCTCTCAGCATCTGATACTTTAATGTCACACCACCAGTATTGCACCCAGAGGGTAGCAATATGCAGCTTCTCCAAGCTGTACAGACTCATTTAGAAGCTGCAGCTGAGGAGCTTGTGCAAGAAAAACATCTCTTGGTGATCATCAAAATACAAGAGAAGCCTCTGGCATGCACCAAGGCAAGGAGAGCCTGCCACTGACTTTGTAACACCAACTTGTGAGCTGCACAGAGAGAAAGGAAAGAAACCTCCAGCTGCAGAGTCCTCTCTGCCCTGGAGACCTACAACCAGCTTCAAAGATTGGGCTGGGCAGGAACATTCCCCTATCAAAGCTCTCTGGCACCACAACACTGTACTTAGGATAGAGAAGTTGTTACAGCACATGAAACGACACCAACCAAAGAAGAAGTTCTTGAACACTGAGAGCAGCTGCTGAGTACCAGCATCCCTGCAAAATAAACCCAGGAGAGCTGAAGCAGGACCCTCACTTCCCAGCTATTCCTGGAGGAAACACTGCTAGTTATCCTCATCCATAATCAGTGTTTGCTTAACAGACAATTTTTTTCTAATTATGTTTGTCAGCTTTGCTAATTACACAAGATATGAAGCACAACACCTTAATTTTTCATGTATCTGCCTCAATTTTTTTCCTCCCAATAGAATGAAATTAAAAACAAATTCATCCATACAGCTTCTACCCCAGTGGAAGTCAGACTTTTACCACAAGTATCCAATGCAGCCGGGCTTTTACATTTCACTTTTTCATTGCATTTATTCCCCCCAGTGAAGCTGTATTAAAAATGTAATGGTTAAAATAACAGATACCTGGAGATAGAAGACTCTGCTGTGTTTTGTTGGGTTATTTTCCTCTCTCTTGGTCCTGCTACAGTGAGCATTTGTGTCTAAAGCCCAGTGAGGTCAATGGGAATAAGCAGGTGCATAAGTTTATAAATTAGCTGTTATCAAAGACAGTGCATATTTTACTGATTGCTGAATCAGTGCTTTCAAGCTACCAAAGTGGATCAGCCCAATTGTCATCACAAAGAACCCTTTTGCTTCCCCATCACTGAGGCAAGACCTCCTTAAACTGACAATTTTTGCATTACTCAGTGGAAGAAGAGTGATGTGGAGAGCTTCTCTGAGCCCCTGATTCCACCACCCCTTCCCCTAGGTCCTTGTGCTCTGCCTTGGGCTCAAGTAAGGGGCAGATGTAAAAGAAGCTGCTGAGACAGCTCTGTAGCACTGCAAAGAGGAGGTGAGTGTATCCACCTGCTGTGGGATTGCTTTGGATTTGCTGTTTTTTCCATGTGTGTGGTGCAAGGAGCATGGGCAAGCCTTCTGCTCTACACTAAGATGGGAAATTAGGACATATTCCAAAGTACCATTGGTTTTTGCCAGTAATGCTAATGAAACCACAGCTGGCATTAAACAGAGCGCAGAAAACAGCCTAAACTGGTACTGCAACATGGTGACAAAAAATTTGCAGCTAGTGTGTCAAAGGAACTGCAGGCAAAACTTCATCTGAATGACCACCTGGATGATGAGTTTCCTCCAAATCCCTCCCACAGACAAACCCAGAGCATTTATTAATGTTAGTATGGGGGAATGCTCTGGGATCATCCTGGCATTGCCTGTGCCAGCCTGCTCCATGATGGCCCAATTCTGCATCCTGCAGGCAGGATCCTGCCCTAGGTGCTGTGGGCAGGCTCCACCCCTACCTGCTGAAAACCTCCCAGCCCCAAAAAACAAAGAGCTGGCTGATTTTGCCAAGGATATCCCAAACCACACCCCCCACCTTTCCAGCCCCATTTCTACACAACTAGCAGGTGCTGCTGCAGGCTGGGCTAACTCCTGGTTTTGGAATCCTCAGGACTTTCAGGCAAAGGTCCCATGGCTGTGGCAGGCATCACTCTCTGCTCCTCTTCCTGCTTTTATCTGGTGTGGGAGCAAACAGGAGCAAACAGCCTCTGCAAAGGGGCTTTATCTTTGCTGGCAGGAAATCATGAAGGTTAGAAAGCAGCGAGGGAAATTTGTGCTGTCAAAATCAAAGCCACAATAATTAAATAGGCGTTTCTTATGTCCCAGGGAGGTGGTTGGCAGAGCAGTAGTTGTGAGCAGGGACACTAGGGACTGCACATGTGAAACAGGAAATCTCATCCCACTCCACAGCACACCATCCCAGCCCCAGGGCTGTGACTGGTGCTGGGAGCAGGCTGCTGAGCCCTGTTCCACTTCTACGTACCAGTGCAGTCTGAGAACGCTCACCCTGCAACTCAAAACTCACCCTTTGTTTCTTCAAACCTAAAAAAATCTCCCAGAAAGAAGAAGTGGGGGAAGAACAGGAGCAGCTTGTAGAGCACTTCTCAGTCTCATGTGCAAAAGCCAATTACCCAAAACAGAGGTGAATCAATGGAAAAGGCCCTTGGGTGTAGGGGAAGTCAGCAGATGGCCTTTCCAACAGCCTGTATCGATGCTGCTCTGCACTGGCATCTGCTCACCAGATTTCTATTTGCTCCAATCATGGGCTGCCAAAGTGTTAAAGTCAAATCATTCCAATTGCTCACAGAGTGAAAGATACTCAAGATTCAAAATTACACCTTGACCTAGTTGGGTCATTTTGCAGCAATTATCACCAATTTCTGCCGTGGAAGATTGTAAGAGTTCAGAGGAGGAGAAATAAAAGCCTTGTCCTCTCTTCACCTTGCATACAAATGAAAAACAAAGGTGATCTTCTTGCTCTTGACATAACCATGCTTTAAAGAGCTTCACAAACATTCATTTCCTCATTTGAGCTCACACAGAAGACATATTATCTCTTTTAAATATGACTACTCCTTGGCAGTGCACAACCTGTTCTCTATCTGTAACACTTCAAGAAGCCAACAAGTTGTTACTTGCAAAACTGATGGTAGGAGATGGATATAATCTATTTTAAACCTCAGCAAAATCGGCTAATTTCATAAGGCTTGAACATACGGCCAAATTAATCAAGTCACACAGATTATGAAATGTGCTCTCCACCCGCATGGGAATGATTTGGAAAATGCCCAACCATATCAAGGAACAGTGAGGAGAAAAAAAAAATAAATAAAGTGAATAGTTTCCAACACACAATGGTTTCCCAAGCAGAGATGCTTTCCCTATCAGAGCTTCTCTGTCTAGTGAGTTCCACTTCAACTTGGCTTTCTGTCATTGCCATGCTCTGCTCTTCCAGTAATGAAGCCCAAGGAAATTGGGAGTGATGACTTCGGGCTCTGGACCCACTCATTTCTGCTTCTTTTGCAGTGAAGCTGGATCCAACCCTTTCTTCCCAGATGCTTTGGCTACCTTCTGCCTTTCCCTGCTGCCTTCTGCACAGGTACTTGCACCACAGGTTCCACTCTCCAGGAAAGCAGGCCCTGTGATGTTTGGAAACAACTTCACCCTTTACAGGAGAAATAAATCCACGAAAAGGCATTTACTTCAACATCAAAATTATGGATTCTTCTGACTTAATTGATCTTGCTATTCAGTAATTTGGAAACTTTATTGCCTCACTTCCCCCTTTCTTTTTAAATGGTTGAAATCTGTTTTAACAGAGAATGAGGAAAAACTATCCATTCCCAGCCAAAACTGACTGGAGCTAGCTGTGGCTTCCATCTTCTGCTAAGGATAGGGCATCATACACTGAATGCACCTTCCGGTGTTGATCACTGGGTTGGGTCAGGGACACCAGCATAGCAAGGCCATGTTGCGCTGGTGTTATTGAGGGAGCTGCTCACTGGATCTGGATGCATTGTTTTTGAGGGTGCAGACAGCAACCTCTCTCCTATGGACACCTTCTCTCAGGTGTCTGCACTCAAGAGAGGTTTTTCAACAGTGACAAATACAGCACACATGGAGCTGGATTGAGCATTTCCTTTCTCTTGGGACAGGCAGTGTCTGCCAGGTGCCAGTGGTTTTGCAAATCCAGGGAAGGCTGGATATGGCAGGAATGCAAACAGGCTGGGGATAAGAAGACAAATGGTTCTGAGGGAACTACAATGACCTCCCCAGCAGTGTCAGGAAACATTTCTCAAATGGAAGAAGTGTTTCTCCACTCACCTATCAGGAACGTCACCTGCCTGGTGACAGCTGCTTCATGCAGACCTGACAGGGCTGCTTCTACTGAGGTTGAGGTCAGGTCCCTGCTCTGGGTAGCAACAGCCAGCTTTTCCTGACACAGGCTTAGCCACTGGTCCAGGCACACCTGACTCTGCCCCTGCCTTGCTGATGGACACAGCAAATAGAGCCATGCCAGGAAAAACTACCTGGCTCCTGAAGTAACCCCCAGTGCTCATTCCTCTATAAAATCGTAAGATTTTGCTAAAGGTGGAAGGCTACTGCAAGCCTGTCACAATGGGTGGGAAGCCAAAGACCTGCGCAGGTAAAGGACTTTCTTAAACTCCGTAAACAGTCAGTCAATGCACGTGCATTGGTTAACACAAATACTTAAATATGCATTCACTCAATGCAATTTAATACATTGCAAATAACATTTCACCACATCTCATCCAGGGCACCAATTATTTTCCAGTGCTGCCAGCAGCTCCACAAGGTCCTGAATTAGCAGCTCCAGCATAGAGGGTATGGCCCAGCAGTGTGTTACAGCCCACCCATGCTGTGACCAAGCACTTTCATGAGAGGCTTTTGCCCTGCAATTGCCTTAGAATAAGGGGAAAGGAATTCAAATAAGTGCACTCATTCCTGTCTCAATGGAATGTTACCATCAAGGGTCTTTTTGGGGCCATCAGTCAGACCTCCTCACCTTTCTTAGGAAAAATGGCACAGATATCTGAATCAAAAAGGATGGAGTGAGTAACGAAGGAGGCTAATCCAAAACTGGGTGTCACCAAGGAATGTTGAGACAAAAAATGAACAAATGAACTCATGCATTGGGCCACCCCACCAAGGTGAGCCTTAAATTTAGCATGACTGAATCAAGATGTGTTCAAGATAAGACAATTTTCTGCATTCTTTCTTAATCATGAAGAGGAAGTGCTACCCCCAGGAAGAGCAGCTATGCCCAGTGGAGGTGAACTAGAGATGTGCAGCAGCATCAGGCCGCTGGTGAACCTCCTCCTTGAGTGGGATCACCAGCACAGGACACCCTGTGCAAGTGGAAACTGTTCTCCAGCCATCACTCCACAAGCTGTGGCTGTTTTTGGTCCTCCCATCCGCTCAGAGATGTCCCTGCAGACAAGGACAGTGCTGGGAAACCCTGTGAGAGCCTCTCAGCCAGGGCATGTCTGTGCTGGGCACCCTCCCTTCCCCTCTCCTTCCCCCTCCCCAGCGCAGGGCTGGCATACTACCATGGAAATTAAGCAGGCAATTTCTAAAGCTGAGAGAAAAGCAACCATCTGGACCCTAACAGCCAGGTCGCTTAATGACCAAAAGGAATTTCTTAGTGAAGCCAGAGAAACGCAATAGTGAATACAAGAAACAGTAACTGCTCCAATGCATCCAGAGGTTGCTGTAAGAGAGAAACTTTCAGGGACCTTTGAATACTGGGTAATGCCCAGTCCTGTCTAATTAAAAGATGAGGCAGGAGATAGCTGGAGCAGTGGGAAGCAGGAAGGAGCAGGGTGGGCTGGGGCTGAATTTCAAGATTTTCTGTGCCACAAAGAACCAGGACAGCTGCCTGTGATGACAGGAGCAGCCCCCCTGCAGCCCCTCTGCCCAGGCACCTACTGCTGTACCTCTGGGGATGGCATTTACATCACCAAGTCTCCCAGGAGACTTTATGTCTTAATTCATGGCATATTCCCCTACACAAAACAATCACTGCTCATATTACAAAATGAAAGCACAGGTGGCTTCCCCAGGTCACAGCTCCAAAGTTCAGAATGCAAACCTGGCATCCTTGCCCTCACCCTTCCACATCCACCATCAGCAATAGACACCACCTCTCCTTTCTGCTCTTTCTCACAGGAAAACTATCATCACTCATAATTCAATTTGTGAGTACTTTCGCAGTGTATAGCTTCATGCTCTACCACATTTCATAACCTCCTTTGCATGCTTGCAGACAGCACTCCCCCTTCTCCTGGGGCTGGCGAGCAGGTTTCTTCTGAAGCCCTTCCAGCTTATTGAACTACTTTGTTAATGCACCTTGTTTCCCATCAGTTGAGGGCAGAGTGCCGGGGACGTAATTTATTTTCCATGTTTATTTATGTCAGGAGAGTCCTTAAAGGACTTGTTTGCAGCTGCCTCAGTTGCTGCTCTGATGAGGTTACTGCCTGCCCTGCTGCATTGCCAGCAAGTCAGGTTGGGGAGACTAGAGTCCATCAGCTTCCCCCCACTGTTTTGATGTTACAAAAACAACTGATTTCCCTTATGCTTCTTAATTAGGAGCAGAATCAACCTTTTTGCTGGCCAATAGGTCCTTATGTCCTGTGAAAATAAGGTAAGTTGAGAACCAGCAGTGGTTCCTCAGCTGAGCAGCTCTGTTTCTGCACATTCACCAAAGATAGGCCAGTTCTGGTCACCACCTTTTAGGATGTTTTGAGCATGTCCTGTCTGGACTGTGATAATACAATGACAGCAGAAAGTGCTGTTGCTGTTGCCACAAAGGAGTTCCCCAGGAATGAGTTCCTTCCCTAGAACAGTGTGGACAGAGACCTAAAGCCCTTGAAAAATTGAGGTATTTGGATTTTCTCAACAGAGCAATTTCCCCTGCCCTCATCTTCATAGGGGAACCAGCTGGGTCATATTTTACTCCAGCTGCCACTGACTTTATTACTACAGTTTCTCCAGGCTCAGTCATGGCTGCAGCAGTCACTTTTTTTTTTGGCTATAAACCATCTGTGGCAAATTTGTAAACTGAGATGTCCTCCTCTGCACCAGCCCATATTCAGGGCTCCCCACCAGCCCAGCTTCATCACCCACAGATGGCAGTGAGACCCTGAACCTGAACCCTTCCCCAGGTTGTCAAAGGCAACACATCACCCCACTCACAGCTGCTACCCAGCAACTTTCAGTTCTTTGGAGCACCCCAAGATGATGTGCTGTGGACCTGGCTGCCAATTAGTTTGCTCTTTAGGGTTCAAGGCTATCCTGGGGAGGGGGAGCATGCCTTATCGATCTTCTCTGGTTGCTGTCCTTGCAACCATCCAGGTAAAGAAACATTTGTTATTCTGCAACAGATCCCTGTGGAGGCTGTTCAAACATCCTACCTGCTGCACAGCAGAGCTGGCAATTTTGCCAGAAATTCTGCTTTGAAGGGGTTTGCAATGTTAATTAAATTCCTGCAGTTGTATCTCTTGGCCCTGAATAAGATCCAAGCCTCTCTGGGCATGTGAGCTCAGCTCCTTGTCCCCGTTCAAGCCTGGCTCTGAACAAGTCTGGCTCCCAACACTGAATTCCCTCAACACAACATCAGAATAATATTATTGTTCCTCCACAAAAGAAAATTAATTCAGGACTGTCAGAGTTCAGACACAGTATTAGTCTACATAACCTACAGGCTGAGAGACAATCGCAGAGCAACAACAACAACAAAAAAGGCAGATGTCCTTGCCCAAAGAACTGAACACAAAACACACAAGCAAAAATAAGTATCCGTGATCACGGACAGGCATGATGCAGGAGGGACAGCAAGGTACCACAAGGACTCTGGATGAATTCCACTCAATTCCACACGTGCTGGCTCCCTTTCACCTCTGATGATGCACAGCCCCTTCCTGGACTGGCACTTGTAACCTACCCAACACAGATGGGCTTTTATAGACACTGCTTTCCAGGAAAGCATGGAAGGGAGAGGAGCCGCCAAGTTTGGAAAATGCAGGAGACGAGTTGGTTTTAACAGTTAAAATTCTTTACACATTTAAAATAGGCAGTTTTTAAAGGATATTAATAAATTAAATGGAAGAGAAACATGGAGAAAATAAGGAGAACTTGATCTCAAGGGAGCTGTGGGAATGGGGCTCCCGGGCAGCAGAGCCAGATCTACTGCCAGGGCTGATCTGCAGTGGCAATGGGACATGGGCACGTGGCTCACCACAGGACTAGGAAACCAGAATAGAGGATGGAAAACAGACTGACGGTGCTGGGCTGGTGTTTCCTACCCAGCACAGCACCCTTTCTGCCAGCTCTTACAAAGACGATTTGGGAGCAAGGTGGGTGGCAGAGTCAGAAGCCATTTGGCACCTGCAGGTTTGCTCCAGAGCCACTGTTCATCACCACCCTTTGCAGCCTGAGCTGCTGCGTATGACTCAGGGCTGGGGTCTGTGAAGGCGAGAGCCAGCATGTTGGCCCTGTGGTACCCTGGGAACATTCACCCACTCACATTTTCAGAAGACAACCAAAGCAGCATGACGTCTCCTCAAGAAAAGAAGCAGAGCTGCTGCAGTTGGAGTCTGTACCTGCCCTGAAGCTACAGGGGACACCTGGCAGGCTCAGTGCTTGTTCAAGAAGGAAGTTTGTACTGCTGTTGATAAAGGTGTTTGCTATGAGGAAAATGGGAATTACTGCAGAACAACAGCAAGGAAGTGCAGAGGCACTTGGGGAACTTTACCCATTTAAAGTACAGACAGCTGTCACCATACAGGGATTCAGCCACCAAAGGTGTGCACAAGGTGCAGGATTTGAGACCTGGCATCCCCTGCCCCTTTGGGCTCAGTTAACAGTATCTCCCAGTGTCAGTACCACTGACAGCAGTGACAAAGGCTCTCGGGCTGCAGTTGGAGGGAGCACGGTGCAGCCCCAGGGGAGCACCCAGCACTTCTCCGTGCTTCCACGGGTGGGCTTCTAACCACCTCTCCCAGCCCAGCACCAGCATATTTTCTCGGATATTTTCCCAGTTTCCACAAGAGGGCATCGGCACGACACCGACGAGATGCTCCTATGTCCCCCGAGCAGCGCCGCCCGCTGCCGTCCCCGCGGCGGCGGGAGCCGGATCCGGGGTCTCGCCCAGGGTTTTGTGTGCAGAAGGAAAGCGGCTGATGCACATCTCCCAGGAGATCTCGACTCTGGAGCGGTGAGTCACCACCACGTCCATTATTGCAGAAATAAACTCCTTTTGCTCAAAAAAGCGATTTTCTGGAATAGCTCTGCCAATACCAAGAGGCCGCAGGGAGGGAACAGGTGTTCCTCGGGGGTTGCGGAGGGGCTCCCACCGGCACCTGTTTTCTCCAACCTCCACAGCCCCGTGCACAGACCAGGCAGGGAGCATGAACCCTTGGGAGCTATTCCTCTGGGGAAAGAGCTTTGTCTGAAGGGTGTGCTGGGCTCTTGATGCATAGAAAGACTTTGCTGGGAAGAGATAAATCAGTGAAAGTAACCCCCTGTTCTTTGCCCCAGTAATAATGTGAATGAGACACATACAAAAGCCACCCAGCTCCAGTCTGGACTGGATACCCTTCACAAAGGAAGCTTTTGACTCTGAGACCTGGAGATCAGAGCTCAGGTCACCTTCCAGGAAGTGATGAAGATGCTTGGTCAGGAACTACACCTCATGCCACAGAATCTGGCAGATCAGGAACTTGATGCTGTGGACTTTAGGCAGAGAAAGAAAATTTCAGTATCTTCTTGGGTGAGTTTTTAACTCAGAGGAGCATGTAGAAGGCTGCTCAAATCAGTGTTGGCCTCTCCACTGCCCATACAGAACCCTGGAGCATAATAGTTGATTTCCTCTAGATTATCTTGATCTTTCTGGACACCGAGTGTGTACCAAAGCACGAGGTGTATCAGAAATGCCAAAACAGCAACAGATTGTCTGACAGGCCTGTTATTGTGTCATGAAATGTGACATGCATCCTGCCCGGGAGGAAGGACTGGATTGCTGTACACTTCAGCACTGGCTGAGGTCGGGCAAGATTCCTCATTTTGGAGTCTCATTGATCAGATCTGGAGCATTGCTGCAGCATTAAGAAAAAGTGGCAAAAGTCCCAAACCACCTATCTCTCTTTAGCTGTGCCTTCAGATAAAACATGTTGCAATTTCACAGGTATGTCTGTGAGGAACTTCCCTTTTGTGAATCAAATTTCCTCTAACTTATGAACAAAAATGCATCTCTGATGTGCAAGATGCAAAGGTAGAGACAGCATGGCTCGCTACAGACCAAGAGGGAATTTGCCAAGCAGCATCAAAATGGAGAACAAACAAGAAAAATAAAAGCCAGCTTAATGCAGAGAGCTTATCAAAGGAGAAAAATGCTTTTTGAGCACTATCACTGATTGCCTACTGTGGCAGATGTGCCAGAGGGACACTGTGACCATGACAGAGGGACAGAAATGACAAAGTAAACACAAGTAACACGGTGGGAACAAGCTTAAGAGCTGGTGGGAGCTCCCATATTCTCCACCACAAGCCTTGTCAAAGACAGCCTTGACCAAGCACCAGCCAGGACATGACTAATGTGGAATGGATGTAGTATCTCTAGAGGATATAGCATGTGGTAGACTCAGGAAAAACACGAGAGGCTGCTTTTTTTTCTTGCTCGGTGACAAATGAGACCTGACATCCTTTCCCAAAGACCAAATACATCAGCTCCAGTGCTGCAGGTAATTAGATCTGGAGTCATGGTGGGATTGTCTCTAGCAGTCATGGTATGATTTTCCTCCTTGTGCTTTTGTTGGGATCCTGTAACTTAACTTCCCAGTAGCTACAGAAAGACCAAAGGAGCATTTTCTTGTGTTACACCTTTAATCCCAGCAGTCATCCAAGTTTTTGGTAATTACAGCTGTGGAGGAGCCCAGCAGAGTCACCCAGCAGCCCAGAGAAGTCACGGCTTCCATTTTAAAGAAAACAGGAAAATCTATTTTCTGAGATGTACTTCAACCACACTATCAGCAGTAGGACTTCTGCATGACAGCATCTCAGTGAGAAAAGCAAATCTTCATGAAGGGTTGACTGATATGTAGACAGTCAAGAATAAGCACTATAGCCTAGACCTTGCAGTATTTTGGAAAGTCTACAGCTGCCAATCAAGTGGATGCTTCCTCAGAAGAGTGTTTCCAGGTTTTCTCTCAAAAGAGATCCTGTGGGAACCCTTTCCTCACACACTGGTATTTTCCATCTTTTTATCCCATTTGGGTCCTCTCCAGGGTTCAGCTGCTCCTTTGGTCCCAACACCATCCTCAGATCTGCTTCCTTAGCTCTTGGACAGTGAAATCTCTCAAGTCTGCAAACAGCAGCCTGAAGTTTCCTGTTGATCTCTTGGTAGTCTGCCATCTCCAGCCAGAGGCATTTGGTGGAAAGTGAAAAAATCCAAAGCCAGGTGGTTTTGGATGTGAGCTCTGGGGAAGATTCATGGGGGTTAAATGCCCCTGCCACGGTGCTTGACAGGCAACCTCCACAAATTAAGAAAAACTTGTGGGTAAAGCAGTCCACTTATCTCCCACTTGTGTTTTGGATGAGGAAGACCTTTGTCCTGTATCCTTAAAGAAGAACGTGTGTAGCAGGCTGTGTAGAGCACACTCGGATCTCAGAGCAAACACAGGTTGTACCAACAGCACCAGCGCTCTTGGATGATCTTTGGCATCTGGGAGCTGAACCACAGAGCTGCCAATTAGGGTCTGTTAAATGAGAAGACAATATAATCTAAACATGTACATCGCCTTCGAGCAAGGGCCCTGTGACACAAATAAAATTGCTTTTGTTCACTCAAAAGATCAATATTGTCAGGATGAAATAGTATGTGAGCTGGTGTGAAGAACTCTGACTGACCGCTGACCATCAGAAACAGGCAGAAACTCCCTCTTGTAAAAATAATATGAAAGAAAATCCTGAATATACTGCCACTTCCCAAGTCACTGTATTTGGACTGTTGTCACCAGGAGCTGTAGGTCATCTGTAGATTTCTTGGAAGAACAATTTTCTGTGTACGTGGTGTATTCTGACACAGGAAGTTCCTCAGATTTAATCGGGTTCTTTTCTATTAAATCATCATGAGTAATTAAAAAGCCAGAATCCCATCCGAAGACCACACTCCTCAGTGAATGTCAGCATTTGCTCCACGTCAGGTCTTCCCTCAGAACAAACCCATTGTCAAAGGCAGTTTCCCATTCCGATCTAAAACTCCCTGGTCCTTCAGCAGCTCCTTCCCCTCGCCCCTGCATGTCTGCTTTGTTTTGCACTGGATTTAACTTTGCATATGTGGTTTGGTGTGGGTTTTTTTAATATAACATCAAATCTCTTAATTCTCTGACCCAGAAAACAGAGACAATCCTCATAAAAATCTGGGACAAAGAAGATGCAGCTGGCACGTGTGCAGCAGCAAGAGATTCCGAAACTACCAAATCTACCCATTTTAAGTGATTTTGATTAAAGAAAGACTTTTGAGAACTGCTGCTGTCAGATCTCAGGTTATTTTGAAAGCAAATTCCAGACTTTCAAGTGGTGCCCTAGCCTGAGCAAGACCCTTTAAAAAGTGACAATGCATCAGCTGAGATGTGTCCCTTTCATGTTGTCACCTCCACAGGGCCAGCCAGGACACGAGGTACACATAGGGTACACAGCTGCTCCCACAGCATCCAGAAATAAAGGTTCCTTCAACCACAGCATGACCTTTCCCGGAGCCTTTCAGAGACCCATTCCTGCAGCACTTTTATCAATGAGTAAATAATGAGAAATTAGTGCATGGCCCTGATGATGACTCACAGTGAGCAGCCGCTGGCAGTTATGAACCTGCCAGGACAAACAGGGTGTCACAGACAGCCAAGTCCTCAGTCTCATGACTACCTCACCTATGTCACATCCATGTTACCCACTGTCCTCTGCAGAGCCAACACACACGGTCCCACTGGTGAATCACACCCCACATCAAACCAGGAGAGCCCTGGACGATGCCGTGCAGGGATGGGAATGCATCGCATTTGGTGTTGCCTCTTTGCACATTTAATTTAATGAGGAAGAATAATGAAATATCCAGGCTGAGTCACGCAGGCAGGCAATCTCCCTTTGCCTCAGGAGATTTTAGGGGCAAAAGGAGAGGATGGAGGTACAGCCCCACTACATGCTGCTGCCAGGGAAGGGGGAGCCTGCTAGCCAGGAAACTTCTACCCCCAACACAGCACCAGGGATGAGGAGTGAGGCCAGTACAGGAGCTCACTGCTCCATCCCCAGCACCAACTGTGGGGAAGTCCCTGGTGACAGCAGGGTTTCACCCACTGGCTCTGAACACTTCCCAAAGACAGAATTTCATTAAAGCGGGTAATTTGGCCTGACTACCCTGGCTAGTTCCCATGGCTGGGAGCACAATAGCAGCCAAGCCCAGGAAGAAATTGCATTACTGTACATGAAGGTCTCAAATCTGAAAGGGAAGGAGAGGTTCACACCAACCACGGCTTTAATACCAGATTAAATGCTTTCACAACAGCCCGGCTGTTTGAAAGCTTACAGACAGCCTTTTGTCAATTTAGTTTGCATTGTACTTTGGCTTCAAGAGGTACTTTACAATGTAAGCAACTTCATTTTATCTTTTTTTTTTTTTAATATGGTAGCTTAGCTTTCTTGAAGGGAATTCATGGATTCGGGATGGGCACTGCTCCATATGGGAAGGCATGAAGTGCTTTAATGGCAGAGGGGCCAAGCAAAGCTCCTCTCTCCAAGGCTGTTTAGGGACTCTATTAAGCATTCTGTCCTTAAAGACTTGCCATTTTATAAGGCTGAATGAAGCTCCAACTTGAATTATCAATTTTTAATTTCCCCATTAGCAGAAACAAAAGAAGTAGGATACTTTCTCCTGATAGAGGGTACAGCCTACATTTGTACAAGGATTTTACTTTAAGAGGCTGATTACCCCAAGCCTTGAACCAGGAGCTAAGACATGTCTCAGGGACATGCCCTACTGGGTACTTAAATGCAGAAGTTTAGGGGAGTTCTTGGCTGACTCTGGGCAGGTGGGAGCAGGAGGACAGCCGGGTCAGGATGCGTGCAGCACGTGGGCAGCCGGCAGCGACAGCAGCAGCATGGTCCTACCCTATTCAGAGAAAGCACCTCAGAAACAGCAAGGATGAGTCTTGGGCTGGCTTCTACTCTGAAATTTGGCACTTGCGAGGTGCAGGGCACACGCTCATAGGAAACTGCTGCTCCTCCTGTCCCTCTGCTCCCTGACGTGGGAACACAGAGGAACCTCTGTCTCTCCCCTGGCCCACCACAGCCAGCCGGGAGGAAGGAGGAGGATGGGGTGGGGGGGCGGGCGCGACACAGCCTCGAAGGGCTCTGTGCCACCTCGCTCTGCCCATAAATGCATCCTTCTTATTCAAATGAGAAGCGGCCACAATGGTGGGGAGGGGGTGGGGTGGGGTGCGGGGCTGCCCTAAACAAAGAGCCACTTGGGATAATCGCAGAGAGAGACGAGGGTCCCTGCTCTCCACAGACGAATGCAAATGCCTCCAACCCTGGAAGCAACTTCTCTGGGAACAGCACAGACAGGGCTTTGTGAGCAGGAGGCTGTGCATACGAAAGCTCCCAGGAATGCCCAGCAATCCCCAGCTGGAGAAACGCCCTGTGGGCATATATAGACCTTCCCTCTCACCCCTGGCCACAAAGTCAAGAAAAAGCCGCTCAGTCTTCTTTTTTTTCACCCTCTTCTTCATGTTCTTGTAACCAAACTAAAACTTTCCTGGCACTCCTGCATCCCTCAGCCGCTGATGCCAGAGCCCGTATCCACACAGGATGATGTCACCGATGCCACCACTACCACCACACCACTGTCAACCCCTATCTGGCAACCTCTCCGCCAGGCAAAGCATCTCCCTTGGGGCCAAGCTTGCCCAGCCTCAGGCATTAGTCCATCCCCAAGCCATAGGTTGTGCCCTTCATTGCCATGTCCCCTCAGCAGCAGCAATGCAGCCCAGTGAGCTGCAGGAACAGCCGGCTCCCTTACAAACCAGCCAGTCTCCAGGTCAACACCTTCTGCGTTCAGGTTTCAGAACATGCCAGCTGTTCTGAAAAGCACAGCTTGAAGGTAGACCTTCCCCCGACCCGGTACAAGGCCCAGTGAAGTGAGAGCTCTCATTACCAAGTCACTACTAATGTATAGAAGTTTTTGCTGCCTGTACCCCTGAGATGTCCAAGCTCAACAGCCATAAAAAGATGCAATTTGTGAATGCTGTGATGAGAAGGGGTTGGGGGTTTACTGTAAAGGCAGCAGTGCAAAATGCAAAGTCATAAATCTCAAAAGCCACGTACTAAAATTCAATGGAATCACTCAAGTCAAGCTCTGCTCCATCTGCTATTTTATGTTGTCAGGACAGCTAACGGAGAACAATAAAAACATTAATAATCAAGTTAAATTTATAAACTGGGCAGGATATTCCACTAGTAGTGAAATCTGGAGAATCATTCCATGTTATATTGCTTTGGGCAGCATGCTAACAAGCACTGCCTTTGAGTTATAGCCCTCTTCCATTCTGCTGAACTTTAATTTGGCCCAGCACCACTGCTTCATTTAAAACAAACTTCAGGCAGGAGTGGAGCAGAGGACAGAGCTCAGAGGTGCAGTCCAGCTCAGCACTGAAAATCTCTAGGTTGCAAGGCATGAGCATTTTGGATATAAAAGCTCTGTTGACATTGTGCTCTGTTTACTGCACAGAATTGCTGGGTATAATTTTCCAAGGTTAGCAGAGCTTTCTATTGCCATGGTGTCATGCTTCCTAGCTTCCTAGTTTCAAATATTTGATTGAAATGCCTCACAGATCTTTAATTTCATAGTTGCATTGTAAAATGGATGTCAAATAATTCTTGAGCTCTCACTTCCCAGAGAGTGGTAGTTTTCTAACAAAACCTCTGAAAATATCTGGCTTCTCTACTCCCTGCTGCTCAGTAGAGGGCATAAGCATAAACCTGATTTACATTCAACCCCTTTGGAAACCCACCAATGCTGTCTCAAGCTGGAGAGATTCTTTGCCCCAGCAAGCACATCCACAGGAGGGAGACAGCACCCTGACACCAATCATAGATCCTTCATGTCGGATTCCCAGCCTAAATAACTCTTGGTTTATTATAACGCCCCTCTCTTGCAGTTCACTTCTGCTCCTTTACCACAATCCCCAGCACCTTCTGCTTTGCCAGACAGCCCTAGCTCTTCAGTAGGGTTTGGAGAGAGTGCTCAAATCTACTCCAGGACTAAAAAGGTAGCTTAATGCCTGAAAGTTGTCATCAGTAACTAATAAACCCCTCGAGTATTAATATTTACCCTGTAAAAGCTGAGGGCAGCATATTCGGTAGCGAGGGTAAAAGCAGGTCAAAGATGAAGTTTGAGTTAAATTGATTGGGGCAGAATACATCAATTTGTGTGCTGTTTGCATGAAATATTAATTCCAGCTTTAACATCTGGTTACAGGGGAAAGTGAATGCACCATAATGATGCAGGTATACTTTATATTCACATTTTCTATTCTCCTAGGAACAGACGGGGAACGATAAGGCTTTGTCCTCTCTGGCAGGTGTCTGAGCTGGAGCCTGTGAGCCGAAGCACACACATGGAGCCAGGGCGGCGGAGGCAGCGTCCTGGCGCACTGCTCTGAGCGAGCCCTGCTCATTAGATAACCCTGCCATGCTGCAAACCCTTCCTCCCTCCTGCCTTCACAGCAGTGCACTGGCAGCATTTCGAAATCCACTGAATTCCAGGGAATTTCTCCAAACTGGCAGGTCCAGCCCCAGGACTGCCTGTCCACACCCAGCCACAGCTGGCTTTCTGACACCCAGGTTTGATATAGTCACGGGACGTCTCTGAGCTACAACTGGTATAAGCTACAAGAAACTTTTCCTCCTCCAGGAGAAAACCCTTAATTTCTTCCCTCTCAGAGGGGTGAAGCTGTATAAACCTGCTGGCACCATGACCTGGCAGAGACATGACCTAAACTCTCCATGCCTGCTAAAACCTGTTATATCCCTGCAGACTAAGGAGGCACCTGTGAGGGGAGAAGCAGGACTACAAGGATGCCCGCGCTGTGCAGACCCCTGCCACGAAGCCAACCCTCCACCTGCTGCGGGCGTAGAGCAGCCCTTAACATCCCCGAGGCATGTCTCAGTCCTAACGGATTGCTCTGACTCCAAACGTGCCGTTTTACCCTGCTTGCTGTTGGAGTTTGCGTGGCTCCACGGCAGGCAGGGAGCCCTCGAGACAGGCCAGCCCTTTCCTAGCGCCTGAGAAATCACCATCCATGTGTGAAAGCTGGTGAGGCCATTGCCTCACAACGCTGGGCTGGGGGAAAGTTGGGTCACCAGGCTGGGGTGCAGGAGGTGCACTGGGTGCGGTGGGATGCACTGGATGCTAGGGAGGGGGGACTCTGGCTTCCAAGGGGCTCGGTGCAGAGGGTATGGGGTGGGGGGCACTGGGTGCCGGGCGGGATAAACAGACCCTTCCGTCTGCGCGAGGGGGACACCCGCTGCAACGAGCGGCACCACGTAGATAATGCTGGAGGGTACACCCGGGTGTAAAAGGGCCTCAGCAGAGGGAACAGGATGGAGGGTACTGGCAGCAAAGGGGGTACCGGGCAGCGGGGCGCGCCAGGGAGCGTTTCCAGCCGCCGAAGCTCGGCCAGCGCCGGGTGGGCCGGCGGTGCCCGAAGGTGGGCGAGTACCCGGCGAGGCGGGTGGCGGGGGAGGGGGGAGCAGAGAGAAGCCGGGGGTCGCGGATAACTCACAACTCCCCGGGTGATGTCCTCCGCCGCGGGGGTCGGCGCCGCGGGCGCTTCTTGCCACGCTAGCCACAGAGCGAGCACGAGGAGCATCTCCCGGCGGCGGGCGCGGTGCCGGGCGGCGGGGCTCCGCATCCCCCCGCTCTTCGCGGCGCCCGGCCCCGCGATGGGCTCCGCCGGGCTCCGCGCCGCATCCGCGCTCCCGCCCCGGGCTGCGGCCGCCGCCGGGGAGGGAAGGAGGCAGGGAAGGAGGAAGAGAGGCGTGGGGCTTCACTCCGTTCCGCGCTGTTCCGCCGAGGATGGAGGAGGGGGGGCTCTGCTCCGCCCCGCCGGGAAGGGAGGCTGGGGGGACTCCGCTCCGCGCTGCTTCGCTGCCGGGGAGGCTCCGCCGCCGGGTGCGCCGTCACATCGCCCCGCTTCCGCAGCCTGCGGCGCGGCAAAGTTGCTGCGAGCGCTGGCAGGGAGCAAAGCGCGGCTCGGCAGCGGCGGCTGCTGCCGGGAGCCGCCGCGGCTCCGGCGCCGCTGCCCCGAACCCCTCTGCGGCCGGCCGGTGGAGGCGGAGGAGGAGGAGGAGGAAAGGATGCTAATGAGGGAGGCGGTGTCAGGGCTACCGGCGTGGGGGGGGCTCGCAAGCGCGGTCTGCCCGCGGCGCAGCGCCGGGAGCCGGTGGCAATCCGAGCCAGTTCCCCCTGCTCCGCGCAGGCAGGAGCCGGCTCAGTCCCCTCCCATTTTGATATCTGTGTCTGGCTGAAACACCTCAGAGTTCCGGCCCGTTTGTTTGTTTGTTTGTTTTTTCCTAATCATCAACATTTCTGTAAGTACCAGCTTCATCTCCGAGTTTTTAAGGGGCTATGGAAAAACAGCGTGGTTGTAGCATCCCCGACTGACATCTCGTCTCAGGGAGACAAATGTCTGGCTTGTCCCCATAAACAGCATAATGGGATCTTATGGCCTATACAGCGTGTCCTCCCTCGAGAGCTGTGAATCTGCCACATGCTCTGACGGACCAGATGGCAGGGGACACCCTGACAGCTCTAGCTCCTGTTAGTTCAGGATGAACATGTACTTCCTACTCAGCATCTGCCCTCCCAGTTCCTACTGGCATGTTAATACACTCAACAGCTTTGGAAATGATTTTTAAATTTGGAATTTCTTTAAATAAAATTGGAGTTTCTGTTTTAAGATTAATATTAAGTGGAGATAATGAAGAATGGACAGAGATGAAAAATTGCTTCTAGGTGCTGCTCAGGCAAAATTGTAATGGTCATTGATACGACACCTTCTGCACAAATAGATGAATCCAGCAATGAACCGTAACTGCTTCTGGAGATATTTAATATCAGGACTGGAGAAAACCAGTGGATAAGGGAAGAAGAAATCTTTGTCTAAAAGAAATTGGTTAAAGAGAATTGGCAGGGAAACCTCACTTCCTGTGGGTGAATTTGCACTACCCTGTGTCCCTGTGAGCTGAAATTACTGCTCCAGCATCAGAGAAATCAGAGGGGAAACGCCTGAATTACACAGTTCAGAGCCTCACCAACAGCTGCCTGTTGTAGCTCAAGAGCTGTTATCTTGAGAGGTTTGCTCCATACTAAAACAAAGTTCAGCTTCTTAAAACAGATCAGCAAATCCCAGCCGCTGGTTCCACAGGTACATAGAGAGGGTTTCCAAAGCGTGGGGCTGACAGCCCCCACTCACCATGCCACCAAAACTGTGGGAAAAACAAAAACTCTCCAACAACATTTTTAGTGTTAGAGAATTAAGGTATTACTTTAGTCTGGCCAGGATGTGCAACAGAAATAATTGAATCCATACATTGCCTGGGTTGTGAAGAGAAAATCATTCCATCACATATGATCTTTACTAGGTTTTTCACATACTTAACAGTCAAAATACAGAGAAATTAATTGGTTCAGTGTTCATTGGTCCCAAGTTACATGGTTCTTAGTAATTGCCTTCCTACTGGTTATTGAACCCTTTGCCTTCAAAGTTAATTAGGTTCTGCTTCGTTGTTCTCTTATCTCTCTTTTCCCAGGACAGGTGTCTTCGACCATGCCAGGGATGATGTTCGGAGTTGATGTTCGCTAATGGTCGGGGTTTTTTGTGCATCTTCTGTGCTATTCCCAGCCTTGTTGAAATGTTAAGGTCATCAGGCCTTGACTGGTGGAACAGTCCTTTGAAAAGACACTTCTTTAGCCCTAGTTCGTGCCTGAGATGTTTTGATTTTCTGAAACTCTTTCCCAGAGAGTTTTCTGTCAACAAGAGACATGTTTTTCTAACTGTAACCTTTGTTTACATTCTTTCCCTAGGAGGGACTTCTTGATGTCCCTCTGGTTTGACCAATGTGATTGAAGAAGTTTTTCTTTCACCAATTGAGTTGTTCTCTGTAGAATAGTATAAAAGGGAAGAAATTGCAGGAAATAAACGGAGTCATTGTCAGCCTTCTGAAGTCAGAGGCTGTGTCGTTGTGGTCTTTAACAGCGTTACACTTCAACTTCTTTCCCCCTGGGCAAAGGCGAACAAAACCCCTGACTAAAGTTATATAAAAAATGTTAAACTTGGTATCATTTCCAACAACCATTTAAATTCACCGTGGAAGGATGTTCATGGCCACTTTGCCACAAAGACCGTGTCTCTAGGGGAGTGGTTCTCCGTCTCTGTACATCCGCCTCCAGTCTGCAGGACTCACTCCAACCTGTGCATCACCTGCTGCCTCCTCCCCTCCATCCCGCAGCTGCCGCTGCTCTCGAGGGAGAGCTCTTTCTCACTTTCAATAACTGTCATATTAAGCCCGACAGGACAAGGACTGTTATTTGCTCTATTCCCTACTCCTCTGCTCTGAGCAGAAAGCAGCAGCCACCGACCACCCCACAATTTTTTCTGGGTTTTCCAAGAGAGAAGCATTTTTCCAAGCAGTCAAGCCAATCTGAGATTGCTTAGCAACATCACATGTAGTAATTTCCTGCTAAGCAGCTCTGGAATCTCTTCTTATTAGAAATAATTTCTTTCGACACTTGACATGACTGTGGGCAGATCAGAGCCATCCTCAGGAGGAGCATAGCCGGGCAGGGCTGAGAGAAGTGCACAGCAATGTGTCAGAATCCCCAAGTTGGGGACAAACCTGCAGCCCTCCCCTCAGATGAGCAGCTTCTGTGCTGGCAGTCTTGTCAGGATGAAAACTCACAGCACAAGTTCACTGTCATGGACTTGAAGTTACCACTGACAAAGGCTTCACCAGAACCTTAAAATGCTTTCCAGGGATTTTGGGTCCTCTGAGAACTGCTCAGCAAAGACTCAGCATGCTCTGCCCCTCTGCAGTGCACCGTTTTTCTGGCAGACAGGCCCTTGTGCTGGGCAGCCTGGAGCTCCAGGGCTTGGCCCTATCCCACATCCACAGTGCCCCCTCTCATGTGCTGGCTACATCAGGCTGTAGCAGCAAGGTTACCTCAGCTGCCTTCCTTGCAGTTCTGAAAGATGCTGCATGATCCACACTGACCTTTCATCCCATTTTTTAAAAGTAGGCAATGAAGAATAAATGTTCATCATGGGCAGCCACTGAGCTGAGGGACCAAAGATAAAGGCTTGAGCCCACTCCAGCTGGAAGAGTTTTGTTCTTAACTTCAAGAGGTCAAGATTTTAGGGCACATGCTACTGTTTTATATTCCCCTTCTAGGTCATCCTTTCCCAGCAGCACATCAGGGACAAAAATCTTCGCAGTTTCTGTCAGAGCAGGTGTTTTAGAGCAAATTGACAGCAGGCCAAATGGAAGATGCTGGTCCATGTCAAATGTGCTTTAATCTCTTTAGATTCCTTCCTGTGGCATTAAATGCAAGAGCATACCCATTTTCACCAAATGTAGAACGTGCTAAACTTGCATATTGCCAGAGGATATTTTTTCCACAGTTGTTTCTCACCCCACAAAAGCCTCAGAGTTTTTAGGGTGCCAAATGTCACTGAATTTCCCAACCTCTGACCTCTGTAGATCTCAATGCCGTGTTTCCCTATCTGCTCAGGTATTAGTTATTAGCACCTGTGCTGAGTCAGCACCTCAATCTGACTTGCACCATAAGAACCTGCAATGTGAATGATTACTTACACTGGATGAGTAGCTGCTTTGTCCATCCTCTGTTGAAAGCATTTCCCAACATATTTATAAACATTTTTAACAAGCACTTACAAGAGACAAGATGGCAGATTTCTGCCATCAATTACAAGACCAAAAGAGTCCACAGCCATGCCAAGTGCAAAGAGCCAGGAGAGAATCTTAATAATTTAATTTTACTGCATGAATCTTCCTCCTTTAATAAAATACCGCTTGACCATCAAGGCCCAAAGAAATATCAGAGACACTCTAAACCCTGTATTTGAACATATATAGTATATATACTCCAATTTGAGCATATGAGTAATCACACTAGCTTCACTTTACCATAATGAATGTAATAGAAGAGCATCTCTCCGTGGGAAAGTGGAAGCTGTGCCCAAAATAATGAGGCAGATTGGGTGGATGCCATCAACTCTTTACAGCTACAGAGAGCAGAGCTGGGCAATAAAAAGGACCTGGTTATAACAAACTGGACTGTGAATATTTTTCCTCTATTTCCTTTTCAGTAAACAGAAAAACCCGCTTCAATGGAGCAGGTTTAACTCTGTGCTCGTATCGTAAGAACTCTATGAGGGTAGATGGAGTTTTCATGCCATTCATTAGTGGGTGAGTTGCTGAGTAGAGTTTATTTAAGGAAGGAACAGCATAATGATTTTAATTCTTTTAAGCATAGTTTCCAAAATGTATTCTTTATACCTCATTTATTGCAAATGAACAACTCAGTTAAAACAGCATTTCAACATGTTTTAGCCAAAATATTGCTTGTATTTTGGCAGGTTGAGAAACGAGAACTTTTTGCCCTATCAGCCAGGGAGACAGAAACTGCTGTGCAGAGTGGGGGCCAGGCTGCTGCTGTTGTCCCTCTCTGTGAGCTGCTTCTCCAACCGCACACACGGAATTCCCAAGGGGCAGCAAGGACTTCCTCCAAGTGGTGAATCTCAGAGCCTGCGAAGCCTGAGAATGAAGATATTTGGGATATCATCTTGGGATATCATCCTGCTGTTCTCTAGAAGCTTTGGTAGCCATGGGATAAAACGGTTGCTGGAATATAATTTGCTTGCTTCTAGTTAATATCATCCAGAAACTATTTATTTGCATTCCTACTTTTAAGACTGATGGGTGACCAATGAAATTGGAAAAGCAAGCAATTATTTTTCCAAGACCAGTGGTAGACACATAGTTGCACATATGTTAAGTACTACTCATGGGAAGTTTAGAAATTTTTGTTTTCCTGAGTAAAGCCAAAGTGGATCAGGACGTTTACAGATGGCTTAGGAGTATACACCTTTTTTTGCTTCCTTGTCCTCCAACTGAAAAATCAACCTGACATTTTTTCATAGCTTATACTAAAGGAGAGAAACCAAAGTTGGAAGGGGCATACAAATCAGTATTTTCCTGCAGGCCAGAGCTCTGGAGTGGAGAGATGCTCACAGTGCTCTTAGCTACAGGACTTTTGTTCTCTGCATAATCACACACTGACACAAAGAACCTCCAGCATCTCATGCATGTCCATCTGCCAGCTCCAGCTTCACAGGCTGAGACAGCACTAGCTATTATTCCACCAGCACTCACCATCAGCACAGCTTAGTCCTCTCTAACTCACTCTAATGTCTAAATCTTGCACATTTCTCTCATGTAACACCTGAAAAATGCAGCCTTCCTGGCTTCCCCTGAAGCTGCAGCTCTTCCCAGCCTGCTTCCCCTCTGCTGGAAAACCCTTTTATCCCCCTGCCAGCCACATTCCTGCAGGTACCCATAGCAAATCGTGTTTCAGCAATCTTTTTCCAAGTCTAACACTCTGATCTATCAGCACTACTCTCAAGCAGCTCTCTGTGGAATTCTTTCTATCAGATAAAATAAACTGCTCCTCTTTATTTCAAAGATTTTCAGAGACAACGCTGCTTGGTCTTTTATTGCTCATTTAGAACCAAGAAATCAGCTCCATTGTCCACCTGGCTATGAAATTCACCTCTTCCTTCCTTTGCTCAAACACCCACACTCACATTCTTCCATGCTGCCTCTTCTGCATGGGAATATTTCCTTCTGAGCAAGCCCAAGGCAGCCATCTATCCTTCCTTTGCCTCTTAAAAATATACTGTAAAACCAGAACACCACCACCCAATCCCAGTATACTTTTTCCAGTACAACCATACTCCAAGAATTTGAACTATATTTTTTTGTAATTTCATTTATCTCCCTTGCTTGCAGACATGTCTCATTTTCCATCTTCTTCTCTTTATTCCAGGTTTATGATGCACCCAACACGAGGTCATCTCAGTCTGCTGCAGGAATCCCTTGGCACTTCAGGAACGTTGCTGGCAACCGAACAACACCCACAGACTCAGCTCAAGGCCACATTGCTACTGAGCAGACATCAGCACAGATCATCTGGAACAACACTGGCCACTTCTGCCTCCCTGCTGCATCATGTTCTTCTCACAGAACAGTGTTTAAGGCATTAACACCCATGAATTATAAAACAATACAAAAGAAGCTCATGTTCTGCAGGCTTAGCTTTGCTGCAGTGTCCCCAATACAGAAAAGCCTCCATCAAGATCTTGTAATAATGAACCAGGCAGAAGGATGGGTCAGAACTGCCATGTTAATGCAAACCAAAGTGTAATTTTCTCTTCACTAGCAGCATTCCTATCCTTGTTCCCATTGCTTTTCAGTAACGGTCCATGAAAGGATGTTGATGTCTTGTTTAAGAAATGATGAGAAGTTCAGAGGTTAATTAACGAGAAGTAGAACACAGTCACTTTACTGAGAAAAAGTCCAAGAAAAAAAAAAAAAACCACAACAATTTTTAAAGCTATAAGGTATCATTAGATTGCCATTTCCAGTGGAAAATAGTACTAATTTTAACACCACTTAGACACTACAGACTGTCCTTTGGCCAAGGAGAACCACAAGTCCTCTGACCTTTTTTTTATAATGCTTTAATACATGTTTGTGCTTTCTGTCAGTCAGGAAGACACCAAATTATGTGGCCTACATCAAAAGCCAGCAATCTGTTATGTGGACATATACTCCGTGCCTTACAGAGGCAGATACCCACTTTAGCAATGTCAGAATGGCACGTCAGTTAAATCTGGCCATATATCATCCTTCAGCTTGTGACACGTTGATTGACAACCTATCTGGAGGCCTGGCTCAGACAACTGGGGGATTTTGCTAGCAAGGTCAGGAAAGCTTCTTCTGCAATGCAATTTCCATCATGGAGCCCTCGGGGATGCGTTAACATACCTCACCTGCACTCTGCGCTGTGGGAACCTCCTGCAAACAGCACACCCCTGCCCTTGGCTCCTTGCTCTGCTGTTCCTGCTTTACCTCCAAAGTCTTCCTCTGTCCAGCCCTCCTTACATGTATCCTACCAGTTCTGTGAAGTCCCTCTTAAATGGTTTTTGGCCATACCCTGCTTGCCACTGAGTTCAGTTTTTTGGAGGGCAACAGCACTTCAGGGTGCTGAGAGCCCTGGGTTTGAACTCTGGATAAATTCCAGTGTCCTTCACCTTCCAGTCTGTGAACCTCTCTGAGCCAAGGACTACTTGGTGTTAACGGGGAGGAACAAAAAGCATTCAGACATTTTATGGGAAAGGACTTCAGACTGACCATACCCAGCTTTCATAGGGAAAATGTTACCAGAAAAGGGGCAGAAATCATTCATGAAGATGGAAAGCAGAAAGGAGATTAAAACAGAAGACGTGAGATAAATGTTATGGGAAGCTGTAAAAATAGTAAAGGATTTAACCAAATTGCCTGGAAAGGCTGTGGGATCCCCACCACCAGACCAAGAGGCTCTCAGGACCAGCTCGGGCAAATCTGGTGCAGGAGTCTCTTGATGGCCTTCCTAATCTGTTTTACATTTAATTTCTTCCTCTGTTCCTCGTCTGACCTGGATCTTCTTGCCTTTAAGATCTTCATGAAGAAGTTCAAAAGATGAGGAAAATCAGCCATTAGCCTAAAGCCATTGCTGCACTCATACAGATACAGTCCAAGCTGCTTCCCCCATATAATAGGATTTTGGAGCCCAGGTTTACAAATTGGACTTTTTTTCAGTAAGCAAACAACCTTTAAGATATATTTGAGCCATAGGTCTGGATTCAGGGCTAAACACTTATCAAATTACACGTCCAGGTGTTTTTCCCAGATCAGTTGCTTACAAAGCCCAGCTGGCAACCATGGAACCTGTTTTGAAACATCAGCAAAACCCAGGGACATTCTGGAGCTGGTGTTGCAAATTCAGGGCCTTTTCTTGATATAAACAATTCATGTATTGGAAACACAGTGCCCACAAAGGTAATGTCGCCCTTAGCAGAGCTATGTGCTGCCTAAGGATAGCTGCCAGTGCTGCTTAGCTTCCCTGCTAATGCCCTGATGGAAAAACCCTGCATTTCTCAAGCAAAGATATTTCAATGCATCAAATCCAGACAAATCATTACCTGCAAGACTTCTTGCTCCACAACTTCTTCTAGAACTTCTCAGCAAAGCTACAACCAAAGGAAAGTTTCACACTCTTGATCAGTCCTCCCTGCTTGAAGCCTGAAGGAAGAATATCAGTTAAATTAGGCTGAAAACTATTCTTGGTGGCAAAACTCATTTTGCCTTTGCAGCTGTTCTCACCCATGGCAGTTTTCACTAAGCTCGAAAGTTAAGTGGATTCTCTTGGAAGAGGAAGGATTCACTACTGGAAATTTGAGACCAAATCCTGGGAGGAACATCATTCCCTTACTTTGCTCTCCTGTGGACTAATGAACGTGAGGAATGAAAGCTCCATTTGGACTGGAAGGATTATGCTTCCGTATGTCAATGTCATGTGAAATAAACAGCATAATTTGTGGAGCAACCATGGGAACTCAGTTATGACTGCTCTCTACTCCATGGATCTTAAGCAGTTACTGGTGTCGTGTTGCATTAGGAGCTGAAGCTGCAGCAGGCAGAATGGCAGCACGACAAGAGAAAAAAACCTCTGAATGGTTTTCCCAAGTACATGCAGTAGCACAGTGCTTTGAAAGTAAATTGCTCATGAACCTTCTCCTTGAAGCTACCAGTAAATATCCCTGTTTGCAATGATGGCCAGTTATATACAGCACAAAATCTCACTGCTCTATTAAAGGTCTTACTGAAAAGTTTCTGTTTTACAGAAAAGCTCTTATTTGCCCCTTGTATCCAAAGAATAACAGATTACCACAGCTCCTGTCACTCACAGCACAGCTCAGCTCTGTGTTTGCACCAGTGTAGACATATAAAGTGCATCACATACATTAAAAGCTATTACATAAACCAAACTTTTATTATGGTGGTGGACATAATAAACCACCTTCTGCCCCAGAGCAGCTGAACTCCATCATGATCCCTGAACTTCCAGCCCCAGCTGCACACTTAGGGCGAGAGTACACAAATTCTGAGATGCTGGGCACATTTATATTTCTTTTTTTTTTTTTTTTTTCAAAAGAAATGAGAGTTGAATTGAGCTTTATCACTTTCCTTTTAAAGTTTGGCTTTCAAAATTATTTCATTTGGGAGAGGAATGAAGCACTTCTGAAGCAGGGGAAGGCTGGAGAGGTCAACACCTGGGGCATCAGTTGTGATGGGATCCCATCCATCAGGTGCGGAGCAGCCAGCAGCAGAGTCAGCTGGGGAAAAAAGTTGAATATCTCAAATGCAAAGACCAGTTCAAGAACCACTTCATGCCCAACACTGCTGAAAGATAGGAAATGCCTCCAAGGACATCTCAGCCCTGGTGTTCCAGTTGGTGCAGGGCTGTGCCAGCTCTTTCCTGGGGTAATGGCTCCCAGTGAGAGTCCCAAGCTGGGGTGAACCTCCTAGGTCTGATCCTGACAATGACAGGTTGAATTAAATCTTGTGTTTTGAGCTGGAATGCATTAAAGGAGCTGAAGAAAATGAAGTATGGGAGTAAGTGATAAGGTGAGAAATGTGCTCAGCAAAACCAACTGCCTAGGGGCCTCCTGCATATGAAAGGACTTGAGATGGTGCCATAGCAATGGAGAAACAGTAGAGTTCCAGGAGAAATCCCAGAGAAACCTTGTTTAAACTTGGACTACTTAAAAAAGCAATGGGAAAAGTGGTACAGAGAACTTTGTGCCCTGGGCCTGCTGCCATTCTTGCATGCCCCTGTCCCCTCCCGGGGTCCTGCTGGTCCCGTGGGGGTTGTGTGTGTGTAAACATGTGCACAGCCTGTGCTGGGACTGGGCTGCTGTGATCTCTAAAAATGCTCAAGAACTGCTTGAAAGTTCCTGGAAAGCTCCTGCCTCCATTCTGCCTACAGTTGTGCGGTGGATGCCTGTCTGTGTTACAAAGGTTAGATGCACCTATAGAAACTCATGCCAGGTGTGTGCCAGTTTTCATGCAGTTCTGTTAGTGGCCTGTTCTTCCCACTGCTGTCTGCAGTATCCCCAGGCTGGTGGCAAGGCTGGGACCTGGGCTGTGGGAAGCTGCCAGTCCGGTGGCTGTAGGAAGGGGCCACCCTGGCTGGGCTGTCCCAGTTCCCCTGCCTGCTGAGCATGGGCTATGCATTTCTTTCCCACGTGCAATCCAGCTGCTCTTTGGGTTTCCCACAGGAGGCATGCTGAGTGCTCGGCATGATGTTCACAGCCAGGGGTGGCACAGTAATCTGAGCAAGAGGTGTTCAGGGCTCTTGGAAATGTCAGCCTTGTACAGCTCAGGCACGCTGGGGTTGCATTTCCCTGTCTGCAAAGCAGGCAGGGAGTTAAATGTCAGTACTTGTAAATCTCCCTTGGCAAGCATCCAGACCTTTCAGTGCATGGATACCCACCTGTTCATCCCCAAAGTTGGACACTGCAGTCCCCATGCTTAGGAAGGAGGAGGCAACCTGAAGTTTCCAGGATGGTGGAGTTACCTGGACAGTCACTCTAGGCTTCTTGGCTCTGTAAGCAGCTCAAATCTAGCTGCATGTGCCTGAGTGTTTGGTAAAGGCTTGTCCTGCAAGGCATGTGCCCTGGGCCTTGAGGAGCAAACCCCTGCCATGGCAAAAGCAGTTTCAAGGAAGTGAGGAATCCAACAGGCACATCACGCTGGTAATTTGGCTCCTCACCTCCCACACAGCAGGTCACTATGTTCCATTGAAACCAGCCCCCAGCTGCCCTGACCATCACTGTAATTCTGCCGGAGGTTCATGAGGATAGGAAAAACCCTTCATGGAGCATGGGATGCCAGAGCCTGGAGGGTAGCACAGCAAATGTCCCAACCCCCAGTCGACAGCAGCACTGCCTCCCCAGGCAGGGGCTGTGCAGAGCTCAGCATGTTCTGAGAAGCCTCAACTTTGTGTGAAATACCGGGCTAGAGGATCACATCTTCCGACAGCTCACCCTCCTGCAGGCTGGAGAGCGAGGTGAACACAAGGAAAGGCGCATGATCCCCATTATAATGCTAATCTCCTCCAACTCCCAGTAGGAGCCGAGTAGCATCCTGTTAATGAAATTATAACCATGGCTCACACAGTGCATTTCTGCTGAACACATCTGAAATCTCTTTCCCTCAGAGGCTACATAACCAACGCCTGGGAGTTATCTTGCTGCTGTTATAGAAGCAACACGATTAGAGTGCTGAAGCTAATTTAAATCCTGTTGAATGTTATTGTAATGCAGTGAGTAAAGCTGGTATGTGACATATCGTTGAGACATCCTTAGAGGGGGCACATCAGGCTGATCCCCAAAAGTTTAGGGGCTACATTCAGAGACTTCAACATAATTTGCAAATCCTTCATGAGCAGGTTCTATTTGATGAGACTTTCAGGTGCTTAAGGTACAAGTCTCATTTAATTGTGTGATGACTCCAGGACTCTTAGCTGGCCTCATACTGAAGTACCTTCTTCTATCCTCAGTTATCCTGAGTATCTTCCAGGTGCTGCAACATCCAATGTGAGCAATGGGTGTGGAGCTGTGGGAAGCAATTGTGCTGAACTTGAGCAGTGGCAGTGAGGCAAAAGTGGAGCTTAACTGTGTAGTTCAATTGTGTTGGGTGTTCTTCTAGTCTTGCTTTATGGGCTTAGTAGGGATTTGGGGTCACTGTGTGGGTTTTTAAGAGCTGGGTTTTGTACCTCAGAAAAAAAGTCTCAGCCTCTGCCCTGTCAAACGGCAATGCAGCTCCCACGCACAGCTAGGACATCACCCTGGGAGTCACACAGAGGCCCCCACGCTGCAGGGCAGCCCTGGCAGCCCAGGTAGTGACAAGCAAACCAAACACAGGGCCGAGAGATTTTGTCTTGACCTTTACAAGCTGCCTCAACATCCCAGAGTTCCAGCAGTTGCCACCTTGCAGAGCCTGAGCAAACAACTCTCCAGTGCAGCAGGGAGTGAAATCGGTCCATATCCCAGCACGACAGCAGATTGCAGCATCCAGGTGGTCTCCTGAGCCTGACACTGGGAGAAGTGTTCCTGACAGGCATTTTATCACTGCTCCAGTGATATGGAGCATGGTTGAATTGTGCCTTTTCTCCTGTTTTCTCCAGCACACCTGAGGGCAGATCACAGGGATGCAGTGGAGCAGAGGGCTCCTGATTTTACTGCCCTCAGACAGTCACAGAGCATTTTGTCCTGGTTCAAGCCAGCCCCATCTCTGGCTCTTGGCCATGCCTGACATGCATTTCACACTCCACTCCATTCTCTCTCCTCACCTGATGCTGTCAGGATGTTCTCATAAGGTCAACAGGCAGCATTGCACTGGTTTCAGCTCCTTTGTGGGAGCTTTGTCCTGATGTCACTGCCCCTGGTCCAGCCACGTCATGATTTTCTTCTCCATAATTTAGCATCTTACCCCACAAAAATATAAGTGTGGGGAGGGGAAGAGGAAAGAAAAACGTCTACAAGGAGCAGTAAGGAAGGGATCCCAAACTCTGTGAGAAGATCATCTGTCACCTGTATTTATGGCAGTAGAAGAACAAGCTATAGCTTTTCCAGGTTGAAGCAGCTCAGCTCTTTGCGCCACTCCAGGTGTCCTGTAGCCTTTGCGGCCCCAGACTTGTCTTGGCTGCCCACACAGCAGGGTCAACTCTGGGAGTCTCTGTGTTCCCCTGAGCCAGATGTTCCCCGCCTGGGACCATTGCCTGCAGAACACAAGACTCCTCCAAACTGAGGTATCAGCCCAGGGTTTTGTGGCAGAGCTGGCAACTGAGTTCTCCTGATCTTTAGAGTGTCTCCATTGCTCTTTGTCTCGGCCATCAACATCACCCTGCTCTCTGAGGCTTGCTGGGGCCAAATGAACCTGCTGTGACTAGAAACAGATAGTGAAGCATTTTTGTAGGGGAGGTAACATTTCCAAAATGAACTCATCCTTTCAGTTCATGTGCTAGCAGCACAGGCTGTCACAGCTTTATTTTTAAATGGCCTTTCCCTCTATCACCAGAAAAATTTCTTCCTATTGACCTGAACAGCACTAGCAAAGTCAAGTGGAATATATATATTCTTTCCTACCCACTGAACTTGGTCATTGTTAATCTGAGCATGTTAAAACCAAAAGGGACAAGACGTGGAAGGTGTTTAACACTAACTTGATGGGAGCAAAGGGGAAGGGGTGAAGACCAATCTTGCTGAAAGTAGAATTAGATGTTTAAAATGGAAGTGAGTACCTGTCTTAGATATGTGGTACCTGCCTCCATCTCCCAGAACACAACTGCAGCACGAAGACTCTTGACTGAGAACACATGGACAGCCACTGGTCTGGTGGAGTTAACAGCGGCCTGAGAAACATGGCAACATGTTCACACAGGTAAAACTGGGAGATTCAGAGTAAAAAACCCAGCAAAAGCAGTTTGCACAGTACTGTCAGGTCACTGGGAAAACTCTTCGTAGCCACTTTGAAAACCATGAGCCAAGACAACAGTCACTCAGGGATTCTTTGCACCCTTTAAAGTCAGACTTCAGGGATACATTCAAGGCCAGGGGAAGGCAATGCAGTTTTAATAAGCAATGACTTATTTTAGTCAGGTTAGAATCAATAAACAGCCATTAGCTATGCAAAGGAGGCTTTGCATAAGCAGCATTTGAGGGTCAGGTTATGACAGGACTATCTCAAGTGAAGATGAAGGGAGGACCAGCCCTGAAAGAAGTTCTCAGGCTGGTGCTGATGCCAAGGTACTTGAGACAAACAAATACAATACAAATACAATAAAAAATTCACCTGAAGCCCCTGCTCTGAAGTGTGCTGGGAGTGATCCTACAGTGTCCTATATCTGGGAAGCAATTCTATAAACTTTAGTAGCTCTCCTTTTCCAAGGAGAGGGGGAGGAAAAGCCCAGAGGAAGAGTTGGAGCATGCAACAAACAGAGGCAAGAGTGAGTAGCTGAAAGAGGACAAGCACACTGCTCTTTCCATCCTAGGTGTTTTATAAGGGTGAAATGTACCTGGATAATGAACCCAAAGCTGGACAGCACTTACATCAGTCTCTGGTAACTACTAGAGGGGAGAAGGAGGAGTAGGAACTTATAGAGCAGAAGGGATGGAACCCTTCTGCAGGACCCAAAAAGCAGGCAAGTCCTCCCCAAAATGTCATCACCAGTCTCCTCCTATTTGTGTTTATGTGGAAAAATTCAAAAGCAGGAGCTAAGGTTGTGCCTTGGAATGCTTTCTAACACAGGAAATCTCAATTTTAATAGTGAACTTAATCTACAGGGAAGAAAAAAAGGAAAAACAAATGCCAAATGACACCAATCCATCAGTCAAAATTGTCTTTGCTACTATAAATGTGTCTCTCATTCACACAGCACTAGAGGTTTATAGCAGAGCAGAAAATCTCTTCTGGAGTTGGTTTTTATTTTTTTAAACAGTATTTTAACTATACCACAAAATGTGATTCTAATTAATCCCTGAAATTGGTGACATTACACTTGAGATGAGCCTGCCTGCTAAGCCTGAGGAGGTGAGAATGCAAAGAATAAAAATATCCATATGCTTCAATTTGATTCCTATGCAGCCAAAGACCCAGCAAACACAGTTGCTTATTAGAGATAAGTCTTCATTTAAAAGTTAATTATAACAGCACTGAAAAATGTAGGGGCTGAAGATGGTAAAGGTGAACTTCAATGAAGGTTTAATCACTAGAATGACTGTGAAGTTCCTTGTCTGCATGGCTTCTGCAGCAGCAGGGACATCTCTCCATCTTTGGGTACCACAGCCGAGACATTGGGAAGAGAGTTGAATGAGACACGGAACAGACAGTTTTGGAAGTCCCCAGGAGACTGTCTTTGTACAAAACCACCCACCAGAATGGAACCAGCAGTGTTTCACACATGGGATGATGGCTGCTCTGTTGCGAATGGGTTTTTAACACAGAAAGCCACTTCTGACAGCCATGAGCCAAGGTCCATTTGGCCTGTAATGGCATTTGGGTGCATTAGTGCCTGCACCTCATCTTTAAAAATGTGTTATTGGCCTACAACAAATTTCCATTAAGAAAACAAATATTTTAATGAAAATATTCCGTATTTCATTAGTAAGAAAAAAGTTTTCTTTTTCCTAGGCCCATCACTGGAGCAGTCTCTGTGGCTTTGTGATTCCTGCCCCATCAGCTCTGTTTTCCCAGCAAGTCTCTCTGTTCCCAGTTCAGCTGGCTCAGCCTTATCCCCTGCCCATGAGCAGACAGGCTCAGGCCTGTGCAGAGCTTGGGGGTCCTTATGGGATGAGTGCAGAATGCCACAGGGCTGCTGCCACTTCCCAGGCCCACAGCCAGCTCCCTGTCTGACACTGTCTGACCCTGCCTCCTGCTCCCAGAGAGGGTTCCTTTCCCTTTGGGCACCGCTCTTCCAGATGGAGACTGGGAGGTGTTTTAGTGCATTTTCTATCTGGCACCCCAAAAGAGCATACTCGTGTTTCTTTCAGAGTCCATTTCTCCAAGGATTTCAGCTTATCCATGACAGGTTATGCAGAGAGCAGCAGTCAGCTGGGCCCCTGTGCCTCCACAGTCCTCTGCCTGTGGATGCTGCCCAGCCCCACAGCTCCAGTCACCTCCCAGACACAGCTCCAGCACCTAGCTAAATCTAGGAGACACCTACTTACCTGCTCTGCCAGCTAAGCTGCCTTTGACAGTCACTACCCCTAATCAGGTACCCCTAATGATTTTAATAACATGTTTATATGATGGCAAGAAAAACCAATAACCCAAACCCTGATGTAAGCTGTTTTTATCACAATCTTGAGACTCCTGCTTGGAGCAGATGCCTTATTAGCCATTTAATTCTCAGCTTCATGGCAAGGCACTGAAATTAGAGGAAATATAAAATCAACAAGGCAGCTGCAAACTAGCTTCATGTTCTCTCTCAAATTCAATAGAGATTCATGAGGCTTTACACTAATGCGCTGAAAGAAAAGGATTACAGGCTTCATGCACCTCGCTTGGGTCTAAGGGAGGCAAAATATCAGCAATCAGCATGCAGATGATAAATGTCTGGCAGAAGTTGCTCCAAGACCCAACTGCGTTAATATCAAACAAGGCACTTCAGCTCCTGTAGTGTGTCCAGTCCGGGCCAAGCTGTCTCAAAACCATGAGGTAAAGGAGCAGATCCATGACAGAGGACAGTGGTATCTGCTTTCGCCAGACTGTGCAGGATCCAGGTTGGTTCTTGTTCCACCATGAGGCTTTCAGCCCTTAGGCACTGGTGTCCCTATGCTCTGAAGCCACTGTGCTGGCAGGCTGTGCCCATCCCACTGCCTCCCTTACATCAGCACAGGGCTCAGGGCAGTGTCCCCAGGGACATGATCGGACCCATGTTTCTTCCCCTTCCCTTTACTCAGCACCCAGCTGATGGCTCCAGTCATGCTGAAAAACCACTGACACAACTAATTCCACTGTGGCAGTACCACTCACTCATAGCCACTGCTCAGTTCCCTTAACTCCCCTCTCTTGGGTATTTCATGCAAGACAAAAAGCCGCTGAGCATTAATCCTGTGGCTGCTGGACCACGATACTGAGCCCTCCACCTTCCATGTGCCCTCCTCCTCTTCTCCCCCTCTCTCCAAATGTGGTTTCCCATGGAGGTCCCAGGCTCCCATCCAGGCCCTGCCAGCAGCATTGCTGCCTGGCGGGAGCAGGAGCAGCTCAGGGTGTGCTGGGCACAGAACTGGGTCTGGCTGCTGAACTGCAGGTCTGAGTCAGTGAGCTGTCAGCCCTGGCAGTTACACAGCAGCCGATGAGAGTCCCCTCATGCTACAAACCACACCCTCTCTGAGAGGTGAAGCCTCTGGAACAGGGTCCCCAGATGGTCAAAGTACCAAGCCTGAGTTCAAGAAGCATTTGAACAACACTCTCAGGCACATAGTTGGATTTTTGGGGTGTCCTGTGTAAGCTTAGGAACAGGACTCAAAAATGCTGATGGGTCCCTTCCAAGTCAGATATTATCTAATTCTCTGTGTTTTACAGCACATAAGGAAATTGACAACATTTTACTTCAAAATGCAGTGCAGTCTGATGAAAATGAATCTTAAGAAAGACTTAAGAAATAATGCAATGTGGCAAGTATATCTGTAGCCTCAGTAAGCCATAAAACTTACTGCTATATATTTTCTTTACCAGGCAGGGAACCTTGGCTGCTATTCATGAATATGACTGGGATATAATGGTAGCGTCCAGCCCCAAACCAACCTGGATTGTACTCATAGGTACAAAAACAGCCCTGAAAGGGCTTGACTGAGACCAGACTGTACTGTAGCAGCATGGAAGTTGAGACGGACACTGCACTCAAAGTGCTTCATTAAAAACATCAGAAGGCTCCAAGCATCAGCACCTTGTTATTCAAAACTCTCCCATATGCTCTCTCTGTAGCCTCCCAAGGGCAGCTCCACACAAGAGCTCTGGCTCTTTCTCTTTCTTCTCCAGTTCTGTCTCGCTCCTTCCTGCCCCTATCACGGCCACCCAACCCTGTCTGTCCTACGTACGGCATCTTACCCCGTCAATCCCTGGCACAACCTCCTGTCCCTCCCTCCTCACAGCCCAGCCAGCAGACTCCAACTGACTCCCTGCCAGCTCACTCACTCTGTATCACACCCATGGCTGTGAGGGCAAGGCTGTTCCCACTCTTGGATAATTAACACAGCTGCAACATATCAAGGGCAAGACTGCCCTCAGCAGCATCTCCGTCTGTCTCCCCACATAGCAGTTACAGGACAGCTACTAAGAGAGAATCCTGACCCTAAAAACCTTAATCAGGCAGCAGGCAGGAGACAGAAGTTACTGTGCTCTGGTTTATTGGTGTGGAAGCTGTTTGACAAAGGATGACATCAATTGCGCAAACCTTGGGCTGAGCCAAGAGAGGAGCCCAAGGAATGATTTAGTGCCATACCTGCGATTCTCCAGCCGCAGTGTGAGCAGGCCAGGGCCACTGGCCACACTGCAGGTAGGGACACTTGTTAAATGTGGGGACATCTGTTACACGAGCACACATCCAGAGCTGGGATGCTATTTCAGCGCTGTTTTGCTGATCATGTCAAAGATAACGACCTGTTTATGCTCTGCATATCTCTTACTGAAAATAATGGAGCAGATTTCACCTCACTGGCATCCCTCCACAGAGCCAGCCTCTGTGCCCTCAGTGAATAATAGCTGCCATGCCACTGTCATTCCTATGCAGTAAAGCATGTTGGAAGCTGTTCCCTCCTGTTTGTTCTCAACATGGATCATTGCTCCTTCCAGCACTGCAAGAGTCAGACCAAAAGAAAAGCCAGTGGTTTCCCAGCCAAGGTGTTTCATAAATTTACCACTCTGCTGTGAGGAGATGCAGGTACAAACTGGCATGGAAGGTTCTCAAAGGCTCCAGGGCTTCCTGTTGCTGGTGTGGAACAGATCCCCAGCAGGAAGTGGCCACACCAATTAGCTACAGGGAAGCACAGAACGCTGGGCATGTTCAGTGCCAGCCAGGGCTGAAGGCACAACAAAAGTTTCTCTTCACTTATTCTCCAATTTATCAGAGAAAGAAGGGCTGCATTGTTGGATTTGTACATCTGAGGTACTGTCAGCTTTAAGCCAACAAGATATAATACTAGAATTATTTTGAGCAATTCAAGGTTAGTTTTTGTTGCTTTTTTCTTTAACTTTCCAGCAGCAATCCATTTTCATTTTGCACATGGACACATTCAATAGTGCAGGCACTGAGTGCTCTTAAGCAAAGCCCAGGCAAGAATTCAGATAAAGAAAAAAAAAAAAAAAAAGAAAGAAAAAAACTCTGGGTTTTTGTCCAGTCTTTCAATTAACTTTGTTGACAATCTGTAACAAAGAATTCATAAAAATCTTGAGGCACATTTTACAAGCAAGATGGAATGTGGTGTATTTTTTTTTTCATCTTGCAGGAAATTTCCTTTTCTTTCTCTAAAGCAAAAGAAAACACATCAATAAAGAATGAACTTCCAAAAACTTTCTTTGACTCAAAGGCAACCTGAAATTATACAGCCTAATTCACTTCAAACACTCCTGGCTCAGCCGTGCAAGTGTGCCATTCCCAGAGGCAAATGCTGCATTTCTGAAGGACAATCCATTAGGCACCACCACAGTTCCCCTCGCTGCCTTCACACACGGGGCTAGACTGCACATCCACTCAGTGTCCTTGCCCCCTTGCCATGCCAAGCCCCTTAGCTCAGCTCTGACTGCTGGCACGAGCAGCAGTCACCTATGAGCATCACCATCCCTTGATGTCTCTCCTACCCACCCAAAATCTCATAATACAGAAAGAAACCCAACTGTTCCTGCTGCAAAATACCTGCAGAAAAAGAGCTGGGAATTTTGCTCCCTCCCAGTCCTTCGTCAGCGTCTCCCTCTGGGCGTCAACACAAATGTTGTGATGGATGTCACTGGGGAGCCCAGCAGGGACTGCAGCCACACTGCCACCAGCTTCCACTCTCCAAGCATTTCAGCCTCATGAAAACCTGCCAGCAATTTCAGTGAATCCCTGGAGCTCTAGAGGGGATTTTGTTACTGAGAAAGAGTCAGATATCATCTCCTTTACAAGAAAAGGAAGTGCCATAAAAAGGCATTTGAACTGCTCAGGTTGCCTCCAGCAGCCAGGAATGTGCCAGGTGTGCCAGGTCACAGCAAGCACCGAGAGGGGTACTCATTTTGTCCTTGGATTTGCTCAGACAGAAGCATTTGGAGAATAGTTAAGCCACTGAATCAGGTTCCTGTCCTGGCACACTGCTCTCAGTTCATCAGCCTATGTGCATTTACCAGCAGCTATAGAAGTATTTGTACAGGGAGTGGGTGGATTTCTCCATAGAGTCACTCACGTGTTATCTCTCCCAGAAAAATTGTGTATTCCTTCAGTTCTAGAGATACACATTGAAAGAAGATGTGAGGGTCACCAGATCTGCTGTTAATATCACACACGTGTGGATATGAAGGTGGCAGCCATTTGTCACTCACTGAAAGCTGTCAGGAATGTGACAGAACAACGTGGTCTTGAGAACATCAGATTCTGAACACTGGCACCTACTGATAGCTTTTTGTCAGGGAGGAGAGGGAAAAACAAAACTTTGTTTTAGACCTGATAAATAGATGTCCCTGGAGTGTTCCAGAAATATCTACAAGAGTAAAATAAGCACAGACTCCTGGATTAACATGAATTATGTATATAAAGAGCTTGGTCAGAGAACAGTTAATTTTCAGAAGAGTAAGAACAGGCAGGCAGTAAGCTTTTGAAGGTTGTAACAACGGTATAAAGTGCTATGGGGATAGTCAAAACTGCCTTTATTTTCCTGTTTATATGTATCCACTCTTGCATCCATGAAAATTTATACACTTTTTCCCTAGCAATCCTTTTTTCTCCTTGGATTTCTCACATTTCCTATTTCTGATCCCAGTGTCCCTGTAACTTTTCCTCATTGCTGCACCCCCTGTCTGTGTTCCCTGTTATAAATTCTTCCCTGTCTGTTCTGGGCTATCTTGGCAAGTGTAGGGTTTTCCCTTCAAGAAGGCTATAGAACTGGTACCTTCTTAGTGCTACTTGATCAACAAAATTCAAACTGAGTAGCCAAGAACAGAGCTGGGACACTCAAATTCATTGCTCAAAAGGTGTCTCAAGCACAGCACCACCTCCTTCTATCACCACTTATGGCCAGTACCTCCCAGTATCAGCTTTCTGGATGTTAACAGGCTTCTTATGACTCAAGAGTCTGCAAAAACAGAGCACTGTTGCTCATGCTGACTTTCCTGGTGGCCCTACAGCTTGGGGCACAAGCAGACATATAGTGCTGATGTTCATAATAATGGCTAAACACTGAGCCATATTCCAACAAGCTCCAGCACTAGCAGTTTACTACCAAGGAGATGGAGATTCCATCATACCATCCATATGCAGCTGTGTCTCTCTGGAGAAAGCCTTGGGAAAAGCTGTTGTGCTTCCCAGCGAGCAGCTCAGAATAAAAAGAAAACCATATGTTTAAAGCCCAGCATGCTGATTATCAAATTCATTGCTGGTTTGAGAGAACACAAGTTGAACAGAATTAACGAATCGTGCCAGTTGCAAAACTTCTGGCAGATGGAGCAGAAAAACAGCAGCCCGGGATGCTGGGAATGATCTTTACCTCTTTTGAGGGTGATATTTCTATCACAAATATATTTAGGTGATAAAAAAACCCCGCAAAGACGATCTTGCTTTTTCTTCCATCTTCCTTTGAAATAACTATTTCAAACACAACAACTCTTCAAAAGATCAAGAGGTAGGATTATAAAAATATCCCAGCACAGACCGATTGCTGAAGAAAGAATGATTACTAAGGCTGAACTTTCTTTTTTTTTTTTAATTAAATAGACACTATTTACAGTGCAGAAAACTCCATGTTTCAAGATCTGAGATGTCACTTTTAGCTATGCATTAATCTTTTTGGTTCACATTAACCACCATCATCTGTTAAGTCAATAGTTATCTTCCCTACCCATCTCTGAGATGTCCTGAATGAACCCATCAGTCAAGGAAGCCTTCAGCACTCGTGGTGTTGGGAAGAAAAGGCACACACAGATCAGAAGGAATCAGGCAGAAAAGGTTTTGTCATCCATCATCACTGAGCTTGTTTTGTTAAACAAAGTATAAACTTATTTTCTTATCTATGTGAAGGTATTTAAGATGCAGAGCCAAAGAAAAATGCTGTGCCATATTATGTGCATTTGCTGTTCAGATTTCAACAGCCAAGAATTTAATCTATTTAAAAATAAGTCCAAAGGCAATTTTACTGGTAGGATACAGCTGAAAATTGGGTAAGCTAAGCTCTAGAAAAGGCTAGAGAAGTCTCATACAGAATCTCTGGTGCTGGGAAACCTCAGTCCACATCTGCACTACAAGAAGTGCATTTCTTATCAAATGCTGTGTATGCAGAATGTTGTGATCACACAATGGGTGCAGACACCTCGGTGTAGGATTACACTTGCATTCCAGTGTGGTCTACAGTTTTTAACCTTATTGCACAATAAAACAAATATATGGCTGCAGAGTTGAGAGTAGCAATCTGCAACCATACATTATTACACCCCAGCTTCACGCTCTACTATCTCTCTTGGTCTCAGTTTAAGCTTTTCTTTCTCGTCACCTCCGAGCTATGCTCAAAGGTCCCAGAAACAACACACTGCTCTTAAGCTCTTGGTTCTGCACTACTGAACAAAGCAAAGAAGTGAAATTATCTTGATTTTTCTTACACAGAACTAAAGTGATCGATACATCACATAAGAACACAGCTGGAGAGCTGAGATCTGAACACACTCCCACCCAGAGCCAGCCCAGTGCTCTGGCTATGCCATGGTTCTGCTTTACTTCTGGAGTTCCAAAATCTTCGGCTTCATTTTTCTCACTTTCAGTTGCCTTGCTTGGCATGTTATTATGCTGTTATGAGGAGTAACACTTCAACCTCCTGGTCAGGAAACATGCAGTCTGAGAGGACGGTGACAGATGACACATTTTGTGAACAGTTGTTAATTCTCAAAGCCTTTTGATAATATTTATCAAAATAAACTAACACAGAGGTAGAAAGCTCAGTGCAATTAGCAGAAGTGCCCAAGGCCTGATGCTGTGCACTTGGACAGAGTTTAATTAGTGAAACAACAATATTTTTGTACAAATTGTGACAATTAAAGCCAGCAGCTAGTAACATTTACAATGCTAGGCTAAACTGTGCCCAGATAAAAACTGTAATGAATATAAATTAAAACTTGAGCTATAACACAGATTTCTAAAGGCATTTGCAAATCTCTCTGAGCAGCATTTGGGGACAGCAGCATTTGGGGACAGCAAAGCTGTGTGCTGACAGAGTTCAGGTTATATTTTGGTTGTGGGAGGATTGCTTTGTAATTTTTCTTTTTGCTTTAACTTAAAAAGCTGACATACTTCTAAATTTTGTAGCAGCTAACACAGAAGCAACAGCACACCAATAAACAGCCCTTCTTCATGCCTTTACTTGTAATTTCTTAATTCCTTTTTTTTTGCCTGTGGCTTCACAAGAGTACCTCCAGCCAGGAGCAGCACACCCACAAGGGCACACTGACTTCATGACTTTCTTCATCCATGGAGAATGCAGGCTGAAGGACACAGACAGCTGAACTCCTCTCTCTGCAAGCCAACCCGTCAGTGACAGCCTGCAGGAAGGGGGGGTGCGGGGAAGCACTCACAGGACTCTCCAGTTCTACACAGCAGCAACTCCCTCGAGCCTGCAGGTGGGAACCTGTGTCCCCGTCCAATCAAGCTTTTGTTATGAACATGGGTCAATAAAGATAACAGTAGATTCTGAAATTTGGAGCTCTTCTTTCTCATCAAGTTTTGTTACGAAAACTCCAAGCAATATAACTTATAATACTACATAGAAAAGGCAAATCCCTCCACTTTTTCTGCAGCAGCAGAGAGTTTTTGCCTTCCCTTTGGTGAGGGTAAGCATTTCTGCAGAACATCTTTCAGTGCTACTCCAAAGGAATGAGATGATTATTTCTGCTGACTGCACCAGCCCCTCTCCCTGTTTCACACTCCATGCAGCATGTCATGAGCTTCACATGTAAAAATAAAAACGAACATTTTACAGCAAGAAATTAGCCTGTTATGGTTTCTGTTGATAGGGAGAATCGAAAGGCCAGACTGGCACCATGCTACAAATTAGCTGCTTAATATATTCATTTTATCCTTTGTGAGTTTTCATGGGCACTTTGAGGCACTGCAGATGCTCATCTTTTAGACAGCCCAATTAAAAAGAAAGTTAGATTCAGTGATTCAATACAGCACGGTTTATAGCATTTTTCCTTGTTATTTCAGGACATCAGTGGTTGATAGAATAAAACAATCAATTTGATTTGCTGGTCATGGGGCTCACTTCCTCTCTTTGCAGGCTGCTGACTTTTTTGAGAGAAAAAATTTTATATCACAATATCAGGGTTCCAGGTAGCTGTGGTTACAGTCACACTTGAATCAGACTTATGCACTTTTAAGATTTAACCCATAGCTGTCCCTCCTCTCTTAAAAGAATAAAATCTCCTGAACCTTTCTGAAAGCAGTCCTGAAATTATTTGTCCCATGAATCAGTAAGAGTTCAGTGCCAGTGTGAAGAGCAGATGTGCCAGAGCAGTACAGCAAACAGAGGCAGGATCTTGTACAATTTATCTTTACATTAGGACAGATGACCTCCTCTCCTTCCCAGCCCTCCCCAACGGGCATTACTTAACCTTTATTTTCATGCAGCTTTGACTGGTAAATAAGGAACACTTCCCTCTTTTCCTGCCATTGTCTGAAGCCATGCCTAACAAACCCAGACCCGGAACTCAAATTACAGCTGCCTTCCAGCAAGCAGCCACCTCTACACAACATCATTTGACATGTTGAGTTGAGTGATCACCTGGAATGCTTTCCAGAGAGTCCAGCTACGGGCTGAACACTGAAATATCCCTCTAAGAAGGTGGAGAAAAGGAAGTGTGATTTGCATGTCATTATTATTTATTGGCAGATCATTCACTATCCTGGGCTCTGTGGTATGGACAGAAGGGTTTGGAAGGCATTTTTGAAAGACCTCATTTTGAAAGAACCCGATACAAAGACCAGGCAATTTCAAGGAGGTTCTGCACAACTTCCCCACTGTTAATTTCTGTCGAGGCAATAGACAGCGCACGGAGAGATTTTTGTAACAGAGTCAACAAGATTTTGGCTGAACTCAAACTATGTGATAGGGGTAAAAAAGTAACTATGTAAGGACAAGTAATGGGAAGCTGTTTCTTAAGGTAACAGGTCATTTATAGAAGACTGTTGAGAAGATGCTTTTGTGCTGCGGACAACGCCCAAATGAAATCAGAGACTCTTCAGTGACTTTACAGAAACTGCAGATAGATCCTACATTGCTGAAGCTTTTATTAAGGTGTATTAAGGTGTATTAAGGTGTAAAGCTTATTACTAGCAAACGGCTAAAAGCTGTAAAATTTTGGTCTTGAAAGTTCTAGTGTTCAGATGATGAAAGACCTTGAAGAACTGCATTTTGAATGAGCTGTCAGGTTCAGAGTTAGAACTGAGCTTTTCGGTACTCATTAGAAACACAGAAATTCAGGATAGGGTACTACTTTAAATGGAACAAGCTGGACCAGTCATAAGTGAGTCAGTAGCCAAGCAGAATGGACATAACACAAGTAAAAAAGTACTTAGAGGCTTCTGGAGACTTACTGCTTTCATCCATCAGAGCTCCACTCACCAACAGAAAACAAATTAGAGACTGTATGGAGATAACTCGGCCACCAGCATGTTAAAGGACCAAGAATGTATTTCCTTGAGCATCAAGTCAATTGGTGGCTGCCCAAACTTGTTGTTTTTTTCCAGACTTGGCAAAATGTTTTTGAGAATGTTAAGCAAGGTGAAATGGGAAGGGACAACATGAAAAATAGGAGCCAAGTGCATTACCCTGAGGCACAGCCACAGAACACTGGCAAACAGGACCTGTGTAGACAGGCCACTTATAGAAGGAAATTTTCCACAACATAAATTTTATTTATGGATAAATAGTATTATTTAGTGTATGCATATTCTTAAAGCATAAAGGAAAAGAGTATTCTTTCTCTATAAAATAGTTAATATCTTGTGTTTGCTTGTGGCTTGAATAAGACCACCCCATTAGTGCTCTTCTTCACTGTCACAAGGGAATTCTGAGGTTAGCAAGATAAAGCCTGAATTTCAGGGCATTTCAAGCACACTGGATGCAGTTAAGAAAGCAAGTTGAAACTGTGCAGCTGGGGAATCTAAGTAATGCCCTGTCTCCTGGTGAGCAGCCAGTCCAGAGAGCAGGGGTCTCTCACCCATGCACATCGTCAATAGCTGTTTCTGTCTCTGTGAGATGTCACCACTTACCCATAGCAAGACTTAACTGCTTCTTTGCATCAAATAGAGACACAGACAATTAAACCAACCCCCTACCTATTAAACAGCATTCAAATGATTTGCCCTTGCCAAAAAAGGACCTACCTAACTCAGATTTACAGAAAAAATATTCCTACCTTTCCTAAATCAGAACCTCTGCCTTAGACTGGGAGAATTGTCAGAAAGAGGAAGCAAGTGCAATGACTCTGAAGGCCAGTAGTTCTAGAATTGCTATGAAGACAGTCTGATTGCATGCTGCCTACTTTCCACAGCTCCATGTAAATTAGTTATTATCCTGGGAAGAAAACAGGATTGCTTCTGCCTCTGAAGATATAAGACTTCATTTGTTGGCAAAGTTGCACTAGCCTTAAAATCCAGCAAATTTTCGCTGTCACAGTATGAGAACAACAGCTTTTCGCACCCCTTATTGTGCCCAAGCTCAAAAAACTACCGTGGTGTTATCAAAACCATTAGGTTGTCAGACTTGAGTGAGTGACTTTTTACCAGTGAAGAAACACTGGACAATCTCCATCAGATTTGCCAGCATAGCTCACTTGTTTTTACTGTCTTCTCTTAAATTCAACACATAATATCACTCTTTGTCCATTTTGTCTCCTTATCTACAATGCTTTAAAACAGAAATAGCTTTAGGAAAGGATGAAAGATGTGTTTAATTTTTGCCAAGTGTGATACCATTAAAGTCATTAGCCAATACTGGTTCCAACAGGAGATTATGAACAGTGGGAATTTAACGCGCTCCTTCTGCAGAATTAACAGATACACATCTCAGTGTTTCTGTGTGCAGTGACAGCTTGAGGCTGTCAATTTATACCATTTCCTGATTAAAAAAAAGTCAGGCAAGCTTACACCTATTTCAGAAGTACAAATGGAAGATGCAACTGAAGACAAATTATTATGTGATGTACAACGGTTTAAAGCATAGGAAATTTTTTGCAGCGGGATGTGTGGATTCAGGGAGTGTTTTAACTGGATCACGAAGCTGCAGTGCTCAGCTAAGTGATTTCCCAGATTACACCAGATATTGTTTTTAAATATAACTTTTATGAAGGGGAATGAGTTCAATAAAAGCTACTTAAGTTTACTGGTTTTGTCCAGACAATTTCTATTCCTGCTGTGGTAAGACAGAGCACTCAGCTTGGGACTTAACATATCCCTGCAAAGCTAGCCCAAAGACAAGGGGACAGCTTCACCGAGGACACGCAAGTGGAGGCAAACAGACCCTCACTGGACAATGACAGCAGCCAGTGAATTAGACTCAAGCAACAAGGGTCACAGAACATGAGGTCCCTGGAGGAGGGAGCTGGGAGCTCAGCACAGCACGGCAAGCAGCAGGGCAGGGACCTCTCCAGCCTGAGCACAGCCCTATGGCACCTGGGATCACTGGCTGAAGGTCTCACGGAATCTGGTCAGTACTATTAAGGTCTATTCCTGCATCCAGTGCCCTGACAGAGAGGACACAGATGAGCTGGAAATATCTCCCCACTGATACACAGCAATACAACTCTCAGGCCAATGCAAACCCAACCAGAGAAGAGAGCCACACAAGATCATCTATTGCCTGCAATGGCAATTCCAAGAAAACTATTAACTTACAAGCTCACAGGCTTTCACAACTCATGATTGAACTGAGTAAACTGGTCCATCAGTCCTTACACAATGAAGTTTTCCTTCCCATTTTATCTTAGAAAATTAATTAGAATATCAGAAAGGAGGAGCTAAGGTCCAGATTTTGTTTCCTTGTCATAGCAAACCCTCTGACCTATTTCTTGATCAGTAAAGGGTAGCTTTTTTCCAAGCTTAAGCATTTTTGGTGGACTAAAGCTGTTATAACAAGCCTGTAATTTAACTTAAAGTGTCACAATCATCCTAGGTGCCATATCCTAATAAATAATATTGCAGATACACATCTTTGGATTGCATTTTGAAATGAGAAACCCCAAATCCTCCTATGTTTTAATACAGGAAATATATATGGAACTTCTCCTTGGAAAAACACATCCTTAGAATTTATGTTACAGGAAACAGGAAAAAAAAAATCTGAGATCCCTAGATAACACCGATTTCCCCGCTGTGAGGCCTCGTATCTGCCACTCTGTGCTGTCTGGGGAGATCAGCACCTGCCTTCCTCCAGCCTTGCATACTGGGATTGCTTTTACCCGAGCAGGCAGCTGTATCTGTAACACTGTCAAGTATCAACAAGAACTCATCTTACTTCCTATGCAGAGATCATCAGTTTAGCACTCAGTGTAAAGAGAGAAATGAGTTTGTCAGCATGCAACCATTGCATGCGGAGCCATTTTGTCCTTATCACGGAAAAGTCCTAGCATGTCTCCTGAGGAAAGTGTGGCAGCAAGCCAGAGACAGCAGATTATCACCATCACTTTTAAAATGGTTTGGCAGAGCTTTTTATAAATGTTTATCATGCTGCATGTTCAGGATTAATTGTTGCCAAGAGATTATCATCTTCATTCAAATTAAAGATATTAAATTAAAACCAGGGAAGTTTCAAGTACCCTGAAAAGTAAAAGTGGGTTTGTTATAAATGCTCACAACTTGCTTTAAGATTTCACAAAATGCAGTAGGGTGAATATACCTTTTGTGTAATCCAGAGCAGGGAAAATTAAACCAAAAAGCAAAGACATGCTTTGCATCAAGATTTATCAGGAATCCTTTGATGGTTCAAACAGAGTAATAGCAGCAATACCACTCCAGCTGCTACCAGAAAGACCAAAAGCTCATCAGCATGCAAGCAGATTTTAGTTTCCGACCAAATGGCAACACAGCCAGGTGATCCAGGGCCTTTTTAGGCCCATTGGTGCATGGAAGCATGGCAAGGAATTGAGTACAAACAGTTCTGTGGACGGGCGCCAGGCTGTGAGGTGCCATCTGACCCAGAACCAGACCCATGGTCCCAGACACTTAGGGATTGCACTGCAAATTCATACCTGGAAAACAGACATTTGAAAATTGCCCAATTTGAAGTTTTTAAGACACTTTCCTGATACTGGTCACACATTCTCCTGATATACCAGACACCTCAACTTGCACTCACTGTATCACAAGCTCTATGCTGTATTTACAAGCAGTTACAATACAGCCGGCACCTGTGAAGAGACCAAAAAAAGCAGCATTGATTTCCAAATGTGAAATTTTTCTGTAAAGCAGTTCAAGCCCTTTTAATATGCTAAAAATGTCCATTCTGGCTGGGAAGAGAAAAAAAATAGCATAATGAAAACACTACTACTTTTTAGAGAATACAACTCCCCATAAGAGAGTGCTAAATGCAAACAAACCCCAGTAAAAAATAAAGACTGTATAAAAATGCCGTTTAATCTAAATTTTTTTCTGGAGCTAAACACTCCATATATCCCTACATATCACAAAAGGGAGTAAGGAAAAGAAAAAAAGAGAAGACTGGAAGACTTGCTCATAGGAAGAGAAAATATTTTAAGAAGTCATTAAAGCAACAAACCTCCCAAAGAGAATAAATCTGCACAGCAGCAGCCAAACAAGCTGCCCAGTCTATTTTATCAAAGAGCTGGGTTTTCTCCTATTACTTGACAAACAACTGGCATCCAAGCTGCCAATTACTTAACCATGGTGGGACTTTTAAGTCCATTTAGGGGAGAAAAATATAGCTGCTGTAAATTCCAACACTGCACAACAATCTACAACAGCTGTCTTGGAATCTACTTTACGTCCTTTTTTATCTGTCTCTACTTGTACTGTTTCACCAACTGGTACAGAGGAAATGAAGCTTCTCTGGCACTGGTTGAAAGCTATTTTTGTCCTAGTCAAAACACCGCGAATAATTTTGAAATAATTAGCTAAAGTAGTGGATAACATAATTCTACATGACCATTTAGATGACTCTGTTTCATCACAAGTTATGTGCACAATGAAATTTCTTTGCATCAGACCCAGCATTTTATATTGTTTGCAAGAGTGTGAATTCTAATTATTAACCAAAAATTGAAAAGAAACCTGATCAATTACCATTTCCAATGGTTTAAATACTGTGCTTGCATTCCAAGGGAGCAAGTGGCATGCAAGGGACCATTTTGACCATCATGTGACTTAAAGTTCAAGTTATACCAATACTGTTTCTCCTCCCCCTGCTTTGAACAAGAAGATTTTTGCATTGGGGTTATCTGTGCCATTCTATAGAAAGAATTTACCAACTGGTCTATGAGGAAGTGTGAACTTTAATTTCTCTAATCCATTTCCTACCTCCACCTACTTTTCATGAAATCTGAGAAAATCAGGACTGTGAGTCACTAAACCTACAATCTTTCTGACTATAGATCACAGATCTCTTCTGGGATCAGTAAAAGCCATGATCCATTCTTTATGGAATTAGATAATTGCCAATAAGGGCACCTTTTGAATATAACCAACCATTACAAAATCCTCTCATTGTTAAAGCAGGCTTTGGTAAAAATCCACACATTTTTTGTACTCATTTTAAGAGCATTTAAATTAAAACAGTGTGGAACAAGGAATGCATAATAAACAAATGTGCAATTTTACTGAGGCCACAAACTTTCTGAAAAAAGTTAATAGGTCTATGTCATTAAAACACAAGTTGGTAAATATCTTTTCCAACTGCACAAAAGATGTTAAATCAGAAAAATGCTGCATTTCTATACAGGATGCCTGATGAATGTCCAAAAATATCCTCTTTCTGTACCTAAATAGAGGGAACAAGGTACACTAAGACAATGGGGCTACTGACCATTAATTATTGACTTCAAAGGGTCTACTCTTCACATGAAGGCACCCAGATCTTTCTAGCTCATGGACAGAAAATCACATCCCTTGTTCAAAAACTGTCTACTACTGACATCCAAGAAAACAAGCATTCTTCTGAAATAATCCTGTGCATGTAGGAAGATAAACAGTATTTCTCAGCTTAAGTTGGTCAGCAGGCAAGACAGCTGTCAAATTAAAAAGCAGAAAATAATAAACAAAACCCCCATTAATTTGTAACAAAACCCAACTGCAAACAATTAAGGACTCCACAAAAACTCTAGCTAATGAAAGATGTTTCCTTCTTTATTATTGTGTAATACTTTTCACAGAAACATAGTATTTACAAATATACACATATAGACTGCTGATCATAAAATGTTATTGAAGAATTAGTCAAAAAAACCAATTTACAAAACCCAAAAACTTTTCAAAGATATTCTGGCTGAAAAAATTTAATGAAATTTCAAGGAGATGCTTCTTTACAGAAAGATAGGTTTTAGCTTCTTGAGTTCTGGTAAATTAGGTGAGTTGTGACCCAAGTGAGCCAAGCTCAGCTCTACATTTGAGATGAGGCAGTTCTTTTCCAATTGTTCTTTTCACACAATTTCTTGATGGTCAGTTCCAACAGGTCTCATGAGGCACTGGTTTGGATGTTTTTGGAAGCTGCAAGCATTGCTCTCACTTTGGCCATAAGATCCTGTAGAAGATAAAAGGAAAATGATCAGATATGTCCAAGCTTTGAATAGAACTAACATACATGACTGCAAAAACCCACATGAAAGGGTTAGTGTGTGTATTCCAGTCACAAGGGATACTTCAAGTCATGACCATCAGATGGTTAATTCCTAGGCTAAATGAGACAAATAATTTGGAGAAAGTTCCTATGACAGCAACTGAAGTCTGGTTTCACCAAAATGCAACAAAGTGCTCTGCATAAATATTTCAAGCAGTTTCTGCACAAAAAAAGTACAGAAATCACATCAATTGCAATGGAAAAAGCTATGACCATATCTTCAAAGAAATCCTGTAATGAACACACAATTTCTAACCACTGGAGGTTTAAAAGAGGAAAAAGAAAAGAGAAAAAGAGAGACAGATGGTAAGGTAAGAATGTAACAATTACTCTAAAACAGAAAGGTTTTCTCTTGCTTTATAAATCTGAACCAAAAATTTACACAGAAGAAGCATTTTCTCATATGACAGAGTGACTGTGAAACCAAACAGACTCTCAGTCTTGTCTGAGCATCCAGTTGGAACAGCACAACAAAAAGAAATGAAATTTCATGCCAAAAGCATTGAAAACCAGATTGCAAAAAATAATGACAAAATAAAAAGTGTGTATTAGTAATGCATCAGAGTTACTTAAACATTTCTTCACAAATGTAATATAAATAAATTCCTTAGTGCTTTTACAGCATTTTGCATCTGAAGTTCTCAAAACACCCCAGAGAGGAATTGAGCATCATTATTCCTTCTGCTTTACAGATGGAAGGATCTGAATGAGAAAATATACTGACTTGGTTAGGGTCAGCCAGCACAATGGCAGCACAACAATCTAATAATTAGTTCAATTCCATTTTTTGGAGCTCTTAATGATAAAGAGATGCTAAACTTATCTGCGTTGGGAAATACCTTGCAGATTCATGTAAGTTTCATTCCTACTTTTTGCTTTTTACAAATAGCAACCAAGAACTGTATTTTCATACAGTAATCATTCCCTCTCTTACAGCTGCACTTCAAACAAGCAGTCTAATATTAAACTAGGAAATGCTACGCCATTACCAACATTTAACCCAAAAATGCATAAACTAATGACCTAACCTGGCTTGATTAAAATTGAAAGGACAGTACCTGAGAAACAACAAAATTATTGTTTCCATAAGCAAACAGATTAAGAAAGACAGTGAACACGTGTCTACATCATATGCGAAGTTCAGAATTGCCCAAGGTGGTAAGAGAAGAAAACAATATGCTGGACATAGTTAATCAGGCAACATAATCTGAATTTGCCTATTTGTACCTGAGTGATTTTACTCTGCACTGACGAAACAATTGCTGAAGAGATTTGGCCATCTTTTTCCTGAGAAACTCCCCTAAAAAAATAAAATTAGAAATTTATAGTAAAAATTTTGAAAATGCATTTCACTCACCATCTTGATTTGGGTTTTATTGTACATGTCTCTCATATGTTAGTGAACAGTTCTCTCAGTCAAATAGAGGATGTAAGTCAGTGTCAGAAAAATCATTTGTACAACAGCTCAGACAAATCGGAACAGCTGCCTGTGAATTTTTACCAGGAATGTTCTATATTCTAGAAATAATTTAATCATGAATCTTGTCACACGTTACAATTCAAACCACTCTATTAAAAGTTCTACTTCAAAGAGTTATCCCATTTCATGAAAGCTTCCAATTTCCAACTTAGAAATAGGTTGCAGAATTTTCTGCACCAGTTTTCCTGTTAGAGTAGGTTGAGATGTTTACTCCAACAAGCAAAAAAGATCCAACACCTTAATCAGACAGATGCAGATAGTGCTGTGCTCCCAGTGACTTTCACTTTTGATAAGCACACACTGCACACACACAGAGCTCCTCACCCCACGACTCTGGTCACAGACAGCCTGACAGTCAAGAGACAGCGGCACTGCAGTAGGACAGTAACAGAAGCACGGTACCTGGAGCGTTCCTGGCTGGATTCCCTGCTCTCCACAGGAGAGACACTAGTTGAATGTACAGAATTTTTGTGTGTGGATGGTTTGCCTGGTGACATGGATGGTGAGGGAGACCTAGCTCTGGATTTAGTACGTGATCTAGACCGCCTCTTCTTCTTCTTTTCATGGGGACTTCTGTGAGAAGAAAATATTTTACTGAAGAATATTTAAAGCAATATTACACTAGCTAAGCTGAAGTTACTTTTCACACTTCTGAAAGCTTATGTACCCCTCTTCCACAGGATGTTTTTCTTGCATTCAGCAAGCATTAGTCTTACTCAATACTGCACGTTTATGGTTGTACAAAATACTTTCTCAGAAACTCTTTTTAATATATTACATTAGGCAACTACTGGCTCTTCAGGTTCTCACTTGGAATGCTGCTTCATGGGTGCACAGCAATTATTGGCCAGTGTTTGACTGATTGCAGGATGCCAACAAAAAGCCTTTCATTGGAGATTTGCAGAATAACTTTGCTAGAGGGAAGTTCCTTCCCAAACAACACCAGACATTTAGAATGCAATAAGAAATGTAAGAGTTTATATCCCTGACAATTTTCCTAGCTCATAAAATAAACAAAACATGGAATTATGGCTATGTAAAATATCTACAAGGCAAATCCACAGTTTGTTTGGTTTTTAAAAGAAAAAACTCTTTCCTTGTGATCCAACCTGCAATGCAACAAACCACGGGATCAAAATTTTACATTAGCTGTTGTACTGCACTCAGACTAATCTGAACGTAGCAGTGTGCCTAAGTGCAAACTCTTTGCAGCCTGGAAATTAGATCCACAAATGTTTGGCAGTATGAAAGCTGAAACAAAGGACTTATGGGTACCTGATGTGCTCATTACTGACAGAAGGGAACAGAGATAGTCACCTCATAGGCAATATTAAGCTCAAAGAGAATTCAATTAGTAATATATTAAAGATGAAACTATTGAATTTTTTACCTGGTTACGAACTTATGTCTGTATGATTTACATACTAGTATTGATATTACTATAATTAGAATAACTACAGTGATGCCTTAATTAGAGGTAGGGAATACCTGATTGTAGGCATCTCTCTCTAGTATGCACTCCTAGAAGTCTATTCAGAAGAATGTTGTTGAAGCTTCTAGAACATCTTAAAACACTAAAAGTTTTAGCCACCTTTTAAATATCACATCATTCATTCCTTTACTTCAATTTTTCATGGGAATTTTCTACTTTAAAAGGTGCTATGCTGTAACACATTAAACGTCCACATAAATAGCATACAACTCTGATGCTTAGAATTTACCCCACTTTTTAATATAGAATTTAACATTCAAGATTTAAAATTGCAAAACTTCCTTACACTTTTCTTGCATAAATAATGATTAAGTGGCAGACAAAAAACCCACAGCCTCTAACATTTTCATGACTACACAAAACCATCAGCTACAAAGTCAGTTACTCCTTGACTAGCTTTGTAGTTTAATTGCTTAGTTTCTTAAAACATCATCATGAAACCAAGCTGTGAACAGATTTCATATTTAAATCTTGAACATCTTGGCAAACATTTGTCATGCAAGAAAAGTATTTTACTCTAAGCTTTTTCCCTGTTTTTCATCTCAGATTATGATGAACAAATAGAACAGCTGAATGATGAAGAATCTGTTCCATAACTGAACATGGAAACTGGTCCATCACATTTTTACTTGAAAATTTAACATGTCAGGGCTGAAACAGTTTTTGATTTAATTTCTGCAATCAGAGCTGCAAAATATCCTTATCTATGTTTAACTAAATACTCCTTCTTCAATCTACATATTTTGTACTTACTGCCATATTTTACTGTGCCACTTTCTGCTTTCCTGTTTGAGGCATAACAGTTTAAAATTTTGACCTATATAAGCAATATTATTCACAGAGGAATGTAGTTTGTTTCACAATTGACATTATAAATTACAACTTGGAGTGGCACAATTCTAGAAATACCTTATAGTTTAAAATGCTGAATGGTCAAGCAGCAGACACACCAACACAGCATTAAAAACAGCACGGGGATGTGAAAAACAATTCTTTTGTGCATTTATAGGAAAACGAACATTTTAAGCTTCCATATCTTTTCTGCTTAACCAAATTTGCATGAAATCCACAGGAGCCTCTATTATCTTTATTTGACGAATGTTAAAAACTAAATCAGTTGAAGTATACTTAGGAAGTTCTCAATTATACCTACCACACATCAATTAATTACAGGCTATCAAGAGATGTTAAGTTGTCATAAGAAACAATAGAATTTTTTTAATGAAGCTGAGAGTGATCTTTCTTTCTTATTCCACAACATATACGGAGTAAGAAGATGAAGACTAAATGCCATTTTGATTATAATAGTTTAAGAGAGGCTATATGCAGAGTGCTCTCAAAATAAAACCTTGATTCATACTTCACATTCCAGTATGCCTGTAAAGTAACTGCAAAATACCTGTTTGCTAAATCAGAGTTGCCCTTATTTATGCAGATACGATGCAATGTCAAGCAAGTTGATATCACAGTTGCACTATGACCTGTGCAGAGGTCATATAGCTTGCACAAGCACAGCATGAGAAAATGACCCAACAAGAGGCAAATATGAAACTCCCAGTGAAATCTGAACTCTCATGGCCAGCAGACAGCAGTGTATTTACATCCACCAATTTGACTGGACAGCTGATGTTCAAATATATGCAAGAACAGGGAAGAACAACAAGTGCATCCATTATTTTTTTTTTTTCTAAAAAAGTATTTTTCTATCAAAATAAATTTCCAGAATATACAAGGTTAAGTTCTAGCTAAGGAGTCTACAAGACATCAGGCATTAAGTCTGATAGGATGCCAGGAGCCTGCTGTCCAGGACCAGGAGCCCTTACTTGGAGCGGGGCCGTTTCCTGCTGTTGCCAGGACTATTGCTGATGCGATACGCTGTGGGAACGCTTCTCTCGTCTCTCCGCCGTTCTGGCGTGTGAGCCCTTCTCCGGGGTGACCTTGATCGTGACCTGAGCAGAGGAAAAATATTCAAAAGTTTGCTTTTTGTTACTTATTTCAAAACTTTTACTTCAGTGGAATTGAGCTTCACCAAAGACAAACACGCCATCTTTCAAACATCTATTTTATACCAACATGGTGCATTTAGGCTCCAAGACTTGTCAGCTACGTAAAAATTTCTTGCCTATCCAAGACATTTGAGATGAAGTTATCCATTGCTTTTTCAGTCTCAATAGGGAGCTAAAAAAAGGAATTATTTTTTGGTCTTGTCTGCTATTACAACTTCTGTACTATTTGATGGAAAAATTTTCTTTTAGTCCAGCCACCTTTTGTGGCAACAGTTTACTAAACTTCGCATGAAGAAATCCAATTTGCGCAAAGCCTGGGATTGGCAGGCCCGACCTTGTCTTCCCAAATTAGTGGTGTTTTTTTAGAACTGCTACCTCACAGAGATAAATACACGTTCTTGATGCAGTGCCTATCTGACAAGTCCTGGAAATGTACCGGACGGTGCAGAATAATCCTAGCACAGCCAATATTTTCACCAGTGTAAGTGACCAACAACCCATTGTCAGTGTTGTTTGGCACTAGCACTTTGACTTGAAATATTTTTCCTAGAAAAGTGAGAAGGAGAACAAGAAGGGAAAATAGAAAGCATGCCCAGTTAAGATCAGAGATCTTCAGGTTCACACAGTATAGATAATATATACACACCTACAAAGTCCTGAGCCATTTCTGTTACACCTACAACAAAAAAGCCCAACTGAAAAGAAAGCATAACAATGGCAGATAACTGTTGCAAATTAACTGCTTTGACACTTCAAAATCTGATCTTTACCAAGCCATTCAGAAGGATTTAAAAAAAAGGAAAAAACCAACAGATTATAAAACTTGGGTTCAGTTAGACACCTTGACATTTTACCAGGATTTCCCTCAAAAGAGCTCCAGCAGTCAAATCTTTTCATTGCCCAAGTTGCCTGATAATTTTTCCACTCTGTTGCTGCTGCCACTGATGAGCTGCTCAGACTCGGCTCCATGCTCAGTGTCGCTGTGGATGCTGTGAGTCTGTGATATGGAGGCACACACTTCACATTCAGACTAAAATGTCCTAGTTTTGGTATTAACTAGAATCCTGAAAAGGCTTAGTCCCTTAACCAAAAGCTGAACCTTAGTGAAACACGCCTGTATGGACCAGCCTAAAAAAAGTCCAAACAATCAGAAAGAAAAAGACATTAGCTTTATTTTTATGAACTGACATTTATTGTTCTACAGCATTCTTCCAATCACCAAATATTAAGAACCGTGGCCATTTGCTTCAAACAATTAAAAAACAGCTAATCAGTTTTACTGCAATATATAAATTATAACTTTCATTAGACTGTAATTCCAGAAGGCACTTTACTCCTTTATGACTTAAACTTAGAAAGGTCCTAAAAGTTCAAAGGGTTATGAAGCTTGGCATGTCTCATTACAAAATTGGAATTAAAATTATGTGACTAGACACTGCCTCAGCAATAAGAAAATCACTTTTGGAGGAGAAAAAAATCCACCTCTTTTTTAGCAAAGAACAGCTATTTCTAAGTCTACTAAATTCCTAATATTGAGGCAGAAAGTCTCACACAAACTCTCACACAGGTGAACTGTATCCAAACTGACTGCAAAGTAACCTGTTAATAAAATATACCACTAATTACTGCTAATAATAAATTAACTGAATACATTATGTGCCTTAATACTTATACTTAATACTAAACAGTATAAAGTAAAGCAGCAATACTAAAAAGAAGCTTAGACTTTCCATCTCTAGTTCAAAATTAACATCCACATTTCACCCAATCAAATCACTCAATCATTTGGTATATAACAAGTGCTTCTGCTTCCCTTCGTCTCCTCTCACACTCACAAACCAGTAGATATATCTATGGATAGGAAACAGAGATTGAGGTGAACATCACTGTTCTTTACAGTTACACACGTGAGCTGGAAGAGCCCACTGCCCACCCCAGGCCTGACACCTGGCACCACTGCCAGGAACAGGTCAGATCCAACTCTTTAAGGGTATTTTGAAGTCCACAAGAAATAAAAACAGTGATTTAGCATTTACTGCATTTACTACATTTACTACTAAGATACCAAAAACTTTGTTTTCTAAGACAGATTTAATAAATATGCCCCATCTTTGATATTAAGTATTTACTTGTAAAAACTAATTATCTCTCTGGGACTGACAGGTCTGTTCTGCAGTACCTTACAGAATTTTGGGACACTGTTTACTGTGTACATGGCCTGTTTAATCTGTTGTATAGGTCTAGAATTAAAATTGTATGATACCAGGAGCTTTACAGGAGTAATTTTGTTCCAGAAAATAACATGCATTTATACAGAGAATTGCTGTTAGCACACCACATACCACAATTAAGCCAATATTATCTGGGTTGCCTATATAACGATGGTTTTTAAAACTTGTTTCTGTAAAATAGGTTTGGTTGTTAACCAGAGAAATGAATATGCAAAACATGCTCTGAATCAACTTCACGTTATTGGAACAGAATTTTTCAACTTTATTAATGCTGAAGATGCATAAGAAAATATAAAAAATGCAACAGTGTCAAAATTGTAGCTTATGACCAAAGACTATTAAACGCAGCAGAGCCTCTAAACCTTTAACAATGCAAAAATAAATGATAAGCAAGTGATATAAAATGATATAGAGAAGTACACTGCAAAGTTCACTTGCGGGATTTCTAAGCACAATATGCATTTTGGAATAAAAGAACAAAATGACAAACCAAAAAGGAAGAGCTTGCAAAGTATCGTGAACATTCCTTGAATAAAGAGCAAAGAATGTTATGGCAAATTTTGGTGTTTACCTACACTTCCCACATTTTATTCCCTATTAACTTGTCACAATAAGTTATATGATAAAGGTGATTTTTAATCTACATTTTGAACAGATTAAAATAAGGCAACAATATACCATTAGACTGGGGCATTCATATAGTGCATAGATGCTCAAAATAGGGCTGTTCCGAAGTAATTTAGCATCACTATCCACACAGTAGTGACTGTCTCTAAGTGCCACCCACTTAACACAAGATGAACACATTAACATCCAGAAACAGTTTACAGTTTATTCCAAGAGGTTATGGCTCTTTACATAACTATTCATTCAGCTGAAAGCTGTAATATCCAGTGCTTTGGGAAGCTAGGAAAAAACCACTGTTCTAGGTGAAGCTGAAGAATACTGTTCTAGGGAAAACTGATGAGCAAAGAGATGTGAAACATGCCAAGCTTTGAATGAAGCAAGACAATGCACTGAAATAATTTCATCTGAACCAACACTAAAATAAAAACAAATAATAATTAAAAAAAGACAAAACCCATTAATACCTTCTAGCTAGGCAACAACACTTGCCTTTTTTTGGCAATTACAAAGGCAAGGTACTATTTTTGCCTAAACATTCGAGAATCAAAACGCATCAGTATCTGACAGGGTTATGAATCAGCCTCCTGCTCTTGATTATTCTACAATTTTTCTGTTTCAGAAGAAAGAGCTCTAACTTTGCAAATGCAGTATGTTAAGGCATAGCAAACACCTTCAATAAAGCACACCTTCAATCATCATCATTTCTTGTACAAGGCCTTTCCTGTTCAGCTCTAACTTTTGTGAAGTTAAAACATGCAAAATGTTTTCAGTGCAACATCTGGAGCTGTTTTTTTCTACATAATTTTAAAACTCAGCCAGCCAGCATCAAGCTTATTGGATTTCTGAGGTTTTAGAATTCAACAGCTCATCAAGGAAATATCTAACCAGATGTAATCAGGTGGTGTGGTGATTCATGATTTTCATGCTGTTATGTGCTTGTCATTTGATTTGTGCCAGGAGGCAAACTCAAGACAGCAAACACAGATTAGCTCCTGTAGATTACCTATTCTTGATGACTTCTGGTCATGACACAGCAAGTCAAGACAACTTATTGTCAAAGGTCATCAAATAAGCAGCATGTCAGACCGATCGTTTCAGTCTAAATTGAGCTCATTTAATTCCTGGCATCTCTGAATAGCAGAGATTTCTGCAGCAAAGTATTGTAAAGTATTCTTAAACTCAAAAATTAAGTATAAACCAGTAAGTTGTAACATGTTAACACTCCTGTTAGTGTAGTTAAGACTTCATTAAGCAAAAAAGCACAAGAAAACTAAAGGAAGTTTTGGCACATTGTCATCAGGGGCTGGAAGCTCTCTTCAGGCAGGAGCTGTAGGCAGAGACCCAAAGAGGAAGTAGCGTATGGTTTCACATGTATCACACACTTTCACAGCTGTGGCAGTATTTATATGCACAATTTGCTTGAACTACAAGATACTTAAGTAGCTACACTGCTCTGTAGCCTGATCCACAGAATGTACCCTCAAAGCCCTTCCTACCAACCACAGTAGCTCCACTGCAGTAGAGCACTCAGATAGGACAAATTTTACAGACAGTAAACTTTGAAGGTGCCTAGACCCAAATATCTTTGATGGAATTAACAGTATCAGTAAAACACAATATACATCATCTTATAGCTGGATAATTAGCATAGTGTATTTAATCTCATTAATAATTAAGTACAGAGTTAACAGCACTGGGCTACATTCTTCTGTGGTCTCTCTTTTACCTCTGTTTTCACTCTTCTTGGATTCCTGTCATATCTCTCCTGCATTTCATCCATCGTATTCTTTCATTTGCTACTCAACTGCTTTGTTTTTTTCTAAGCTTTGCTACTCAACCAGCTAGCTCTCTACCTCCATTTCTTATCTGAATATTGTCTAAGTTACTTTGCTCCAGTAACAGCCACAGATTTATTAGCAAGTTCTCTTCCTGCTATCATCACATTCTTACATATTATCACTAGGTATTTTAAGGAACATCAGGAAAAAGCATTTACTGGTAACAGTTTTACACTATGTAATCAGAAATTATTCATTATTTCACCAAAATTATTTTTGAAAGACTTGCCACATTTGATCAGTATGTGCTACATACTGCCTTCAAGGTGACTGTAACCTTTGCAATGGGTATAAAAACACCTAGGTAATGGAAGAAGTGCAAAGATGTTTTACATGTTAACCCACACAGAACGTTAAAGAATATGCGTGGTTTCCAAACCCACCTTGAATGCCTGACAGTCCTATAGGCAGTGGGAAGTGAGTGTTTTGCTTTTGAATGTGATCTAGACCTGGACTTAGATGTTGAATGATACTTGAATGGTGATCGAGATCTTGACCGAGATCTTTTCTTGTGTTTTTTCCTTTTCTTTTCCTTTTCTTCATCCCTAGGAGGATCTCTACTTCTGCTTGAAGGCCTTTCTGCTTGTTTAACTTCTAAGGTAGGTAAAGTTCTGACTGCAGTCACAGGACATGGTATACTACTGACACTCTGAAATCAAAGATAAAAAAAAGAACACTGTTCAGTTTCCAAAGTTAGCCAAAGTTAGTTAGTGCTGCATTGGGATTATGCAAAGTGTGCAGAAGTAAGGCTGACATCTTCAAGCACACGCATCCAGCAAACTTTAATGGAGGCCTGTACAGTTCCCCAAAGACACACGTGCAAGTTGGTATATGCATGTTAAGACTGTCAGCTTAACCAGGACATAGTTCTAAGTTTTCATCTTCAGTTTTTAGAAGAAATGTATTCTAAAAAAATGGGTACTATCAGGTACCTTTTAGTCTATCTGCACATTTTACTTAAAACCTGGAAATACAATCAGGAACTACTGACGTTCAAAGCTAAGTTTTAGTGTCACTTTCCTCCATGAACTGTGCTGTTCGGGTGACAACTTCAAGAAAAACAGCAAAATGAACCAGTGCCGATAGAAACTATGTCTGAACTTTTCCAAATAAATGTTTTAAATGTAAAGAATTGGGAAGATCACAAAATTTATTAATCTCAAAGATAGAACAGGTCCATGCACAGGTAATGTTTAGTGAATAATTCCAGCTAAAGGAGATTAAGCAAAATCATACCACAACATTTTCAAATTATCTGCTTGAGTTCCAGAGAATTCTGCTCAATGCCTTCTTTAGAACAATTCAAGTCAGGCACTATAGCTATGCTCCTCATTTCAAAGCCTGTCATTCCCCCAGCTCCCATTTCAAGGCAACTGGAGAAATCACTTTCCCTATCATAATTTCTGCTCTACCTCCTCTGACACCTTCTCTGTTTGATACAAGGATACTTACCATGACTGGAATAAAAATTAATACATTAAAATCTGAAATAACCAAATTAGAAACAGGTGATCTTTTCCTTTCTTTTTACCCTTCTCCTACCATGAATACATAAAGACAGTAACTGATCACATTTGAATAATCAAAAAGGCAGCTCTGCTTCAAGTTAGAGACATGACACTTTTTCATGCTTTAACTGATAACTGCTATCACAATATTTACAAAACTAGCAACAAAGCAGTACTAAAGTAGCTTGCTTCAAAGATTATAAACATTTTACAGCATGATGATTTGAGCGACTGGCTTACCAGAGGCCTATCTCCAACTTCACAAACTCACATGTAACTGCAGACACCTCACAGACACCGCATCTCAGTTTCCTAAGAGGCCACCAGAGTTGACTTTTGTTCCTTTGACAACATTATTCATCTCTTTATACAGTACCTGAGCCTTTGCTTTGAATGCTACTGAATATGTAATAGCCCAGTCTGCCTTGAAGTAGACACCTCTAATAGCTTGAAACAAAAAAGCTGTAGGCAAAGTAGTGTTAAGAGGAAAACAAGAGAGAAAAGAAAAACCCAAGGTTTTCACTGCTCAGGTTCACTTGGCCACATAAAACACAAGCTCTCCTATCACTGCCAAGAAGGAAGTTAATAAATGAATGGCACATTTACTTTTAGCTCACATGTTGAGATTCTCTTAGCCACCTGAAGCATCCACTGCTGACACTGGGCTCTCCTTGAATTTCAGGAAGCTGACACTAAGGAGTGACAGCGCTGTCTGGTTCTCTAGGAAGCACAGATGCAGGCTGGCTGCCTGGTGGATTGAAACACCACTGCTTCAGGCTACTGATGAATCACATCTGGAGAGCCACACAGAAGTAACTTTAGCTACCCCTGGATGAAATATGCAGGTTCTTCAATGAAATACAACAGGCAAGAACACACCCAACCGTCCACCACTGTGCCCAGGTGCTCTGGTGACAGCTCTCATGTCCTTAATGACAATCACCTGAAACAAATGGGCTATTTCCCTCAGTGGCAACTCCAGTTGCCTGTAAGAAAAACAGGACCAGCAAAATGACTTGATTCAACACCACAGCAGAACACAGAGCTCAGTGAAAGCAGTCAGCAAATTGCTAGGCCACAAATAAAATTTCTAGGTGTATAAATATTTGGAAACAAATATTCTGTCTTGGATGAAAAGGTCATGGGAACTGAAATTGGAGGCGTGAATGCAGAAAATAATAATTAAAAACACTACATTTTTTTAAAAATCACAGTAAGCACAGAACTGGGAGATTACAAAGCACTCTGCTTCAACTGATCAGGCTCTGTCAATAGGCAGGCCAGTTAACAGTTCCACAGAGCACGGAAAAAAACCTGTTACCTGATGAATTTTATTATGCATCTCAAGGGATGAGAGATTTACATTGTCTGAGAGCTCTTCTAAGAAGTTAAACCGCAAACATTCAGATAGCATTCACTGAATCTCACTTCTTTGTCTATTTTGGGTAACAGCACATTTTTTTGGCCTTTCCTAAATGCTACGCTGTCGGACAAATTCTCTGGCAGAGTTGTTCTTCAGCATTTCATTTGGATGACTGAAGCAAATCTGACAAAAGTAATGCCAAAACATGATTCAACAACTCTTGTTTAGCAGGAATGTATTAGAAAAGAGCTCCATAAATAGGGAGAATTTATAGCCATATGAGAACAGAAATGAGTAGTTCAGTTCATTTGCATATTTGCAGTATTCATAAGCCCAGAATACACATTAGTTATTCTGGGCTTACACTACTTAATCAATACACAAAGTCAAAATTAGAAATGAACCAGAACGTGCTTATTGCAACAGAACAAAACACTAGCACTGTGTCTGGCTCAAACAAAATCAACTGGCAAAGGACATTATCAGTAATATTACAAACAGCTTATATTTCTTTTACAGCAATTGGAATCCTGTGTTAGATCAAAGCTACAAAGATGAAGAGTGTCAGAACAGCAAAGAGTTAATCAACAATTCTTTTATTTCACTAAAATCCAAAAAAACCTCCAGATTCTTTTCTACCACTGTATCTTTTTTACTCTAGGTTCCCCACAGTTTATGGTGAAGTATTCCCTGACTGAGAATTAATAAGCAACTGTCTACCAGCAATGGAAATGTATTATTTGTGTATTCATCGCTCTGTGGAACAAAGCAAGCAGTTACTTCTATTTAGAAGTTTGTTGGTCCTAGTATTCACAAACTGGCCCAAAATACTAATTTGAAGAAATAAAAGTACTTCCTATAGAATAAGATCCTACAGAATCAAATACTTAACAGTTTCATCAGGGTTACTCTGCTGCACTAAAAAACAGCTATTAACAGTACACTGACCACGGTAAAGTCTTCAAAACCACAAAATTTTGACAGGGTAAACTGCAAAAAAATCAGTGTTTGTGAATCTGTCTGCTGTGTGGATCCATATGCCTTTTTACTTAGAGCGCTTTGAAGACTAAAAATCAACACATAAACATTCCTACCTCCTCATCTATCTTAATTAAAATGGCAGTTCCTGATATTTACCTTTTTTCCCTCCTGTTAAATAATGACTGAAGTATTTATGCTATAAGGAATTAAAACTCTCATGTAGTTTTTGATAGTAAGGTTATTGCAATAAAAAAAAAGTTACAAATGCTAGCAAGTTACCCACCCCCTAAATGCCATATTAGTATGTGACATTTGTGTTTTTCCTTTATCTTGCTTTTTCAAAAGGACAGGTAAATTTACAAGCAAACCCAACTTCCCCTCGCCATGCTAAGCAGAAGATGTAGATACCTATGGTCTCAAAAAAAAGTAAAGAAAGAAGTGAATGGCTCCAAAATATTCTAAAGAGCTTTTTTCTTTAAATATTATGGGATGATTTTTATTGGACAATTACATTTTGCTCAAAAATTAACAAGGAAAATAACATAAAATAATGCTATACCTTACTATTAATACTATTCCAAAGAGGCATGCAGGAATATCTACAGCCCATTGCTAAAGAAGTAGGATAAACTACTGCAGTGTGAAAGACATACACAATCTATAGCTGCTGATAACCCTGTTATGCTTGACAAAACTAGAAGAGCATCTCATTTTTAAAACATGGTACACTTTTATTTCACTCGTAAATAAGACTACTTTCCACAAAAAAAAAATAATTGTTACATACAGGACAAAAGTAAGGACAAGCCATCTAAAGAAACTAATGATAAAACAGGGCTTCAAAACCTAGGAAGATGAAAAAGCCAAAAGAAAGAAAGTTTTGCTTTGTGCCACAGAAGCTTTATATTCAGTGGCATAACAGCAGATGACATTTGGGACAAGCCATTAAAACAGTATCACTTTCAAATCATGTGCTGGTCTGGTTTTGCAACATAATGACTATGGATTGCTCTTCTGTTTAAATCAGATACTAAGGTTTATACAAGTAACAGTTTGGGTATAACCAAATGGTTTTTACATGCCTATCAAAGCACTATCACCACTAAAACATTTCTGACAAGGAGTAAAATATGACATTTGCAGAATAATCCATGCCAAGTCCCACTGCTGAGGATATATAATCTCATTTCTAAAAATTTGAACTAATTTAAATAATTCTGGAATGAGATTTGCATTTTGGATCATGGAAAAAACTTACTTTATTTGTTCTAAAGTACAAAGGGCAGTAGAGTGAAGCGCTCCATACAACCTGGCATAATCCAGCTCAGCATGGAAGAACCGCAATTGCTAAAACTACAAGCTGTTTGCTGCCCCAGGACAAGGAACCTACATTCATTGCAGAATGAAGGCAACTTCTCAGTGATGCTGAGATGTGCCAAAGAATCCAGTCTATGTGTAGCAAGAGTCTATATGAATTATGCATGTAAACACAAGAAGGGAAAACATCATCCAGTTGCTGTTAGTCCACGTGCTGAACAAGGGCACAGACTTCACTGGCCACAGCATTGCTGGACGCTCATCGGTTTTGGAAACTGAGATCAGCTCCATGCTTTCCAAATACTGGTTTGAGGAAATATTATGCCTAACTGTACTGTTCTAATGCATGCAAGAATGGTAAGGAGCCATTTGTGAAAAGCTGTGCTGCTTCACTGCTCAAGCTTTTTCAGCCTTTTGTTTCTCTTGCTTGATCTCACTTTAAGGAAAAACAGAAGTCATATAAAAGAAGTAATTCAGCTATGGAAAACACAGAACTGACTATTTTTAAGATTCAGCTGAAGCCGAAACAGCTTAGAAGTGCTCTGTTCTGTGGTATTGACTGTCCTTTACCTGCAGTTAGCAGAATCGATTTAATTCAAAGATGTAATGTACACTCAGTACCAGTGATCTTTTCAAGAAATACAAGGTATCAGGAAAATCTGACAGAGGTCATGAAAGCTTTGTGCATTTAATGTATTTCTGCACATTGTGATAAACAGGTTTTCAGCACAAACATACGCTATATGTACACATAAACAGCATTACTGTTTTCTATACACTCATCAGGCTGGGGCAATGTAATGGACATTATGCATCTCCCACAGATATTCTCAACTCCTCTTCATGCTTTATTATACAACTCAGTCACTACTCCATTTTTGAGACAAATTTTAAGCTACAAAAATCATGTCACTACATTAACCCTGACCAGTGTATATCAGTCTTTGTTTCCTGGACTCCTCATTGGATGCTCCTACTCCCAAAACAAGAAATGAAATAAATTTAGTGACTTTCTGGTGGACACGAATATTTAATTTTTTTCTTTGCTTTCTGATTAATTAATTTTCTGATTTAATTACCCCCAATTAGTTCCACTGGCCAAACTACAAAACTAATTCAACTTTTTAACAGACTTTATTTTTATTACAGCCACTGTGGTTATCTCCTGTTACTCCTGCTACTTTTGCAATCAGTATTTTTAAGTGCATCATTAGTCTGAAACATGACTGAAAAAGCTTAAAAAAACAAACCAGTGTGACATATTTATTTAAAGCTGATTTAGACATCTTCATGCAGCATACTGGGTTCTCAGGGTATACAGAACAGAGGTTAACAAATCTGCAGTATGATTTCACTCATCCTTCTCTAATATAATTTCTTGACTCAAATGGGTTGTTAAAAATATGCAAAACAGGCAAGGAGAGTAAAAGGCAGATTATTTGGAATGAATGGAAATGGATGCTTTTTTCAATATGGCAAATGGAACAACAGCTTGAAAAACATTCGTGTTTCAAAATAAGCTTTTATCTACAGCAGTCTATATGCATGTATCTATGTAAGTGTGTCACTAAGCAAACCACACTTAGCAGGAATATTACTTCCAAAGACATTATGGTATTTTTGACTATTCATTAAAACAGTACAAGCACTCCCAATACAATAGCCAATTATATTTTTGAAAAACAAGGTCACACCAGAAAACATTTAAATATACACCTGAAATTCTAAATAAGCCTTTTAATAATGAAAGCATCTCCAAACCATTTCTATTGGTAAGAAACAGTGAAACTGATTAAAGTTCTCAAATACACTGGAATTCTTTGTGTAAGAAAAAAATAGATGCCTTCTCTGAAACTGTACGTCTGCGGAAGAAGAAAAAGAAGTTTCTAGAAAATCAGTTTACTGAGAAGTGGGATAGGGTATGGTTTTTTGTTGAGAAGTTCACTAGCAAGTTCAACTTAGAACTTTAGTAAGTTCAGATGTGAGCGAGAACATTCATCTGCTCTTCTGAAAAAGAGTCAGCTGTCACCGGTTATTTCAGGCATTCTCTTAAAGAAAAATATCAAAGGAACCTTAGCTTAGAAATATCTCTGTCCTTGACAAATTCCCTTGAGAAAAAGAGCAGAACTGCAAATGTGGGGAGTTTTGCATTGTCATTGTCTCTTTGCATTCACTCTTCAATATATAACTGAGAAGAGAAATACTGAACACTTGTTTCAGGGAAAATTTGTTAGCAGTAGCAATGAAAAACCCAAACAGGATTTCTTTTGGGATGTGACCACACTTAATTGACATATCTGCTACTCTCAGCTGACATGGATCACCTAAACTGTAGGTATGTCTCTTTCAACTGCTCTCTTGAAAGTGTTCTGAGGGGAAATCCATGATTTATTTGGAAAAATCAAGAACTGGGCAATGAACTACTTGCTTTGTACTGGAATTCTTTCTGAGGGAAACGCAACAATGGAAAGCCAAGTCATTCTTTCTTGTAACCAGTCTGTCACAACCAGTATCTTAAATTTTCCATCAGTATCCATCAGAGATTACATTTTGCTTGACTAGTGGAACCAAGAGTGATTTTACTGGCTTTTCTGAAAGCAATGTAATTCCAAACCCAGGAAACCAAGATTCTACTCCCCAACAATATTTGTATTTGTAAAGTACAGCAAAACCATCAGTATACACATCAAATAAGAAAGTATCACAACTTAAGTAAGCCATCCCAATACTCTTGCAAGGTGAGCGTTGCAACACTTGGATCACTAGTACAGAGTTAGAACATGGAAACTCCCTTTCCTTTCTGTACCTGTCTAGCTGACCTAGGAATTGTGCAGCCTACTTCTCTACCAGTTCTTTAATGACAGATGAGGGATATATGTAAGATAACGGAAAAAGATTCATAGTGTTTAAAATTCAAATTTCTCCCCATTTAGAAAAGCTTCTATCTCTTCAGTCAAGTTCATAACACATTGTCATATTCACATTCTAGAGGTAAGTTTTCTGCCAGCTTTATGGGAAAGAGAAATTTATTTCTTGCTTACCTCACTACTGAAGGAATTCTCTTCAATTTTCTCAGTTTCTGCCTCTGCCAGAGGGTTTTTCAGGGTCTGCAAGAACAAGGCAGCTTTCCTTTTGCGTTCTGCTTGTAGTTGCTTCTCCTTTGATTCTTTGGAGGCCTGTGCAAGCTTCTCCCTTGCTGCAGCTGCTAATCTATCCTCCAATTTCTGCTTTGCTAGGAAAGACAATTAAGCATTAAGTTTAGAGTGAGTCAGGCTTGGAGAACTCAGGCTTCCTTAAAACAAACACCCCTCCCCATCACAAACAAGCAACCAGCCCCTCCAGCCATTCTCATGCCTTTCCAATATAGCCATTCAATGACATGATAAGGACATCAGCTTGAAATTAAGAAATTCCAAGCATCTTAACTTGCAGATATATCATTTGCTAAATGCAAGGCAAACGTAAAGCAGTACAGGTGAAGTAAAAACTTCTAACTTAAAACGACAAGAAAATCCAATCCTGATTATTCAGGATACTTGTCCTTTTCTATCTATAAAAGCTACCTAAAGAAAGTAGCTCTGTAAACTCAGAAGCTTTTTCTTTTAAGTCTTAAAGTGGTGCAAACTCTCCAGTTTGCTCTTTCCACTGATGTGATCTTCACAGTTTCCAGCTTTATTTAAATATATGTTAATTTGTTTATAAAAAGAGCTGCTCCAGAAATTTTCAGAAACTGTTTAATCATTGTTACAACCAGCAGATTTTGTTGTGTGCGATTACATGTTGCATTTGATTACACAGAGAATAAGCCAATTGATTTAACCATGCACCTAACAGCTACTGTGTGTAACGTTTTTCACTTTACACTTTCATTTTTGTGTTCTGTATATGGACAAAACAACTGGATTTTTTTTCAGTTCCACAGGTTTTTCAACACACAGCTTTTCTAAGTGTGTTTTACACTTCATTTTTATTATCATACAAAACACTTCATATTTGCTTTAGATATGTAATGCCATAGCATACTTTGTGCTACTGCAGTTTACAAAGCAGCTGCTATTTAGAAGCCAAAACCCACCATTTTGAAAATGAAAAACTAAATTCCTGTGGTGTACTCATAGTTGTGAGAAATAGTGAATTTTTAAGCTGGTAAATACTGGCAGAACATCCACTTTAACAAGCACATTCTGCTGTGAAACAGCCTTGGGGAGGAATGGGTGAAACAGGATTCTTTTAAAACATCATTTCATTCAAATTCACACAGCATGCCCTTCTGCCCTTATGCACATTAACACGGTAACAGGAAAAACCCATACAAAGATTTAATGGCACTGCATTATAAGAGCAACAAAACATCAACAAGACGATATGAGTCTATATGGGAGTGTTATAAATGAAAAATAGCTTGAAGCAATTCATTGTTGACTGAAGAAAATGACAAACAGGTATGTCCTTGCTGGGCTTTGTTAATGCAATCTGGAAGCTACAAAGTGCTTTACTAGAAGGCTGTAATGGAAAACCAAAATAAAATTCAGAAAGATCAGGCATTAGGACAAAGGACTCGACCACCCCAGTGTGTTATAAATTTCATTTTGTCTGAGCAACCAATGAAGATTTCATTCTTAAAAATAAGGAGGAAATGGTGGGAAAAGAATTCTGATTCTTGTTAACATGATACAGAAAATATTCAAAACACCTAAAATGTCACACTTGTCAGTTTTGCAGTTTTTGTGAAGGACTCAATCCTTCATTTTGTTTTCAGTGCTGCATGGAATACCTTGTTTAGCTTCCAACTCCTCCTGTGTAAGCTGTGGCTTTTTCTCTTCAGGAGCAGTACAAGGAGTGGTAATTGCTGGAGTATGGTTTGATGCACTGTTAGCACTCTCTTGGCCTTCCTTTCCCTCCTCTTCCTCCTCATCACTGTCATCATCTAATTTAACACGGTTTTTCTCCAAAGGAAGAAGGTCATTTTCTTTGGCCTTGATTGCAAAGCTTATTGGCGCAAAGGATGCTGTGAATGAATGGATAAGATTTCACATATTATTAGACTACAGTAGAAGGCAGGTTCAATTTCCTGACTTGACCCATTACTCCTGCAGACTACACCACAAGAAAAAGGCACTTGCATCGTCCTTCTATGCTAATTATTTTGATGAAAAGGACAACGTAATCCTTTTTTCTCTTTCTGTGTTTTAAACAAACATTAGAAACCTCATCTGCTGTGTAAGGATCTCAAAAAAAAAAAAATTACAGCATTAATCTACAACCCATTTATCCAAAATTACACTTCTAAGAAAGAGTGTAAGAATGGAATTTCTCACTATCTAGTACCATATGGCCTGCTGCAATACCTATCTTCCTCAGGATGCCTTTTGCACATATGTCCTGTGAAATTTAATACAGTAATTAAATTACATACCAAGGTTTATAAAAGATAAGCTTTGATTCTGGTAATCCTGGAGCAAGGAAATCCAAGAGAAGAGGTAACAGTGACTTTCCAACTTCTTCATGGGACAGAACAAATCCTAAAATAGGATTTTATTTCCTCAGAGGCAGAAGAAAAATCTAGTATGGATGTTACGTCCATCTTGAAGGCAAGTACTGTATTTAGGTTATAATAAAATGGGATTTGTACCATATTAAAGGAAATGAAAATAAGTTTATAGGAATTAGATTGCCATGAAATGAGTCACTGGTTATATTCCATTATGTAAATTTGAGGAGATTACTGTTAAAGTATGGGCTCCAGTTTGCCACTTACTAATAGCAGAACAACAGAAACAATATATATTATTTCTTGCTGTACATCGCATCTCTTAATAGGGTGTATCTTTGAAGGCAGCCAAGATTGTTCCTTCCTCATGAAAGCTTCTCAGGCTGCCCAGAGAAGAAACTGCAGCATCTGGACAGTCTGACAGACACAGCAAAGAACCCAGTGTTTGCTGGTTGTGGAGGAAATGGGATCACAGTGAGAAGCAGGAAGAGAGAATTCCTTGGAACCACAGGGAGTAGATAAACTTATCTACTATTATTATTTTACTATTAAACTTATCTATTACTGCTATTAGTAATTAAGTAAGCCACTACGGTGGCAGAAAGAAAGCTTCCATCCATGGAAGCCCAGTTAAAGAGCACTTTTTCTGGTTTTTGGTTGTTTTTTCTTTCAGTGGCTTTCAGTTCTAGTTAAAAGATGCACATTTTTAGTTTTTACTGAAAATAAGAATTTTTAACATATCTTTTCCCGATAGGCCAATAAATCAGCTCCCAGATATAAACAATCATTTCTCCAACTCAGGACACTAACAGTGTGCTAGCTGGCTTTGAGTGACTTCCCAGAGATATATTCCCATTCTGTCCCTCTGCTGCTATGACTGCAAGAGTAAAAACATTTCATTTAGACATGAAAGGGGTCTTTCTTCCAGCATGACTAATGTCCAACACGGGAAGAATGAGCAACTAGCCTAGAGTACTTCCTCCACATGTATCCTTTCAAATAAGGCTACTGCTTTTCTTCAGAATGAACGATTCTCTCTTGCACAAAGCTTGGAACTGTCAAGTTGAAAATGACAAAAATAAGATTTTACTGGCATCACTGATGAAAGCCTTCAACTTTGCACAAAACTGAAGTAAAACAATTTATTGTTTCAGACTGTAAATACCTGATAGTCTGATAAGAAAGAAATATGAAAGCAAATTACTTATTGCAGATTTTTTTTGATGCCTTCAGTGAAAATATATTTTTCGCATGATGAAACTCTTTTCCCTACTTTCCCCTGCCTTCTTTTTTTTCTTTATGTATATGTTATCGAATATTTTCATGCCCAATAAATCATGTTTTCATACCTTTCACCAGTTTACCATCACTGACAGCTTTAGGAGGAGGAACATCCTTTTTAGTTCCTGGAACTCCCTTAGCACTCGGCTCAGATGCATCTTCAGGTGCATGTTCATCTGCAAATGTCTCACTCGGTGTATCATTGGCAGTGTCTGCTGGAACATCTTCAGAGGAAGATACTCCCTTTTCAAAAGAAATGAGCGGAATTATTAACAGGATACTTATGAAATCATTAATACAATGTCTGTGGAGCTGCAATTTTGTCAGCTATTTGAAAAATCACATCATTAGCTAATCACACAACAGCTAATTCTGTCACTCAGCACTCATGACCATAATTCTGCCTCATGTAAACCCACAGGCTGTAAAACCTACAGACCTACAGTAAGAACATGTTGTTACTTTACAGCAAAGAAAATGTTCTTCAGCTAATACACTTTTGTCAAAATTTGCTTTAAAAAATATATTTTTAAAATTAGACCCTAAAAGCATGTATGTACTTCTTTTGTGTATGTATTTAGATCTTGATTTCCAGGGTGCCAAACCAATTCCATGAAGTCAATTCCCAGGGAGAGGGTGAAAGCTTATGACACCTTTTCCTCATGAACAACTACATGTAAATTCTTTGCAGAATCAGATTTCACAGGAATCAACATAGGCTAATGTTTGATTTGTTCCAACATTCTGCTGAAGAACATTGGGCCTAGCAATGTTTTTTAATACAACAGATGTGCTGAGATTTTCAAGGAAGTAAAGAATTACTGGTTCTACTATTACATGACTGTATCATCGAGCATTATCTCTGAACTCACAGCAAAAAAATTTCAAGAAGGATAGTATAGAACATTCAAAGTATTTACACGGTGAGTCATGTGATAACATTAAGTAATTTAACATAGTCAACTAAGAGTTTGCTTGCTCTGGCTGTTTTTAAGCATACATGACGTTGAAATTGAGGCACTGAGCAGAACTTTCCTGCAGCCATTCCCTGACCAACAGAACTGATTTCTGAAAGTCCTCGAAGGGGAAAAGCACAATTAAATCAAGCACTTCATCCTGTATTTACTAAGTAGTACAGTTTCTTATTAATTTTAATGGCCAAAAGGAAAAGCGTCAGTTACATTAGTTGCCTATACATTTATTACTAGAGCATAAAGATAGTATTGAAATCATTATTTTAAAAAATTGAGAGAATGACATTATCTACAAAGCCATGCAGTACAAAAATACGCATTGCTAAACTTGACCTCAAGGGACTTAAACCAGTTTCAGTTCCTTTTTAGCTGTACTCATTTGAACATTTAAAATGAATCCTTTATTATTATGCTTTGGTTAGTGTACAATTTCCCCCCAACTACATGTTAACAAGTCCTTATTAATTATGTAAGTATTATGAATTCAACCCACTGGTTTGCAAGTAAGACATTCTAGAACAACAGTCAGCATTGTGTCACAGGACAATTTTGGTTGTAATTTATCAGCTGAGTAAGATCATATTTACCACAGCTTATTTTAAAATAGTGTTTTCAAATCATCTTTTCACTATTAAAACAAAGCATCAGACACAAGTGTTCCAAACAGCAACCATTATTGAATTTCTTCATTTTCCACAAAGCAATTCCGAGGAGTTTACCCACAGGCCTACCTTCTTCAGTTTAAGGCTCCCCAATCTAAGCCTTGAGATGACAAATGACATAGGGCCTAAAAAAAAAATAGCTCTTTCCCATGAAAAGTTAACATCAGATAATGTAGTTCTGATATTATTTGCAATTTTCTTTTCAGTAAGAGAACAATCTAACTAGCTAACATGAAAATAGTTAAAAACATGGATGCCAACTCTGGCTACCACTCTCTAAGAACATGAACTAGAAGAATCAAAGCAAGTAGGAAACTGCTGTGAGATTCTGAAGCTCCAGTATTGTTGCTGTCATGACTGGACTCTAACAAAACCTCCCTCAGAAAAAAGCATGTCAGAAAGCTCCTCCAGCCTCTGTGCTACTGTTGTACAAAGAACAATGAGGCATATGGGAAGGTATGGGTGTTAAAAGCCATAGCCAACCTCTCTGACAGCAGAACACTAATCACAATCCTACAAAGCACTAAACCAACACAAAGCATATATTCCCTCGTACAGAAAGCCAGAAGATTTTCACGTTGTCATTTTATATTACAGCCAGGGTGGAGTGGATTACAGTAAAAAGCAAGAACTAAATACCACACCATCTCACAGATCCTTACTTTAATGCTGTACAAAACTAAAAAACAGAAAAAGCATTCACATCCTTTGCTGATCAATTTCTCCCTAATTCAGCATTCCTTTTTTAAAATGTCTCATGGTAACACAACTGGTAAGTCCTTTTCTCACATTTACTGCATTTTTAACAGAAGTATATACAAACATACATATACCTGGCAGTTGTCACTGCTCTCTTTTTGAAGGAAGAACTGTTTTTTAAATTCATAATAAGCATTATACTGGTGCCATGGTTGCAGGAATTCAAACCTGTTAAAAGAAAACCGAGTATGTGAAGATGCACATGAACATAGCTAATAATAACAATCCCTTATCTAGTCTTCTCTAGCAAATGGAATGTTATTGGATGTTTGGAAGCACTCTTACTTAAGCCTAAACTTCAGAGGATACACATTAAGAGCATGCTTACTAGCATGCTTACTAGAGACATTTTTGACAGGTTGGTTGTTCTGGTATTTTGAGCCATAATGCTTTCCAATTGCCATTAATGGTCCCTAAGTAGGTCCCCAGATTTCAATTAAACAAACAAACAAACAATAGTACTTCTCAAAAGCTACATGTCATGTAATTTAGTATCTTAAAAAATTAAAACTTTAACTTTTGAAATAGCAGTTTAAATAAAATTTTCTCTTACCTGAGATCATTCTTGGCACGAACACTAGTTTCAAATTTTACACCATTCCTAGCAACATACTCAGCTAGCTTGTCAATGACAGGTTGGATATCTGGAGGTGGAGGTATAATGGCAACCACTGGAGCAATTGTGCTGAAAACATCAAGAGTAAATGGTTTTTAAAAACAGAACATAAAAACCTTTCAGACTCTTGTTTTAACAAAAAAAAAAAAAGAAAAAAAAGAAAAAAAAAGAAAAAAAAGAAGAAAAAGAAGAAAAAAACCCCACAAACAAACAAACAAAAATACAGAGAGGTTTGTTCTCTGTGTTCATCATGCAGTTAAAACAACTTGATTCAATAATAGCACTCGTACTAAACACTCCCTACTGAAGTGCAGGAACAAGACTCCCCCAAATCAACGAGCAGATCTGTCTGAGGTACCTTGTGGATGTTGTGGTAGAAGTTAACCCACTGGTGCTGTCAGTTGTGTCTGGGGGAGGTGGGGGTGTGGTACCAGGAGGGGGAGGAACCGTTGCTACACCTGTAGTGCCAGACACAGTCACCCCTGCAGGCAGGGCGTTGTAGTAGGCAGCAACATCGATTCCCGGAGGTGGAGGCGCCAGGCAATAGGTCCCATCAGGGAGCATGTAGTAGCTGTAATACATGGCTGCCACAGTTGCTACAAAAAGACACATTTAAAAGAAACTTTTAATTAGAAGAAAACCACTCAACCAAGCACATTATTATATCAATACAAACCATATCCAGATTCAGGCAACACACTAGGAAAGGGCATCTCGTTTCTTGTGTATATAAAAAAAAACCAAAAACAAAACAAAGCAAAAAAGAAAAGGCTCATATTAACAGATTTAGGACGAGTAAGAAATATGTAGATTAAGGGAGAGAATGCAAATGTACTGAAGGTCATAGAGCTAGAGCAAGCATATTTAAAAAGGAGCTAGTATGAAATCACACTTCCTAATCTAATTCACCTCTGGCAATTTAGCTCCATTAAAACTATGTTTTCATTAAGAAAGAAATGTGCATATATTCCAAATTAGCATTAACAAATTAAACCACTAGAATCGCTATATACATATTAAACCCCTATATTACTATATATACAGACACACCTACTTACTTAAACCACAGAAAGTAGACAGGTTTTGCAAATCAACAGCAACATAATGAACCATGCATCTGAACATGTTTTCCACACTAAAAGCTTCTCTAAATATTTCTTCAGAGTGCAAAGGCTTATTATGTCTCTCTATATTTCTTTAAGGATAGTATTTTATAATATTCTAATTAGCTTAATGGATTTACAAGAAGTATCCACCATATAAATGTGTTTTCTGCAGAAAGACTATGTATAAACAGAAAATATTAATGTAAATATTTCAAATTAATTACAGTAAGAGTTCGCATTTCTGGAAGCAAGGTTTAATCAATGCATTAAATTACAATGAATTATCATCTTAAAAGTTTCATAAACATTCCTATGTGGCAGTATTTACTTTCTTCAAAGAATAAGTTGTCTGTAACAAGAACAGAATAAAGTCCTGTTAAGTTTTAAAAGCAGGGAAAGGAGTTGCAAACTGACCTTGTCTTGGTACTAAATTATAATCTCCCAGTTTCTATCACCACACATTCAGGTTCAAGCCTGACATGAAAGTAATCAAAAAACTGACTAACTCTATTCTATGGAGATACATATTCTGATTTTAGTCTTTCTTGAAAGAACCAGTAATTTTCAATTTCTTCAAAGAAATCTTATTTCAGTTTAATTAAGATTCCTTTATGGTACGGTTTTAAATACAAATTACTTCCCTACATATTTCTCCCCACATATTACACTGACAACACCTGTAATCCTTTGGGTAGTTCTGAACCATAAAAATCAACTCAGATAATTATGGTGATAAGTGACCTGCAGCAACATTACTGAAAAACCATGAACTCAATCAGCACCACCTTGAAGTGACATTACTCATTACTTACAAATGTATAATAACATGAAACCCTACTGTAGCAAAGCCTTCACTGCAAATTTTCTTATATCTCAGTAGTATTACATGGTCAGTCCCATAAATGAAAGGCTAAATTGCATTTCTGTATTTAAGGAATCAAGGACTTTCAGAATTCTGAAAGCTGAAAAGAATTAAGAGGCACAGAAACTCATTTAGGCTTGGCTTTACCTTCTTGAGTATCAGAATTCACAAAAACTGGAGGAACAAAATCATATAATAATAAAGGTACTGTGCTAAACGCACTCACAGACTGGAGACTTCGCCTCCTGCCTGCCCACCCCCTCCATCCCACTCCTGGTTTTCCTAAGCAGCAATTCAACAGACAATCAGAATGGACCTTCAAAGACTCAGGAGATTGCAAAAGAATAACTACACAGGATGAAGCGTGAAGCCAACCTATTCTCTTCCCACCAGCATCCACACACAATTCATCAAAAGACACCACCAGCTGCCTCCTCACAAAGCACTTACAATCAGAGGAATATTCTGCCTGTGATGTCTGCACAGCTGCCCCGTCTGTTGACTGTGGCGTAGATGAATTATTATCTGATTGTGCTTTGCGCACCAGTGCTGCAAGGGGATGATCGGGGTCTACTACCTTCAAAGGCTGAAAATATTTTGAAAAGAACAGTAGTATCAACACTTTTGGGGAAGCAAATTTATCTATATTAATAGACATCAATAATTCTGTGCAAACAATGAAGTTACTGTTTTTATAGCTCTCACATCAGAATCAATGAATTTGAAAATTAGTGAAAAACAAGACAAAAACCACCTTCATGTAAACAGAAATGAATAACATAAAAAAGAAGTGGTTATTACTGTTGGCCAATGACTGCCATCGCTGGGATAAGGCACAGAACCTGCCTTGTCTAAATATCAGACAGCACCACAGCCATTCCTCTGAAAGCCTCAAATACATACAACCATCTGTCACTCCCATTACTCCATCACGGCCCAGTCTCAGAAAATAAAAACAACTAACACATCTAGCAAAATTCACATTTAATGAGTAGTAAATTCTGGTGAAATATTATTTGCTGGAACTGTTATTTCATGTCAACATTTCACCTACGAAAATCTAGGAAGAAAAAAATTTCTCTCTCAGCTTATATACAGAAGGCATTAAATACCTTAATCTCTTTGCTTCAACACAGGTTCTGTAGGATAAATCCTTGAGTGGTGCCCTCAATACCAGAGGGCATCAGAAACAGAAATATAATGCCTTAGAAATGGAAAAATACTTATTTGTGTACTAGAGAAAAGGTAACTCAAAAGTTTACCAAAAAAGACTTAAATTACTTTAAATAGTCTGAAAAGAACCCCAGACCTCTGTCAATAAAAGACCTGAGCACCTGCATATTAGAATTTTTGTGTCCATGAATCAGAAGGTTTACAAGATAAAAAGGTAATTTTAATAATGTCAAGTACCTTCATGAGCTCTTCAAGCCTACTGCATTTTTTAGATGCAAAAAGACTTGGATGAAGATAATTCCCATCATCGTCATCATCATCATCATCATCTTCTTCAGATTTGACTCTTGAGTCTAAACAAAAGGAATGTCTGAATTTTATTTGGGTTTGCTATGAATTTGCTTTGGGAAAGAATGATGATATAGGACAAGCATGAATTCTTAGGAAAGCATCATTCTTATAAATTAGCGTAGTCATAAAAGCGTAGATCCAATATATTGCTCAACATCAATAAAACTAAACCTTAGATGGACAGGCCAGCCCTCTGTTGGACTTGAGCTATATGACTGCTTCTAAAACTTCCACATCATAGCAGCTCCTGTAGTTGAAAGTTCCCACAAATAATATATATTTTTTTTTAATCTCCAATTAAACAAAATTTTGAAGTATCACATCAATCTCAGCTGCAGTGGAATCCCAGAAAAATGTGGCTATTTTAACAAAATGACCAGCATCTGTTTCACTGATTCCCACCCTGAAGCCACCATCTGCCAAGCAAAAACTCACGTTTTTTCTCGTCAGTTTTACTTTCCGAAGGAGCCGCATAGCGTCCTTCTTTCATGGCCTTCTGGATGAACTTGTAGTAGGGATTGAGGTAGTGATCAAACCGCAGAAAGTCAAACTGGGAGTTGCGTGCTTGCTTGGCTTTCAGCATGATCTCAAACTGGGCTCCCTGCTTGCACACAAAGTTTGCAGTTCGCTCAATGATTGCATGCATTTTTGCCGTTGGTGGCTGTGGGAGCAAAATAACACAGATTTGTATTTTCATAAGCAGCTTGTACAGTGTTAGAACTCCAAAGGGAATCAGAAAGGACAGTAGTTCCTTGTTCCTCTTGGCTTACTTTAGCAACCTAAGTTTCAAAATCACTTAAAACCAGTGAAATCACATCAGCCCTAAAAAATAACCAAAACAGTCCCAGTCCTTGTCAGCTGTTCATTCAGTTGCTTTTGCATGATCCTCTTCTTCTACCAGCACAGCTGTTTCTGCATTGAACACCAAACAGAAGAGTGCAACAGTGTTGCAATATCTCAAGGTGCTCTGAAGACTCAGCATATATAGCTTCCTTCCCAAAAGCTGTCCTTAATTCTGCTATCTCTGAATGTGCAAACATTGTTCCCTAACTAGAAAGTTCTTACTTTGTATTTGCTTGGGAAAAACATGTTGCCTCTCAAAAACAACATACAAACTACAATTCCCACAAATTCCCTTGAAGAGTCACTTAACACCTCAGCAATACAGCAAAATAGAAAATTAATCAAGTTCAACAGATCCATGCATTTTCACTTCAGAAATCCCTAGGGAGCAGTGCGATATCAAACCCAAGATGTGAAGAGAAAAAGAGTACAGTTAAAGAATCAATGAACTTCATCATTCCCTGCTTTTAATTTCATACTCAGCTGTTTTGTCTTGTTTTCAGTACAGTGTAAGAACACATAATCTGTGTGCCTATAAGGACTGAAGTGTCACATTAATGATTTGGTTTAGTTTGCATTTTTACTGCATAGATACACAGCTATGTTGCAAACCTCAAAAAATGTTTCTAAGAAGACTGAAAGCACTTGAGACAATGGTGCTTCACACAGGGAAAAAAAGTCTGAATATTATCAAACAGCCCAATTTTAAAAGCTGTTTTCTGCCAATTGGATCCCTTACCAGGACATGTTCATTATGCAAAATAACATTGTTTTAAGTTTTATATGTCCTTCTAAAACCCCAGCAAAGGTTATTTTAATGAGAGGCAATGAAGTAGTTAACAAATTGATAACATTTTGTGCATTATCAGTTTCACATCATGTATCAAGTTTTTCTATCTCTCCTCACAAGTTATTAAGCGAAAATTTCCTCTAACAGCCCACTTCAAGAACATCCACAGACTTCTTTAAGTGCCCTGGTGAGGAAAAATTATCTCCGCCCATAATCAGTTCTAAGCGGTGGAAGACCTTTGGCCTGCTTGTCGCAGTTCTTCTATTCCAGGTTCCAGAATGACATTACTGCTGCAGTTGGAGCTGCCCTACACTGAACATTCCATAGTTCTGGACTTTTTTTTAACTGCCTGACTTGTCTTCATCGAATATTTCCACTTTGCATTGCTCTGTATTACAAGAGATATAAAATATCTGTCTTTATTGAACTGCAACTTGCAGACTGGGAGCAAAGTCTCCATGTCAGTAAGCTGATTCTCAAATTTCTTAAATTTAAACAGAATAAATATCCTCCATAGTAAAGCTGAATGTCTGGAATAGATCAACAAATAGAACAACAAATCAAGGCCTACAAAAAAAATTCTCACTATTCCCAATCCAAGGTTAAATATACATTGCTTTCAGAGCCGCTGTCTAGACATTCTGATGTTTGTGGGTTTTATTATTTTTTTTTAATCAAAACCAAATACACATACATTTGCTTTCTGTTCATGTGAATATACTGGAGTTCAACAGATGAATGAGAAATTACTTCAGTAAGCCCCACACTGCACTATGCAATGTAAATAGGAAACACATCCTAAATTTCAGAACAAAACTGAAGCAAAGCAGCTATCTAAACCAACACTCTGTCACCAGCAGTTAACATTTTGGAAACAGTATCAAAACACAAAATAAGAAGCTTTTCTCTAAAAACTCAAGGTTCTTTAAATAAAAGCTACCGAAGAAGAGAAACAGTTGCACAAATACTCTGTGCTCACTGTTATTCTAACAGACTGTTCTGAATCTTCATTAGCCAAGGTTACCAAGTTGAGCCCTCATATAAATGAACATTTTCATGACCACAGATATAGAAGAAAGAATATTATCTGATTTTCCAGCATCTTTCATGAAACTTCAAATACATTGAAAACCCTTCTAGTTAGACCTGCACTCAAGCAGGTCTCTGTTCAGCTCCCTTCCAGAAAAATACACAAGTCCAATCAAGTCTACAGAACACTTAGCAAACACCTTACATCTCAGCAAGTATCCATTCCAAGAACAACTGCCTTTTCTCTGCATTAGCTAAAATCATATCACAAGTGATACCAAATGCACTTAGCATAAGCAAAGCAATCATTTCAGTCTGAAAAAGAAGATTCAAGGGTGTTCATAGAACTCATGAGTTCAATGCAGAACATTTGAAATTAAGTTACTATTTTAGAATAATTTAAAATGTACCACACTAAAGTGAATGGGAAAAAAAACCTAACCCAACCACCAAACAGCAACATCAACTGGTCAAAAGCTGGCAGAAGTTTAGGCTGCATTACATGAAAACATACCAGTTCTACATCCGAAGGTACATTCAGTCCTGGAGGGGCAACAAAAGGTTCTTCATTTTCCTCTGTATTTTCTGTCTGAGCTGTTTCTACAAGAAATGACCCAACAAAGTATTTAGGAAAAAAACGAAGTACACAAATGTTAAAAAAAAATGAAATAAAGTATTTCTAAAAGGATGTGCAATCAAGGAACTTATCAAATCCAGCTCTATAAACAGCATTTATACTGAAGACATTTAAATATGGTTAAAAAGAATAATCTGTATTACATGCCATTATTTGCTATAGCAGAAATGTTCCTCTGAAAATACTTTGTTTTACAGATTTTTATAATAATTGAAGTAAAAAGTTTACTTTTTAAAGTAACTTATAGTATTATATGTATTCTACTAGCCTTAAGGGAAATTGTATTCCCCTCTTCCCCTGACAGATTAGATGGCACCAAGTGCAGGAACACCTGACCACAGGAGCTGTGGAAACAGCAGAACAACCTCATCATGAATGAGTTGTCACAGTGATTACTGAGGACAAACCATGCAGCAAAGGGAATTCACTTGTTTGGTTACTTTCTGGTGGGTTGGGTTTTGTTGTGTTTTTATTTTAAATGCTCAAATAGCTTAACTCCACAAAGGTAAAGAGAAATTTCAGCAGCAAAGAAAGAAGGAAGGAGCAACAAAGAAGAATAGAGTGTTTCTTTTGGCAGCAGCTCCAGCTAACAATATTTGGTTATAGGGTCTTAAATGAATTAAACCCCAGAAAATACAATCAACTCGGCTTCAGTACAAAAGAGCAGAGGAAAAACCCTTTGTACAGTGCAAGTAGCACAGGCACTGACTGCCCTTACACAATCTCTCAGACACAGCAAAAAACACTAAATAAGCTTTAGCACCTAAAATAATCTTGCATTGCAACACAACAACTTGGGGAAAAAAAGCGCATTTTATACCACAGTAACCCACCAAGATGTAGTTAGGCAATTAAATTAAACGATTCTCACTTTACTAAGACACAGTTCAACAATATTGGAAACCTTCCTTAAGAATGTATGGTAAAAGTATGAAGTTATTGGAATTATAGATGAGAACACGACAACCGAATTCTGTATTTTTTAGGTCATGGAGCAGGGTACACTATGTTGAAGTTTATGTATAACAATTTATTATAAAATAATAGTTTCGTAATTTATTAGTAATAATTTATAATAATAATTTATAACAATTAATATTACAAAACCTAAACTTGAAAATATACATTCTTATTAATTACTAATTTATGCTTAAAATGTTATTTTCCATCTTGACTGAGAAACACAGTGTTAGCAGACAGCCAATGAAAGGAATTACTAGTTTTTTCTGAGTAAGAATCTGCATGACAGCAGAACTAAATTCCCTGACTACTGCAGTATTGACTGTACCATAGCAGGAAACCATTCTTAAGCTCATCAAGGACAAACTCTGCAAAAACTCAGTAACAGAGTCCCATAAAGACTTTGATGAAATGCTTTCAGAATATTTAACTACATTTTAATAACACGTATATTTTAAACCCTTAACTGCAAGACAGAGAAATGCTATGCCCTCCCTCTCAATTAATCCTTGTTATTTTTACCCCTTACCTCTTTGTTTTGCAGGCTGGTGTTCCTCCTCTTCAGTGGGTTCTGAAGGGTCATAATAATCACTGCCATAACGGAATCCCACTGCATTATAGGTACCATCCTCTGCCAAAGCTTCACTGAGTCTTTTATATTCCTCCTCTTGAACAAAAAATGCAATTACCAACATTAGAACATATTCTGAAGCTAATTTATTAAAATAAAGTAATATTTCTTACTTTAGTTTTTAAATAAGTTTTCTCCTGATCATTTTAGCTTTCATTAAAAACTGAATAGAAAAACACAGCATGTACACATGCTGACCGTTTATTTCTTCTTGAAGGGATACAGGCTGTGGATTAAGATATTCTAATGCAATTATGTGTATAAAAGCACAGGAATTTCCTTTAAACAACACTAAGAATGAAGCAGAATGCGCTTATTTTGGGGGCTCTGAAATCCCAGTCTGCCCTCAGAATCTGGGCAATTTCTGTGTGGATCTACAGTTAAACTATCCTGAGGTCCTCTCACACACGCAAAGACTCCCGCTTTTCGAATCCACTGGGTACTGTCAAGATAACATCAGAAAAAGAGAGTATAAAATTAGGAGTAAATTTAGTTTCATAATAATTTATTTAAACATGCTTTTTTAATAACCATGTTATTCCTTGAGCAATACCTTGCCTTGCCTCCTCCTCAAGCAAGTCCGTATGCAAGGCTAAATACCTCTCTTCATCACAGAGGGCTTCTATTCTAGCCTCCTCTTCGGACAATTGATAGTCTCTGTTCCAGGTGGAATATTCAGCATCATATTCAGAAAGGTCATGCAGGTGACCACGCCCATCATACCTGCAGGATGAAACAGCTGGTCAATGCAAAGAACTTAGGGCTTGGGTTTATGCGACTACTTAAATACTTACCCAATAAAAATGAAAAAAAAACCAAAAACTTATACGTTAATGCATACTCCCTTTTAGAAGTTACAATTAATTTTGCTAATCATTTGTCACCAACTATCGAAAATTTGTTTAATAGTCTAAATTCCTCTCAAAGAAACTAATAAATTATTACAATTAAAGGCAAAGGTATCCTTTAATAGTTTAAGTGGGATCCATTTCCCTAACAGCTCTTACCGTACGTGCTTCAACCAACCAATCAATGTCACTTGCAAAATACGTTTTTCTGGAAAGTCAAATAGCTTACATTCACACAAACCCGAGTACATAAATACCTATCCGTAAGAACCAAACGGTCGAAATTTCCTCGCTTCTTTCTGCTAGTCCCGAACTCTCAGGAGAAATCTTCACCATAGAAACTTGCGTCCATTGGAGGTAAAATCATGGCTAGGCTCGGCCCCTAGCCATTTGGCTGAGGAAATAAGTTCTGGGTTATGTGATAGAGAGACACACATACATAGGAACAGTAACATAAACATGCAATTTAAGGAGGTTCACCGCAAAATCGGCAAAGATCAATGATGTACAGTTCCTCTCTACTAAGAAATCACTTTATTTGCAGGAAAAGCACTGCATTGGGATAATATTTATGTATCAGTAAGAGAAACTGATTGGAAAATAAAGCAACAGTAAACTCGACTCCGCTGAGGTGTCTTCCCACACACAACTCTTGACTTGTGCCAACTTGCTAGACCAAAAACAAAGAAAGTAAATATTCTTATAGCAAAAAGCAAATTAAACACAGGTCTGGTTAATCAAGCTCTGTCCACAGGCAACCTTGAACCCAAGTCTTCTCATAGCAATATGCTTTTCTCAAAATGGTGAAAATGAAGACTTCCTGCTGCTGGAGATAAAAGGAATCTAAGCTTCCAAAGGAATTTATAAGATTAGCAATTGCAAGCTGCCTTAACTCGCAAATGTACGTTATTTGGTATTTCAGTATGTGTGTACAGACATGCACATACTTAGTGCTTGCTCCCTACAATTTCTGTAACACCTGTGAACGGGGCTCGGCTGCATAGCACCCCAAAAACGGCTGCTACCTACAAATGTGATCAGCCACAGAAATGATTTGGATTACAAGTGTGCAACACAACACTTCCATTGTTGTGCAAGTGAGAAATGAAACATAGCTAAAAATATTTACGGCTGTTTTGTCCTGCCTTCATGTTCCAATTTAACAGATTGATTTCAATGATAACCACACTTAATGGCGTAAGCACCAAAACAGCGAGAGGGCATTTCTTTTTTCTCCAGTCCTATGGAAGGAAATCAAAAGACCTTCCCTTACTGACATTTTCCCAAGACAAATACAGCTTTAAGGACAAAATAAGAAAATCCTGTCCAGCACCAAAGCAGTGATGAAACTTAGAGAACAAATATAGAGAGTATGTTATGTGACCCTTTTCAAACCAAAATCCTTCCATCTTTCCCACTGAGGTTTTCAGGGTCAGCCACAACTCTCAAATTATCCTTTCAGCGCTCCACTCAAACATAACCAAATTGATCTCTCATTATCCCTCTGGTCCAACAAAATATTCAGGTAACCCTTTCTGAATGAATTTATTTCCAAATCCCACCTTGCAGTGCTGAAACAACTCAAGAGACCAAAGGGAACATCAAAGCAGATTCTATTACTCTCTCTGGCCACAAACCTGGACCTATGGCACAACAACCAAAGGAAGCCAGCCCTGACATAAAATTTCAAGAGCAAGCACCCAAAAATCAAATCCAATCTGTCTAATACAGTAAATCATGGCACCAAGAAAAGTAAAGAGCCCAAGAAGTGCTTTTGGGGTGTTCCATCAACAGCCTGCAGCCAAATTATGTAGGAGAAATAGGAAATCTCCATTTCCTTTAAGGTGGATAAACACTTTTGCACTCCCCACGCTGCCCCGTTCTCACCTACAGAACATACAATGTGCCTAATAAGTACTCCCACGCAATCAGGCTCCCTTGGATTCCAAGTGAAAAAAGAGGATGTTTGTGGTTTGCACTGAAAAGGAACAGATCATTCTCACTCTCCACCCTGCCGACTCCGCCTTAACAAGTGGAGCAGAAAGACCCATCACACGCTGACTGCCAGGAGGAGAGGAACCTCCCAGCGCTGCCAGAGCGGGAAACCCCAAGTTCTCGCAGACGGGGCGGGGGAGCACCCTCGGAGCGCTGTGCCGGGAGGAGCAGCCTCCAGCCCCTCCAGGGGAAGTCCCGACGTGCCTGCCAGAACGAGCCCTCTGCTCAACCCCCGCCCTCACTGCCCACAGCACAAGGGGGGAAACAGAAAGAGGCTATCACAGGAGATCTCGCAGCACAGTCTAGGGGTTGTGTTACACCGACCTATCGATCATGATCTTGGGGTCTCCCATCCAAGGAATAAGGTGTCGCCCCTGCTCCTGGTACTGAGCCTTCTCATCATCCCGAAACAGCTTGCAGGCATAGCCGAACACCAGCAGCTCCACACGGCTACTCCCGCCTCCACCTCCACCTCCTCCGGGGGGCCCGGGCACCGTTCCCCCGCCTGACAACAACATTAGGGGCGGCGGGCCTGCTTCTTCTGCAGTCCGTCGAGACCCTCCGAGCCCTCCGTACATCACCGAGGGCCGCAGCGAGGCGGAGGCAGCTCGCAGGAGCACCGACTGTCCGAGCAGCGAGTCCCCGCACAGCCAGGCCCGCGCTAAAGCCCCCGGCCCCAGAGCACCACAGCCGCCATCACCCGAAACAAAATGGCGACGCGTCCGGTTCCGCTGGCGGCGCAGAGGCAGGGACGGGCTGGCTTTTGGCGACAGCAGATTCGAGCCAAGTTCCGGCAGCCCGAAAGTTAACTCCGAGAATAACGCGAGGTCACCGTACCGGGGAGGACACTACGCGTTTGGTTACAATGGCCGAGGCCCGGCGGGGTGTGGGAGCCACGGGCGCGGCCGTGACGAAAGTGCGGCTGAGCGGAGGGCGGGGCGGTGTCGCCGGGAGCGCTGTGGCGGCCCGAGGTGGGGCGGGGAGCGGCGTGGGAGGAGCGTCCGTGTCGCTTATAAACAAGCCCGGGGGTCTTATAAACAAAAGCGAAACGTGGTTCCGGGTATGCCGGTGTCGGCTAGGCTGCCTTGGAGCCCCCGCGGAAGCGGGAGGCTCAGGGGCCTCAAGGCAGTTCAGGGAGGCGCGGCACAAAGCGGGATCCGCATCAGGCTGCACCCCTGCAGCTGGAGGGGAAAGCCTGGGAGGCTAGGGTGGGAATCACAGAATCGCTTCGGTTGGGAAAAGACCTCTGAGACCATCGAGTTCAATCTATGACGGAATACCACCTTGTCAACCAGACCAAGGCACCGAGTGCCAAGTCCAGTCTTTCCTTGAAAGGACAAAGAGAGGACTTGGGGTACTGAGAAAAAAATTCAAAGAAAGTTTATAAACCAGAGAATTTTTTGCTAAAATTGTGTGATCTGGGCTGAAATTTTCAATGTTGTGTACTTTGGGGTTATTACTTTCATCACGCTTGAAGAAGCATGAAGAAACACGTTGTTTTGCATATTTTGTAATAAAATTCTGTAAGGAAGCACATGATATTATGTGATTCACAGTGGGAATTATTCCATATCCTTAGATTCTGAATGCCCATGAATGCTGGCAGAGCTACTGGAATGTGTGAAAAACTCTTGACATCATTGTACAGGAAGGGCTAAAATATGTAAAATAGTGAGGAAAGAAATGCAGGAGCACTGTAAGAGGGTTGGATAGTTTGTAGTTTGAAATGGAAATACATTTTAGAAATACATCCTACCATGTCAACTTACCAGAGGACACCAAGTGTACAGGTGGGAATACACTTGATCATTGTGGAACAATTTAATACCAGCTGGAAAACACTTGGAGTAAAAAAAAAGAATAGGAGAAAAACATAAAAAGACCAAGACAAAACAAAACATTTTTGATGGGGAGTATAAGAAAGCAATGTGTGGTGATGATATGGTGATTTCCTTAATTCCTCTGGTAATGCAAATTCCTGATTCAACAGGAAAATAGTACAGCATAAAAAGGGCTCTGTACAGTAGAAGGGGCAGCATTACAAGATAATTCCAGACCATTTTCCTGGGATATCAGCATTTGAGACAAGGGCATGAACCCTGCACAAGTCAGATAAAGGGCAAAAAAGGAAGACTTAGTTAAAAGAATGTAATTACAGAAACATGGAGGGAGTATTTTATCCAGTAAGACATTTTCCAGACTGCTGAGCCATTTCTAGAAGAACCAAGAGGCTACCAGAACACCCAGGAGCAATAAAGCACCAGGTGTTGGTAATATTCCCACTGAATTATTAAGAGCGGAAGGGGATAATGCCTTGTGTTATTTTGATAGCTTGAAAACAACATAAAGAAATGGAAAAGGGGAATTGTGTGTCTGTTTTTTAAAAAAGGGACAAAACGAAACTTGCGTGCTGGGGCAGTATCTTTCTGTTTATTGCAGCACGTGGTGTTCTGGGCTGTTTGTTCATATGTCATTAGCCTGTTATCAAAAGAGGGCTTCAGAGAGGTTTTTGAAATAACAGGACAATTGCACCACCATTCTTTTCATTATTGTGTACCTGAGGGAAAGAAGAGAAACAGAAAGCAGACTGCATACAGATCTTCAATATATTTCAGAAAGTTTGTCATAGTCAGTGGAATAGAAAAGCGCCCATCCCTTCCTTTTTTTCCCAGCATGAGTAAAAAATTAAACTTTTTTCCTTTTTTTTACTCTACACCAACACTGGGAGGGAAATGCGATGCTGATCAGAGCATATGTTGTGCCTTTTTATCACATTTAACAATACATCTAGTTTTAATATCTATGAGTAAGAAAAAAACCCACTGATCTTACTACAGACTTTTAAAGTCTTTATATGCTAGGATGACCATGTTATTTCATTCAGACCCTTGATTAGTCCCAGCTGTTCTGGTTCTGTGGAAGAGAGGGAAGGTGTAATGAGGAAAATTTACAAAATTAATCTCTATCCCACTCATTGTACCTATTTTCATTTTGCTATAGGTAAGGAAACGTGGACAATGCAAGTAAAAATAAGCTGTTCTTTCCTAGGCTGGTAACAGTCCATTTTTCTCTATCTTAATGTAAGTGTAGTCGTTTAGTGTCATTTTGCAGTTTAGCTAGAAGTGGATAATAACATTAATTCTCTAGTTTGGAAGCCTGAAAGAAAAGTGTGTTGTGTTGATTCTGGATGAAAGTCCCATTTCTATCATGTTTAGTCAATATAAAACAATTTTAAGCATACCAAAAGGGTGCATCAAATGTTACGTGAAGCACAGGGAAGATGTTCTCCTGGTCTGGGCAGCAAGCTGAGATTTTATTTATGCTGTTTTGGCAAATGACTTGTCAGCACTCAAGCTGAATTAATATATACCTTTTCACTCCTCTTTTCAGAGTAAAGAAGGGCAGAAGTTGGGAAGAGGCAAATATGGAATTTGAAAACTAATCTGTAAGCTTGAATCTCTAAGGTGCCTCTCAAAATTTCCCTGTATTTAGCACAATGCAATGCCTCCTCCTTTTAAAATTCACTGTGAATCTCCTCAGGAATTAGAAGAGTTTAAACTTCCATATTTCACATTTCCCACCAGAAACAAGTACTTAGTTTTGCTTCTGCTTGGCATAGAAATCCTAAGATTATTTCTATGTGTATTCTAGCATGATTGCTATAATCCCCTGCATTGGTGGGAGGAAAACTTGGCTGTTTTTCCTGAAAAATGGGAAGCTGTGTACAGTAGCTGCCCACCGTTAGAGATTTTTTCCCCCCTTAAACCATTATGTTACAGAAACATTGCTGTAATTTAGTACTACTTTATGTGGGACTGTTTACAGAAGAAGTCAGTATTTCTTAATTTTGTCTTTGGCCAAAGAGATTAAAATTGTTTACTAAACTCTACAATTTAAGAAGGATATTCAAACTGTTGTCTTTTTTTGATAATGTTCCATGCTACATCAAAATTGTTCCCCTCAGCTGCCTTTGCCAAAAGCCAAGGTCTATAAAGTGTTTTGTCAGCTTCAATAAAAGGCTCCTGATACATTTTGTTTTTCATCTCTGAAGAAAGGCGAAAGCCATAGCCAAAATTAAACATTAGGGTTCCACCCCCAGACTTTCTTTATTTCCTGTATGAATGTTATTCAGGTTTAATAACAGCCACAGTTTCTGTGCAATGAAGGATAACGTTTTGGCCTTGAGTATAAAGAAGTTACTGCTAGCAGAGGGTGTTTGCTGTACCAAGTAACTGGGAACTGCTTAGATTTCTTTTTAGCTGTTAAAAAAATAAAGCCCTTAAGCAGAAGCCATTCGCCTTTCTAAAATTTGTTGGTAAGTTTTACTCCAGGAGGAGGAAAGGCATTAAAGAAGCACTTTTTCTGTGCCACAAGGTTAGGTATTAAGAGCTTGCCTTTGTTTTTCTGCTTTGGTGGAGTTTTGAGCAGACTGCTTGATTTCTGGGCTAGGTAGGCTCTTTATGCCCTCTTCACTAGACCTTAGACACCTGGAAATGTCTAAAACCTTTTTCACAGGTGGAGAAAGCTGCTAACTTAGAGGGTTAATTTAGCTTTCCTTGACTGTTGGCGGATCATTGCTTAAGGGGTCAAGAAAAGTGCAGGTTTGATCCAACATCCCCATGCCTGGGGCATGCAGCTGTTGGGATTGCATCAAAAGTAAAATACAACAACCAACCAACCAACCAACCAACCACTTCCCAAAACAGACACCCTTCCCCCAAACAAACAAACAAACAACCCAAGAAATGCACAGAAAATACTGGGAAATTAACTCAATTTGCATAATTTTATTGTCCATTTAAAGGATCCTGTGTCTCTCTCCAGAGCTCTGTTAGCCATTTGGGTAGGTCCCATATGAACATATGTCCCTGTAACTAATTACTTCATTCTTTGATTTTTTCCATTAAATGTAAACGTAAGGACAAAACCAACTGTTTTCAAACAAATTAACATTCATATAGTGAATGTTTTCATGATTATGCTTCAATGTATGCATTTGTAGAGTCAAATTTCAGCATAAAATTTTTAAAACTCCAGATAAAAGTTCCCAGCTAGGAAGAAGTGGCTTATTAGTCAGACATGGCTCTTTTTATTTTGAAGGAATAGAAGTGAATTTCATCCTTAACATGTTATTTTAGTAATGTCCTGTAATTAAATGCTTCTTCATGTTTGAGCAATAAAAAAGCCTTTGCTATAAAGGCAGAATCTCTCTCCTGAGAATGTATATGTAAAAAGCTTCTGTTGTTGAGGAACAGTTCCTTTTAAAAGTAATAGGTGAAAATTATTCTTCCTTGACTCTCTGAAAGCCTCCTTTTTACTGTCAGCTGGCTGTGGGAGTGGTGGTCATTATGCACCAACCTACAATACAGAGCTTTTGGACAGAAGTGGGAGGAGTGGCCGATACCCCTGGGTGTTGGGCAGCCCTTCAGAAGGATCTCAATAGGTCAGAGAGATGGGCAGAGAGGAACAGTCTGGAATTCTACAAATGCAGATGCACGGTCCTTCATCTGGGGAAGAACAACCCCAGGCACCAGCACAGACTGGGGATGACCTGCTGGAGAGCAACTCTGCAGTGTAGGACCTGGGCATGCTGGTCCCTTCCAACGGGGTCCATTCTGTGATTCTGTGATAAGGGAGTTCACATGTCCCATGCTGGAGCTGATTCTTATGGCTTGAGACCTGACCTCACATAAATGCCGGCATCCAGCACTTACCATGTTGCTGAAAGTGGCCTTTTCTGTCCAGTGGTCTACAGTAGTCTACCCCCTTCTTCCCATGGGAATCTGTAGGCCAAAATATCTCTCTTCAAAACACTTTTAATGTTTTCTTACTGACCCTGGGTATTTGTCACTGAAAAAGAGTGGAATACTCAGTAGCTATTTGGCATCTACTCTGTCTCTGGATAGCTTTAAGTATACGAAATTGAAGGTTTCCCTGAGATTTCCAGCAGTGTCTGCTAGAGGGGTGAATGCTACCAAGCAGCACCATCCCTGTCGTCATCTGTAAAGATCCAGGCAAGACCTTGTCAGTCACACACTTCCTGGTTAGTGCTCTTTAATCTCCAATCACAAGATTACCTGCTGTAGGGTTGCTGTGAATGCTGCCAGACATCAGTTGGAAACTTGTTGTTTGAGGGAATTAAAGCAAAACAAAACATATTTGCATAATCCCAGTTTGGATCAGGAGTATAGTTTGGAAATGTGCACAGCCAGGATTGCAAGTGTAACATGAAATGAGCTGAGCTTTTTGATTTTTAGTGTATGTACTTACTAAAAATATCAAAAGAGGTTTCAATTGCAATGAAGTAGTGTTTTCATGGAAAAAGAAGTAGTATGTTCCAATCATATTTTGTAAGGATCAGCACATGGAAACTGAAGCAAGACATATGCCAGTTTAGAAAGATTGAACATACATAAAAACTGCTGCAATAAATCTATATTTTTATGCCCTTAAATGCTTGTGAGCCAAGCTTAAGTATCTTTTTGGAAGATTAACTTTGGCAAAGTATATATTAAGTTTTAGTCAAATGTAAATAATTGCATTAAGTCAAAGAGTGATACTTATCCATTAAGTCATTTGGTTAGACCTTCTGGGTAGCTGGCTCAGGAAGGAGTGTGTTTGCCTCCAAGAAGGCCAGAGAGGTATTAGGCAGCTGCACTATTCTGAATGAAATGCATGTTTTATAATAGATTTAAGTAAAGTGTGAGTCGAAATTGTGATGGGCCCCAAGACAATATTGTGTGTACGGAAGTAGCTAATCAATGAGCATTTTGGGGAGGCTGAGGAACGTACATGTTGCACACCATGCAGAAATAGTGTGAGCACAGCTACCAGGCTAATAACCTGCTGTGAAAACATCTTGAAGATGATAGGAACATTGCAGCTTCACACTTATGTAAGCTATTGCAGTCTCCAAAACAGGATACTTCGCCCTCAGCCGCTAATGTTGAAAAGGAATTGTACTGTTCCAGAGACTCCTTTTCCCTTTATGAGTGGCAGTAATTGAATGGCAGACATTCAGAAGACACAGAAGGAATTTTTTTAGGTTTATGTGTGATCCAGAGCATTTGTTCAGCTCTTAACTTCTGCTGCTGTTGTGTTCAGACTGACTCAGAGTATACAGACGACTCACCTTTGAAACTGGGAGTAACCTCTGCTACCTCCTCACAGCCTTTGATTTGGCTTTCATGTCTGTGGATCCAAACACATCAAATATATCACTGAACACCATTCACTGATGATTTATTGGGCTGCATTCTCAAAGTTGTACTCAAGAAGCCAACAATGTAAATGTAATAAAGGATCTTAAGGTGCCCATTGGGGCAATCAAAATGCTTCCATACTCACACAGAGCAGATAAGGTGCTGTGCCAACACCCATGGTTTCGTTTCTATAAAAATGTATTTTTGTGCTCTGAGCTACTCTTTATTGTCTTCAGTGGTGATAGCACTGGAAAGAATGGCACATTTCCTGTAAATTGGCACATGGTGCTGGCTTTCTGTTGAGAGAAATATTGTTTATTAAGGGAACAGTTGGCCACACTTACTAGCAACTTTTTTCATCTATTTAAGTGATAGATAGAAGCAGCCTTGCTGCACAGACAGATGCATCTATGGTTGGGTACTGTTTTGTTCTTCATGTAGGAATAATGAGTCACTTACAAATGTGTTGTGGCCGTCTACAAACCCCAAATTTCCCAATAGCTGAGACATATAATTTCTTTTGTTTCATTGATACTGCACAGCTTGTGGAAATTAGGACCTTGTAAAAATGCACTGATGACTTCTACAGAAAAATCTGATTTTACTATGAAAATACAAGGCAAATGTATTATTTTGGATAACTTCTACCTCCTTTGTAGGAGAAGAAGAAAAAGGGCAGGGTGTAACAAGGACGAAGGGGACTTCTCTTGTCTTCCTTGATCAGATGATTATGTTTAGTAATGCATGAAGTGTATAGTAAAACCACAGAGGAGTTACAGATTTTAAGCCCTAGTCTAGTCTTTTGAGCCCAGGCACAATTTTTTAAGCTACTTAAAGCTAGCTGTCCCTCTGTGAAGTCCACATAAAGGTTTTACCCTAGGAAGATTTTGAAACTCAGCTACACTGATTACTACTAAGTTTAAGACTATGTCAAACACTGAATTTTCTGAAGAAAGACCACAGAAAGCATTCATGTAACAGTCAACTGAAGCTGAGTGATAATACTTGGCTCCTGGTCAAGGTTAAATTATACAAAAATACAGAAATATTTTGTCATCGTTTTGTCTTGATCCTTTTTTGCAGTGAATAGCTAATGTCACTTGAAAAGAGGAGATTTCTTGACACCTAGTATTTAATTTGTGTGTCAACACTGAGGTATCAAATTATCTCCTATTTGCTGTACTGCCTCAGCTAAAACAAGAACACAAAACCAGCTCTTGACTGCAGCAAGTGTAGTGTCATAAAGAAAAAAAGCACAGAAATTTGCATCAAACCAGAATAAAATTTTGCTTAAATGAGATAAAAAATAAGAAGGAAGCTTATTATTTTTCCACTGAGCAGCTGCTGTGATTGTTAATTAGGGAAAGAAATGAAAAGCTGTCAGTTCATTTTGGCACTTTGTTTCTAATGCACCAGCAGAGGAGCAGACACACCAGAGCTTGTGAGAGATTTTTCATTTGAACTTCGAGGAGCAGGGGAGTTCTCCACTGAACGAGATAATGCTGTTTCTAATAGCAGGTGTGAACCATACAAATCTATTGAGAACCTGCTTATTTCCTTTTTTAATTACCTAGTTTTAGAATAGCAAAACAAATAAATCTAAAAGCTAATCTACTTACTCTAGGCTCCTTCATTCTTGTAACACATGCCTGTGAGCATCAGGCACACCTGGCATTACTGTGAGCTCACTTAAAACAGAGCACACATCAGTGATTTGTAGGACTGTGTTTACACGGCTCTTCTGATTAACACAGTAATAACCTCTGTAGCCACAAATGCAAGCACGGATACCCACTTTCATTAGTCTGTACTGCCAAGCTCTATAGATGCTTGCATGGTCAATAAAAGAATAGCCTGACCTGTGACTAAATCACAGGACCAGAGGTCAAAATCTGGTGACATCAGCCACTTGTGCCATCGCTGCTGTGTGTGACTGTGCCTTGCTGCACCTCTGCCAATCAGTGCAGTGCAGTGGCTGCTGGAGATGTCCATGGCTGGGTGAGACTGGCTTCACAGGCTTGCTTGCAGAACATCTGGCTTTGCAGGGTTTCAGCAGAGGCTGAAATGCTTGAGCTATGGGAAACAGAATGAACTGAGGAAGTTAGTGTGAGTCTGCATCAGGCACACACAACTCCTTGGAAAGAGGAACTTGAGAGTCTCTGCTGGCTGGTGGAATCTTTTCAGAGGAAGAAGCTATTATTGGACATTGACTTGCTTACTAGCTATGCGTTTTTTTCTTTTAAATGATGCTTTATTTGTGCCTCTTTTACACTCTTCCAGCCAGACAAATTATGATCATGTCAAACTCTCAGTCATAAGCATTATAGAAATAGAGGACTAGCAGAAATTTGCATAATTGCTTTATGCAGTGGATCAGGAAAAGATTTCATTATTTGAAGTACCAGTTGAGGTACAGAATTTTATGCTATCTTAGAGAAAAGCTTTTACAATAAGCATAATCTGTTTCTGTGTATACATTATACATTCATATAACAGTGGCATTTCTTATGCATGAATTGTCTGAAAATATTCTGATTATAGCAGTATGTTTGCCTGCAACAAAGTATTGTTCTGTGCCTGTGGGTAACATATTAAATGACTTTAATTAGAGAAGATGGATTAATCTGGCAACTCATGCCGATTTACATCACAACATGGGTGACACAGTGTTTACATGGTGTGGTGCTGCTCTGACCCTCTTCCTCAATTCTAGTCTCTCTCTCTCTGTTGCTACTTTTACACCTCCAGCCTGATTTTTGTGTTTGCAATTCTACAACAAGGGTAGAAAACAGTGATAATTCATGCCAGCATTTTGGAGTAGTTTGATGCTAACTGAGTTATATATAGTAGGAACGAAATCCTGATTTCATTAAAGTTAATGGCAAAATTCTCATTGAATGAAGTCAGACCTGAATTCCAATTCCAAGTAGGAAATGAGTTGTCCTAAGTGGGCATATTATAAGTACCTCTGGATAACTCAAATGACATAGGATTGCAAATAAAATACCTCTTTAATATCTCACAAAAATTATTTGAGTAATATACTTTCTAAATAACATCAGTTGATGACCTCTCTTTCAGAAGTGTATGGGTTGTTTTTTGACTTGTACTGTATATTAGATTAAATAACCTTGATATGGTAACAATCCAATCACAATCCCTGCCAAATGAATGGCTTGAAAATACAAAGTGTATTTAATTGCATTAAGGGTAACCACATGGAAAAAAAATTATCATCCCTTGTAATGAAGCTGTCAGTTGATGTCATATGGAGGGAGAATACTGCAAATCAATGCAAGTTGTTCCTGTCAGCATTCAGGAAACAAGAATGTTAAAATCTGGCAGTGGAATCTTAAAATATAGACAGAAATTTATTATATTTTTAAACCATTAATTTATTTGTCTTATGATAACTCAATTTAGCTAGATTTGTACCTATTACTAACGGCAGAGGAGAGAGCTACTGAACAGGCACAGAGAGTGTCACAGACTAACACAAATAGGAACAAACCCGAAATTTCATTGAGGCACTTGAACTTTCCAGCTCCCCACTTCTTTGCTGCAGCGTTTGTAACAAATTTCCGGTGAACAAAATGTACAGACAAGTTCCAGTTGTTGCTGTATTAATGCCAAGAGATGGGGATGTGTTGTGACTCTGTACACTGACACCTACCTAAACCTACAAATGGGTAGAACAGACTTGGAAAAAGCACTGCCCTCATCACTGCTAGGTGGGTTAGTCTTTCACAGGCTTTGTGCTCTGTACCAGCCTGCTTTCTTCATAAGGATTTGCAAAACACTTTGTGCACTTTAAGAATAGGGTGGTGATGACTGATACCAAACTCTTGTCACCTGTCAAGCAAAGCTTGACAGCTGCTCAGCTGCTATGAGCAGTACTATAAAAGTGCCATGTAGAAGCCAGCACAGCTGCTTATACACAAAGGAAAAGTGGGTGGATAAATAGGAGATAATTCTTAGTTAGAAATTTAAGATGTTGTTAGAATGCAGTTGTACATTATGATAAACTTAAGTGTATGAGCTGTTGCATACAACTAATTAAATCTTTTCACCAATTACATGGCTTGATAGACCTACTATTTTTTAAAGTAATTTAAGATCTTTAATGGGCATCTAAAATATCCCTTTCAATGGGAAACAACATCATTAGTACAACATGCAGAAACATGCATATAACGGCTGAGTTACAGTTCCAGAAAGTGCTTTGCACATAGTAGAGGAGTCTCCTACTCACTCAGTGGTATTGTGTAACTGCTCATTGGGGTGGTCTGAGTGATTTGTTAACCTCAGCAGTTGGCTGCACAGTTTAGGCAGATTAGTCTCTGACTTTTGGAGAGTATTCTGCCTGTCTGTCTGTTTCTATACCTTTTAAAATGGCCACATTTGTAGCCAGGCAATTATAATTTTGTCTTTGTGGTTAAATGGAAAAAAGCATTGTATTCAAATGACAGCACTGAGTATATTTCAGTATTGCTGAACCTAAACAATATGCTTTTCATTTCATATCCATATCCATCTGCAATCTTCCCTTCTCTCCCTGTCGCTAGAGCAACACCACAGAGCAGCAGCTTGCTTAGATGTGGAGATCATAATTTAAGTAATCTAACTTGTATTCAAATCAAGAGATGATGTGCTCCTTAGAAAGCAAAGGGTTCCTTGGGCTGAAGGTTTGCTTGCAGGCTGTCATGTGACTGGAGACAGCAATGCAAAAAGAGTAAATTTAAATTGGATTTTTTTTTTGATTAGTCATTTTACACTTGTGCCTTGTGTATTCTTAGATGGCAACATAGCTGATTAAAAACACACCATCAGCTAATCATGATCCTTTAGAAAACTAGGAGACTTGTAAGAATGCATGTAATTGCTAAAGGACTTTCCTCAAATGGAACAGGTTAAACTAGAAATGGTTAGTCCCTGTGTGATTTGAATTGTCACAGCTCTGACCTCAGAGAGCACTGACCAAACTGCAGCAAACTGCAGCAAGATGTGATGTACCTGGTCTAACCATAGTTTAGTCAATATCCAGTGAAAATATTGTTGGAATAACTCCAGGCAGCAGCTTGCACCAGTGCATGTGCTGTCTGCATCTGCTGTGACGTTTACCTGGAATATTTGGACAGCAGTTGCACCCTCCCTTGAGGTGCTTAAGCAGGTGTTAATGGCTGTTCCACCTCTGGGAAGACCCAGGGACGATTCCACCCTGTAGTTCTCCTTACTCAGTCTTGCTCTCAGTGCTTGCATGTAGAGTTACTCTAGTGCTTGCAAGTCTGAAGGTTAGTTATGTGGATGGTACAGAGGTACTGGAGGACTGGTTCAGAGCAATAGCACAAAATCTGCTGCTTTTGGGTGTATGACTCCTGCTGTGAACCCCTGTTCCCACCTGCTAACACCATGGTGATGGTTTGGGGAGTCACAGTAGTGTTTGTGCATGCTGCTGCTGTGCAGGCTGGTTTCTCAATGGTTGTTGCAGAACCGGACTGGGGTGGCCCTCAGAGGAACAGAGGTTTTTACTAAATCTCTGAGTAGCAAATAAATATTAAATTTAGTAGAACAATTCTCAGTTATCCTAATTTTTAGGAGCAGTTGGAGTGACACAGGCAGTGAGTTGTTAGTCTTCCTTTTGACACTTTGGCTTTTATCAAGTTCTCTTGGCAAGTAACAACTACAGGGAGACAGAATTTATTAAAGCCAACAATGGTTGTAAATGCATTCCCAGAGGTGTGAGGTATGTGTAAATTAGTTTCCTGCTGTGTGTCTCTTTTCTGTTTCTTTTGAATCAGAGAAATGCAGGAGCTCTAAGAATTATATACGTTTTCATGGTCATCAAGGAGGTTAGAAAGAAATTACTTCTCCTGTTATGTGTAATCACTTCAAATGAGAAACCCAGTCACTTCAAGATTGACCCCTTAAATAGTGGGTGTGGAGGAGAGAGGAAATAAGCTGTTTTGTGGGCATGGGAAAAGGAAAGTGGCATGGGCCTGTATTGAATTAGAGCCAGGACGCTGAACTGCACCTTCACCTGCATAGGGAGAAAGCAGATTTCTGTGTAGTGTTTTTGCTATAACCCGTTGATAGATACAGGCCATTAAAAAAAAAAAATAAACAATTGAACTGTTTCATTGTTTAGACTTTTAGATTCATGTTGTATTCAGTAGTAGGTGGAAGGGAAGGAGAGGCACTAAAACTTAGTACAGCAGCTCAGCAAGGACTAACTTGGATCAAGATGTGTGCAACCCTTCAGCCCACATCAGTTATGATCTTACTTTTTTTTTCTCTGAGATATATGAACCAATTTTGTCTCCAATACTACCATACTAAGTTTTCCTAAACCCTCTAATTCCTGTTCCTTTTATATTTGTGAATAAAACCCTCTCATAGTGCTGGAACTATGTAGCTGAAGAGCCCTTAGTAAATGCCAACTATCTTTGCTTCAGCTGCCTTGGAGAGGACATCAGACAGGTATATATGGTCTAGTTGTAACACCACCAAGGCTCAGTCCCTGTGCTGTGAGAGTTAAAGTCTTCTTCCTTTCCTCTTCCCCACTCAAGGCATGGAGGGAAATCACATCCCTGTTTCTGTCATGTCCTAGGCAGCTGGCAGAGCTTGGGATGGACCCAGATTTCCTAATGCCAAGCGTGGCATTCTCCCTGCTGTGCTGCATCTTGCATAGGATGTGGTGGGAACAGGCGCTTGGTTTACTCCACACAGTTGTTGACTCTGCAATCAGCTCAGGGAATGGAACACGCTTGCTGAATTTGCGTATATGCTTTTTTCAGTCTTCTGTAGATATGTCTGTGTAATAAAAACTCGATAAAATTTTAATGCTTAAAAGAGCCCCCAGGCAACAAACCAACCCTTTCATCATTGTCTCATTGCAGGCCGGTCACGCCAAGGTGTCACTAGCTCAGAATCTAAACAGCATCTAACCAGCAGAAGTCATTCTTCAAACATGAATCCCAGAATGAGCCACTGCATTATGTAACATTTATGAATTATTCATTAGCTCTGGTTTAGCATTCATCCTGCCACTTAAGCTAAAGCCAGCCCTGTATTGGCAGGTAAACAAATAACAGTTTTCATTACAGTGGGTAATAGTGCAAATTGTTACTTTATTCTTAGCTGGCAGTATTGTTACCATGATAAAGTTACATACAGATAGAAATTGTATCAGTTCATACTTGGAAGTCCTCTGACACCCAATATCCATTCTTGTAAGGATATTTTAGGTATGTACATGTATGTGCATTGTTATATGTATTTACACAGTCATACAGAGCATAAACTCTACCTTTGGACTTTGAGTAATACCAGAGAGGCAAAATAAAAGGACTGTGCAAATAACAATATGTTCAAGTAGTCAGTATCACATTTTACTTTGGGCTGTGTGCTAAGCAATCCTTCATGTCTGCTTCTCTTTCTTTCTCCATTAATTTTTCAGCATGGCTTTTCCTTGTGCAGTACACACAATGCATTCAGCATCTCCTTTTTTCAGCTGCAAATGTTATAAATTATATTCTTTGACTTTTCCCTTTGTTTGTGCACAGCACTTGAATACGTTGATTCCCAAGGATAATAACCTACAGTGGTTAGCTCTGTCTGGAACACTGACTGTATAAATCAATATAATTGACTGGTGATATTAATTATTTCAGCATCTTTTTGAGCCCAGTGTTGCAGCTTTCATTCAATTACGTATTATTTAGTCCCCCACAGTTATGTAAGACAGCAGAAACATGGGTTATGTAACCTAGAAGACAAGTTCTTTTTACTTTCAAAGTAATTATAGCTTTCTTCCTGCAGTGAAAGGGTCAAATCCTCCCCAGGCCCATTCAGCTGACTGCAGAAGGCATGAAGGATTGGATTGCAGTTGGATGGCAACTCTCTGAATGTTGGTCCATTGACTTAAACAGAGATTTTCCAATTTTGGTGTGTTTCATCAGTCTGTGGGACCAAGGGACAATAAAAATAACTCTCTGCAGTTTGTCCATCTTGCCTGTGTAGCCCATGTCCCTGTCCTCACACCTCCAAAAAACTTTTAAAAGTCCTTGAAAAAAGGTTTGAGAGCAGGCCTGAGGGATCAGCTCCCTCAGAGCCTAAGGCTGGATATCCCCAGGGCCTATGCAGGCTATCCAAATCCACAATCAGGATTTCTGAAGAGAGCTGGAAAATGGTGGAGATCGGATGGTGTTGTGCATGCATGAGATGTAAAATTTAACATTAAAGAGTCTTGATGTATGAAACAGCAGGAACATCCTTTCATGAAAATTCAGCTCTGTGCTGTTCATTTTGAGGTGCTGGCTACTACTGCTTATATACTGTACGTATCCAGATTAATTGCTTTCATTCTCTCCACGATTTCTTATATCTTTCTCTTCTCTCTCTCTCTTTTTTTTTTTTTTTTTTTTTTTTTTTTTTTTAATTCTTCTTGATCCTTTATCATTGTGTTAAGCCTAACATTAATGTGGGGAAACTACAGAGAAGTCATAGATGTATTACTGTAAATTTAGTCCTATATTTGCACTTGAGATTAAATCTATTTCACTTAAGGGCATTGCAGATGAAGTTCCTGTCCCAGAGGACTCAGTGTTACTCTACAGGAAATAAGCAGGGGGTTGTGATGGGGCATTTGGTTGATACCAGGCTGCAATTTGTTGTCACGGCCCCGAGTTAAGTGTGCAGCACTTGAAGACACCATATATCTTCAGTGCTTTCAACAAAGTAGAAAAAATCTTCTTGAAATTTTCCCCTATGTTATTCTATGCCATTGCTCATTGTGGTAGGAATATAACTCTTGCTAATTAAAATGGGTAATAGCAATTAAATTAATGTCTTACAATGCCCAGCTTCTCAATAATGGCTGTTTATGCAGGAAATACTTTTTCAGGAGATGATTATGACATGGTTTCCTTTGTTTCAGAGCAACAAATTCTTCTAGGGCTTGACCAGAACCTCAACCTCCTAATAAGAAGGAGAAGCAGAAGGGGGAAAGGGAAGGAAAGAGTCAGCAAGCTGAACAGCTTGGAAAATGAAACTGAGAAGATCACACCCTCAAATTATTGATAACCACCTAAATTCAGCTTTTATTAAGCCGATTTGATCTATGGGTCAAGGATATATGGAGCATTTTTCTTGATCTCAGTACTTTATTGTTTGTAAAATGGGCAAAGATTTTCTCCATTATTTTTCAACTATTATGGTGAGGTATAAAGCAGCACAACATTAGATAATGAGTGTATCATTATATTTAGAAGTGTTGTAATAGTTTTTATGTTATTTCAGATTACTATCCAGATAGGTACCTGCTGCTGAAATATATTTTAGCTGTCAAAACTGAAGTCTATGCAAGTACTCACTGAAGAGAATACATATTCCAAGAAAACTTAGGCGTCCCCTTCTCAGTTGTTCCAGGAGTTTCCCCCAAAAAATGTGGTTTTCAAGTGTTGAGTAAAATTGCATTCCTCTCACGTCTTCAAAACACAAAAGGAAGTATAGAGTTAGATGTAAAAGAAGTTTCACTTGAAAACTCAGCTTACAGATGAACCATCCGTACCTATTATAATTTTCTTTTTCTAATTGCCTGTCTTCCTACATTAAGACTAGGCAGCCACGGTGGGCTACTTGTTCCAGGTGTCTACCAATGACAGACAGTTCAGCGGCCAAATTCTGCTCTTTAATCTCCTTGAATTTCTCAGGAATTGTTGATTATGTATATTTAAATTGACTTTTATGGTTTTATTTCAAGAATTCCACTAATTTAGGAAACAAAACTGCAGTTTAAGCCGAGTTCTCATCTGATTTTTTATGACTGTCAGTCATAGTTACAGATCAGAAAATATTTTGCCAAATGTGAACTGAATTTTTGGCAGATAAAAGGAAATTCAGGACTGTCCATATTTTTCAGTACAACTTTCTAGTCTAGTAAGATAGAGTGAAATTGTAAGATAGAGTGAAATTACTTATTGCTGGGCCTCCATGAACCAAATTGGAATTCTAAGTATAGAGATATCAGATTCACATCTGCATTTAGCTTCCATTTGTATTGTTTCTCCCTTCCTTTCCAGTTGCATTTACCCTATAATATGTTGTGTTGTGCCTTCTAGTTCACTGCCATGTGGAACTTACTCCTGATTAAATTTTCCATATTGCTTTGGAAACAGCCGGATGCTGTGGAATGCACAGTGAATAACTTGGAACTTGGAATGCTCAGCAAGAAGAAACAGTTATTGTGGTTTTCTGTGGACTCCATTTTAAGGATTTTGTTTTGGTTCTCTTCTAAATGGTACCACAAATATGTACAGTGTAAAGAAGTTTATGCTAATATATGCAGTTAAAACCTCCTGGGACTTAGTATTTCTCTCTTTGGAGACCTGTCCTGAGAAACAACTGCCCAACTGGAGTCTCCACTCTCCTGTTCAAAGGTGGTTTCAGCTCCTGCTCTGAATGCTATTTAAGGAAGGAAAGGACAAAGTTGATTTTTAAAGTTTTGCTAGATTTATCTGACAATGACCTCTCTCTTGAGTTAGACCACACTGGTGAATTCACAGACATAGCAGCATTTTGCGGAGCTGCACAGCAGAAGGCAGATCTCACCTGAGGAAGCTGTTGAAAAGCAAAACCCATCCTTCTGAAGTGTCTTTGCTTTTTTGCAATTTGAGATTTTTTCAGCTGCTTTCTTGTGCCTTCACTTGCCCAGATTTTTCTCCTCTGTTCTCACTTTGGCACAAATGTAATCAAAAGCATAACATTCATCAACTTCGCCAAATGGTAAGATCAGGCCCAGGGAGTGCCTGTCACTCTTGGGGTACAGTGCACTCACACACAGTAATTGGGCTTGTGCTGAACCAAGTGCTGGGCTCAGTCCCTTTAATCCCAGTTGTATGGTGCTGGGAGAGAATGAGGCAGAAGTGTAAGACACACTAGCCTGAGATTTCTCATTTCATTTGCAGCTCCAGAGTGGGAAATGTCAAATGGATTGCAGTGGGGGCAGGTTTCTAGCAGCAATAATCAGCAAGTGACTGATTTTGTGGCTGGCATCTTCTTGGCTCCTCTGTATGTTCCACTTCTGCACAGTTGCCGGAGAGCTGTGAAGCTGTTTATAGGTGAGAGAGTGTGAATTTATTGCTACACCATTACCATTTATTTTTTTGGATATGTCTTTCTTTAATGTTCTGTGCCACAAACACTTGCATCACCCTGTCTAGGAATGCTTTATGCTGAAAGCGGCCAATTCTTCCTCTACTTACAGTTATATCTTTTATAAAAGTGCATTTATTGTGCCATAAATGCCTCTAAGCTGCTGAAAATGGTACCTCTTTCATTGCATGGTGAGGGCTCATTACCGCATATCTTGGAGATGATTTTACTCTGTTTTGCTTCTCTGTTTTGTATCACCAGATGAGAACACAGCTTCTCAAAGGGAAACATGGATATATTAACTCCACGCATTTGTGCCCTAAATCCCTGGGCAAGCAGCCAGTTGAAAGTGCTGAGCAGGGGGTATGGCACTGCCTGGCAGGACAGGGATGGAGCAGAAGTGTAGTTTTCTTTCCCTCCGTGGAGGCTCTTGTTTGGGTCTTACTGTCTGTTAGCTGCCAGATTTTGTTAGACCTAGAGGCACTCACTTAGAAGACTTTTCTTTCACCAATTTTGTTTGAAACCAGCCAACAGGCTTAGAAATGAAGTGGAAGGAATATTAACAGCAGATGAATAGACAGATGGCACAACTGCATATGTTTCATTTCCTGTGGGAAACCAGACACAGTTTTCTGTCAGAAACTTGCAGTTTTGAAACCCTTTATGGGAAGTCATTTGAAGCACACCTCTGTAAATTGCAGGGACTTAAATGTGATGTCCTAGTCTTTGTGCATAGTTTAGTCTTGTGTGAATAATCACATACTGAACCCCCCCTGTATCTTAAGTGACTCATCTTTTCTTCTACTTCTTATTTCCTCTGTGCTGGCATTCCCTGTCTGAAATGGGAATAGCACTATCTCTTATCTCCTGTCAGCACTGTAGGTTGAACCTCATAAAAGTCCTGTAAGAAGTGCTACTGAAAATCTGACAAGGAAAGAGAATTTTGTTTTCAAGCTAGGATTTACCTATGACACAGGAGAAAGGGCCAAATTCTCAGCAATAAAACAAAGATTCCCTGTCAGTAAAACTGTCTGTGTGTGAAAGAGGCTGCAGTCCTGGGTATAACTGGTGTGTAGTCCCACACCTCATGGCACTGCCATAATGCATTTGTACAGGATGGTTTAACAAAGGTTGGGCAAATAAGATTGTCTCTGGCATTTCCCAATGCTTGGTTTTTGTACTTTACTAACACCCTTGTAAGCTCCTTGGCATGTACAGATGTATAACAGTGGGCATCCTCCCCCACAGAAGTGTCCCCCTGCACAGGAAATACAGGGACGTGCTCTGGTCATGAGAGAGCTCAGAACAAACCATCTGGTTTTAACCCATCTGTGAAACACCTACCTGACCATAAAGCAGTTCCAAATCCAAAATTGCATTGAAACTGTCACGTAAGAATCTCTGCAAAAGTACCAGGAACACCAGCTGTCTTCTGCTTTCTTATATCAAACGCACTAGGAGCAGAAGCTGTGAGCAGTTCTTTTGCATTTGATTGTTGGAAGCCGTTTGACATTGCATTGATAGGATAAAAATATCTGAGGAACCACATGTCACAGATATACAGCAGATTTCAGGGATGAATAACTCGGTATCCCACCTGTTATCTTTTTGTCAACAGTTTGTTCAAATACCAAGACAAGTATTCCAAAATGCAGTGAAAAGATCAGTCTTTAGTAACATTCTCCTAAATGACTTTGACAAATGGTGTGTCATCCTGAAAACATACCTGACAATTCCTCTGTGCATCCGGAGGGCTACCAAATGTGCCTGCTCTTCCATGAGAACTTAGATCTCCCTGGAGGAACATTTTGACATGGAGCCAGGAAGCCTCATCAACTTTTTAAACCTGAGTTTTGGAGACCAGTTTGACATGAGAGGCATGATAAATAAGGTCTGACACAGGAAGGAGTTCTGTGTTCCTGTTCTCATTTGGCTGTCAACATGTGATGAGGATACCTTGAAAATGCAGGAGTTCTTGCAAATCAAATAACTTACCTGTGGCTGGGGCCTGGATGGATTACTGAGGAGAACATTCATGTCACTGTATGTCTATGAAAACATGAGAGAAAGTTTGCTGGATGTTATCTAGAACACGATAGTTAAAACCTTTCTTACTGATTCCATAGTCTGTTCTGCGTTTTTAACTGCCAGTGTAGAAGTGTTCTTTGTTTACAGCCTTCATGTGTTGCATACTATGCTTCAAAATCTGACATTGGATTGCTAATACCTTCTGGAAAAAAAAAAAAAAATGGCTTCTATGCTGTTTTGGAAACTCTGCTTGGGTTTGTTGGTAGTTTTGCTATTGAAAGTCAATGTGCTCTCCTGTTTTTTTAATCTCAAAAAGAAAGCCAGAAAGGATACTAGGAAAATCTAAAAAGGAGAATGTGGCAAGGCTGAAAATATTTATTCATAGGAACTTTCTAAAATTCATCACTCTTTATATACCTGAAAATATGACTGCTGTCTTGCCCTTGAAACAACAGACAGGCTTAGTTATTAATTGAAGCTTTTATTAATAGGGGAGAGAGGGAATGTAGACACCTTAAGAGCGCCCTGCTCTCAGTACTGGAGTGGTGTGTCCTTTGTGTTTGAAATCGTTATTAAAGTAAAAGGTGCAGCTCCTTGATAAGAAGCAGTATCTAGTTAAAGATGCACGATCACTTCAGCCTTTCCAGGGAATTGTTTCAAGTGAAGAGGCAATGTCTATCAGCTTGCTGTGAAGAGAGGTCAGGCCATCAGCCACCTTGCTTATCTTACGCCAGCCAAATGAATGATGAACAGGCTGCTGCTGCCTCACAAGTTCCTTGAACATTTTGCAGCTTCTTTTGTCAATAAGGAGCCCATGATAGGGCCCCCAAACTGCTGGTTGCTCTTCATATGGGGCTGTATGTTACAATAGCTATTTTTTTCTCCCTGGTGATTCTCTGTCCATATGTCTGATGTGCTTTCTTACATGCACTGAAGAAATACTTTGTGGAATGAAATTATCCTACAGAATCCTGGGATGTGCTCATGAGCACTGTTTTGATGAAGTTGTATTTCTAAGGAAACCTAGCAGTGTATTAGAAGTTTTTGCTGTATTTTGGAAAGGTTAATTTGGACCATGTTCCTATCAACTGGAGTGGGTTTTATCTCAAAACATTAGTTACATTGGGAAACTAAGGCACAGAGGTGTGAGAGCATGAGGTGATTTGTTTCAGATCACACAGAGTATAACTTTCCCTAACTTGGACATGGTCGTTGGCTAAAGTGTAACTAACTTAATAACTTTTTTAATAACTATTAGTTTATTATAACTATTTAGTTATTTTTAATAACTAAATAACTTTTTGGTGCTAATTTCTGCAAGAAAGGAGAGAGAAAACCCTGACCCTATGACACTGCAGGAAGCAGAGGGTTGATGGCATCACACCCAAGGGGTTTTCTTTTAGTAAGAGTGATCATAATGGGTTGCTGCTTGCATTATAACCAAGATTAGAGATGTAACTATCAAATTACACTGTGGGACATTTGGTGTGAACACAGCAAAAGTTGGCTGCTTGTCCTAAAGGTCTTATACATAAGATCTAAAAAGAGAAGCAATGGCTTCCTCCTCCTAAGAGGGTTTACTATGCAATACCATGAACTGCGTCTTTGCTTGGATGTGAATTTTCACTGAGTGTAGAGCAGTGAGGATTTGCCTATTCCATCAGTCATGTGTCACAATACAACACGAAAAGAACAACACTCATGCACTGAGATGTCCAAGGCAAAAAAGGGGCAGTTCATTTACAGACCTCGACATTTATAGAATTCCAACAGTGATCATGGATTGGAGGAAGAAAATTGTCCTCTCCAACCACACTGGTCAACCCAACAGTCCATCAATTCTCTCCTCCTACAGAAAGGAATGCAAAACAATCATTATTTACATGAAAAGTGCATGAGAAACTCCACTGAAAAAATGTAAACACAGAAGGCTGAAATGAACTTCAGAAAAACTTTAGAAAAACAGAGAAGAACAGGGCGACAGGCATGTAATATTTTTTGATAGAGCTCTCTTCAAACCCAGTGAAGAGAGGTCTGTCTGCCCTGTAGGGGACTGGAACTCATTGCATTGTCATTTTCCTAGGAACACTAGCACCTAGAGGAATGCCAACTAATACATGGGGTGACAGAGACATTAATATCAGAGTTGTTGCTGCTTCTGTGTTGTCTAATGACTCGTCTGTTTGAGATAAATTATGCACAGAGGAGACTGTTAGTGTCCTTCATGATATGTGAAGTAGAAAAAGGCTCCAGTGAACTCCCAAAGTGTGAAAATGACTTTGTATTTCAGTAATTCCCTTATTGAAAATGAGCAGAACCTAAATAATGCAGAATCTTGTGACTGCTCTGTTTAAATTAGTTCCTCTTTTGTTTGTGTTCATTTGTTCAACCATAGCACTCTGTGCCAATCATTGACTGCATAAATGCAAGTGATGGCAAATTTTCTTTATGTGCTTAATCCATTTATTGAAATGCTCACTTTAGCTTTTCTTTTTTTCTAAAAGTGCTAAAGGATTAGGAGCCCAACTCCATTTGAAATTCAGTGGATGATGGATATCAATTCCCTTAGGCTTCTTCAAAAGTCCCATTTGCTTTCTCTAGTGACAATTATCAAATATCTGTGTTTCAGCTAATAAATAAAGCTTGGCAGCAACCAACCTGCTTGTTCTGTGACATGAAGGAAATTGCATCTATCCATGCAACAGTGGGAAAACTGTGAGGGCAGAACTAAGAGTAAACAATTAGGCAAAAATACATATATCTTTTGATATTCCTTGTCCCACCATTCTTACACAGACAAAAGATGTTTGCATATGCAATGAGATCTTTCTGTTTAAATTTAATAGAAAGAGTGTGCTGAGATGTGTCTCTAATACAGTGGTGTGTACAGTGCTTGGCAAAATATTTGTGGATATGGCTTTACACCTAAGTGTAAGAAATTAATGTCATAGTCATAATTGATTCAAGGAGGATTTGGTGGCCACATCTAGGAAAAGCCAGAAATTATGACAGAATCATGAAAATATGAAAAGTCTTGAATGTTTTGACCTTGTTTTGGACATTAGGCAGGAACAGTGTCTTTCCCTTGTCCCTAGAAGTCTGTGCTCGAGTATAACACAGATGTTTATTGCGAGTCACATCAAAGAATAGGCCACAGCATATCAAGGAGAGATAATGATTTGTGAGAGAGCAGCTAATCTGCTTTCACACAAAAATGAGAGATATGGGAAGCACTGTAAAAAGAGTAAGAGATGTTTTGTGTGGGTGCTTAATAAACTCTGCCTTTTCTTTGTTGAGAAGGTCAAATGAGAAACCCACCTTCATCTCCTCACCTCAGCCTCTCTCAGAGGCTGAGATATAATTGACTTGTATCAGTTCAATGGTTTTATCTGGAAGACAACTGAGAAAAAAAATTCCACTTTTTGATGTTGTCTTTGCCTCTTTCAGTCCTGCATTCAGAAGCTTCCCAGTAAAATCTTGTCCATCAGCTTCCTGGGTTTTGTACTTTCTCATTGTTTGTGTACTAGTAATGTGTGGAGTTCCCAGACACCATGAACACACAAAAGAGAAATATTTTTTCTTAAATCACTGTATTTGAATCATATTGGTAATGTTAATAACTAGCCATAAGATGTGGCTGCCTTTCAAATGAGTTTAGTCTTTCTTAGGAAGGAGGATGTCTGTTTCTAACAAATGCAAGCAAGAAACTGTGGAAGGCCTGAGTCACACCAATTTTCAACTATTTGTTTATGTGGTTCAGAACCACAAACCATCCATAACTTTCTGTAATGGTGTCTTGGTTTGACAAGACAGGTATCTGCCAGGGAAACTGGGGTTTCCCTTAGAGTGGAGAATGCAAACCCCCCACCCCTGCCAAATTATAAATTTTCAATTAAGGGCTCTCAGGCAAAGATTTGGGAATAGGAATAACAGTTCTTTACTAGGAATATCAATAATACAAATGTGGTAGGAAACAAAACTACCCCACCAAACCAGCAAACAAACAACAACAATTTGGGAAAGCCCTGACAGAATCAGAGCTGCCACCTGGCACCCTGTTAGTCAGGGTGTTGGAAGCAGTCCAGAAGTGAGTCCTCCTGGGGTGGTAGACGTGGCTCTGTTGGAGCAGGGACGATCCTGTAGCCAAAAAGGGTCTAGGAGTGAGGAGGAGGAGTCCAGGGGTGATGAGGAGGGGTCCAGGGGTGAGGTGATGGTGAGATGGGGTCCGGCGATGATGAGATGGGGTCTGGCGAAGATGAGATGGGGTGCCGTCTTCCTCCCAGGAATCGGGGTGAAGCAAGTGAAATCTGTCCCCGGCCGGCTCAGTTTTCCCGGCAGCAATTGTAGACTCCCCCCACTGGGTGGGGCATCCCACAATAGGACCATGCATGCAAATGGGGCTTCTGGGGCTCTGGGGGGAGCGGGTATAGTCCGGGGGTATAGTCTGTTGATGGCCCATTACCCAAAAGGCACCCGCCCCTCCCCCCCGTCCCCCTCCTTCCAAAGTTACAAGAAATAAAGAACAATTCCCCAACTGCTTTCAGCAGATGAAAATAGAATACACATTTTTGATTCCATAACCCAGGACATTATCCACCCCTTATTCTATTATCATCTGCATCATACCTAAAGCAATGAACTACTAGCAGAATGAACCCCTACACTCAGTTCTTACTTAGGATTAGGTTTTCCTGGGGTACACAACTGGTTTTTCCATCTTTCTGCATTACCCACCAAGTGTAACCGGGTCCTTGAGCAAAAACAATCCCACGGATGGGTTCGCCTTTGCCTGAGGTGGGGTTAATCCAGACAGCCTTTCCTAAAATACCTCTCATGTGCACCACAGGGACTTTATCTCCATCTACTGTGTGCAAAGGGGTAGATTGGGCAGGACCAGCTCGATTGATGGAGCCTCGGGTGTTGACCATCCAGGTGGCTTTTGCTAAGTTCACTTCCCAGTTCTTAAAGGTCCCTCTGCCAAGTGCCTTTAGAGTGGTCTTAAGTAGTCCATTGCACCGTTCCACTTTCCCGGCAGCTGGTGCATGATAAGGGATGTGATAGATCCATTCAATGCCGTGTTCTTTAGCCCAGGTGTTTATAAGGCTGTTCTTGAAATGGGTCCCGTTGTCTGACTCGATTCTCTCAGGGGTGCCGTGTCTCCACAGGACTTGTCTTTCAAGGCCCAGGATGGTGTTCCGGGCGGTGGCATGAGGCACAGGATAGGTCTCCAGCCACCCAGTGGTGGCTTCCACCATGGTCAGCACATAGCGCTTGCCTTGGCGGGTTTGGGGCAGGGTGATGTAATCAATCTGCCAGGCCTCCCCATACTTATATTTGGACCACCGTCCACCGTACCAGAGGGGCTTCACCCGCTTGGCCTGCTTGATGGCAGCACACGTCTCACAGTCATGGATAACCTGAGAGATACTGTCCATGGTTAGATCCACCCCTCGGTCTCGTGCCCACTTATAGGTGGCATCTCTGCCCTGATGACCTGAGGCATCATGGGCCCACCGAGCTAGGAACAACTCTCCCTTATGTTGCCAATCCAAGTCTATCTTAGACACTTCTATCTTCGCGGCCTGATCTACCTGTTCGTTGTTCCGGTGCTCCTCATTAGCCCGACTCTTGGGAACATGGGCATCCACATGACGGACTTTCACAGGTAGTTTCCCTACTCTGGTGGCGATGTCCTTCCACTCATCAGCAGCCCAGATTGGTTTTCCCCTACGCTGCCAACTGACCTTTTTCCACCTTTCCAGCCAGCCCCACAGAGCATTAGCTACCATCCACGAATCGGTGTAGAGGTAGAGCTTTGGCCACTTCTCTCTTTCAGCAATGTCCAGGGCCAATTGAACAGCTTTGAGTTCGGCAAGCTGGCTTGACCCACCTTCTCCTTCAGTGGCTTGTGCAACCTGTCTTGTGGGGCTCCACACAGCTGCTTTCCACTTCTGGTTCATCCCTACGATGCGACAGGAACCGTCAGTGAAAAGAGCGTAGCGTGCTTCTTCTGCTGGCAGTTGGTTATATGGTGGAGCTTCTTCAGCCCGGGTTACCTGCTCTTGTTCTTCTTCCTCGGTGAGACTGAAGTTCTCAGCTTCCGGCCAGTTGGTGATCACTTCCAGAATCCCAGGGCGATTCGGGTTTCCAATACGGGCGCGCTGAGTGATGAGGGCAATCCATTTGCTCCAGGTGGCATCGGTGGCGTGATGGGTGGAGGGAACCTTTCCTTTAAACATCCACCCCAGCACTGGTAGTCGGGGTGCCAGGAGGAGCTGTGCTTCCGTGCCAATCACCTCTGAGGCAGCTTGAACTCCTTCATAGGCAGCCAAGATCTCCTTCTCCGTGGGAGTGTAATTGGCTTCAGACCCTCTGTAGCTTCGGCTCCAGAATCCCAGTGGTCGGCCTCGAGTCTCACCAGGCACCTTCTGCCAAAGGCTCCAGGACAGACCATGGCTCCCGGCTGCGGAGTAAAGCACATTCTTTACCTCTGGTCCCGTCCTGACTGGGCCAAGGGCCACCGCATGAGCGATTTCCTGCTTGATCTGGGCAAAGGCGTGTTGCTGCTCTGGGCCCCAGTGGAAATCGTTCTTTTTGCGGGTAACCAGGTACAGAGGGCTCACAATCTGACTGTACTCAGGGATGTGCATCCTCCAGAAACCTATGGCACCTAGGAAAGCTTGTGTTTCCTTCTTGCTGGTCGGTGGAGACATCGCAGTGATCTTATTAATGACCTCTGTGGGGATCTGACGCCGTCCATCTTGCCACTTCACTCCCAGGAACTGGATCTCTCGGGCAGGTCCCTTGACTTTACTCTTCTTGATGGCAAAGCCAGCTTCCAGGAGAATCTGGATGATCTTTTCTCCTTTCTCGAAAACTTCCACTGCCGTGTTTCCCCACACAATGATGTCATCGATGTACTGTAGATGTTCCGGAGCCTCACCCTTCTCCAGTGCAGCCTGGATCAGTCCATGGCAGATGGTGGGACTGTGCTTCCACCCCTGGGGCAGTCGGTTCCAGGTGTACTGAACGCCCCTCCAGGTGAAAGCAAACTGGGGCCTGCACTCTGCTGCCAAAGGAATGGAGAAGAAGGCATTGGCAATGTCAATAGTGGCATACCACTTTGCTGCCTTGGACTCCAGCTCATACTGGAGCTCCAGCATGTCCGGCACGGCAGCGCTCAGTGGTGGAGTCACTTCATTCAATGCACGATAGTCCACAGTCAATCTCCATTCCCCTTCAGACTTACGCACAGGCCAAATGGGACTGTTGAAGGGTGAGTGGGTTTTGCTGACCACCCCTTGGCTCTCCAGTTTCCGAATCATCTCATGGATCGGAGTCACAGAGTCTCTGTCAGTACGGTATTGCCGACGGTGCACTGTTGCTGTGGCGATTGGCACCTGTTGTTCTTCAACTCTCAGCAGTCCCACAGCAGAGGGGTCGTCGGAGAGACCAGGCAGGGTATTTAGTTGTCTGATGTCTTCCGTCTCTACAGCAGCTACTCCAAAAGCCCAACGATATCCTTTTGGGTCTTTGAAATGTCCATTTTTGAGATAGTCTATGCCAAGGATGCACGGGGCCTCTGGACCAGTCACAATGGGGTGTTTCTGCCACCCATTCCCAGTCAAACTCACTTCGGCCTCCAATACAGTCAGTTGCTGGGACCCCCCTGTCACTCCAGAAATAGAAATGGGCTCTGCTCCCACATACCCCGACGGCATCAGGGTACATTGGGAGCCAGTGTCAACCAAAGCCGTGTATTTCTGTGGGTCAGATGTGCCAGGCCATCGGATCCACACAGTCCAATAGATCCGATTGTCCCTCTCCTCTACCTGGCTAGAGGCAGGGCCCCTCTAGCACTGGTTATTCCCTCCCTGAGCATACATACTAGAGGTTCCAGCATCCTGACTACTGACAGCCTGGGCATAGGAGGTTGAGGATACTTTCATTTTAGTGGCACCCCTTTGGTGAGTGTTCCTCTCCTTGAGCTCACGCACCCGGGCTGCCAGGACATAGGTGGGTTTCCCATCCCACACTCCCATGTCTTCCCCATGGTCACGCAGGTAAAACCACAGGTCAGCTCTCGGGGTGTACCCTCTCTCTCTAGCTGGGGGTCGTTGGGCTCTGACTCTGGGGCCTGTGACTCGCACCGGTGCCACATTGGAACTGCTCTTCCTCATCTCCTCCCTCACCTCCCTCATTTCCTCTTTGAGCTCTTTCACCACGGCAGAGATATGAGCCTGCAGCGGGCCATTGATCATGCTCTCATAATTCCTAAGCTTAGTGGCAACAGCCCCCACTGTCACTTGGTTGTCCTCAGCATTAATGGTTGCAATGAATGTAGTATACTGAGATGGCCCCAGATTTGCCAGGTTCCATAACATCTGCGCTGTGCATCTAACCTTGTCAGGATCATTATCATGCTGTCCACTCCTCCCAAAAAGTACCTCTAGTACTGCCACTTCCCTCAGCTGTTGGATTCCCTCCTCCAGAGTTTTCCAGCGCATTCTATGGTGGTGCTCCTGCATTCTTTCTCTGTGGACAAATCTTTCTCTCACACTCGTTAAAAGCCGCTGCCAGAGGGAAAGAGGTCCAGGCTCCCTTACAAATACCTGATTTATACCTGAGTCCTGGGTCAAGGGTCCCAAATTCCTGGCCTCCCCACCATCTAGTTGGACACCTGTGCCCATAAGATCCCAAACCCGAAGTAGCCAGGCAGTGTAAGCCTCACGTCCCCGCCGTACAATATCTTTTTGCAGATTACGGAGACTTTCATACGACAGGGTCTCAGTGATGATCTGAACATGTGATTCCCTTGTGTCTTGTGAGGGCCCTCCCTTCTTATCTTTACTCTCTGGGTTTGCTGTTTTCACTTTAGATTTCCTTGTTTCCACAGGGGCAACTGCTGCTGGCTGTGACTGCCCCTGTGTGTCAGCTGGAACCTGGACAGTTGTAATGTCTGCGGGTTCTGTATCAGATTCTCTTTTGTCAGGGCAGGGTGAAGGTTTCTCACCAGCTGGGGAAATGTACTCTTTCAGCATCTGGTTCATCTCATGCATTTCTTTTATCAGAGCCTTCACCCAAACCGGGTGGTTTATGCCTGAGGCTGGCTGTGGGACAGGGGTGGGCTCTTGGGCAGCATCTTTATTCTTTGGGGTAGTTATCAGAGTGCTTACCCAGGCCAGTCTCCCTTTATCTCTGAATACCAAATAGAATAGGCCTATAAGCAGCACCAACCACTGTATGACGTCATTAGCATTCAGAGGGAAATTTAACCCTTGAAAAGCTGGTGGAGTAGACCCAAAAAACTGAGTGAAGGGTTGGGAGAAAATTTCCCCAGGTGCCATTTCCTCACAATATGTACCATTATTAAAGTAACCCCAGAAACACAGAGTTAGTCTATGATAGCCCTGAATCCATGTGCCTGCTTTCCAAAGGAAGTTAAAAATCCACGAATTCCTCACCTTATTAACCCACAAAATAAACTGGATGCCAGCCACAGTAGCCTTGGTTATAGGGCCCATGTTTAGATAAGGGCCAGCAAATGGCAGAAATACAGCCACAACCACGTGCCAGCCAAACCAGGGAAAGCTGGACCACATGATTTTCAGCAGTAGACTTCTATCTAGTACACAAGAACTGTTATTCCTCTGTCTCAATGCCCTTGTGCCCCACACTTGGGCGCCAAAATCTGTCTTGGTTTGACAAGACAGGTATCTGCCAGGGAAACTGGGGTTTCCCTTAGAGTGGAGAATGCAAACCCCCCACCCCTGCCAAATTATAAATTTTCAATTAAGGGCTCTCAGGCAAAGATTTGGGAATAGGAATAACAGTTCTTTACTAGGAATATCAATAATACAAATGTGGTAGGAAACAAAACTACCCCACCAAACCAGCAAACAAACAACAACAATTTGGGAAAGCCCTGACAGAATCAGAGCTGCCACCTGGCACCCTGTTAGTCAGGGTGTTGGAAGCAGTCCAGAAGTGAGTCCTCCTGGGGTGGTAGACGTGGCTCTGTTGGAGCAGGGACGATCCTGTAGCCAAAAAGGGTCTAGGAGTGAGGAGGAGGAGTCCAGGGGTGATGAGGAGGGGTCCAGGGGTGAGGTGATGGTGAGATGGGGTCCGGCGATGATGAGATGGGGTCTGGTGAAGATGAGATGGGGTGCCGTCTTCCTCCCAGGAATCGGGGTGAAGCAAGTGAAATCTGTCCCCGGCCGGCTCAGTTTTCCCGGCAGCAATTGTAGACTCCCCCCACTGGGTGGGGCATCCCACAATAGGACCATGCATGCAAATGGGGCTTCTGGGGCTCTGGGGGGAGCGGGTATAGTCCGGGGGTATAGTCTGTTGATGGCCCATTACCCAAAAGGCACCCGCCCCTCCCCCCCGTCCCCCTCCTTCCAAAGTTACAAGAAATAAAGAACAATTCCCCAACTGCTTTCAGCAGATGAAAATAGAATACACATTTTTGATTCCATAACCCAGGACAAATGGAGTGTAACACTAGCCAGGAATGGGATGATTGGTTAGCATATGCCACAGTGATTACAGAATTCATAATTAGCTGTACCGTCTATAGAAAATGGATGACAAACTATCTGCATAATTTATGATCTGTCTCTGCTAATTTGATTCTGTCATGCATGAAGTTCAACTCATCTGTTGCCTACCAGTCATTGAAAATATGTTTATACTGATGGATCTCTGAAAGGATAGAGCGATGAAGGATAAGGATATTGTACACTGTGACAGAAGTGAGATGGGCAAAATGTTCTTAAACTATTGTGCAGTGTCTCCCTGTTTTAAATCATGAGCAAAAGAGATGCTGCTTGCATAGGCTATTGCCTTGCAGACGATGTTATCAGTCTTGGTTTGACCACAGAATTCTCATAGAATTTAGTGACATGAATGAATGTTGCATCCCACTCTGAAATACTTCCTTGCTACTGACATGCCTTTTATGCAACTTTGGTAAACATAAAAAGGAAAACTTGTTACTGTTTTTGACTGCAAACAAAAAGAATGTGAGAAAGGAGGCAGAGCATTCTCAGGAATGCTTTTTTCTCCTATCATTTCAGTGCTCCTCAGACTTCTAGACTAGCATCTAGTAAAACCCCTCCACCCCATCCATCTCCTTGCATAACACCATTTCCACCCTTATCTCAACATCAGTTCCCGTACAGAGAAACTTACTAAGTTTCTGGGAATGTTAATAGTTCTATTTTTAATTTATAGGGAAAATTTTAAATAATACTAAAGCCCTTCACATTATTTGGCTGTGAGATGATGAGGTAAATCTTGTTTCTCACTCATTGTACAGACATTTTAAGGAGTGTATTTATATTATGGTAACACCACAGAGGCCCTGAGAATCTGCAGGATTGGCTTAGTGTAGCTCCCTACGATTCTCCTGCAGCTTTTTGCTTCAGGTTTCCTCCCATGGTCTTCCAAAGGCAGTGAGAGTAATTCCATCCATCTCTTGGCACATGATGAAGCTGTAGCAAATGCTCTCACAGCTTTGGTCTGGCCTGTTTCTCCACGGTGTAGAGCATACGTCCCCACAGGGACAGGGATGAAGAAAGGCTCTGAAGGGAACAGATGTTGACTGCTCGTGGAAGTTCAAGCTGCAGTTTCTCTTCCACCACCTCAGCCCTCTTCCAGCTCCACCTCTGCTTTCAAAGGCAGTTTGAAATGCAAATACTTTTATATTACCCTTTGATCTAATATCATCTCAGTAATTTCTCATGTTATAAACCACTCAGAGTGAATAAACCAGTAATTAGACATTATGGCTGAGTTAGGTGTAATTAGCTACTTAAAGGAGGGCTAATTATGCTGTTAGTGGGATTTCCCACTTTGGGGAGGGAAGAGGGATAATGTTAAAATATGTCTATATGACTCTCTCTAATGCATAGAGTTAGTTAGAAGTGTACTGATTTTCTGTGTTTTGTTCTCTAACTCTTCAGCTAAAAATGCTCCATTTCACTTGCAAGTCCTGTTGTCTCTCTGTTTTAGTGCCTTCTCTGTGTGGGGGTATGTGGTGATACAAAAAGAGATGCTGCAGAAGGCAGTCTCCTCTGTAACAGGTTACAGCTGTGTTAATTACCTCAGAGTAGAAACACCTTGCCCTCACAGCCTTGGGCATGATAAGTAGTGAGTTAACTCAGTTGGAGTTAGTTGAAGTCAGTTGGAGTCTGCTCACCATGCTGTGAAGACCCAGGGACAGGAGGTCGTGGCAAGGGCCAGAGAAGGTAAGACACTGTAAGATATTGTACTCAGTATAGACAGGGTTAGGCGGCTATTTTTTTAATGAAAATGTGAGCATAATAACTGGCAGGGCAGGAAGTTGAACCATTTTTGTAAATAAGTATAGAGCTGGGGATATTTCAGAACAAAGCAAAGCTGGAAGCTGTGTCCTGTGCAGAAGTTACTAAATAGCTTAATCATACATATAGATGGGATTTAGTTTCAGGTGAAAGCTACATCAAATCTGAACTCCTAATCCCTTTAAAACAAAGTCCCTGAATATTAACCAGAAAATAACTGAACCTCTTCTATTCATGTTGAAAAAAAAAATCAATTTAAATGCCATCTGTTTGACTTTGTGGAGCGGTGAAGAGGAACAGGTACAAAAACACCAGTCAGTGCTTTGTATACCTTCCAAAAGGCCTCTAACTCCAGGGAAAATATAGTGCCATTCTCACCCTCATATGAGGTAGTATATTTTCCCACTAATGCTGCCCAGCAGCACTTCTGCCTTCTGTCCAGGACCACATTGCTGTGAAACTTGGCACAGCCCACTGAGAGGAGCAGGTCTGAGTCCCTCCTGCCCATCAAGGGAGCAGTGAAGATCAGCCATATCCCAAGTTTCTACAAATCCTTGAGGGGAATAGACACAGTGAAGGTGGTAAGTTCCATTTTATTCACCCTGGACTTTCCATGCTTTAACTGATCCCATGTGCTTTGTGCTTCAAAGTAAACTTTTCGTTCTCTTTGATGTTTACTTTCAATTAGGTAAGTCTTTTAGCCCATCAGCACCACTTTCAATTCACTTAAAATTTTTCTCCACTTCTGTGATAATGAAAGATAGTAATGATGATAATGAAACTGAGGGCTTATAGCAGGCTGGAGAGGGAGGGAACTGTGATTGAAATCCCACTCTGTGGCCCTAAATTCTTCCAGTATTTTCCATTTCTGTACAACAGAATATTGCACCTAATTTGCTGTCTTTTTATGGTTTTGCATTTCTTTCACCACTACAGCTTTCCCTGCATTTCTTCCATTGAGTTTTGATGTAGTTTCCCTGGGTGAACTGCAGGTTTTTCCAGCCTTACTTAACCTACTTCTTGTGTTTCCAACAATATCAACCACGTTTCTTTAGGGTACTCCTATAACTGGTTTTATTGTGGTTTACATGTGAGGATAACCTGTCAGCTAGTAAAACATTTTATAGATGGTGCTTGTTTTCTGCTGCAAGAACACTTCTTATGCTCTACAGTGAGGCATTTTATTCCAGGGGATATGATGCTGCCCACCAACCTTGATGAGGTTCCATGCCGAATCCACCCCACCAAAAGTGAGCCTGGAAAGATTAATTCCATCCCTTTAAAAGTCACTTAAATTATCTATGTCTTCTATTTTCTCACATTAAGATCTACAACAACACCAACAGACTAAGTATGAGTCTCTGCAAATCTTTAATCCCTCTTTCATCTGCCAGACTTTCCAATTTTTTTGTCTCCTTGCCCCCATGCTACCCCATCCTTCAGCTTTGGCTTTTTTTTTGCAGTGATTCCATTAGGCTGGGAAAGAGAGAAACAGTTACTAATACTGGAATTACGTAGTTAGACATGTTTTGAACCATTACAGGGCAACTGCAGCAGTCATTCAAGCTTTTCTTTCTAATTACCATAAGTAATTAATAGCTACCCAGGAGCAAGATTCAGATTAATTAATTCCCACCAAAGTTGTCCTCCAAAGTACTCCTTTAACCAAATGTTCAAGGTAACTCCTTATAACTTGAAAGTAAGCTAGGAAAGTGTTATTAGCTGCAGTACAAATTCAGATGAGCTTGGTAGTTTTGCTGAATTTGTTCTGCTGTTTTCCTGTGCTTTTTGGTGTTGCGCTGGAAAAGGACAACAATTACAACTCTCCCACTAAGATTGTATTGGTTTCTATTTTTTACATTATCCCGATGAATATTGCAAAATGGTGTAGCCATATCTTCATTCGTATCTTAATGTACAAAGGAAATTAATTGAGTTCCCTTAGCTAGGCCATTCATTTGGACAAACTCTAAGTTATTTGTCAGCCAATAAATCAATTTCACAAATGTGAACAGTGAAAAAGTGAAAGAAGACCTAAGAATTTTTTGCTATTGACCTTGTTGGGGCACCAGTGGTTTTATTAGAAGTATGATTTATTCTGCAATCCATACTGCACCATGTAGAATACTGATGTGCTACATTGATAGAGATAACCAGTATTTCCTAAGGCAGTCAAGAAATTTAGTGATAAAGCACTAATTTCACTCTCTCCAAAAGGAGAAGTTCTTCCATTTCACACACTTCCAGAGTGTGAGTCCATGTTCCTTTTCTGCTTTGCAATGCATGGATTTTCTGTGCATTTTATTCTAAGGGTACCAGTTTTTCTTCTCTGAGTCTTGAAACATCAATTAATTGTGAAAAATCTTCAACAAGGGACCAGAGAGTGATACTAGGTATTGATTATTTGCTAGGAAGAGCCAGATTAACATAGAGGTCTTTGAATTTACCAAGTCTTCAAATCTGCACTGGTGATAAACCCTTGAAAACCCTTTTTCCCAATGCTTTTGTTTTAGGTGTCCAGCATTCACCCTGTCTGTCAAACAGGACACATGAGTACAGTTCCAAATCCTCCATAAAGATTACATCACTGCAAATGATGAGACTTTGGGGAGATGTCTGACCTTATCCCCTAAAACCTATCTTGGGAGGATTTTCATAATCTCTCTGAAATCCTGGATTTCCAGAACTCTTCACAGAACTATCTAAAACCTCTTTTTGTTGAGAGCTGTGCAGGGAGGCAGACACATTGCTCTGCTGCAATCTGGCTCGGTGCTGTTAATACTTTCTCTACAATTCCTTGCATCACCATGCATGTTTTAAAAGTATTTTTAAAGATTGAGTGATCACATGAAGTAAGTACATAGAAAATCTACTTTGAAGAGTCTGGAGTGTGATTTTCAGGTTATGCTTTCTTTTATTGATGGCACTGGACTTTTTTTTTTTTTGTTTATTTAAGAATACGAGAAGAAAAAATGTTGTATGCAGAGATAAAATCTTTTAATAGATCAGATGATGAAGTGGGAAAAATTAACCTTTTGTACCCAAAAACTTGTCTGGAGAAGGGAGATTAAGAAGAACTTGAATAACTAGATGCTCTTCTAAATTGTCCAACAAATCAGCTGGTCTATTACAGCTAATTGCAAACTCTGCCCTTTGTTTAAAAGAGAATTGAATAGCTTATATTCAACAGAATATCTGCAGTTCCTTTGGGAAGATCATAGCTTTATGTAAAAATCTAATTAGTATGTCAATCACTATTCAAATAGAAAGGAATAAAATAGAGACCTCCAACTGCAAGGTGACAATAGGAGGATATCAATAATTAGATTTGTTTGTGTAATACATCAATGTTCATGGTTTTTTGAAAGAAAGCCACTCCTCTGGGGGAAAAAAATGTCTTGAAAATCACTGAACTCATTGCATTTGTAATTTAGAGTTCTGATAAAGCTGAAAATTAGCCAGTTAATATTCTTGTCAGTGACAAATAAGAAAGGTGACTTGTTGTATGGGCAGTTTTCCATGATTATTGGTATATATGTGTATATATAATTTTCTTTTCCCCTAGTCACACAGAAATAGGCAACATTACTAGCAATGAAAAGGACAGCTCAGAATCAAAAGGTGATTAAAAATGTTTCTTTTCTTGCAAGTGCCATTGTGTCAGGGTAGTGATTGAAGAGAGAGCCTTTAGAGACAGCATTGTCATGACACTGCAGCAGCCAGGCAGGAGCAAGTCCAAAAATAACAAGGTATGGTCAGAGTCAAAGGACTCAAAGCTGTGTCTCTGCAAGACATGGGGCAGCTCCTGAGTGCTTGGTACCTGGCAGGGCTAAACTCCTGAAAACTGACACCAAGGTTTTGTTCCTCCACCTCACTAGGATTTCTATCGTCATCTTTCTCTGGTGATGAAGATGAAACAGAAACAGGATGAGCTGAACAGAAAGTTAGGAACGTGTGAAGGTATGTAGGAAATGGAAAGTGAAGGGGTCAGTGTGATCTTGCATTGATGAAAGGATTTACCTGCAAACATTATGCATAGAGAAAATGGCTCAAAACTTAAGAGCACAAGAACACAGCTCAGGAGAAAAAGTCTCAAGTTGCCAACATGATTCTTATAACTTTGAAATAGCAACTGGGTTCTATACGGATCAGTCCCATATTTTTAACACTGAAGTGGGAAACCCCTTATTTAATATTCTTCTCCAGAAGAATAAACACTTTCAGTCCTGAGATGTGCAGAGACTATGTTGTCCCCCATTGCACGGTGTAATTTTGTCTAACCATTTTGGAAGTTTGTCAGGTTTGGTGTCTGCATCACAGCTTTGTCTGTCAGATTCTGTAGTGGGTGGCTGTGGTGGATAATTTTTGGATTTACAATTTACAAGTAGCAGGACACTGAATGGGAGGATACAGCTCACACCAGTCGTTCAGGGGGTTGTCTAATAGAGGAGCCTTGTTGCCTTTGCTCTGCTTAGAGCACTTGTAGCAAGGAAAGCTATGAGTGTTCTGAGGAAGGAAAAATTGAGCTTTACCCAGAAATGTTTCTTGGACCCCTCTTGGGAGAAGAAACAGATTTTGTGTGTCAGGCAGGACCAATCCCTTCTCCATTCCTCCAAACCATTCTGCAAATATTTCCCCCTTGTGTGTATATTAGTGTAGAAAAATAACTGTTATCATGTACAATACTTATATTTTTTCACCTTTAGAATGGTGTAAACACCTTTACAGTAACTTACCATAAATGTGTCTACAATACATAAAAGATTGCTGAGGGGGAATATACTATCCTTTTACCTTCCTCTTATGCCAGTCATTAGAAAATCAGTCACATGTTGCGGCACAATGGATCAATTTCATTGTGTACCGGTGGTAAATTTAATATACTCTGTACATGCAAATCCCATTATTGTGATTTTATATGTAATATATAAACATATGGATTCTAGTAAAACCAAAAGAAACAGTAGCACTGATTGAACTCCTTTAAAAAGTACTTACCAAAAAAAAGTAACATGATCATTAGTAAATTCTTTCAACTTAATTTTCCTTTGCAGTGTTCATTTTTATAATGTGAGCCATCATCTGCATTAAGCCATCAGATAAAAGAGTGCTAACAGCCTGGCCACATTTTCATCTAACAAAGGCTACATTTAGCAGGCTCAATTATGAGTGGAAGCCTTAAATAGAAATAGAAAAAGAAGGACGACAGAGCGATTTATTTTTATAATAAAACTCTTAATTCTTGCACCCTCCCCTCCTTACAATATCTGATGCTTAACACTACATTAATGAGGCACTTTTAATATAATTGTGGTTGCTTTTGTTCCAGCTCTTCCTGATTTTCAGATGTGGCTGTAGAATTAACTGTCCTTGGCCAGAACGAGATGTTGCCTTTAACAGGGCAGAAATAATAATTTTTTAAAAAATTCCTGAAACATCTTTTGCTATTTTTAGGATTCCATTTGAATTTAGGGAGAAGAAAGAGAAAACATAACTTCATGATGCTCTTCTCTTTGGGTAATTTAACCAGCATAAAATTTGTAGCATCATTGCTGGGGTTTTCACGGTCTGAGGCTCAACACATGGCCACAAAACAGTTTTTCCTCATAATCTTTAGATGCATTATAACTTATTTTCTTTTGCAGCAGTCTGAAGTATACAGGATCTAACTCCTAATACAAGTAATTCGTTAGGAACAGGCTATGTTGATTCTGGAACCAAATATAGTAATTATCCTGAAGGTCTTTAAAATGCCTCTTAAACAATGATTTGAAGGAGTGGATTATTTACACAGCCAGGAACAAGCTGTGGAGCATTTAATCTTCCAGTTGCTGGTCTGCTCCTCAGTGAGGGCTGTGCTGGCTCTTATTTGTTTGTGCTCTATGACTAAGTGGGTGGATGCTGCACACAGCCAGCTAGTTTGCAGTCCCAGAAGCATGGAGGAATAAATGGACCATAGCAGCTGAATTTCCCTTCACCATAGCAGCTGAATTCCCATTCAGTGCAGGAATACAGTGCTTTTGTAGTTCAGCTCACCATCTTTACTGGGCTGTTTTCTCCATCACTATACATGTGGCTGGCTCTCGTGGGCTTTGGCAGAGTTATGGGATGGCAGCGTGAATTACGTCTCTCTGGGTGTAGGGAATTTATACCATTATGCTCCTATGCATATTAAGAGAAAACTACCCTTTTGTTTTGGACATAAGGTGATCTTTCATTCACTAATGGGGAAATTCCTGTTCATGGTCCAGTCCATCTGTGAGCTTTATGAACTGAGCATCACCCCCAGTCTTACAGCTCCAGCAGTCAGAGACATTTTGTACACGTGGTTGATCTTTCCCCTAAAAAAGCAAGAGCAGTTCTGCTGAGTTTGTTTTATACTGCAAGCACAAACCCCAAAACTGGCTCTGGTCTCTGTTTACTTTAAGGTATTTCTGAAGGAGCAAAGGGAATGTATTGCAGTTCAGGACTTTTGTTCTCCGCTGCCTTTGCCCTAATCAGTAATTTGGGGTTTACACCCCTGAACGTGGCTCTTCCAGAAAGAGGCATTAATTTTTCATCTTCTGAGGTTTGGCTCAAGAAATAGGACCAGTCAGAGACACAGACATCCCACTGGAAAGGAGGACTACTGCCGTTTTTCATAAAGGTGTGAGAACAATTCTTTTAACACTCTTGGAAAACAATCAGGGTATTTGCTTCCTTGATAGGAGTTTCTTTCCAGTTGTTTCTGTTCTGGTAAAAATTCTACAGTGATTGTTAAAAGCAAGTTGTGCAGCCCAGGAATGGGATGGAGATAATTTGCTAGAATATGGAGAAGTGCATGGTTGGGAAGCCCTGGTAGGAAACTAGAGACTGTGCCCTGGGAAAAAAAAGAAAACCAATAAAATAATAATAATAAAAAAAGATTTGGCTTGTCTTGGGGAGATAAATGGCATCTCCAAATAATCCATTTGGGATCTGTAGGGATTCCTTTAGTTGAAGAGACTTTTAAGAGAGTTGTCAACATTCTCCAGGTAGAAGTATATGAGACAGATTGAAGCTGTGTGGACAGAAAGAAAAGGCTGGATCTGGGCTGCCCAGGCAGAATGCAAAAGCAGAGATTTACAACTAAACTGGGGCAGGAGGAAGGAACTGGTCTTGTGGAAGCCTGGGAGGAAAAAAGGGTTTCCCTGGAACAGATTCCTTCTGGGTTTGCAGGTTTTGCAGTCCAGCATTAATGTACTGCACTTGCACAAGGCATGAGCAGCACTCCTCTGAAAACCCGAGTCGTGTGCTGCGGCAAAGCCACGATTTTGTGTTGGACACAGTGGGGTTTCCATTGCCAAGGCTGGCAGGAGGGGACAATAGAGGCTTTCTTTACTTCCCTACCAACCCCTGGAGACTGCTCAGGCCTTGAAAGAAAATCACAAGGAACTCTTCTTCTTCTTCGACGCCTAAGGCCATGCACTTTGGTTCTTCTGAGCTGCAGATTGATATTTAATGACCAATGACTTTGAAACTGAAGCAAAAAATTAATGGTCAACTTTGGCATACTCTCTTCAGGGTTTAGGAGTGTGTAATTCTTTATAAGAAGAAATCTTTGCCAGATATTTAAATCTAGTGTTGTCCAATGAATCAATCACTAATAAAAAATTCTGGAACCATTATAATTTTAAAAAACAAACCATGCATTAGACTTTTGCATCACTTAATGTAGCAAAGAAAGCACTGTTTAAATATTACTGGCTTCATTAACTGAAACTAAATTATGTTCAAAAGCAAATGCATCAATTTCATCCTGAGAGACATCTGACTGGTATTTATTTCTGCTACTGAAATAATTGTAAAGTGTACTGTCATTGTTAATTTTGGTCTTGCTGTCAGAAAAACTTGTCATGCTCACTGTCCATTGTTCTGATGGACAGGAGAAGTCTGGAGCTGTGTTAGCAATGAGGGAGAGATTTGCTGAGTATTTCCATTTAATGGGCATTTTCATGGACAGCTTTTATAAATATACAGCCACCACGAAACTCAGTTCTGCAGAGTACTAAAAGATACTCTAGATCTGTAAAAGAAAATAAGCACCCATACTCACCCTACTTAATCCTGAATATTATATAATCATTTTTCTTGATAAGGTGAGAATCTGGTGATATAATAGGCCTTTTAAGTCTATGTACTCTTTGAAAGTAAGGATTCCAACATGAATACGTTTATTATTCTTTCTTTTTGCTTTTGCAGGTTGTCTGTTTTCATGCCACTTTTGAGTAACTTAATTATAGTGTGACTATACACTGCTATGCATAGTTGAAAATGCCATACATAAAAGCTTGTTTTCTCCTACAGGAAAGCAATGATTAGGTTCTATTTTAAATGAGGTTTAGTGTAGTTGGTGACAGTTACTTCTTCAGATATCTCCATATTGTTGTAAGATCAATACTTCATTGATTCTAATGATAAGAAAGCCACTATTAGATTTCATGAAGTTGTTAATTAGCAAAGTACCAGTAGAGTTTACTGAATCACGAGGGTTTTATTGCTTAATTATATGCCTAACTAAGCATATCCTCTGTTCTAATTAGTGGAAAATGAGTTAAATATATATAGAATATGGCCTACTTCTGTACGCAGTCACAGTTTAGCTAATTTTCTTTCATTTCCAGTTATTATATCAACATTATAAAATATTCAACACATGTATTTCATAGATCTGGTACCATTAGTGTCAAATTTGTTGATGCAGCTTAACTAATCTAGAAGTAAGTTTAGAAATTAATGTTAATACACTGTTTATGAAGGCTGCCAGCACTTTAACAGTAAATAAGGCATATTAATTTCAAGTGCTCAAATACAATTACATGCCAATGTGAGACATATTCAACAAGACTGAAGCACAGAACCCCCTCTTAGTAAGAGCATGATTCTTCAACTATAGAAATATGGGCAACATCCACAAAGGATCCAGAAGTCTCCCACTAGCAAGGGTTGTGCTTGGTTAAATTATACCTGTGAGTTAAAAAATAGATTTGTTTTTCCTGAATAGGCTTGATTAGCTGGTGATTAACTTTGAGCAGCATCTAACTCTCTATCAGCCTCAGCACAAGGTGTGAAGGAAGCTGAAACCTGAATTCTGCCCACTCTGTGTTGGTTATGGCTTCGGGGTTTTTTCCTGGTTTTATTTTGTTTGGTTTGTGAACAGTAGGATTTTCAGCTGATCATAGTTCTGAAATTCAAGCTCTCTTCCTGATTGTGCTTCATTTACTAACCTGTTAAATCCGAGTATCCATCCTAGAGGATACTTATGTAGTTCATGCAATAGTCTGGGTACCTTTGGCAGCTGTCTAGAAGTTACATAGGAATTCCTAAGTGTAATCAGTGAATGAGGAAAAATTATGGGGACAAAAGAGTTCATCTGCAGCTCTTCAAACCAAAGGTACCACCTCTGGCCTGGAAACTGCCTGAGCTGCAGATCACTGAGGGCTGAGATATGGATCACAAGACATGTGCCTTTTTCTCTTAGAAATTCTTAGGCATTTGCTGCTAGAGAAAAAATCCCAAGCATCACAGTGTAATTAATGCACGTCAGTTCTGCTGCTGGATATGGATAATGTGTGGTCTCCTGTTTCAGTCTTAAATCCATAAATTAATTTCTCTATTGAAACTGAAATCTCTTAAGTATCAGGTCAGAGGGAGAGTGAGTGACATGCCAGAAATTTGTTCAGTGGGAATTGATGCAGTCAGCTTGAGTGAGGAGTGTAAAAGCAGTGGTGTGTAGATAACCCTTGCCTGAACGGCACATAATTCCTGACGAAGGGGAAAAGGTTTTATGGTGTTCTGGTTAGCCCTCCAATGATCAATAAAATCAGTTCTTTGGAGCATCCTCTACTGCAAATTGTCAGGGCAGGCCTCCAAAATGGCTCACTTATTAAAACTTTAATATTTTCTCACATTCTCCACCTCTGGCATATTCAGGGCTTTCTTCACACTAATTCTATGTTGGGCAAATGCGTAACCTGGTTCTGGACCAGCAATGGGAAATTGTGATGCTGTCTCGCCATAAGGATTTCTAGACAGAGATTCTAGACAGAGAGCAATGAGCCAAAACCTAAGATCAAAGAGCAGGTGACCCCTGCTCTGGACAATGTCCTGAGCAACAGACTTTGCTTAACCCTGCTTTGAGCAGCGTGTTTGCAGAGGAAGATCTCCAGAGGTCCCTTCTGACCACCATTCTGTGACTGTAAAGTGATGTCCATCAGTGTGTGTGTCAAAGTGAGTTTTCTAGGTGTGGCAGAACATCTGCCAGGAGCACAGAAATAATTTAGGCTCCTCCAGAGAAATCAGTTGCTCATAAGAAACATCTTGAGATATATGGGAAATGCCTGTGGGGAGATAGGTAACTCTGTTATTGTCTGCTGGCAATAACACATTCCTGCCAGTAGTTTTACTGCCATCAGTCATATTTCCCTCAAGTGTGCTCAAGGGGCAAACAAGTCTTGAATATCCAGGAGTCGACTGATGTACTTGGGTAGAAGCAAACTTCCTCAGGAGTGACAACTTTAGACACTTAAAAATGGTGCCATGAACATACCTCTGCACTGCCACCCCCACAAAAAGCATTTGAGGAAAGTGGAACAATCTCTTTCTGCATAAATCTTGTTTGCCATTAGCTAGGTTTCAAGTTTTGCAACAATCCTGAGTTGAACTGATCTGAAACACAGTGGAAACTTACATGCCACAGGAATTTCTTAAATTATCAGTGCCTAATATGTTTTTATGCAAGCTTCACATTGCCAAGCTAAAAAACCTCTCTAGAATGTCTCATAATGACCAACTCTATATATAACAGGAAAGCTCCAACTCCCTTCCAGCGTGTACCTTTCACAAAGTGACCAATGTGCCATTTCACAAATTCTCAGTGGCATTTACACTGCTCCCCCAGCACAGCCCTGTCCTAAAATTCCATGGTTAAACTCAAATCAAAGGGCCCAGCAAGCTGAGCTGGTGCCAGCACAAGAGGGAGAGAATGCAAGCTTGTAGGTTGGGAAGGAAAAGGAAAGATAAGCATTAAATCAATTTGACCATGGGACTGTACTTGAGCTCTAACAAACCACACAGTGCACTGCTATTCAAAGCTGTGGTATAAATATCTTTAACGTGTGTCTAAAGCACAGGTGTATTGGAAAACAAGAGTCTATCTAGCAGGGGGACAGACGCCCTGCACAGCACTGGGTCTGTACCAGTCAGACTCCTGGAGACACATCCATGCTGTGCCCATGTTTCCCTGTCAGCACCAGGGAAGGGTGGCTGTCAGTCCAGCTGAGGGACGGGCTCCTCGCCGTGCCTGCAGTAGGGAAGCTGGGGCCCCTTGTTCTGGTGAGTGCATCTGCAGGTTGTTTTCCATTCTCTACCTCTTGAGCATCCTCTGGGGGCTCCTCTACACTTCACTTCCAAGATTTTCCCAGATGGCTGCTGGGCAATCCAGATGTTGTTTATTTATTCATTTGTCACTTTAAAAGCAACAATACTGAAAAGGGAATAGAATGAGACAAGTGTCTTCTCCATCCAAGGAAAACGAAAGGGACCTGTCAGTTTCCAGCATGTGCTTTTTTGAGGCTGAGAAGGTTGTCACAAAGTGTTGCTCCTCTCCTAAAAGCATCTTCCCATTCTTTTGCAACCAGAAGGCTTCTGTAGTGAGAAGCTGGGCTTTAGAATTGTCGTTTCTAAAGAGGTGTCAGCACTGTGTGGCTCAGCAGGAGCTATTTACATCTTGCATCTGGGAGCCTTCCCTTTGCTAATGGTTAGGTTAACAACAGCTTTGTGGCAACCTGTGGTTCATTAAGGTCTTTGGAGATCCTCTGTGAGGTATGACTCTGCTCCAGGTGGTTCTTCCATGAAGTTAAAATACATGTATTATGTAGACATGCCAAAGTCACTACTAAATCTATATTTTAATTTATGTCGCACTGAATTTATATACAAAACTGAAGAGTGTTGTCATTTCATCTTTGGGAACCTCTTTCAAAGGCATAGTTATCAATCTCATACTGACAGTCCTGTCAGAACACAGAATATCTTATTAATATTGCAGAGAAACCAGTATTTATGAGATCAGCCTTTTGCAAGGGTTCAAATAATAGTGAGTGAAAAAAACTTAGGTGCAGAAGTTCAAGCATCAACATCCTTCCCACTGGGGCATTCAAGGCCATTCAGTTCTCTAGGGCATTAAAGACCTTTTCCACCACATTGCTACACTGAATAATGAGTCTCTCAGAATTGCACAGTTCCTTCAAAGTGTTGCTAAAGAGATGGAGGAGGATTTGGGCTGCAATCATTCTCTTTAATGATATTACTATAAAGATTGTATCTCTTGTCTGTTCTTTGTCAGAAAACATTCTTACAGCAGATACATTTGTCACCCAAGATCAAATATAATAGAAAACCTGCACATGCAACACACAGCTCTCTCTGGATGGGATGGAAGTGTTCAAGCAGAGACTGTGGCCCGTGACATTGCAGTCTCGACGCTGTGGCTCGTTTCCTAGACTGGAAATAAATGTGTTACTACCTGAATGAACACATGTCAAAGAGATGGTCCAGCCTTCCATTTCATTGGCTCCTGTGGCATCTGTAACAGCCACACTTCTTGCTTTGCTTACATGTGCCAGGTCTGATATATTTGTATTCTCCCTGCCACCCATCTTAGAAGCAGTTGGAGTAAATTTCTATTCATGTTTTTTTTGCTGCAAAATTATTCATATTCATTTGTTGAAGCATCTTCTAGGAAAGCTCACAGGCTTTGACAGGATGGAGCTCATTAACTTCCACCCAAGCTGAATGTCCGCTTACATAGTAATGTCAGTTTTCTTTTACCTCTCTGTGCCCAGTCCCATCTTTTAGAAAACCAAATGCTCAAAGTAATTTTTAATCCATGAAATCACAACAGCTAAGAATTCGGCCCCAATGCATTTCTCCAGTAGGAGCTATTATATAAGACACTGCAAATTGTGGGCTTGTTCTCTCACTGCCTCAGAGGAAAAAGGGTCTCTTTAAGGAATTGTAGCAGAATTTAAAATTCTAGTAGTAGAATTTAAAAATTTAAATTGTGAGAAAATTCTGGCCAGCATTGAATTTTTTTAACTTTAGATTATCAGAAGAAATCCATCTAATTGGTAATTAAAAAGAGTGATAGCAATGGTGAAGGAGGCAATGAATAACAGTACAAAAAAAGAAACAATATTTCTTCTTTTTTATGCACATAGGAGGCAAATCTGTAAGACAAAAAATTGGAAATTTTTTTTGCATCCATATAATCCACTCAACTTTCTCCCAAGTGACATATTTAACAGAAATTGGTTCACATTGATTTAAATGTCCCTCTCCATTGGGCAGAGATTTTTTTGGTTTTACAAAGACTCGTAATGAGCTAAGCAACAACTGAAAGGGGAATATAAGAAAAGATTTTAAAAATATTTTCCATTACTCTGTTTTTTGTGTTTCTCACATCTTTCCTTGTGATGCTTGTAATGCTTGTTCTTAAGATGGGATTTTATTCTAGGAAGACTTTGTTACTTTTATGGGCACTTCAGAAATAAATTTTCTCAAGTCTGTGGTTTCTGTTCCTTTTGAAAAGAATAATTTTGCTGCATTATCCTGATTCTTGGAAAAGTCAAAGCAACATTGCCAGGATTAGGACTAATATGTATGCAGAGCATCTGAACCAGAGGTTTAGCACTCACATGAACAGGAAGCTGGTACCAATTCTTTGGCCTTCAGCAGCAACCCAATAAGGCTTGGCAAATGATTGTTTTATAAAAATACTAATAGATTTTTAGTTTACACAGTGGAGCAAGGAGCACTGTTTTGACCAAGTCTGCACCAAGAGGGGGCAATTTTTCCTTTTAATGAAAATTTCTAAAACGGAAAATATTTATGTAAGTATAACACTAGAATCACTTTGCATGGATGTGTTTCTTCTCCCATGTAAATCACCAGGGATTTACTGTGAGTATGAAATTGTTGGTCTTTGAAACCTTCCTCTCAAATATGGAAGATGAGATTTGTTGCCTTTTATTAGTGCTCTCCTTCAAGAGGACAGGAGAGTTTGTGTTTGCAGAGCAGTGGGTGCTCCTGAAGAGGTAAATGCATAAGCTCAGCCAAGCAATATTTGCAAGGCTGCCATTTCTGGGCCTTACTTCACATATTCTCTGTATACATGCCAGGAGTTAGAGGAAGTTTTCCTGACCATGGAGCAGATTCTTAAAGGTAAGGTGAGAGGGGAGGTAAAGTGGCATGACTAAACTTTTCCATTTCTGCTGGTAATAGCTTCTAGTCTTGGTCCAGTACCCTGTGATCCAATTTCTAGGTTATGGTGTGTGTATGATATATATTTTTGTCATCTCAGAAGCGTGAAAATACTTACGAAGGGGCTGAAGAACTTCATGGTGACTGGAAAGTAATTTTTTGTAGTGATGAGCACCCTGAGGTTTATAGACCTAAGCGTGGTAGAAGCTACAGGTGAAATAGCTGCATATGCAGATTAGGAGAGTTATTGAACTTGCTGATAGCCCCAGCAGGAAATAACCTTGTGTTCAGGTCATTGTTAGTGACATGATAAGGCTCATCTCCTGAGTTGCTCTCAGCATCATTCAAGATTTCAAAACCTGTAACTGTGCAGGCTGACTTTCTGAATGGCCAGTCTGGAAGCATTTGGCAAAATTTTCGCGTTGGGCTTGCTGTAGGTGCATTAAAAATCTTTGTTGTAATCTGTGTCTGCGTGAGTGTTACAATGTTAACATAAGAATATATTTTGCAGACAGTATTCTGCAAATAAAAATCACACATAGGAGAGGCACAAAATGAGCATTGGGTAAAATGTGTTCAGAAAAACGAACTCCACAAAACTGAGAAGGTAATGGAGAAATATTTTTTTAAAATGAAAATTAAACCACATGTTATTTTTCAGAAATACCTGCAAAACTGGTGCTAGTTCCATCAAGTGATGGTAGGTGATAGACAGAGCTGCTTTATGTCAGCAATGAGAGCAATCAGATTCCCACAAGACAATTCCAGGCTGATCTCTGCAACAGATAGGGTTTGGCCAGCCTCCAAACCAATTTCTTTGTAAAAATGCTTATTGCATACAATGTCAGAAAAAAAGTTTAGCAAATCTCACTTTCCCTTTTAATTTGTTCCACAAAGGATATGGTAACTGAGGACACAGGGGAGAAGTCCACAGCCCTGTACAAATCTGAGTGCCTTATACATACATTATTTATATTGCAGACTGAAGTGGAATTTTGGTCTGTTGGGCACTGAATTTTTACAGTAAAGCATAGAGAAATTATTCAAACCAGGTGTTTCTGTAATTGCAGTGCCCTGGGGACAACACTGAGAGCAGAAGAGATCCCAGATTCACCCTTTTAGCTGAATGATGCCGTGGTTTAGTGCTGGTACACAAGGCGATAAAATAAATTGCAGTGGAAAACAAGGCAGACTGGCTGCTTCAAACTGCTGAGTTTTGATTGCACTTTGTGCCTTTATCCTTTGTTTGTTTATGTTCAGGCCTTTATACCAGGATAATGGTAAGAGGACATGAATCTGGTCATTAAAACTGAGAGAAAATTACTTGTAATGGCTAAAATTCAGCGCAAGTACGACGTGCCCTCTGCTCTAATCACTGCCCTAAGGCATGGTATAACACTGACACCCCAGAGCAGGGTTATTTGCCTCCCTACTCTGCACAGGGAGAAAGGATAGGAAGAGGAAAGGCAAAACTGAGGAACCAAGTGTTCCTTCATAAATTTTGAAACATCAAGTACCACTCCCATTTAAACAGATTTTAATGCATTGCCACAGAGCATACTTGAGCACAGGCAGGGCTGTTTAGTGCGAGTCTGATCTCCCCTGGAAAGGTAAAGTAGACATTTTCTGTGATACCAATGTCAAATTGAGTGTGGGTGTACTATTTTTTTTAAAGGGAAGATTTGCATATGACCCACAGTATTGCTATGCCAATGATGTCTTGGTCTTTTTAATAACGTATTTATTAATCCCTTTAGTGACAATAATATATCTTGGTGGAGTTTTTCATTTGATGCCACACCTGTGTCTTCCTGAGAGAATAGAAAATCTCTGACTTTTGCCATCTGTTTCAGACAGTCAGCCTGTGCTTATAATTTCTAAGTAATATTTGAAAGGGCAGAAAAACAGAAAGCAAGAAATCCACGCAAATAAGTCTCTGGAATACAAGAGAAGAGCGTTAACCCTTCCTAAGTTCAGCCAATTGAATTCCAGATCTTACAAGTCAGCTGCCCAGATAGGTCATCAAGCTTAAAATGAATCAAAAATTAAGTCAAGTCTAATTTAGCTGCTGCTGTTAATATGGTTTTGGCTTACCTTAGAGAGTCTTCTTGAGTATCCTTTAATTACTTAAATGCTATAATTTATTTTGAAATTAAATTATAATTTTTTTTTTCTATTTCAGAAAGAGTTAATATAGAAAAAAATATTAGCCTTTAATACTAGGGCGAAACCTGTGTTTAGGGAACAACCACAGAACATGCAGAAAATGCAAATGAGAGAATTCTTACAGCTGCCACAGCATTCTAAATGTAGGGAGGCTATTGCTTGGGCCATCTTCTACAATCTGTACCTCTCAGATATCCAGAATCAATAAACAGAGGCAAATATAGTGAGCCTGAGGCATTTAACAAACAAAATTTATACACCGAAGCTTAGGAGCTGGGGGCCTGGCACAGTGCAAATTTTTACATTGTCTTTTTTTTATCTTGCTCTCTGAAGAGCAAGTGAAGAATATGGGAGGAATATGTAAAGAAGAACGGATAAGTAGCAAGAGAATGTGAATATTAAAAAAACCCCACCAAACTAAACAACAACAAAGAACCCCTAAAGAGAATGAAATAAAAGCAGGAATCAAGGCTGCAAGATATAAAAATACTTAGAGTGACAACAGTATCTCACAAACAGTGTAACAGTGAAAGCAAATAATGCTTTCTAAATGAAAAGTATATGTGTTTTCTACTCTAAATCTAATTACAATTTTTTTCCTTTGCCTCACTGACCTTTTATGAAGAAGAAATAGTTCATTTTTCTCAGCAAGTTCTAGGACTGATTGGAGCTTCCAGCAAAATATTTTAAAATGTACTTAATTTGAAGTCCAGCTGTAATGGAGTTACTCATATGCTTACCATTAGGCATGCACTGAAGTGCTTTGCCAAATTAATCCCAATATTTGCACCTTTCGTGTTTCCATGTGCTGATAAGGACTTAACCTTTTAACACATAACACATTGTGTTTACATATCATGTGAAATACAACTGCAGGGATTTAACAGGTTAAATTTTATTGCAAATAATGAGGAATAAATCAAACCCAGGATGCAATGGGAGCTGCTGCCTTGGTGCTCTTGATGGGAATCAGCACAACCCCCCATGTAAGGAGTTTTTCTCTGGCATGAAGGTTCTGTGCCTGAGCCCCAGATTCCCTCCTTGCTGAGACATAGTCTGTGTTTATGGTGATTGCAACATTAATATGCAAACCATGCAGGTTGTGATAAATAGTTCCCACAGCTCTTTGCTAGGAGAAATATTTAATGTCAGAGGAAGGTTCTAACAGTGAGCATTCTTTTAAAAATACTGCCCATAATTCTGCTGCAACCTTCTCAGTTTGTGTATGTAAAACAGTGTCCTATTGTTTGTTAGCTACAAATACTGTGTTATGTATATTCTTCTTACTCCCCTGAAAAATCACAACCCATATATATTCCAGAGAGACCCATTTTGGAAGAAACAATAACATTTACATTGTACATTCACTTAGAAAGTGTTACATTGTGAGTGAACTGTATTTTTTTCTGTTTTAATTGGGAAACTTTTGTAGCAGAAAGTTGTAAAGTACCGGGATTCTAAAATAACCATAAAATGTATAAAAATGTCTGGAAGCCCATTGCCAATGAATCAAATGCTGTAATCAACCCTTTTTAGAACCTTGTGCAATGTCTAATTTTAAATTAGAAATAGTCAAGCAGCTAATTTCCCCTTTCCTCATTTTTATGCTCATCAAAATTCAACAGTGAGGAATAAACTCTTCTTTGGATGACTTTGGCCACAGACTGGATGTTCACATACCCCCCTGACATCATGGGCTGTTGTATCCCAGGGCTGGGACACAGCTTGAGGAGATGAAGATGAAAGGAGCTGTGCAGGTCCAGACGCTGCTTGTACCTTTGTGTTTGTATCTGCACAGCTGCCTTCATCAGCCAACCAAAACATTTTTAGGCTTCAATTTCAGTAGTGTCTATAAGATGCTGTAGAATTTACTTTCTCGGTGTTTTACTGAAGTGCATATTGGAGTGGTTTAATAGGTTATTTGCAGCTGTCAGTTTTTGCTGCACTTCAGAAAACACAGCTATGGTTTAAAGATCTTCGTACACGTCTTCCTACACCAATACCTATTGGTGCCTTATTTCAGATACCCATTTAAAATATTCCTGATATTTTATTTGTTTTGGGCTTTTTTTCCTAGAAAGTGATGTCTTACAGATATGCAGTAAGAAGCCAGGAAGAACATTTACATTCTCTTTCAATTTTAATCCTCAAAGGGCATTTGGCAGGAATAACTGGAATAAAAGCTTTCCCAGTTATTTCTGTTTGTTATATTGGTTTCTTGTCAACAGCTTTGGTTCTGTCTTTTGGCTTTGCTTGAGAACTTTTTTTATAGCATGTTAACTCTTCAGTTGTCTCCAATAGCTTCCCTGACTTATGGGAATGTTAATCCCAGTGCATATGCATTAATTAAGAAAATGTGAAACCTTAAGGAAAAAAAAGTGGTTTTGCTCAGATTCCTATTTGATGTCAATGAAAAAAATTCACAAAAATGCAATTTTTAATGCTTATAACATTCTTTTAAAAACTTTTAGTTTTGCTTCCATGGCCTATTTTAAGTAACATTAATATTTATCTTTTTCTTTAATCTAAGCCAATTAAGGACTATGATTGAATATCATGAAATTATAAATGCTTCCTGGGTGAGGATTAGCACAAGTAGCCCAGCCTGCCTCCACCCCAGAGAGCATGAAAATCCAGGGGTTTTCCTGTAATCAGTGACTTATAAAATCAAGAGGAAGTTGAAGCCAGAATTTTAGCAGACAGAGTCTAGACAGGTCTCATGTATCAATAGAAAGATGAGATAAATATTAGAGAAATATTATTAATCCTAAAACAAGATCCAGTTGCAGCTGTTGGAAGAAGTGATTTTATTCAGACGCTTGTAGAAGAGTTGTGTAGTGAAGCAATGATTCATGTCACTAGGAGCCCCAAGTGCCAGGTATTTTATCACCTTCCACACGGAGTTGCTTCCAGAGGTAGTAAATTGTTCATTTAAGCTTCCTTTGTTGGCTATCATGCCTTTGATTTCTTTCTTTAATTAAATCATACAAATTTTCTGGCTGTTTTTCCTTTAACCACCTTCAATCTTTTAATGTTGATGAGCAGAGAACAAATAAATGTCTGAAAAATATACCTTGGCTGCAAAGCCAGCTGCAGTAAATCCTGTGACAGAAATACCAAGTTGTACTCTGAAGGATATTTATTGCATTTACCCACCCCAGAAGACAGCTCTGAAAACTCTAATCTCCTAAGAATCCTAGATTAGATACAGTAATATGATAGGAGAGAGAGAAAAAGCATCCAGGAATGGATTTTCTTCAGTGTTTTGGACCTTTGGTAAGCAATCTCACTGGCAGCTACTATGCTTTAAATGTGCCAGCAGTATTTCTGTAATTACAGTCTCTGGCTGTAAGTTCTATCTCACGTTCTATCTGGTGTTATCTATTAATAAGAGAACCTGTGTCCATTATTCTGATTGTTTCTCTTTCAGTAATGCAGTGTTTCTTTAATGCTGCTTCTCTTCTTACTTACACCAAATTCCTGTTCATTTTAGCAGGAACAAGGAAAAAATTAATCTCACAGAACTTAAGAGACTTCTAATTAGTTAACTATAATTAAAAATAAAATCTGTATTTGGTATTGAATGTAGGACATAACTAACAAATAACAAGGACATACCTGGTTCTGTATCGCCAGTCAGTGATCCATATTCTCTGTGAATAAAAAGTCTATCAGGACACAGACGGTAAAATTCTGAATTTTGCATTTTGAATGAATTTGTAGAAGCTTTGACATTTATTTTGGCAGAAAGCAGTTACTTAGAGTCAAGTTTTAAATCAGTAGATGTTCTCATGAAATGTTTTCAAGGAATTAAAGGCATTTTGAATGAATAATTTACATTTCAGTTATGTTTTAGAATAAATTACTTTTGAATGACTCATTTACTAGATAGAGTATTTTTAAGATTTGTATTTGTAGAAATTTTTGATAGACATTGCAATAAGGTAGGGAATGGGAATCTTCAATGAAAGCTTAGTATGCTTTTCATATCTGGCTCAAAAAAATTGATTTCATATTCCCTGATTACATTTTCTCTAATAATCTGGGAACCTAGAATCTGTTTGAAGAGCTGAACACTGAGCTAAGCGAAAAGTTGTGGTATAGCTGTAGTTATGTCTGTTCTCTGGATTGTGTTTGCTGTCCCCTGTGATTTCACCTGTCACAGGAATGTGATTTGGCAGGGAGTTTGCTCTTTAGAAGGCCATAAGTAACTCAATGATATGTAAGAACGATGTGACAGTTTTGATACAGTGCTCTGTAATTAGATGTTGGTTCAATTTTCAGTTCAAGTCAAGCAACATTCTACCCTCCACAAATCTTGTAGAAATGCATGAGCTAAAGAGTCTGTGAAGTGGGAGCTCACTTTCCTGACAGTCAGGTGACATTCAGGAGTTCAAGCTGGATCTGTATCGGTGCAACTGATAAATCTTTAGTAACTCTAAAGACTTAGTGGGAGAATATTTAGGTTGTCTTTAACCCTTTCTACAATATGAGGTGCATGATCCTTGTTTTGCTGCAGGTACATCTGCTGGGGGGTGTGCAATGCTCAGGTACAATGATTACCTGAGCACATTTGAATATGATAAAATGAATTTCTGCTTTAGCTCTACATTTAAAAGGAGGCAATTTCATGTTGTCCAAATCACTTTGAGCTGAAGAGTTGTGGTGAGATGCTGCTACTCATCCATTTTCCTACAAGGAAAAATGGACCCATCACATATTTACAGGTAAAGTTACTGTCTGTGAAATATCACTGGTCACATAAATGCAACTCTGTGGTAATTCCAATAGTTCTCTTTCTAATTAGTGATCCTTGATATCCCAAGATACCTGGATGTTGCCTGGAGAGAGGAGCAGAGGTTGCCTGTTGTTATTACTTTGAACTTCAAGAATTATTTTCTGACTGACTCTGATTCTGACACATCATTATTAAATTTGCTGAATATCTAAGTCATCATCTCTGGCATGCCATAATGAAACTGTATTTATTCACTTCATATACATTATTCTTCTACTTCGCATGTGCCAAGTCAAACACACAATAGGAATAGTTCTCCAAAAATAATGAAAAAATGGCTTTTTATGGTCCTTAATGGCTAGCCTAGGAACACAAATAGACAAGTTTTCAGCTTACCACTCTCGAGCACTGACCTTGGGCAAGTGATTTAATCTTGCAGGGACAATTTTCCAGCTTTAAAATGAGTATCTGTTTTCCATCCCCTTCCTTTTATCTGGTCTAAGTTTTATTTCTTATACAAACAACATCCCTTTTACAGTCTTTGAAGCCTGAGGAGGTCTCCAAGCACCACTCCAATGCAAGTGATGGCCCCTGCTTTCTAAAGCCTGTTTTCTTTAGGTTGGAGGGTTGGCAGACAGCACTTAGTGCAAGTCAAAAAGGATCAGAGAGGAAGGCAACGGTAGATTTAAATGAGAAGTTTGTAGTGGGTGTCACTGTATGACAACCCTTCCACCCTTTTCCTTCCCTTACCAGGACTTGTTACAGGCGTAGTCACAACCAAGCCATGACCTCCTAAACGCTGCTCACCAGGGTGAGCATGAAGTCAGGAGAGTGAGTTGAAATTGTGAACTCTCACAGCTGAGACAGATGAGCTAATTATCATAGGAGACAGAAAAATGTCCAGGTGAAATATGAAGCTCTTAGTTTTTCTCATGGAAAAACAGCTTTGTTATCAATTCTGTTTGAGAGAGCAAGTGAATTGAAATAAAGTTGATGTCCTGGGCCTGTACTAAATTCATAAATGAAGAGGAAAACAACTATTTTATGTTATGTAAAGCATACGTGGTGTATTTGCTGTCACTGCTGGTTGTGAAGCTGTTCAGGAAAAGCAATGTTCTTTGACAACACTGTGTCCTGGAATTAAAGGATTATGGGAGCTCAGGTAAGTTTACCTTAAGAATTCTACAAAGGAATCTATTGAAGAAAGCAAAACCTGGAAATATTACAGTCTAAATTCCAGAAAATTCCTTAAATACAAGGAAATCTCAGTGTTTCCTGTGTCTACTCTCTACTGCATGAATAGTGTTGAATTGGTTTTATATAGGCTCTGTACCACTGCATGACTGTGACTCTGTAGGTTTGTGTAAAGTTGTACATAATAGCTTCAGAATTGTTGCCGATCATCTATAGAATGCTCTGAAAGCTGTACACACAGAAATCTAAACGCATATATAAGCAATGAGAATCAATTTAGGTCTATGCATTTACCAAGGTTTCTGGTCAAAGGCTGAGCTGGAGGTAGTTTAAATCTTAAGATACTTGTAGTAATTTCCATTTTCATTCTGTTACATTCTATTTGTTGGCCCATTTTGTCTGCACCTGTATAATGCAAAGGGCTTTGATTTTAGCTTTTCACTGGAAAAAATGCAATTTTTTTTCCTGATAAAAATTTCAAAGCAGAACTTTCAAGAACTTCTGAGGTTTTTACTCTGCCTTAATTGTCTCATCTGTAACACAAAGGTCAAAATAATACTTCATGAGCTGCTTTGAAGACTATGGGTGAAAAGATATTTAAATTCTGATTGCTAGTAGTGTTTGGGAAATTATGCTCTCATTCAACGCTTTCACAATGCATTTCCATTCATTGTTGGTTTAAATCTTATTGACAACAATCTTAATTGGTCTTAAATTAATTCTTTCCCCTGGTTATAAGATGGAAGAAAAGCCTAAGGATTATAAATTTTAGATTTCTATCTTTATTTGCATCTGAAATTGTAATGCAGTAAAGGATTCAGAGATGCTTATTGGTCATGTTTGATAAAACTACATGAGAATTCTTTTTCTCCTTCCAAGACAGTCTACTGCTTTTGTTATGTATAGTAAACCAAATGCCCTCAAAACAAACAGTTTTCAAGACTAATTTCTGAGATAAAATAATTCCCGGTGGCATCCCTTCACTAATGAGAATAAAAGGTGGTGCCCCAGAGACAACCCAGTGGAGAGCAGGCAGCCTCCACAATAGATGTATTCAAACAAATTTGCTTTGTAGTGCAGCTGAGTGGGAAACCACCCACCCAGCTACTCGGGTAAGAGCAGACAGCGTTTTAGAAGTGCTTTTACTAGAAGTGCAGACCCCTGGGTATTTGTGCCCTCACTTTCCTCTGCACCAGTCGAAAAAATTTCAAGAAGGGATTAAATGGATCGTGATTTCCATACATTTGATTGTGTGAAGTCCTTCGGGTCACCTCTAGGGATAAAGAGGTGGAATACACACAAAATAAAAGTAGGCAATGTAAAGGGCATTTTGGTCTGAAGCAGTATGAAGTCATCCTTGTTGAGGAGAACTACCTGCAGAGGGATTCTCATCCTTGGTGGATCCTCCCTGCAGAGGAATTCCCATTTGCTCGGCAAATGCACGCGGCTTCTTCAAGCTGGAAAGTTTAAAAACTTAAAAGAGCAAGGAGATTAACAGAACACAAGAAAACTTATTTGTTAAAGCTGCATATTTAAATGATGCTAGAACCTTTACAATAACAATCAAAGCAAAGTTATGCAGGAAAATTCGAGGTAATTCATTTATGATTCAGTTTAATGATGGAATTGCTGCTCTGTGCAGTTTCTAAAAGGAGAACATCATTACTGCTGAACAAGCACTGGCTGATTTTAAGGCAAGTTGCTGGAAACAAAATTTGTTTTAAATTAGTGAGCAGTTTGCAATATCTTTAAATACTGTTTAAAGTAAAGAATATATATTCAGCCTGCTAATCACTGCAACACTGTGGTACTTCAGGTGCAGACTAGTGAAGTTTACTTCAGTAATCCCAAATTTACCTTGTATAATATGGATTATCTGTTCCTCATCCAAACTGTGCTTCTGTACTTCCCACTATGGTGTTGCATTTTCATAATGATTCTGAAAGGAATTTAGAAAAATTCTAGTTTGAAAAGTGTGTGTTCAGAAAATACACAAAGGGTATTTTTGCATCTCCAGTGTTTCAGTTATTTTTCAGTGAATATTTATGCAAACTGTAAAGGTTTTCTGCAAATTAAGGAGTAGAAGTAGTGAGTGAGATTTTGCATCCCTTGTCATGATTAGAAAATATAATTAAGCAATGTGCTGTAACTGCTGTGAAAGGTAGGAATGCAAATGAAGTTCTTTAATTAAACAGTGTGCTATTTGATTCAAATTTTGATTTAGGAAAGCACTTCAATGTAGGCTTTGGTCCTGCTGATTTTGGATGTTATCTTCTGTACTTTTAAGGTATTTGTGTTCATGTGCACTTTACTACGTTGGGGGCAAAAGGATTGAGACCATGATCAGACTGCTTTCTGGACAGTTTTGGCTGTTTCTACCGTTAATTAAGGGTCTATTTTGGATTTTCGGTTAGAAGAGTTTTAAAAAGCACTGATTTCCGTAGGCTGAAATAGACTCTGCCAGCAGAGGGAAGTATTTCCGCCTCATTGTCAGGCTGGGGCTGGTTCTGCTCTCCTGTGGGGTTTGGCACCAGCCCTGCGGGTTCTGCCCCTGCAGAGGTGCCCGGCCCGGCTGAGCGGTGCCGGGGCGCGGGGCCCGCACGGAGCGGAGGGAGAGAGCACAGAGTGCTCGGAACCACGGAGGAGAGGCCACTTTGGAAAGCTCTTAAGCAGATAGCCTGGGAAGTTCTGAGAGGGCTGTGAGAATGATGGTGTTGTCGAGATCAGAAGGGAATGGTGAAGGCCGGGGTGCCCGGGGCTGCCCCGCGGCGGGGAGCGCTTCCCTCCGGGTCAGGCACGGATCGGAGCATCCAGGCCCTTTGCCACAAAGGGATGCTCTCAGTACCGAGCCCCAGAGCCGGTGCAGCACTTCACTAACAGGGATCTTCTTCCAAGGTGATTTTAGCATTGGTAACATGAACGTGTTCTTGAATCGGGTCTTGGCTCCTACATCGTATCTGAGGCTAGAAAGGTAAAAAGTAATGCTTCTGCACAGCTTTATTTGAGAGAACGGTCTTCCAGAAAACAAAGCCTGGAGAAGGATTAATCAAGATAATAAGCTGTGTTTACATCAAAGATAGCTGAAAATCAATTCTGTTTGCATTCAGTTTTGTTGATGGAAATATACATTATTTTATTAGTCAAATCGCGCAATTAATTACAGAGATTATTTTCTCTCTGGGGCTGCTTTATGACTATTACACTGCTTACAATTAATTCTAATGGAAAGATCCAACTGAAAATTCATGGTCACTTGTAAATTTTTATAACCTGATTATTGTTTCCGAGTGCCCAATGCAATGGCACTTGCTTCAGAAAACAAGCTTTGTGAATGTTGGAGGAGCACAGCCCATTGTTTTCCTGTGGCTTTGACCAGAGCGTGCTCTGCCAAGGCATTCCAGCCTTCCTGGATGCTGGTGCTTGCTCCTGCATCCTGTTTGCTGCTGAGGGAGCCGGGAGCACGGCACGGTGTGAGCTGCCCCGCTGCTGGTTCGGCTGCAGGGCTGTGCCATGTGCCTGCTCACAGCCTGAGCCCCCACGGCTGCTGCCACCCAAATCATTGATTAATGTACACTTTATCTATTGGAGACCTGACTGTAAAATGGAACTGAAGGCCACTAAAATACTGTCAAAGACAAGCTGCTAACCTCGCTTTAGGTGATCTTGAAAGGCAAACAGGGAGCTGCTGGCAGAGAAGGAACGGAGAAGAAATGGAAGGCTAATGCCGTATTCCTTTCATCCTGCTGTTAAATAGCCCTTCATGTGTCCTTCCAGTTTATTGAAAGTGTGGTCACTTTTGTAGTTATGAAGGCTGGCATTTCTGGAATATCATAATTCAGCTGTGACACTGATGTGGTGCTAGCAAAAGTCTTGCAATAAGTAAAGTGCTTATGATAATGTCTATCACCTCTTTCCCAAATGAGGTGGGAGGATTTTTATGAATCTTTCAATATTTTGATCTAATTTCAATAGTGAATATATTATTTATTCCTTTAATGGGAAATGTAATGAATTGGGATGGCTATTTTACTAGGACATCTGCCAGGGAATGGCTTTAGCTTAATGTGAGTGAGCAGTAATGGCTGCAGCTTACTGAGGATGTGTTAACAAATGTTCTACTTGGTGGAGATTCCCTTAACCAGTACCAAGAGATTTAGTGGTGATTAGTAAGATCTGAGAAGCTAAATGAGTCAGCCAGAGAAGTGAGATTGTAAACTCATATGGACTATTATACTAAATAAACCTCGAATGCAGCAAATCTTCCCATGCATTATTCACTATGGTGTTTTATTTTCTAAAATCTTGTCTAGGTTTCTCTTACTAATCTTTTAATATCCTTTTAAATTCCTTGGTCCCAAAAGCCTTAATCAAGTGAGTATTTAAGTGGTTGAAGGGATTAGGCCCAGAGCACATTATCTATTGCCATTATTTTAACAATTTTAATAATGTTTTCAAGTATTTCCTATATGACTATTTCAATTTTTGGTATAGTGCATGGGAAGATTCATTCCAATAAATAAAATGGATTGTCACTGGCAAATCAGGCAACATGACTTTGGCTTTTTTTTTACGTTTATGCTGAGCTCATAACTGTATTTTATGGCGTATTTTCAGTCAGTGCAGTTGTTATGCAGATTGAAGCTGTCTAGTGGAGTCTGCCCCAAGCTTGTCCTGGTCTGTGTCACCACATTTCCCTGCCACAGAGATGAGGGGGTGAATCTGTGTTTAAGCAGTGGGAAGAAGGGAGAACTTGTGGTTTTAGGAGGCAGTCAGTGCTGGAAAATGTTTGCCAGTCCTACATTACAGCTAAATCCTGAGAGGTTTTGGGTGTCTCATTTGCTACACAGATTGAATGAAGAATTTTTAATTAGAAGAGTGTCAGCTTGTGAGCATAAAGAGCAAAGCTGAAGTCTTTTAAGATACATCTCATTGTCTGCAGAACTGTGGTGGTCTCTTTTGAATGTGAAAGTAACAGGAAACTTGAAAAGCATGGATCAAAAGTGCATTGAAATATCCTGCTGGATGTATCTAGTCTTGATTGATCTTGAAATTGTAACTCTTACAAAGGATATAAAAGTTGATCAAATGAAATTACCATTTCATTTATCCTTAGTAGGGCTATTTTACATGACTGTGAGTAATTTCCTGCATTGTGACCGTCTATGATTATGGCATGAGTAAAGGTGTGACGTCTGCCAGATTTTCTTTTCACAATGCTGTTACTCATAATAATTCCAATGTGTATAAAAAGGTGTGTGAGGAGTGGGCAGCTGGCACAGCCAGCAGGCATCTGTCACACCTAGAGCCACACACACCTGAGGATGAATAAAAAGTGGAGGTTTTCAATTCTTGTTTTAGCTCAGTCTTTAGGAATGTGGGTAGGATTGGGCTGCCAGGTCCTCGGAGTCAGACGATCCTGGATGCAAGACTTTCTATCTGTGGACATTGAAATTGTAAGGGACCAGCTCAATATTCCAGAGCACTGCAGGACCTAGTGGATGTCATGGCAGGACCCCTCTTCACCATCTACCAAAGGCCTTGGGAGTTTGTGGAGGTTCCTGCTGGCTGGAAGGTGGACAGTGATATTCTAATTTACAAGAAGGGTGTGAGGAAAGACCTAGGAAATCACAGACCTCTAGTCTAACCTCAGTACCTGGAAAAATTATGGAGGAGATTGTACTGGGTGATGTTAAAAGGCATTTAAAGAACAGTGAAATCATCAGGCACTGGCACTTGTTCCTCTTGAGGTGTCAGTGCTCGGCCTGAATGTAAGATTCATCTCATCCTGGGATAGACACAAGGGATGACATGGGGCAGGAGCTGAAGGAAAGCGGTATTTAAAGGGTCCTTCCCTATAAGGTAGGCTTGGATTTTAATCTCTCTTTTGGGTTCCTAGTTGGGTTGAGCTTTGGAAACTGTAATTTTGGACTGGCTTTATCAGTGGCTTAAACATTTCAAACATCATAGGCACTGACCAAATTCAAGTGCTGAGGGCAAGTCCCCCTTGGCTGGGTAATGTCATTTGTTTTGCACCTGTGGCATCCTGGGCACCTCAGCCTTTGGCCCCAGGGCTGTGATTCCGAGCTCCCCGCAGTGAGGATGGCAGACAGAGCCTGACAGCGCTCCCTGCACTCTGGCAGGGAACAGGCTTGCCAGCTCTTGGCTATCTTAGGATATGAAATGAGACTTAGTCTTTTCTTTCATTTTGTCTGTCTCTTGCCTTCAGTAAGACAGAAGAGGAAAAGAGGCCTCTCTTTAAATGATGGATGTAGCTGTGCCTCTTATTCATGATGTTATTACTTTTCTTATGATCTTAAATAGGATGATACCATACAAAAAAGGCCAAAGATTAGAAGAATCATTAGCTTTCATTTGTAATTATAGTGCACTAGCTGGGTCTCACACATTGTGAGCGCTGTAATTTGTAATAATGGTGTACCTATTAAGGAAGGAATGAGTCATAACTGAGGGTATCTTTTCTAAGAATTACTTGCCTACAAATACAGGATGGAATAATATTCCTACAGTGGCTTCCCAGCTGCTTGGCAGTGGGTGTGTGCAAATCCTCTGTGCAGCCTGAAACAACAGCAGCTGGCAGTGCAATTCTTAGAAATATCACCAAAAAAAAAGGCCAGAAAAATAATGAGAAAGCTTTTGAGAAAAAGGAAAATGGAGGTCCAATAGTACCATCCCTCCAGGATAATATAATAATGTCTATAATACTTTTTTGGAAATCCTGCAGCTAAAATAAAATCTGATGCTGAATTGTGAACACATCAGTGTTCAAAGGCCTAGATAACTTTCCTTATTCTAAACATCACTTACTCCCTGACATTCTGCCTTCAACTTCAGCAAATCACAACCTCAGTGCCCAACTTTTATTCTTGTCCTTTTCTAAAAGAATATACTTCTAGCAAAATAGTTATTCAATACTATTTTGTATTTGCAACTTAGATTTTATATCTTTTTTTTTTTTGCCAGTAGGTGGTTTCTACACTCATGTTGTATATCAACTCCTAAAGCCAACAGATGCAAGGACAACTACTTGTGGAATTAGTCTGGCAACGAAAATGACTGTGCCAGGAGCCCTTACATGCTCTGCTCATTGCTGATTTACTAAATGCAGCAAACTTTAGAGCAATAAATGTCTGAGCAGCATTTTTGCCTGATTTTCCTGAGCATATTTGGAAACACAACATTCTCTTACGTAATGGGTTTAAATTATTAAGTGTGAACTTCGTAGTGAACTATGGAGTGTGAACCCTGAAAGACAAGCTTGGCTGGTTTAGTGACAAAGTCTGAAGAACATAATGCTTGTTTTGCATGCAGCATGGATACAAGGAGCCTGTGGGGAAAACAGATTTGCTCATTGGCTGATTCTGAATAGTGTTTAAATCTTCCTGAATTACAGCAGTCAAATACAGCATTTTCCAGCGAGTGTAGTGTCCTATAGAGAATTTGGATCCCTATTCCCTCATCAAGTTGATGAGTGCACTAAAATGCAAATAAAGATAATCTAATAGAAAGGTTGATTATTTCATCACACATGAAAGCTTCTTTGGGAGAATGGGAAGGAGTATCACATTTAATGACACAAAAAAATCCCAAACAAACAAACAAACACCCCCTCCCCCCCAAAAAAAAAAAAAAAAGAAAAAAAGAAAAAGAAAAAAAAAACCACACACACAAAAAAAAGACGTTTTGATTGGCCTAGCCATGAGATTTGGTTGCAGACCTTAAGTGGCAGCTATGTTAGGAACTTCTCCCAGAACAGAGCTAGCACCAGTCAGAACATAAATATGTGTTTTTAAATACAGTAAAAATTACATGCCCACCAAGAAGTCCTGGTTTAGACAATAAACCAGACATAGTACTTATGTGAAGTGCTTTCTTGTTAGGAGGTGTTTTGATCTCTTGCTGAAAAAAGCTGCAGTAACAAGAAAGACAACAGACTTCCTTGCATTTTATAGTTCAGCTGATTTAATTAAATTTCTTTCAACATGCATATGTAAATATAAGCAAAACCTGGAGGATTTAGCTTTCCTTAGTGCTTTTTGTAGGGGGAGAAAGAAAAGAAGGTGCCAGTTTCATTTTACTTTGGGTATGAATGCAAAGTCTTCTAAATGTTTTTCTGGTCCAATATCCTTCCTGTGACAGTGACCAGCAGTAGGCATAAGAATAAAGTTTAGATATAGTGATGCTAGCTTGGGTGGGCATTCTCTACCAGCCAATCAGGATTTGAAGAGTTTCAAGTGCACAGACAACTCATAAAGATACTCATCACTGAATAGTTTTAGTCCATTTCGGAATGGGAAGCAAAATATTGTGGCTGTCAACTTTTCTTTTTTTTTTTTTTTTTTGGTTGGACAAGTAAGACACTATGATACTTCTTTCACTTTTCCTCTTCTCAAATTGTGAAAATAGGTTTGATTGTCTTGATGACATGCAAAAAAGCCCCTTTTTCCAAGTGTTACAGGTTGTTTTGAGGAAGGGTGAAAAGGTTTGTGAAAAAGGTGCCTCAAAGCACACTGACTTTTTTTCCTGAAGTTCAGAGTCATAAATTAAAAACACCCACTTCTTGATGTAAGTTACTCTCCTGAAGTGTTTTGTTCAAGTCTCACAGATTCATAGTTCTGATGTGACGAGAATTCCCAGTGATGACTGGAAAGGGTGTCTTTGTTTCCTTTTAGAATTAGTAACTCCGTGCTGGGAAAATGGATCACTGTGGGTTTTGTTTTACTTCACTGTCAATAAAAGGTGTTCTACAGATGCTGTTGGGAGTGCTCAGGGGCTATACTTGCATTTGTCCTAGGAATGCTGGCACACCATGTTCTCAGAAAACAGTCTGATCCTTTGTAAGCCCAGTGAGAAAACCCAAACTGTTCTTCCAAAACAAGCTGTGTCACAGTCTCTGCCAGTTCTGCTGCACCTCCTCCTGGCAGTAATTAGATCATTTGTCTCATCTGGAGAGCTCAGCCTATTGTACTTCATACAGTAGTTGTGTTGAGTCCCACAGCTCGTGTTTGAATGGAGCTGACAAAGTGTAAACAAGGAAGGGATGGCAGGATCCTTGTTCTGGGCTGTCTCCTTAGCCTTAAACATTTCTATTCCTTCATGAGCTTTCAGCCTTTTCAAATCTGCAGGGTACAACCAGGAGGGAGTGAATGGCTGCAAGGAATCGTGAGCTGCATCCTGATCCTTGTCCTTTGTACAGCAGATGTGTGTGATTTGCAGGCAGGAGTGAGCTCCCCCAGGCTTCCCCAAACCCTGCGGGGCACAGCTGGGGCTGAGCTCAGCCCGGACAAGCCAAAGCTGGAGAAGAGCATTTGCTGCCAGGCTGTGAGCTGTCCCCACAGGCTCTTCATGTGGCTTCCAGCTCAATCCTGTGGCAGAGCCAACTCACACCTCCCAGCACGAGGGTGCGTGTGGCAAAGGCTTGTACATCCACAAATGCTTCCCAGTCCCCTCCTGCTCTGAGCTGAGGGTACAGATGGAGCCACATAAAGGACCAGGCTTCATTTTCCAGGCTGGTACCCACGTTTGCCAAAAGCACATTGAGCAATGATTCCAATTAGGTATCTGTTAAATCTTTAAAACTCTAATATTAAAACTCAGTATCATGCTGACTAGCTTGTTTGTGTTGTCTTTCTGAAAATAAATCCGCTTTTTTATTTCCTGTGTGAATATTGGTAGCTGGCTGCTTTGAAGAGCACTTACAGCTAAATGGGCATTGCACAAAAATTGCTGAATGCTTTCTATATCTGAGAAATTGAAAATAGACAACAGATCTGTATACATCAGAAATCATACAGAAATGCAGTGAAAAAGTTGTTGTAATTAAAACAAAAGCAAATAAAGACTAAAGAGCAAGGTCAGCCAGGATTTATGAAATTTCCTGACTAAGGTAAGCTGCAAAGAAATTTTCTCAAAAGCAGAGCAAGCTGGAATAGAGTTCCATTATGAGTAATGAGCTGCATGAGTGATATAAGACAGCAGAGGTTTGTTTTGAGTTGATGTAATACGATGTACTCATCGCAACCTTCCTGAACCATAAATGCCTTGTGATGCTTTGCTAGATAGAGCATTTCTCTAGCTATCTACCCTGCTATTTTTCATCAGCTGCTCTTACACAATGTAGAAAAAATGGAGAAGCTAACAAATTCATCAACTTCTTTAGTTTGTAAAGGCTGAACCAACATGGAAGTGGCTGTTAGAGAATTTCAGAGTATGGTCCAAGAAATTGGAATCTAAATGTTCATATATGTTGATAAATAATAACTGTATTACAGATATTTTAGTGGGTTTCCTAGGAGTATTCTTATTAATTCCAAATGCTCACATACATTAAATGTTTATGATTCATTTAGTGCAGAGATCCACTCTTGATTCAGGGAATGATCAGAGGCTGAATCTTGCTTGTGCTGGAAACTTGATGTGTGAGGCAGGCAGCCTACAAGTCATTAATACTGGGGCATGACTTGGGGTGTAAGGCTGATGTTTCCCTCAAAGAACCTGGGGGCAGCCAGCCTATGGATGAGTTGGTTGAAAAGACTGCGTTTAATAGAATCAATTCTATGGATAGTGAAGTGACACAAACAGTTCACAAAATCATTGCACAACACTGTGGTGTTATGCAGGAGATTTGAGGAGCTCCAGTGGAAGCAATGGCAATTCTTGTGTTAAGCTGTGTTCCTCATTTAACTGAAGATAATTATGCAAATAATTTGTATCACTGTTCCTTGGTGCTAAGGAAGAACTGCAATGCATTAGAAGAGATTCTAATCATTACCTCTAATTACATTGGAATGAGAATTACTGGAAATCTTCAAGAGGCAATTATTCTTTCTAGTATATTTAAGGCAATCAAAGCAAGAAATGCTGTGTTCATAGGTTAATACAAAAAGTCTGATGTAAGGAATATCTAAGAACTTTGAACCTACTGAAACCCTAGTGCTCTTATATTTTTGTCTTCTTCCTTTTGCCCAAAACCATGTAGGACAAGCATTTCAACTTAATCTTTGGTTGTTTAAAAACCCACACCTCCACACAAGGCTTCCATAGCTTGCTAAAATTAGATCTGTATTTTCTCACCTTGGCTTTCCATGACTTTATACTGGTTGTGGTTTTGCTGTACATGGCCCAGGTAATTGCTTGCTCCTTGTTGCTGTAGTTGTAGCCCAGAAAATGTGGATGTGGCTCTTTCAGAAGAGGTCCTGTCTGAAATGAGGACTCTGTTGGGCTGAACATTCTGCGCACACAGTTATGTGCAATGATTGCCTGAAAAAGCCATCTAATTATAATTAGTGCCTTTGCCAAGCATTGCTCTAAACTGTTCAAACTACTATAAAATAACACTATAACACAAGTTAAGTACCCCACACACTGATGGAAAGCTGTTGTGTTGGATTCTAAAGTAAAACTCTGAAAGCATTAATCTGAACATCTGAAACAGTTAAATGCTGAAGGTGAGGCCCTGAATGGAGCAACCCTCCCTGTATAATCAAACTTCTCAGTGATCTTACGTGAAAGATTTTCCCTGTCATTTGCTTTTAAAGAAAGAAAAGTGCTTGAAGAGGTAACTGGGAGCCTCAGCTCCGAGAACAGGCTGACTCAGATGAAATCTAACCTGATGTTTTCCAGAATCCCTATGTGTTCCAAGATAAAGGAGTAGTATGGAGGCTTTCAGAAGGCAGCATAAATAGTTCTGTTGGAAACTGAAAACTGTTCTCTACACATGTTTTCAGCAGCCTGTTACTGAGTGAAGGGTGGGTGAAGGACCAACCCCAGCATTATCATAGAGAAATGGAACCTGGAACCTGCAGTTCCTCTCATGGGCCATTACTGATGTCACCAACATCCCTGTCAGACTAATAGGTTTTTAATTTTATTTTGGTTACCCTGAAAGTTCAGGGTTTGTTTTTGTTTGTTTTTTTTCACTAGTTCTTCTTCCCACTCTACCTGAGACCCTAAGAAGGAAAACTTCCCAAAGAAATTGCCTAATCTTACCTCTTTGTTCCTCTCATGGTAACCCTGATCTCACCAAATGATCTCTCTATCTGTGTATCTACCTACTTACCTATGTGAGTATTGGATCTTTTACTGTCTTTTATTGATCTTTTATTGTCCCACAGCTTCCAAAGAAAAGTTTCTTAATGAAGCACCATGTCCTATTCCCTCTTTCCTTCATCTCCTATTGGGAGATTAGTACATGCATAATTATGCTTTCCTTGGTTTCTCAGAATCTGTTTTCCAGGTTCGGTTGTCATGTGCAAGGTTTTGGTTCCTTGGTAGTATTATTATAAATATAATGAACTCTCTGCCTAGATTTTAAAGAGCCAGGTATTTAGGTCCTTCTGGTTTGTACTGATTAAAATCTGGAAACACCACTGCACCTCGTTTGAGCCCTCTCTTTCCCATGGTTTGCCTGTTGCCGTTTGAGTTCTCTGTTCTCTTGTTCGACACTGCTTGCTTTAGTCATTGTATCAGATCAAAAAAGGAATTAGAGCATTCAGTTTCACGCTGCCATCTGTCATTAAATCCTGTTCCCCGTGTACTTCTCATTAATTCTCCCTGGGACAGACGGATCCTAAGGCTGTTCCGGGATCTTTAAATTCAGGGGAAGGGATGTATTGCAGAGGCCGTACTCTGGGAACCACTGAGAAAATTAAGGGATAATAAAAGTTGCCTTCTCTGTGGTTGTGAGATGGCAATTTGCTCCAGGAAGGAACACTAGCCCTATAAATCTGACTTACTCAGGCTCAGCCAGTGAGTGAACACGACTGTGTGCTGTCGAGACCTTGCTTTCCTTTCTCTCCTCCAGGGAGAATTTCTGTCCCTTCCGGGGCTTTGGGCCACTCTTTCACTTGATCGTTTCAGCACACTGTGCCACAAGAAACTTCACCACATTGTTTTGTCAGAGTGCCCAGCAGTTGCTCTTAATTTAGTGCTAATTTGTATGCTCTGCAGTGCTTTGTTTTTGAGATTTAGAATTCTCAGTACTTTTCTGTTAATTTCCTATGTAATAGGATTTTAATACATAGAAAGCAAATGATCTCTTTGGAATGCTTAAAGTCCTAATCTAGCTGTGTAAATCTCCCTTAGTATCTAAGTATTTCCTACTGTTGATAGCTACTTTTAAAGCATTAACTTTTTTTGTGGCTTTCATGGGAGTCTTTATTTGCATTTGGTGATGCATTAGACGTGTATGTGTTTGGATCTGTTACAGTATACTCTATCAGCTTATTAGCATGAATCTTTGCTGTATGTAAAATATGGAAGTAGAGAGCTGACTAGAGGTTTCACCAGCTGAGGTATTTCGTCTAGTGAGTTTATGTTAGCATGGCTGTGCTTCTGAAACTGTGACAAGTATTGGTTGGGAGGATTTCTTTTAATATCAGTGGAAGGAAGATGACCAAATCAAAAACCAAAATCAATTTCAGTGTGAGTCTTGCTGTTACCAATAGAATTTCAGCTTGATTAAAGTTAATTTTAGTGACTTTAAACAGAAGTTTGTAGTGATGCAGTGAACATTTCTCCCATCCTTTCTGCTGAGTTTCTTTTTTCAGTCACAGTCTCTCTTTGGACTCTGTATGTAATAAGAATGATGTATCATTACAATAATTGCTGCTGCTGCTGCCAGAATAGACACAAAATTATAAAAACAGCAAGGCGTAGTAGAATAGGACTGTGCCTGTTTCTGAGGAGAGTTCTGCTGATTTTTCTAGTGGGACCTAAGTTTTTTCCTTGCTGCTGGACCAATTGAGTCTCACCATGCAGTGGCACTGAACCCTGATGCAGCACTGGGCAGAGAAGAGATGCCAACAAGGTAAAATATGGAGGTAAAATATTAAAACTGGAGATGAGAATTTGTTAGGTTAACCCATAGTATAAATATGGTGACCATTAAAGCATTGTTTCTTCATATTAATAGCCCATTAAACACCTCAAATGCCTTTTTAATTGCCCTTTGCATACTGAATAATAATCAAAGAAATTTAAAGAAACTGCAAACAAATGACAAACGTTTTTACACAAAGCTTGATGACAAGAATCCGTTGATGGAGTAGTTGGCTGAAACTCTTTCCTTAAGCACTAAAACCACTTTTGCCAAATCTAACATTAAAGAAGACTTTGTCTAATATGTAACCATTATGTCTTTGATGTGCAGCCATGACAATGATCTGAGTGAAGGATTATGGCATAGCATTAAGCAGAGGAGAGAGCTGCTTTGAGACCACAGTATTAACCCACCACGGTGATCTCTGGAGCACCACGACTCATCTAACACATTAAGGACAAATTCAGGTTATTAAGCCTAATTAAATCTATTTTAACAGGATTTAGCAGCATCTATCTAGAGGTTAGCAGCTTGATTTAAATTTGTCTCGAGCCTGTGCCAGTGCCACGTAAGTCACTGAGAAGATTACTGTGCTCTTTGGTGGCCTTTGGATCAGACTGATCTGCAGACAGATGCTCACAGAGACATCAATGTCACAAATGGCAGAATACATATTTCTGCAGCCACCCTTTTGTCTGACAGCTGTTCCCTTAAAACATTTCTGAACCTACAAGTCTGCTCCCCAGTTAATGGCTCATAATGGAAATAGATAATTGTTGACTATCTCCTGCTGGGCAAAGCAATTCTTATGCTTTTTTAAAGAGTTATTTAACTCTTTAGTTTGCACTTCTGGAATACTGTTCAGAGCCCAAAAAGGGGGGCTCAGCGTCTTCCCTTTATTCAGAGTTAAATCGCCTGCCTGCTGAAATGCATAATTGTAATCCCTCTAAGCTGTTTCAGAGATAATTGTTTTTGATCTGTCTGAAATGTTAGGGATGCTTTTTGCTGTATTTTAATTTGTGCTGATGTTCTGTTGGTCAAAGTTTCCTTCTATTTTAAATCAGTGTAAAAATTAGGATATACGATCTTTTCCCTGTATTGATAATTGATACTGAAGAAAAGTGTCAAAAGGCTAGAGACAGCAAAATCCTCAAGAGTTCTTGTGTCAAATGGTTACACAGGATAAAGAAACACAAAGCATACCATCTCAGGTGTTTTTATTATCTGTGAAATTTCCAGTGCAAGTTACTCGGTAATTTCCTCTTAGAATGTAGGCCACAGGCATCATTTTTTTTGCCTAGAAAAATTGTGTTTAAAAACGTTATAGCAATTCTTTAGGAACTGAATCATCTCAATCACTTTGGAAGAGGAAATACAGCAGTCCTCAAAGAAGCTGAAGTCCAGTGCAGACAGAGTTCAGTTCACTCCTGCCTGCCTTTGCTCTGCTCTGCAAGCTGTGACTCTGTCCCTTGAACTTCCCTCTGTCAGGGGAGCTCCCCTGTCAGGAGGAACTTCAGAAATTAAAATCACATCCCTGCAGGGATAACTCCACAGAGAGCAGTATAGCCCCTGGATTTGCTGGCACAGAACATCAGGAGTAGAAATACAGAGGAACCCTGGTAGTCTTTGTAATTTGCTGTTTATATAAACTGGAATTTAATCACAAATGAATGGAAATGTGGGGTTTGAAGGTAAAAGATCCAATAGGTGCCCCAGTTTCCCTCACTGAGAGCTTTTCCCTTTGTGTCTTGCATTTGTGTAATTGGAAGTGCACTGTCCCTCAGAACCTGCAGAAGAGGTGCATGCATGCATATTCCCTTCTCAGGAGAAGACTGTGAAGTTTTTGATGGGTTTGAAATGAAATATCAAAAATCCCAAAAACCTCAAAATTAAGTGCTTTCACATTTTCATATTACCATCCCTTTTTTTCTAGCACAATATATAGAATTTAGCACAGATTCTCTGCTAATTTTTAGTTTGCCATGTTCACTTTATTATATAGAATATTTCTAATATGAAAAGCTACCTTTTAAAAATAAAATTTCTGGAGATTCCTTGTGTTTTCAAAGGGAGCCACATTCACTATTTTCATAGTTGGACTTGAACCAGTAGCTCTTCACTTACATGTTCATAAAATATCCTGATCAAAATGGCTTGGTAATCCTTGATTTGAGCACTTACAGAAAAAAAAAAATTAGCAAAAAAAATTTTTTTGAGAGCAGTGGATTGGAGTCACTGTCTCGTGCTTGAAAAGCTCCGGTAAAAATTTAGAACATTCTCACCTGCTGAAGAGGAATGACAGCATCAGGTTGGGATGCAGGCATGTAACTCCATAACCAGCCCAGTGTAAGGCCTGTTAGAACTCTGAAATGAAACCAGCTGATGTGCAGAGGAGGAGATGAACATGCACTATATCACAGGTATAACAAGAAATAGCATTTTAAATTGAAGAACTGTGGTTATTTTAAGCCATAAATTAAACATTCCCATTAAAAAACCTTGTGAAATACAATGTTACTTTAAATCAGAACAGGTTTCTTATGCCATAATTTTAGTTAGGTTGGAGAGTTTCAGCCTATCCTTAACATTCCTCATTGAGTTATTAAAGGTAGATATATCATTAGAGTTAACAGCTTTTCAATAAAAAGGTAGTTAATTCAGTGTACAGAATCTGAATGACTTCTCACTTTGAATTACAGTCATTGATAAAACCCTGGTTTGATATTAAATGCAAATACAGTTCCTACTTCAAAAAAGCTGTTACGGAAGATACCACCTTTCTGTCCAGAAATGTCTGCTACACTTCTATGGAAAAACGAATTGTTTCACTTAGTTATATCAGTTACAATATTACATTTGTGTTTGGAAATTTGAGTCTATGTACTATTGGTGTTTTTCCCACAGAAAACCAAAGATGTAATGCTGTACGTACAATTTTATGTTAGTTCTCATTACCATGTGTAATTGGATGAACGATTTAAATAGCATCTCCCAGTGAGAGGAAAAATAAATAGACCAACACACACAGTCCTTTGCTTTTTACTGTGTGTAAGTGGATCAGCCATTGATGAGATTTGCTTTAGTGAACAGAGAAGAATGTGCTGTATTTTAGAATAGTGTTTGCATGGACTGCTGGTAGATATTTGATTTGGATTATTGGTTAGCTGTGTGACTGTTCTGTGAGGAGCCAGACAGTGTTTGAAGTGCACTTGTCTTGTGGCTGCTATGTTACAGTATTCCAGAATGGCAAAGTGCAATGTTTTGCTGAAGAACTTCCTTGCCTGTCTGTGGGGTTTGATTCCCAGCTCTGCACTGGCACCACATTTGGAATCCCTGAGGAGCTGCTCTTTGGTTTGGACTTTGTTTAGCTGCCATCAAGCTGGATTCCAAGTTGTTGTGAGGAGCGTTTGCTGCAGGGATGCCCACTGGATTTATAACACAATGCTTGCTCTGTCCCTCCTCTCCCAGCCCCACCAGTAAAAGGCTTTTTGGGCTCTGAGCTTGCTGCAGGCATCAGCTCTAGTTTTGTTACTGTGACTGAGCAGTGGAATTGGAAGTAGGATGGATATTGACAGGATAGGATGGATATTCTCATGAGAGACCTTGGCAGGGGAACCACCAGCTCCTCTGTGGGAGTTCCTCCACCACTCCACCACCAGAGAGCTCTGGTGGAGCCTCTGCACCCTCACAGTGATCACAGCATTGGCTGGAGCCAAAGCATACAACACTAGGACAGCTCTGAACACATCACTTTGTTTCACTCATTATCTCTGGGATGAATCTGAATGTAACTGCTGCAGGGTTCAATTGTGCAGCTAAGTGCAACCCCGAAGAAAGAAATAAGCTCTGGCATAAATATTTAAGCAGTTGTACAGGTGCTGTGCTGTTTTTTTCAGCTAAATTTCTCTTTGTAAACATCTGAGTTCTGTAACTGCAGCAGACTCAGTAGAAGAAGCAGTGCCTTTAATTCCTTATCAGTTGCACTTGTCTAGAAGGCACCACAGAGACAGTGACAGTTTTGAGACAGAACCACATCTTAATTGAATTGAAAATCCCTCCACTTTCCTCCTATCTACTTCTCTGTTGAGCAACTGATCTCACTCAAGTTATTTCTTTCCACGTGGCTTTGGTAAATCTAATGGCCTCTTAAAAAACAGCAGTTTATCTTGTTTGGCTTTAAAGATTATAAAATTTAAAATCTATTTTGGTTCATGCAGGAGCCACACTCAATATGCCTGTTTAATTTTCATTATTATTTGCTGTTCAGAAGCTTGTGAAACATGAGGAAGGCAAGAAAGGTCATGACTTTTCTTCTTTAGTGCTGAGGAGGTAGAGGGAAAAAGCTGCTTGTATTGTCTTGAATAATATTTGGGAGCAAAAAATTCCATTCTGAAATTTCGGCTTGAGGGATACCTATAAAGCAGACATGTTACTAAAAATCAGATGTGGATTTTGTGACTTAACATGATCTATGCATTTATGTTTTAACTGGTACCATTTCCCCCCCATCTGACATGTGATTTTCAGAGTAGCAGCATTTCTCTTTGAGCTGAGGCTGTGTCTCTTCTGTGTGCCTTGACTGCATCAGTGTCCCAGAAAGGCACTGAAGGGCCCCTGCATAGCTGCAGGACCTTTCTGAGAAAGATGCACGACGAGCTCATTACCCATGGCTTTTCACAAGAATAGCAGACATCTGGAGCTCGGGCTCCACTCTGTGCATTGCCTTCAGCCAGGGGATATTTTTCACAGAATGTCGGTGGTATTCCAAGGGTGCAGTGCAGGAGAGAATTATTGCTGTGTCTTGCTTTATCTTGATGCTTTCAAGGATAAAAAATGTCTCTTCTCTACACTTTTCTTTCAGGCTTTTTGCTTTCTAGCAGTAAAGGGACCACAATATCTTTATTTTCAAGGGATGTCCATACTGTACTTGCTTGCTTGACTCATTCCTTGAGGCTGCAGCAGCCCTTACCTAGACCACAGATATTTCAGCCCCTAAGTACTTCTGAGGTCCAGGCATCCAGTGCACTGAAATCCACCCAGACTCTGCTCCTGCAAGGCCAGCAAATTTTCCCCAGTCTCAGAGCAAGCTAGAGAGACATGTAATGTTAAAAATAAAATGCAAATGCCCGAGTTATTTGAATATAATCACTTTATTAATTTAGCTGTCTAACAGATACTGATGACAGTCTAATAATAAGGTCCAAAATGTTCTTTCTCATTAACAGAGTTAATGAACTCACACATCTTAAGAATTTCATTTTAATTATTAGCAATAATTTATACGAGAGAGAGAGAAGTGCCAAAAAATATTCCTATTGAGGAGTAGAAAATTGGTAAATCTTTTAATGAGAGATGCTGATTGTCATGACTGAAAATTATAAAAAGATTCCTACAGTTCTGACTTGTGTCTATGAAGTTGCTGCGTGGCTGGATATTTTCCAAACCTCAGCACCCTCGGCGTTCCCACTCCAGGGCCATTGGATGTGTCTTTGGCAGGCACAAGAAATATTCATTTCAGGACAAAAAGTCTGTGCCAATGTATAGGCTGGGTATTACAAAATGATAAGTATTTATTCAGTAATAATATATTTTTAAATTTCTCCTTAAGTTAAAAACAAAAATTAAATGCAAATATTATCCTCAAATTGAAAAGTGTGGTTCATCTTTTAAACTCCAGCTCCTGCAAAAATTAAATTTCAAAAGTTGCAGTTCAGAAGAAGAACTCATTTTCTGTCTAGTCATGGTCTCCATTTCTATAACACGAAGATGCTTTTTGCCCTTACACCACGTTCTGCTAGTTTATTTCATCTCCCAGGAAAATGGAAGCACTAAGCCTGTTGCTCTAAGGAAGCAATTTGGGTTCTGAAAGGTTTCTGATATTTTACACCTGTAATGGACATTCATGACTGACTTAAAATGAGTAAACGGTATCATTTTATTCCGTGCTTCATTGGCTTAATTTCCTTTGGCTTTTGTGCTCAGATGTCAGCATGTATTGACTTCAGAACCTTGTTGATGTCAAAAATAACTAACTTGAAACTGCTGAAACCATGATCAATATGCATTAAAGATAAGCCATAAACCTGCAGGAAATGCTGGAAGAGGGAAGTTAGGAGTGGGTGGAGGCAGCAGATGTTTTCTGGAATTGGAATAAGTTGATTTAGGCACATTAACATAGTTAGGAAGTACCAAAGGAGTCTTTACTGTTATTTCAATGTTTCTTACATTGCATCCTGTAGGTACACTTCAGGAAATATAATTCCATCTGGAATTTGGATAGCTGGGAGAGAGAGAAAGGACTACTGGCTTTCCTAAGGTCAACCAGCAGCTTGACAAATCAGGTAGGAGCAGCATTTGGACTCTTTGCTTTGCACTCCTGCACTCTGAGGGATGCACCACACGACTTTCAGACCTGTTTCATTTTGAACAATAGCTGGAAGCTCAGGTCTGCAAATTTTCCTGAAATTCAAATTGCAATAATGAGATTTTATCAGTGTTTTATCAGACTTCTTTCATTAACTTGATGGAGCATACGGGGTTTTTTTTTCAATGTATATTTGATCAGAAGAGAGCCTAATTGTGATGTAAAATTATATCGTAGTATTGTTTGTAGTGTGACATTTGCACTTGGAGACACAGATCAAATCTCTTTGATGCACTGAGCTGCCCTCTGGACTTTGGCTGTGCAGGAAGATGGAAGTGACTGCTTTAATTTCTCAGACAGGTGGAATGAACCCAGCCGGAGTGTGGGATATTTGAAACTGTGTAGTTATACTACTAATATATTAAGCTGCTTTGGATTTTCAAACTTTCCATGTCAAATAGTGGAAATAGTACCTCACATATCAAATACAGAGGAAACAAAGTTGCTCATCCCTGTGTGTAATTGTTGGGTGATAACATTCATGTGATAATGTAATAGCACTGGCAGAATGACAAATGCTACACTACTCAAATCCCAAGGAAACAAGACCAACTTGAAGTGCTGATAAAAGCCTGTCAATGTGTGTGTTTCACCCCAGCAGACGAGTATCTCTGTCATCTCAGCCGTGGTTAAGGATCGGCAGCCACCCCTATGTACTAATGGGTGCCAGCTCTCCAGCAGTGCAGCTGTACTTCTCTGGGTATTCCTTTTTCCCCCTTTTTATATTTCCCCTTTTCCAATTAGTGGGAACTTTACTGGACTGCTGTGACTTCTCATATGGCTTGATTTATTGAAATTCGTTTTTTTGTTCTTGTGACCTTTATAATTCACTTTTTCACCCCATTTGCATTCATCAGAGCTCTCTAGTCAAAGTACAAAGTGAAAACTGCAGCACTAATCAAAAGTGATCAGATAAAATAGATGAGTATTAGATGAGTAAATAGAAATGAAAGACTCCTCCGTCCTGCCTTGAGTGCCAGAGCCATGCAGACTCCAAGAGTCATCTTCCTTCCCTCTGCAGTCAGCCCACGGTGTCACACAGCTCCAGGCCTTCAATAAATGACAAATTATAGACTGTTATCCCTTAAAAATCGACTTGGCTTCTTTTCATCTTGCAGTCGGTTTATGTCTCTGAGGATTTTGATATTACCTGAAGAGTTGTATCTACCTTATATTACAAAATTCTACTGGAGCAGCTGCATTAATGGATGGGCTGTATTGATGAAATCATGTGTCTGAAAGCTGAACAAGTGTAATATGTGTCATTGGAGGTAGTTTGGCAAATTCAGGGCTTTGTTTATACCATTTGTGCTTCCAGGCTTTGCTGAGAAATAGTTACAAGTACAGTCCTAAAGTGAATTATAATATATATATAATATTATAGTAATACAGTCTTTTTTTTCAAGTGGACTCAAGAATTCCAGAGTCTAAAACCATGGACAGCATCAGTAAAGCATTTGAGCTGATCTTGGACTCTGAACTCCATCTCCAGGACACATTTTGTAACAGTTAAATGCTAATGAGAGTGGACATGTTATCTTTTATGGTTCCAACATCTTTTTTACTCTCTGCTACACTAGTGCCTGACTCTGAGCCCTTGTGTTTGTACTTAATATGGATTAAATCTGTTCCTTAGGAAATACTTGGAGCATGAAAGCTGCTGTATTAAATTAGTTCATTACAGCTTTACATGCATAACTGCATAAACATCCATTTGCTTCCTACTTTGATCACCTCTGATCTTGGCTGTTAATGCTACTGACTTCTACAAGCCTTTTTTCCCCTTGACTGTTTTTTAATTTTAACTTGAAGTTGTCAAGAGCAGATTCTGTTTATTTCCCATGATAATGACTTGCCTTTATTTCAAATGGTTTTTACTTGGGTCAGTTCTGTTGGGGTATTTTTGCATCTGTGCTGAGAAAGCATTGATGTACCAGCACTGTTTTGCTTCTGCTGTGTTTCACCTGACAAAGCACCTTGGTCTGTCACTGAAGGGCACTGCACAAATGTAATGTAGTGTTATTTATTTATTATCATAGCACCACGCTGACAAGCTGCCTCCCAAATACATCAGAGAGCACATTTGTCATTTCCATTTTCCTTGTACTCTTGCTGTGTATTTTTTTCACTTATGGCTTCTTGGAACATTTCTGTGGTCTTTTTCTGTGATTAGACACTAGGAGTTTACACGAAATTTACCTGTTTCAGCCCTCTGCATCAGTGGTCTATTAATTACTTATTTTCAGTGCTTAATGCAGTGGGTACTCAAGCAGCACAGAGCTGCTCCCCTACTTCCACCTCTACCCTGCCTGTGGTTCAGGAGAGGAGGAAAGGAAAAGTCGAAGTAAGGAATGCTGGGGGTGAAAAAAAACCACCAAAAACAGTTTTGTAAGTGAAGGATAAGTGGAAAAAGAGGTAAGAAGGTAACAAAACAAGTGATGAAAAGGCAATCATTCCCCCCTCCCACGGGTAGACCAATGCCCATCCAGTTCCTGAGGAAAAGACAGGCCAACCCCTCTGAAATTCCTTGCTTTCTGTTCTGTTGCTGAGCACCATGGATGTTCCATGCTGTGGAATATCTCTTTAGTTAATTTGGGTTATCTGTCTGGCTGTGTCCCTCCCGGTTTATTCTGCCCCAGCCTGTTTGGTGGGAGGCAGAGTGAGAAGCAGAAGAGCCTTTCCTTCCTCCTGAGCAAGCACTGTTCAGCAGAAGCTGAGCATTAGGGTGTTACCAGCACTGCTCTGGTACTGCAATAAGTTCAAACTTTTCCAAATGGCACAACTTTAAAGGAGGTATCTTGTTTTCTGTTCTGTTTTCCTGTTCAATGGTGAGGATGTTGCCATTGCAATGCACGGCTGAGTTAATGCTCTGTGTTACAAAAACAGCTCCTGCTGGATGATGTGATATGCCCTTTTAGAGAATTTACACCAGGCTTTTGTAACTGCTATGCCCTGGTGCCCAGAGTCTGGGTACAAATTTCCATTAGATACCATTTGGCAAAGCTGAGACTGCTGAGTGGGAAAAGAAACCTTGAATAGTCAGGAAACAAGCTGATGAGATGAATGGCTTTAATACTTTTGTGAACCATTCTAAATCTACTCATACTGGAAATGCATGCAATTATCCATAAAATAAATTGCCTTTATCTCACAATTGTCTTTGCTAATTACCTTTTTAACAAATTAAAAGGTGAGAGGGCTGAATGCTTACATCTATGATTTTCAGTAGTGCGTGCTTATATTGTGCCTTTGTTTACATTGATATACATCCCTAGTGTAAAAATGTTACATTTCCACTTTGCCCCAGTACCTGGAGCAAAGCCTGACTGTGCAATCAGATCTACCTGGGAATAAAAATGCTCTATAATTGATGAGATCCACAGGCCTGTTCCTCACTGCAGTACTTTTTCCAAATGGGAGAGAATGTTCCAAATAAGAACTGCCTGCAATTAAAATTGTAGCACAGCATTACAGTGGTGTAGTGTGTCCTTGTAATGTCCTGGGGCTTGTTTTCTTGTTTTCTACCACAGCTGAAGACTGAAAGGATGGAAAAGAAAATGCAGTTTATAGAACTAGAAAGAAACATAGAGAAAGCTGGTTTTATCACTGAGTGAAGCGCATGCAAATGGCTGTAGAATTACCTTGGTCCTCCTGCCTTGATTGTTAAGTCTTTCATGGTCCAGAATTTTCCCAAGTTCTGATCTATGAAGAGGGAGAAATTTAACAGGTAGAGATCTGAGCTACTGAGAGGAATTTCATCTTGTTTATTTAAGATTTATCGTAATGGCATCCCAGCTGTAAGGCAGGACCATTACAGTGCTTCCACTGTTCTTGTTTTCTGCTCCTCTGACTAAACCCCTACACAGGTAATGAAGGAGCTAGAAAGTAACATGAATTTAGAAATGTGGCTCTACTTTCTGCCTATGACATGGTACAATATGCAAGTGATATTCTAAAAGATATAAAATACAGTTTGATATGTCTATATTTTAACAATCCAATTGACCTACACCAGGGAATCTGAGTGTCAGCAACTGTTCTGCCATTGTCTTGGTAACAAAAATGTATATTGGCAGACTTTGCACAAGTCTTGCTCCACTGATCAGCAATACCTCAAAATTTAATTTCGTCAGAATCCCCCAAATTTTCACCACGAAAAGGTGAATTAGGGAGCTTTTCTTATGCATCCTGCAGAGTTAAAACTTGACCAGCAGAACTATGAATACAGAAAAGAGTTCTCAGCACCGCCCCAGAGCATTGTCCTGCTGCTCTGATGGTCCGTGTCGGAGGCAGAACTTGGCACTACTCACTGTTCAAAAAATCTTCCTTGGAAAAGAAATCAGCATCCAGGTTAACGTAGCTCTGCTGTGATTATCCCTGCTTGTACCCTCATCACAGATATATCCTTGACTTCTGGAAGCAAATGCAATAAGGCAGAAAGTATCAGCTTTGATACTTTCCCACTGGATTACAGGATAATTTGTTTGGCCTCGGAACATGTGACGAATTACAGGGAAGGCACATGATAAGGACTTGCACTGAGAAAACCTCTCTGCGCTGTGCCCTGGAATGAAAGCAGCACTCAGGTTTTCGTTTCTATCCCCAGAGCACTCAGATTATGCCCTTTGTGTGCAGTTAAGAGGCTTTTGTGCCCGAGGGCAGAGGAGTCAGAGGTTATCTGAGTGAGAGCCCAGGTCAGAGCTGAAGTGAAGGCTGTTGAGCAGTATGGATCGTGTAAGATGCCATAAAGAATGAGCACTCTGTTCCGCAGAGGACAATTATACAGTCCTTTCTTTCTTTTGGGCTTTTGAGACAGATTTCTGCACAGTTTCTATCAGATTGGCACTTATGCTTTGAGGATTTTTCCCCCCTACCATGTTTGCTGAGAAAAAACAAAATTCAGTTTATCCAAGTCCTGAGATGAGGCATCAGGATACCCATGTGAACCATAATCCACTACAGAATCCAGATAATAAACCCAAACACATAACAATATTGAGAATATGCAGTGCCCTGGAAGACTCCTTTAGCTAAAATTGTTAAAGCTGGCTAAGCTTGGAGAAAAATATCTGCTTCCTCTTTGTGTTCCTCTTCCCATTCTTTATTCAAAGAACTTTGAGCTAGTGATCCTAGAGAAGACAGATTAATTAAAATTGGTAGGGGATTGAAAACATAAAGGTGATGGAAACAATAGAATTAGAGACCTAATTCTCAGATGGTCTGAATTAATGTATGTCAGTGACTTCCATTAAGCAATGCTAGTTTCCTTAACAACAAAGTATTTGGCTCTAGGTTTTTTTTTTAATTTTCCAGCAGATGTTATATCTAGGATTGTGGTAGGCCAGATAGTCTGTTCAGTGCCTTTGTTTTATCATAAAGACATTTAGCATATCTTGAAAGTTTAACCATTTCTGTACAGCTAACTGAAACAAAACTTGGCAATCCTGATTTTGCGTGTATATGTATATGTGAGGGGTTTTAATCCAAATTTGGGATAATTTACTAGCCATATCTGGGGTTTGAGTTCTTTTTTCAGCTATTCAATCTTGTTAATTGTTGCCTGGCATGGGTTGTGGAACGACTGCTTTGGAGATATCTCTCCTGTGCTGGAGTTCCCTGCTCTGAGCTGGCTTTGGCTGCTGCTGATCCCTGCTGTCAAACCCCATCAGCATCTGCACTGCAGTGCTGGGAGCAGCAGCTGCCTGGCTGAGGAAAAGGTCCCCTTCCACCTCAGCAGTACCCAGGGATGGTGGGGCTTGTGGGGTTCCCTCTGCCCTTCCCTGGGGAGGGCAGAGCTGCAGGATTTGGGCAGCAGCTGCAGCATAAATGATGTGTTAAGGATTGGCACTTGCAAGATTGGAATATACAGTGTCTTCTTCTGAGGCTCCAGGGGTGTGATTCTGTTTCTGATGAGTTCATTGCTTTGTTGTTTTCTCTACTGTACGTGTCAGAAGACAGAGAGGAACTGCTAGATGTAGGGGACAACCAAGGAAACTTTTGTTGGTCTGTCAGACTTCTCCTTTTCTTCATTTGGTGTCATCCTTCTTCCCAGAGTGCTGTGAGAAAGCAATGATACATTTTAACTGTGGAAGAAAGTGGTCTGGGTAACAATTTTAGTCTGTAAAAACATGTACTTCTCCCATCTCAGTGTCATTTTTGTGAGAATATCTACAGTCAGGAGATCGGGCACACCTCTAGTGCCAGTTAGCTGTCTGCTGCAAGACGTGAGTCCAGATGTCTACCAGCAGATGTACAAGCTACACAGAGCCAGATAAGGCAGCAACAATATTCAGTGTATAAGGAAATCCTGCTGCATACCATCCCCTCCATGCACCAAAAAACAGCTGCTTCTTTTCACTCAAGGAGACGCTTCAGAACAATGGCATGTTAGTTTTCTGTTGTTTTTGAAATCTCCCTAGTTTCTTTGCCTAAGAAATTCCCAATACTTGTTTGAGGAGCATTGATGTATACTCCTGTACAGAAGCCATCTGTTTATTTAGACATAGAAATGTCCTGCACTGTCACTTCTTGTTAGCTTTATTTGCTATTTCTGTTTCTTCTATTTACAGCAGTGAGATGCATATCATTTTAACGTGATATTCCTTCATTTCTTGCTGACCTAAGATTAATACTAAAGGAATATTTTCAACCTTTAAGTGTGACAAACAGGAGGCACCATGTATTTTAAATGTCCAAAGAAAGAAATAATTCCAGGAGGTGACATAAAGGGAGTGACAAGCACTGCCTGACTCAAATGCCAACAATAAGGAATGTTCTTGTCAAGGCTAATGAAAATTCAGTCAGAACATCTAATTAATTTACAGGGTAGAGATGAGGAGAAGAGCCAGCAAGAGACATCTCAGACAGCAAAGGGTCAAGTGAAACAGAAAGCTGGTGGTCAGTCCTCAGCTTCATCTTAGGGAGGCTTGGGTGTCCCAGAGGTCTTGGTATAAAAAAGGGTTGATCTCAAGTGGGGTTTTTTGTTGGCTTGTTTTGTTTGTTTGGTGGTTTTATTTATTTTGTTTGGGGTTTTTGTTTGTCTTGGGGGTTTTGTTTGCTTTTTGGTTTGTTTGTTTCGTTTTGGTTTTGGGTTTTTTTTGTTTTTTTGGGGGGGTTTGGGGTTTTGGTTTTTTTTTTTCTTTCTTTGGGGGGTTGTTTTTTGTAGGTTGGTTGGTTTTATTGCTGGATTGGGTCTGGTTGTGGGTTATTGGGGTCTCTGGGTTGTTTGGGGTTTTTTTGAGTATCAGTCTACTCTTTACAACAAGGCTGTAGCTGGGGCTAGTGATCAAGTTTTGGATAGGCTGTGCTGGATCCTGTGTACGTGGGTTTGAGAGAGGCACTGTTTGCTCTTTGGATGTAACATGTATTTATTACCCTGTTTCTCAGTGGTTTGGCTGGGTCCCAGAGTATTTAATCTGTTGTTGTGCCATTATCATTATTATCTAAATGGCCCTATTTCCTGACTGCATTGCTTTTAGGTCATTAGTATTGCCAGAATGCTGAGGTAAAATTATTTCTTGAAGTTCCTTAACTCCCGCCTTATCTTCTTAGTCAATAGGAGTGATAACTTCATCACAGCCCGTGGTCAGGAATTTACATGCCCTGATTTGCAGTTCTTCTGCCTCCCTGTCTGCCTGGTCGATGGGCAAAGGATCCATTCAGGAGCACGAGTGTGGAATGTAGAAGAACCTCTCAGACTCTAATGAGACCTTGTCTTTCTGTGGTTAACTTGACTCTGATTCACTGCTGGCCTGCCAGGGCTTTTATTTTGTACAGGAGAGTTTGAGAAAAGTGTTATTTTCTGCCTTTGATTGTTAGTGTTAACTTTTTCTGTGTCTAAGAGAGAATTAACTCACGAAAATGTTGAATGAAACTGACAGACAGTAAACGTAGAGAGAGAATTTTGTGTCCCTTCCCTACTGCTGCTCCCCTACCCCAAAGAGACTGCAGTTTTCCTGGGCTGACTCAGTGACCTGTCCCTGGTGCATCATCAGCTCATGCAGATGCTCCCACTGCCGGGGCCCGGAGCTCATCTCCTCTCCTCTGCCGTGTCTGATGGGTTGCAGCAGTGCCCTGCTCCTGCAGGACTGCCCTTTGTCCTTGTCGCTGTTTGCACACCCTGACTCGGGGCATCAAAGTCTTGCATGTCCCAGTAGATGGCCAAGTGTACAGTGACAACAAGGAGCTTCTTTGAAAATTCTGCACAAGGGAAAGCTTATCTTTTCAAGATGCTTTGGTGGATCACTTATGATCAGGTTATATGACCTACTGCTCATTTATCCAAGATAATCTTTCACTTGAATGTCCTTGTAGAAATTTTGTGAGATCTGGGAATGAGATAGAAAACAAATTGCTCTATTTTAGTAATGAGGAATTGAGGCACAGTTAGACCATGGCATTCTTTTAAGCTAATTTTAATCATCCAAAGACTACAGGGAGTATTCAATGGGAGAATGTTAATTCATTTTTGCTTTGACAATAACATCCCCTAGTTCATAAACCAAGATGACCAAGTGTTATATGGGAAGTGGAATTTTTATTGAGGGGAAAGTGAAAGAGTCAAATTATGGTAAGGTGATGATAGTATATCTTCCCCTGTCCTATCTGCAAATATGAATTAGATGTGTTTTATTGAGAGTGAGTCAAAGATGAAAGAAATTATACATTAAATTCAATATTTTGAATTTAAAGAACAGTTATTTGGTAAAATCCTGAAATCTAGATAAAAAATGTAGTAGTAGGTTTCCACAATGCCACAGGAATGTAACTAAAAAAATTTTAAAATGTAATAGTTCTAGTAGGTTGCTACAACACCACAGGAATGGTGAAGGGTCTGGAATTCACGTGAGGAATGGCTGAGCTCACTTGGTCTGTTCAGTGTGGGGAAGAGAAGACAGACAGGAGATCTCATTGCAGTCTAAAACTTCCTTGTAAGAGAAAGCATGATTTCAAAAATTGGGGATCTGAAATCTCTAAAAATGTGAACTCTTATGGATAAGCAGAGTGGTTAGAATCAGAAACTTCAAATGAGCAGTGTGAAAGATTTTATACAGCTTTGTGTAAAGCATTCCATAAAGGTTTCTATATTGATTTTCAACAGAAAAAAAGATGTCTTTTTACAAGAGGAATATCTAAAATAGTTGCAATTCAAGGTCTGGATTTGAAAATTTTAGTTGTTTCTTATGCTTTTTGCAGAACTGAAAACTTTCAGTAATATAATTTGTTGAATATTGATTGATGCCTTGGATTGTCAGTGCCAGTGTTTTCTGATCATCATTTTCATGCAATGCTGTTCTTCCTCAGCTTTCTCTGAAGTGGCATTTGGCATTTTCACATTTTTCAGATGGAAAGTCAGTGATGAGATCTGTAGTCATAAGATGTTGTCAAAGAGCTCTCTGCTCCTGGAGCCATCAGCATGTGTGGTTCTGTTCCAGACAGAAAACAAGCAGCTGCTGATGGCAAGGAGTGTAGGGGATCAACAGGGGGCTTAATTATGCCCAAACTGCTCAATGTTTCAGTGCACCTGGCACCCTTAGGTAGCTTGCACAGGTTTTTATTTCAAAAATGTTTGTGAAAAAACTCTTTAGTGTTCAGTGACACTCCAGTAAAAGGTTTTATCCCTAGAAAACGCTCACTGAGTCTGATGAGATGCCATTTTTGAAGTGTACCCTTGGTCTGTCAGTGTCAGGTCTGTAAAGGAAAAAGCAAGGTGAATTAGGGAGAAGCTGAATTACCTGCAGGAGTTACCTGCACTGTTCTTGTACAGCCCACCGGGCAGGGTACACAGGTGGGGTTGGGTGCACAGCCCTAGAAATGGAAGTGGGAAGGAGGAATCCTCTGCTTGGTGCTGTGTGGCATTCCCGGAGCCAGGCTGCCCCTTCCCGGGGCTGCCCTGGAGCTCTGTGCCTTCTCCCGGGGCACTCGGGGATCTGCCTGGGGCTCTGGGAGGCTTTACAGCGCTAAGGGATGGCTTTTGTTCCTTGGCAGCAGCTGGGTCCTCTGCCCTTTGTGTCCTGGACGATCTGTGCTCAGACTAAGCAGATCTTTTGTCCTGATGCTGATGCTGTCCTTTCCTAATCCAAAACCTCCGAGTCAGTGCAGAGACTGAACTCCCTGGCTTTTCGCGATTCTGTCACGAAGCTGAACAGCTGAGGAATGAGTGCAGTGGGATGGTTTTCAGTTGTCTCTCAGTTTTGGATTAAACAAGAAAGATTCTCTGTTTTTTTTAAAGTACATGTTGACAGACAGGCTCATGTATGTATTTATAATTTATTTTCTGGCCCATTGAAGAATAAAAAAAATTCCTTAAAAAACCCCAAACGTGGACTGTATCACCCATCATATTTCTGTCTCAGTAAAATTTGAGCATTTCAAAATGGAAGTATTTCATCAGGAAGATGAAGTTTAATTCAGAATTTAGTTAGCCCCATTCAGCATTTATATAAAAGTTGTCTCCCATTGGGTTAGAAAATAAGCTGGCTAATTGTATAAAATGCAACCATGATGTTACACTGGAAAACAGGGGTGGGATGACTGGCAAATGTTGCAGAGTTACAATTTTATTTCCTTTGTTTGAGTAGGGTCTTAACCTATCTAAAAGGATTTGTGAAAATGTCAGTGTTCACTGAGAACACCATCAGTGTCCATAAACTATTTTTAGCATTTTTGTGGTATTCCTCTAAAGGTGAATTTCATTTGGATTTTCTCATCATAACATCAAGAATTCCCCAAAGCCTGAGATACTTTCTGCTTACTTAGCCTCTTTAGAAGGCTGACAATGAGACTGTGCTGTGCTAAAACTCTGAATTTTATTTCCTGTGGCGTAAGGTGTAAAATTTTAAAGGAGGTATTAAAGTTTAAGTAAACTTCTTAGTGCATCCTTTTCTTCCAAACCCTTGAGTGTATGGGGAAAACCAATGATTTTTTTCCCCTAGCTTTCTTATTTTGAGGAAGTAGTAACTTTGTGAGACATTTTCATATTAGCAGAGAAATCTGAATGAAGTTAACAGAAAATAAAATACCATGCAACGTACCATTAAGTTATGAGGAAATAGGTAGGTAGATAGAAAGACAGACTGAAAGCATATTTTCATAGAAATAAAATAGATCTTGCATTAATTGAAGCTTTTTAATCCTTTTTTAGTATGTTAAGTAGAACCATTTCAGTTGTGAGCTGGTAACCATTGTTCCAGTATTCCCTAGTACTCTCCCAGCATTTCTCTGGAGACTTTCAGCACTCAGAAAAGATGATTATGACAGAACTCTAACACAATAAAATACATCAAGGTGAGAGTTTTGCATCTTTAAAATAATCCAGAAATTTTGAGGTGAGCAGTTAATAACTTCAGGGTATTATTGATATATTCCTCCACGTACCATTATTTTACATATGAAATTCCTGTCAGCTGAACAGCTTAATTTATTGAGTAATGGGAAAACATCTTGTTATCCATCACGCTTTAAAGTTCTTAATTTATTGTTGGAACAATGTCTGAGGCTTTAGGGACTCACATGAGCTAAACTTCAGATTTATTTTTTTAATAGCTTAGAAAACTGGCATAATTTCCACAGCATAGACCCAACGTATCTTATTAGTTTTTGTTAAATGACATTATCCAGAACAAATTGTTTTCCCTTCATTTCAAACTGAAAGGTACAAACCTTAGACTGTTGGTCCTTGTAGCCACGCTCTACCTTACATGATTTTGACACAATATCCAATTACACTAAATTTTAAATGGAGCTTGAAACATGCTAATTTAGGAATTTTATATATAATCAAGGAAACACAACAGGGAACTCTATTTAGTAGCAATGCAGTCAGTGCTGATTGATATTGGAAATCTTTCTAGGAGGACACAGTTAGTTTAGCAAAGCAGTTATGGCCTCATATATTGCACACAAAGGAAAGCAGCAAATTGCACTGCTTATTTATTTACCACCTTCATCAGTATATTATTGTGTGAAGGGTGTTTTAATCTGTTCAGGAAATTTGCTTTATCATGACTCAGCAGATTAAGCTGCATTTTGTGCTTGATACTCTTTTCAGGATTTATATTTGGGGGAGAGAAACTCTCTCAGGAAAACAACCTCCCCAAAACAATTAAAAAAAAAAAGTCTCAAGAAAACCCAGAAAACCAGAAGTGTCTGAATGTCTGGTGTGATTATACAAATGATGTACACACGGAGACTTCCCAGAGAAGAGGAGTCACGCTTTTAATCAAGTGCAATAGTGTGTGGATTGCACACATTACAGCATGTTATGTCTTACTGGTGCTTCAAGCATTATTGATTTTCAGAATGCACAGCCTCAGCCTTTCCCTGAACAAATTCCAAGAAATCACTCTAGTCCCTTACTGTGATTCACGATATCCTCTCGTGCCTGCAAACAAACGTGGGGCTTTTGTGGGGCAGAGCCAGCCTGGGTTTGCCCTCTGAGCTGCTGGGGACTGGCAGGTTTGCTGTCAGGGGAGCAGGGTGATGGAAAGGGAGGCACAGGGTCAGCACTGGTTGGTCCTTTCTGGGATCCCCTGGGGAAGGCACTGCCTCCCTCTGTCCCTCCTCACAGACCCCCAGCAGCACAGAACTCCTCACCTGGGGATCCCCTGGGGAAGGCACTGCCTCCCTCTGTCCCTCCTCACAGACCCCCAGCAGCACAGAACTCCTCACCTGGGGATCCCCTGGGGAAGGGACTGCACAGAACTCCCTTACCTGGGGATCCCCTGGGGAAGGCACTGCCTCCCTCTGTCCTTCCTCACAGACCCCAGCAGCACAGAATTCCCTCACCTGGGCGAGGCCCCTGCCAGTGACCAGAGCCCCCCAGGCCTGGCAGAGCAGCACTTTCCCCCTTGAAAGGCTGAGACTCAGTTTGGGCAAAATTTGCTTTCTTTCAGCAGGAATATATGGCTGTGGCTTTGGCCTCTCTTCTCCCTTAATTCCTGTGCTGAATTGGCACCTGGAATTATGGCAAGTATAATTTTCTTTTCAGTCTGTGTAGTTTCATTGATACACAAATATTGAGGAAGTTAATTTGCTTGTGGGTAATGTTTTATTAAATACATTTCTGTCATCCAGCAGTGTTCTGGTTCTTGGCTAAGAGCGCCAGTTTTACGTGCAGTAGCCTGGTGCTGGCTGTTCTGATGCGTGAGGAGTGCATTGCCATTTCCTGAATCTAACTGTGAAAATAATAGATTCAGCTCCAGGCTTGAGTGTGCTTGCAGCTTATTTCCATTTGGGTTTAGATATCTTCCTCTCCTCAAGCACACAAGTATCTAATGTCTACCAAAGGAAATGGGCTATAAATCAAAATCTTCTGGCTCCTGTGTTCAGCAAGAACTCGTAACCCTTCTTTTTATATTTTGTGTTCTTTTCAGTTTAAATATTGACACATTTCTTGAGCCAATTGCTAAAAGTTCCCTTCGTGTAACTTAGAGACAGCCTAAGTAACTGTGCCAGGATACAGAATAATAAGAAAAGTATTTCTTTTAATTTTCATTGCTATGGTTGTGTGAGTTTAATATTAAGTTACTAATTTGTTGGAGGTGAAGGCAATCAGTAGCAGAGTAAAAAAGCTATGAATCTTAATGTTGGTCTGAACAGAAAATGTAATATTTAATACTTACTGCTCTAGTGAGACATTGAGCAAAATACAAAATGATGATAAAGGAATAGGAAAGTTCTTAAATGTGTTAGCAGATTGTGGGATGCTGCTTGTCCAGAAATACCTCAGGAGCTGAAGAATCGAGATAGAGACACCTGTTCAGCAGCAGCTCGTGAGATCTACCTGTGACAAGGGTTAGAGAGTTTAAATCCCTGATAATCTGAGACATGCCATCCAGACTGCTTTGGGAAGGTGTCATGTATTTCTGTAGAAATCGCAGGAAAAATTTTAAATACCATGTTTATACTTTTCATTATATTCAGTATTCTGGGGATGAAATTTACCAATATTTTCAGTAGAATGGCTTAAAACAAGTATGACTGTGCTGTTTTCAGGTTTTTAGTACTTTTATATGTGGTGGTAATTTTAAAATGATGATAGAAGTCACCTTTTCTGAGCCCTAACACATGAACTGAATTAAATAAATCATTGGATTGGCCTGGATATCTTTTGAAAAAAGAGTCAGCATCAACACAACATGAGAATGAAAGAATAATTTGCTTGAAGAAAATGGGTTTGTTAGTCTATGTTTCAGCCAAGGTGGTTTGCATGTTTTAAACAAGGTCCTGGACCACAACTGACAATGGGACCTTTCCTTGAAATGCCAGCAGCTTGAGCAAGGAAGGGCACAGCTTCACATATTCCTTGCCATATAAGATCCTGCTATTTTAGGAGACAAGAAATGAAGGTACAGCAGGAAATGAAAAAGCAATACAATTCCCAGGCTGCCAATGGAGGCATAGGTTAGTAATTCAATTTTTAGTAGCATTATTAAGCAGAAATTCACATCACTAAAGGTATATTCAGGTGAGCACATACCATCCTTCTGATGCATCCTATTCATGGGAGAGTCCTTTTTTGGTCCCAAGACCATTTAAAATTTCCAGAGCAGAATGCATTTGTAACTTTACATTTTTAATGGTGTGAACTTATCTACTGGAGTTTTGTTTTTGTTTTTTTTTGGTGGGTATTTTTTGGGTAGCTCAGATTTCCTTTACTAAAAACCTTTTGATCAACAGGCTTTTTATTTCAAAATGCAGTAGTAGGGTCATATAATTTTTAGTTGACTTGACACATAGAAGAGTACTGTAGTAGTCTCAAAATGTTAGTTGCACTGCTCTTGACACATAATAGAAATTTCCTTTTTTTGCTTCTCAGAAACTGGAATTTTTATTATTTAATCCAATGTGCATAGCAATTACTATTGTAATTCTAAATATTTCTTTGAAAATGAAAAAAAATCACAACTAAGTTTCTGGAGCCTTAAAAGTCCACATGATTTATGTGCCCGGTTCCCGAGACTTTGTTGACTGGCTTATTTATTTTGCTGGCAGACACGTAATATACAAGTTTCCTTCATAGTTAGGAGCTGATCCCGCTCCTACTGGAACATTTGCTGAGTGTGACATGGAGAATGAGGCCAGAATTCCAGTTACATCTTTGTGTTCAGGGATGCTCAGACTATAGATACTGGGCTTATCTCAGTATCCCACTTGGAACCATGATGTTCTCAGCCAGGACGGAAGGGCGAAGAAAGAAAAATTTCTCTTTTTATTGTGCAGATCTAATTTAGATGAATCACAGAAGGGTCACAGCTTTTCATTACAGATAATCACTTTTATTAAATCACAGGCACCATTGTTTCTTCCTTCATACATATTGAGAGCCAGACTGGAAGTAATCCAAGCAGCTGAATTTTGGTCTGCAAGTAACAAGAGAAGGGAGAAATTGTGTCTCTTTCCTGTATTTCAAGCCACTGTTGTTTAAGGTTCCTATGAAAAATAGAGACTGCAGAGAGACAATAAATTATTCTAATAATCTAAGGGATACAACTGTATACTTAATGGCATTTCCTAATATCTAATACTAATATCTGAGGAATAATTAGTTTTTTAGAAATATCTTGAATATATTATCTTTCCTGCTCTAGAACAGTCACTTGTCATGGCTGTCCCCTCTAGAAGACAATACTGCATCAGTTTCTACCAACTGTTCCTTTGTTATATCATTCAGGGGAAAGCCTTACAAGGAACCCTCTGGAGCTGTCTGAAGTAGGATTCCTTCCACCTTTTCACTTCCTTTCCATTTCACTTGTCTCACATCTAATTTGTCCATTTTTTTTCACGCTTTGATTGGAAAAATGACTATTTTGTTGTGAAACTATGTGGAGACATGTATTTCCATTGACTTTGCTGACTTGAAATCACAGGGTTTTTTGAATTATAGTGAAGAGTTTTATTTAATGTGTGTATATTAGGAAAAACAAGAGATTGAAAACTTTCTTAAAACACTTTAGAGAAAAACCATGAAGAAGAGAGAAGAGCACTGTGAAAGTCCTGTAACTTCTGTTTTTCTCACGAAAAGCTCTTCCTTCAGCTTCTAATAGGTTGTGAACCCTGAGCAACCAAACACAACGATTATAGTGGTGGAGTCAATATGAGTGTTTTATGAATCCAGGTGGATAAGAAACAAGAATTGATCTAATTTTATAAAGTCTCTTTCTGACCATGTTACATGCTATAACTCAAACTCCTGTTTATTCTGTTTGATCTCAATGTGGGGAAAAATCCATACAATGAAATGCAACAGTAAATACAGAACGTTAGTGCTTTGGAGAAACATCAAAACCGTCAGTACCTGTAAAAGAGTTACTTTGTAAAAACATGGTCTATCTTTATGTCTCTTTCATTTTTGTGCTTTTTACTGTCAGTTCCGAGTCTGGAAGTGAGGGAAACTTCCTATTTATGCCTTCAATGGAATGCATATTATTTTCTGTTTGTATCTTTTTGGTGTTTCAGCAATAGCTCACTGCCTGAACAAAGGGAGATTTCTGTAGTAAATTACTGCAAAATTATATAGCAATGTGGGCAACAGGAGTATCACAGCACCGAGCAGCCTTTGAAATAGTTTAGTATTTCCTGTCATTAAAATTATGATAGAAGCAGGCATAAAAGAACTGTGTTTTATATTTTTTGAAAATGAACAACAAATTATTGTTTACTCACTGAGTTTCTGCTGTTCCTGTGCACTTCAAAAGCAGAGCCTTGTGTTTTTAGTGCATCAAGGAAATGCAGGCAGAAAGGCCTGTGTTGTCCAGGAGGGTAACGTGGCTTTGCTTCCCACATTTCAAATTAATTTAGCCAGACTTATTGGCTAAAAGTAAAAGCCAGAGCTGAAGTAGAAAGATGCCTCAGCAACTGAGAGGCTTAAATGACATACCCAGAGCACGTCATATGCCCTAAACCATATGTAGGAAATCAGAGTTTTGAGATGATTTAGCCTAAACGCTCATAATTTGGTGTAGTGACTGTGAGATTACCAGAGACCTGGAAAAATTAGAAATGTATGGAATGTAATTACTCATAGGAATCCTACTGGAGACAAGTTTGTTTAGTTTTGTTACTGAAATGAACAATCTGCTTCCCTCTTCTATTAAAGTTAGAAAGTAAATTTTTGTTTGCTTGGACACTAAGTTAGGTAGGGACTGGAGTTTCAAATTCAGATTTAAAAAGTTAATTTAGGAGAGGTCAGATGGGGGTGAAGACTGAGAAGCATTCAGGTCCATAGGAAACCAAATGAAGCTTATAATTTGCTGTCAAAAGTTATTAATACATGAAGGAACATATTGGGGTCAATTCTACATTTCTTGTGCTCATGTAGAAAGTCAGTACTTCCCATTCTGGATCAGGAGTTGTTGAATGGCTTGATCAGAAGGTCAGCTGTGTTCTGACCTGGAACGTTTTGCTGTTTTAGCCACTAAGCCTTGTTTTCCTCACCTAGGAAGCATCCTCTGGTTGAGATGTCTGCTTCTCTGTCAGATTTGATTGAACCCAAACAAGAATTAATAAAAGTGCTGTTAATGAGGATTAATCTGGAATGCCCAGGAGATTGTTAAAAGGGTGAGGATAGGCAACCCCTATCCCCAGCAGAGCAACTTCAAACTTTTAATGTTCAATTTTGGATTTAGTTTTAGCAGTCAAGGCTCATGTATGATTTGCCATTCAAATTCTGACATTTCCTTTTGTTGTGGCTTTTTGTTGCTGTTGCTCTGTGGTTTACGACTTTCTCCCCTGCACTGAAAGAATCAGCAGAATTTAAGCAGAATCTTGTCAGAGGCTTAAGTGGGAAGTGCTCCTGCACAGCAGCCCCTGCGGGGTAAGGACCACACAAGTGTTCCAGGCTTCTGGGTTTGAGTCTTATCTGGAATTCCAAAAAGTAGCGGCTTAGAGTTCTTTGTGTTTCTGGCTACCAGTGGGACCCAGAGTTTACAAAGCTTTTGTGTCTCTGAGACTCTTTGGAAAGGGACAAGAGTCAGTGTTGACCAGTGGTGTGCAAAGTGTCCTGATACATTCTGGGCTGAACTGATTGAGGAGCGAACAGTTTCTGCTGATTTCCAATTCTGCTGAAAGTTCAGATGTTTCAGGCAACTGAAATTACAAGTTTTCATTCATATAAAGCTAGTAAAAATGAAAGAGAAATTGAAAGATATCCTTTGGATTCGAAAGTCCAAGTTTTAGCCAGATCCATCAACACAATAAACCTGCTACAACCAACCTTAAAACATTGATTTTGTGAAAACTCCATGGGAATCCACAGAAAAATGAAAGATAAAATCAGAATTAACAGCATTGTACAATAATTGAACTCTGTAAGATACGTTTCTTGTCAGATGTTGTACATGTGTAGTTAAAAGTCTGAAACCTCATGAATATTAATCCTGAGACATCAAAGTAAGACCACAGTGTGTAACAGCAAGCTAATCTCCAAGTTCAATAAACACAGTATACTTTTAATTTAGATAATGAAAGGCTTAGGGTTTTAACTAAAATAAATTTTGCATAGTGGTAAAAGGATTGATAGTTCGACTGATTTCCTCTGATGGCAGTGCTGCAGTACCCCGTTCTAAAAGCTTTGAATCTTTTAACAGCATCTATTTCATAATAGGTCACTGATGCTTCTAAGCTGATATTTTAGGGTACCACTATCAGATGTTTCACTTCCTGAAATTTTGCTTAATTCAGTGCACGTTTTACTTAAGGAGGACAGCTTGAAACTGCCGTGTCCTGAACCATGTCAGAAAGCCTGAAAGCTTTAGTTTTGCATTAGGAACTGCGTCCCCAGCCTGAGACCTCTTAGCAAGGCCACTTCTTCAAGATGTAGAGTCACTTAAAGATGCTTCTGACTTTGTTCTTTGCAAGTCTTTTCACTGGACACAAAGGGAAGCTGAGTGCCCCCTCGGGGAGGGTTGTTTGCTTTGGCGCTGTCACTCAAACCTTTGCTGATTTTGTCAAGGTTCTGCTCCAAGCTCGGTGTGCTCCCAGAGGTCTTGGACTTTTCCCAGTTGAAAACCAGACCAATATCCCAGGACAGTGCTAGAGGAACCCTGCACTTCGTTGCTGTAAGCAGCTTAAATAATCGAGAAAACAAAACTTAGACAAAGTAAATCAAATACTTCAACAAAACATTACAGGAGTTAAGTTCATATTTGATAGGGTTCAGATGCTACAGTTAGGCATTTTCTTCCAAATAACACATGGGGGTGGGGCGTGACTTTCTTGTTTTAAATGTACAATCATGGTGCGCTGGTAAAAAAAAGGAAATTAAATGTAAATAAGAAAAAGAGTGTTAAGAGAGAGAAATAGCAATCCCCTGGAAACCCGTAAAATATGTTTTTTCCTTTAAAAGGGTATAAATTTAAAAAACATCTCTAAGTGTTGAATAAAATTGGACTGAAATAGCTTGAAGGCATTGCACAAGTGGCTGTAAGTAAAGATTTTAATAATGGTCTCTATAGACAAAGAAGCAGTACATCATAGCTATTGACTAACTTGGTTTTTAGACTGGAAACAAAGTAAATCTAACGCAGTGCTCTGATGGACAGTCTAATGAACCACTGAAGTAATTAAATGTGAGAGAGATGTATGGAGAGTGTATTTGTGAAAGAGATAAAAAAAATTTTCAACCCTTTTCCAGCAACTTAGACAAAAAAAGGTTGGGCTTACTGCCTGTTAGAATAAGTTGACATCATTTCAGCAGCTTCTGAATGGCAATAATAAAGCTGCTATTACTTTAAGCAAAAAATATGGCCTCTGTTATCTTGTTTATGAAGTGGTAAGAGTAATTTCAGGGTGAAATTCTGCAGGATGCTGCCAGTTTTTACTCAAAAAGCCTTCAAAGTCAAAGAAGTGGAATAGATTCTTTATTCAAAAATTAAAGAATTTAAGCAGTTTTCAATACTCTGTGTGCAAAGGTACCACAAATGTGCCAAGAAAGCTCTGCTTCATTACTGCATGATTTTCCATTCCTTTATAAACGACTTCATGTAAAGTAAATGATCTCTAGAAAGCAACAGTCAGAGGGAGAGACTCTTGCACCTTTTGTTATGACTGCAGCTGAAGTGGCAGAGTTACATCTTTGGACAGTGCAGATACTCAAATGGCTCCCAGGCCTTGAAAGCAGATGTGTATTTCCTGGATATTGAGTTATAATGTGCTGCTGGAATCCTGTCACTGCTGTCTGACAAAATTCCCTCTCAAAGTTTAAGGGTGGGAGGGACCAGCTGGTAAAGGATTATGTGATCTCTTAGTGAAGGATCTGAAACCTGCCAGGTGGCACTGAACACCTTCTGCTTTACTGCCCTCCATGGGATGCAAATATTTCTGCTACCTCCCAAGATCAAATTTAATTTAATCTCTTTTTAACTTCTTAAACTGTGAAGGATTATGAAATGCTAAGACATGGTTTATTACGCAGTTGGCTCTTAAATAACAGATGTTCCATAATGATAACAAAGCCTGCATATAATAAATTGTCTGACTATTAACATCTTTATAAACCTTTACTATTATGCAGTGTCACTAATTATTGTCTCTGAAATAGCTTTAGCCAAGAGCCTCTGTATGCAAGGAAAAGGAGTCGGGGCAGTGGTAAATTGCCATCTCAGAGCCTTTCAGCTTTGCTACATAACATGACAGCACTTGTTCTCCAGTATCACCCCGCTGCAATAATTTCGTGTCTTCTTAGAGAACAAAAAGACAAGTTTCTAAAGCCAAAATTATCTCTTTTCATTTCTCTGGCCCTTTTTGCTATTGTGAAATCTGCTTTTCTCTGAGCCTAAAACAAATTGAAGGGAGAGCCAACAGAAGACTATTTTGGAGTTCATAACCCAAGTTGTATCATGAAAAGTAATTTGTAGGTAGCAAACCATTAACCTTGAAGAGGGGAAGGTCATTAAACTGGCAGCATTTTATTAAAAATCTGTGTGGGAAGAGAAGAACAATATCTCCAACTCATCACAAACAAGTGAAATGCCTTGATCGCTTTATAACTCAGCAAGCAGAGCTTAGAAAATTCACCTTATGAAATAGATTGAATTAAATGGGAACATACCAAAGACAGTAGGAAACCTGTGCTAACAGTATTTTAAATCCTTGTGTGCATGTAAACAAGGCTGTGTGTAAGTATTTTTAACTAATTGAAGATAGAGCACATGGGTAAATGCTGAGGGAAAGGCTTTTGCCAGTTTCCCTTTGATTGCTGCCACCTTGTTACTGGCTCTACAGGAATTTGATTATTTATAATGATCTGTTTACAGTCATTTAATGTAAAACTTCCCTGAGTCATACTCATTCCTGTGGCTCTAAAAGACTTAAATTTTATATATTCTACTAAATCATGTCATTGGCTTCTCAGCATTTGGGCATCCTTCAGATCATGACACGGGATAGGAGCTCCATAATGTTTGCAAATCCTCTCTTGGAGAGGCCAAATATTTCACTTAATAATTGTCTTTTCTATTTAGGCAGCTCATAATTTGGTACTAATTTTGCTTTCTGGTTAGAGACAGTGGATAGAGGATTACAATGTGGAAGTACAAACTCCTTTTGAGATACTCAGCTTTAAGAAGCACAGGACACTGGCAATGTCTCTTGCTTGCTCTTTTTCTGAAGCACAGACCGTGTTTTGAGGGGTTTTGTCTTTTGTATGTAAGTGGTTTCGTGTCGTGGGTTCGTCTGTGGCTTGTGATGTGTGGTCAAGCACAGCCTGGATGCGATGCCATTTACTGTGCCGACTGTGATTGCAGAGCCCTCACTGACACAGTGACCCAGACGCCTCCTGTGCTGTAATGCTTTGAGTCAGTAGCACTGCGCTGATATTTTCATCAACATATGATTTGAACCAGCTAACGATGCGGCTGATGAATGTCACCCTTGTACACAACAACGTTTCCAAGCAGAAAGGTACCAAACCACAGAAACTCAACAAATAGACAAATAGTTGCCATCAATCTCCATTTATTCTGGGTGACAAGAGCGTTGAAAAGCAAAGGCAGTGACACTAATCCAGTGCAGATAATAGACATAGCTGCTGTTTAGAAAGTCACCTTTTGTTCTTAACTACCTCAGTTGATTGCCCATTACATATTCAGTGCTTCCTCCTCTTTTTAAGTAGGTGAAAATCTCGCTGTTCCATAGTCCTGAGGTAGCAATCATCGGTACAGTCATGCTCTAGCTGCTAAATATACAGACCAGGGGAAAAAAGTGTTATTTAGTGTCCCATCTCTGCTGAGCAGATACATCCCCCAAATACCATAACGGAGCCTGTGACAGGCGGTTTGTATACATTGCACACGGGTCAGCACTAATAACAACTTCAAACACTCTGACAGCTGTTGCTCTTTACAGCATATACACCTCGTTTTTTCTGATCTGCTTAGGAATAAATTCTTCCATTATGCTATATGATTAATAAGTATGCAAAAATAATTGCACTAGTTGGTGATTGGTTGAAAATAGATAAATGTTCATCACATACAAGCTGCAGAAAATGAACATCAGAGAGGCCTGAGTTAGAACAAGTTTCAGTTCTCCATCTGAACCAACGTAACTAAATGTGTGCATAATTACAGAGTATTTTCATAATAACCAGGGCAGATTAGTATTTTTCAGTGGTTTATGAATCATGCACATATATCTAACAGTAATCTCAGTGCACTGATTTAAACATAATAGAGTTCTCATTCTCAAAGGGGAAGAGCGTGGGTTCAATAGACAAATGATTATTGTGTATCAACTTCTACATCATTTCCTACTTCTTCTGAGGCAAAGAAAGAGGAAAATGATCTATTGAAAGCTTTCCAAAGCCCTGAATGCTGGAAGCTGCACTCTGGCAGGGGAGCTCTTTCTAATTGATGTGTCAGAGCTGCTGCTGCTGCTGCTCCGTTGGTGTCCTGGTGAGGATGTTCCAGACAGCAGGAAAGCTTTGGGATCCATGGAAAAAGCAGCAGTTCCCTGGCAAAGACCAGGAGGTGTGAATGGCTGTGGGGGTTCAATCCCGGCTGTTCGATCCAGTCACAGCCCGTGCGATGTCCCTCGGGCAGAGGGAAACCCACAGACAAGAGTGCCGTGCTCCTCTGGCTGTGCTCCAGCCTCCTGGTGGTATTTTCCAGAAAGAGAATATGGTTTCTGGGGCTTTCAGCTGCTTCTCAGACTGAAATTGTCTGTGTTTTGTTCTACTGTCTCTTGACAGAGCCACTGTCTTCTCAAAATTATATTGTAAATAAGATTTTGGGGGTTTTTGAGCAGTCTTCCTTAGCTTATTCTTAAATTTAAAACACTGGTGATTTTTCAGTTTATGTCTGTCTCTCTTTTTTTTTTTTTTTCTCTTTTACTGTCAACTATCTCATTTCTGTTTGTAATTTCACAGATGCTCTGAATTGCCTCCTGTGTTGTGTGGTCTGCAGGCTTGGACTTCTGAAAATGGTTCTTTCAGAATCCCTGCCTTCTTCAGAATAACACTCTTTTTTCTTTCACCTGCTGTCTCTTGTTGTTTTCCATATTTTAAGAACATCTGTTGGTTCAGAAAAGGATTTGGAAAAAGCTATAATCACATAATTTGCTGAAATTAATTTAGTTAAAAAAAAAGAAATACGCAAGCCTGCATTAAGAGATTAAGGAAATAATTTTTTATCCTTTTAAGCTGAAGTGACAAACAGTTTAAAACCATTTCAGTATTGCATACATTGCTTTGAAAGACTCTTGAAGTGTGTCTACATAGTAGAAAAACAGGATATTCAGTTTAAAAAAATATTCCCGTAATTTGTTAGAACTACACATTTCCTTCTGAGTGGCTTGAATGCTCCTTGATAATGTGGCTTGATTTCTGGGCTGAAATAAATTCTAAATGTTTGAGAAATTTATTTGGACATTATACTTCACTTCTAATTTTGAGACTTGTGTTACATGTGTAAAGCAATTTGTGAGTTGTTTTCTGTTTTTTTTTTTTAATCCTAAACAACATTCCACTTATCATCTTTTTTTCTTAATTGCTTGAAATGAAAAATTCAGCAGCTGGGGTGAAGAGAACTGCAAAGCAGATCCCAGGGTTTTCTCCTTCCAGCTGCATGTAGAGCTACTCTCATAAAAATGAGGTATCTGTCTCTGAAGAGTATCCCAGTGGCCAAAGAAGTTAATAAATATTAAGAAAGAAGGGACGTTTGGTGACATGACTGCTGGTGTCAAAACTTTCTGATTTATTCCCAAATAGAATGCCAGTAGTCCATCTCAGTACATTGAAACTGGTCACAGCTGCTGCTCATTCTTAGACCCGCAGCCCCCAAGCCTGGGAGCAGGACATGGATGGGGTTCTTTGCTTGTTTGTTTTCTTTCTGTGTCCTGAAAAGTTTCAAATACGGTGATAGTCATTTAAAAACATCTGAGATTATAATTAGGATCAAGGGAGTATGACTAGCAGGATTATGCCTCATTAAATATTACCTTGGACACTTTAATTTAGTGAGCATAAAATTCTATTAAAATGTCATTTCTCTCTTACTGAGAAGGTGGTGAAAAGCAATGAAAATAAGGGTTCAAGATTCACAGAAGAGAATTTTTGCTGATTACAAATATGATAGATCAAATATTAATATAAATATGATAGATCAAATGTTAATCAGTATAGTGTGTGTGAGACAGTTCTGGTATTGACTTTCCCTACAGGATAACATAAAAGTGCAGGTTGCAGGATAATGAGCTTTCTATGGTCCAGAGAAGTGAAATTATCAGTAAAGGAGCCTCCTACCCCCACGTGGCTGTAAGGCATGGTGGCTGTCACTTCCCCAGCTGAGGGCTCTGACTCAGAGAGGACCAGTTTGGCCCAGTTTGGGCCCAGTTTGGGCTCCTGCTGGCTCATCCCACCCATGGGAACAGAGCTGGGCTCACCGTGTGAACAGAAATACTTTGTGCTGCATCTTCAGTGTCACTGGGGCATTTTTGTCAAGCTAGCTGAAACTTCCAATTCTTTACCAAGATCGGTATCAGAGATCACATTTACCTGATGATAGGCACAATCACATGGTGCTTTTCTTTTCTGTAGATGTGATCTGAAGTATTGGCTCTGTGGGGTGTCTCTAATGTCCTGCCCCCAGTGTCTTTCTCCTGCTTAAGGGATATCTATTTTTCATACGAAAATATTTTCCTTGTTCATTTTCAGTTTTTATAAAGTTGGTATAAGTGTTAAAAATTCAGAGGGCAACTTAATTGTTTAATGTTTAAAGTAAATGCTTAATATTTAAGATTCTTGTTCCTGATTGTTATCCTTCATTAAATCGTATCAGGAACTATTTACTGTGGGGGACAGAAACTTTGATGGTTTTAAGTATTTTGTAATAACACTGTGTAGATTTAACCGCTGAGCAAAAGTTAAGTCTGCAAAAAGAAGATAAGAGGAGAGCAGAGAAGTATGAGAGGTGCAAAAAAAAAAAAAAAAAAAGAGGCAGGGAAACAAATGGAGTTCTCTTTTCTCCTTTAAAAAACTTTTCTTCTTAAATCAGATTGATTAGTGCTCAGTCTAAAACTTTGTGAAAGGGTAACCTGCTTTCCCATGAGAAGTTTATTTTTTTCTCTGTTATGGATAGCTTTGCCATTGTTGACTCTGTGTAATTGCATATTCAATCTGATCTTTCCAAAAGCAAAACCATCACTGGACTTGTTGAATGGCTTTAATCTCTAGCAAAATTCAAAATATCTCCTTCATATTCCTCAGGTCAGTAACTGCATTTTCCACCCAAAAATCAGCACAAGTGTCAGAGAATGTTGAGAGTGTTCCTCCCATTTCTGTGTTTGTAATGCAGATTTCCTGGCGACACTGAAATGTCAAAGATTATTCCAGTCGTGTTACAGAGCTGGGGTAAATGTGTTTGAGAGGTTGCTCTTTAAAACTGATGTTCAGTTACTGTTTGACTTCCTGAACTGAAGTGCTGCTTGTCAGTATTTGCTAAATGTTTGGGGCGTTCTGGCAATCAAAATGGAAGGCATGGCTCTAAATACTTATCATTTTTTAGAATAGTCCCCAAAGCTGAAATGCTTTTGTGTTTAATAACAAGATGAAATCAATTGAAAACCTAGATTCAATGTCTCAGCGTGGGAAAAAACCAAAAAACCTTAAATAGAAACTCTCTGGTGCATAGATTTTTATGTCACTTTATTTGCCTTCCAGGAGAAAGTATGTTCATCAAAATCGTGTTGGAAGGCAAATGCTTTTGAAGTGATTTATTTTAGTTCTGATAAGTCCTATAATGAAAGTTATAGTTGATATTTCACATGAATCATAATCGGTGATAGAGAAGATGTACTGCTGACTACACCTGTTGGCAGACTTAAACCTATACCTGTAGTAAACAGATATTTACCTACTCCACAGAGAAGATGTGAACATTCTCAGCAACCCCAGCTGCGTGGCGTTTCCGCAGCTGGCGGGGAGGGTGTGCTGGTCCCAGGATGCCGTGGGACAGACAGAGAACGCAGCGGGACAAACGCGCCCGGCGCCCGGCGGTGCCAGGAGCCCTGAGCCCGGCGGCCAAACCCGCGGGCTGGGGCCGGGGCAGTCAGAGCCACCCCGGGCGGTGCTGCGTTCCTGAATCAGCTTTCCTGAATGGGCCATGGTTCACAGTCCCGGCCGGGGCAGTCAGAGCCACCCCGGGCGGTGCTGCGTTCCTGAATCAGCTTTCCTGAACGGGCCATGATTCACAGTCCCGGCCGGGGCAGTCAGAGCCACCCCAGGCGGTGCTGCGCTCCTGAACGGGCGGTGGTTCACAGTCCCGGTCGAGGCAGTCAGGGACACCCCAGGCGGTGCTGCTTTCCTGAAGGGGCGATGGTTCACAGCCCCAGCCGGGGCAGTCAGGGACACCCCAGGCGGTGCTGCTTTCCTGAACGGGCGGTGGTTCACAGTCCCAGACGGGGCAGTCAGAGCCACCCCGGGCGGTGCTGCGCTCCTGAAGGGGCGATGGTTCACAGTCCCGGCCGGGGCAGTCAGGGACACCCCGGGCGGTGCTGCGTTCCTGAATCAGTTTTCCTGAACAGGCCATGGTTCACAGTCCCAGCCGGGGCAGTCAGGGACACCCCGGGCGGTGCTGCGTTCCTGAATCAGTTTTCCTGAACAGGCCATGGTTCACAGTCCCAGCTGGGGCAGTCAGGGACACCCCAGGCGGTGCTGCTTTCCTGAAGGGGCCATGGTTCACAGTCCCAGCTGGGGCAGTCAGGGACACCCCGGGCGGTGCTGCGTTCCTGAATCAGTTTTCCTGAACAGGCCATGGTTCACAGTCCCAGCTGGGGCAGTCAGGGACACCCCGGGCGGTGCTGCTTTCCTGAACGGGCGGTGGTTCACAGTCCCGGCTGGGGCAGTCAGGGACACCCCAGGCGGTGCTGCTTTCCTGAACAGGCCATGGTTCACAGTCCCGGCTGGGGCAGTCAGGGACACCCCAGGCGGTGCTGCTTTCCTGAAGGGGCCATGGTTCACAGTCCCAGCTGGGGCAGTCAGGGACACCCCAGGCGGTGCTGCTTTCCTGAAGGGGCCATGGTTCACAGTCCCAGCTGGGGCAGTCAGGGACACCCCGGGCGGTGCTGCATTCCTGAATCAGTTTTCCTGAACAGGCCATGGTTCACAGTCCCAGCTGGGGCAGTCAGGGACACCCCAGGCGGTGCTGCTTTCCTGAAGGGGCCATGGTTCACAGTCCCAGCTGGGGCAGTCAGGGACACCCCGGGCGGTGCTGCTTTCCTGAACGGGCGGTGGTTCACAGTCCCGGCTGGGGCAGTCAGGGACACCCCAGGCGGTGCTGCTTTCCTGAAGGGGCCATGGTTCACAGTCCCAGCTGGGGCAGTCAGGGACACCCCAGGCGGTGCTGCTTTCCTGAAGGGGCCATGGTTCACAGTCCCAGCTGGGGCAGTCAGGGACACCCCGGGCGGTGCTGCGTTCCTGAATCAGTTTTCCTGAACAGGCCATGGTTCACAGTCCCAGCTGGGGCAGTCAGGGACACCCCGGGCGGTGCTGCTTTCCTGAACGGGCGGTGGTTCACAGTCCCGGCTGGGGCAGTCAGGGACACCCCAGGTGGTGCTGCTTTCCTGAAGGGGCCATGGTTCAGAGCCCCAGCTGGGGCAGTCAGGGACACCCCAGGCGGTGCTGCGTTCCTGAACGGGCGGTTGTTCACGGGCCCAGCCGAGGCCCCGGGGCCGCCCGGCACCGCGGGCTCAGCTCCGCTCTCTGCCCCGTGCGGCTCCGCCCGGCCCGGCCCGGCACCGCCGGGTTTGTCTGTCCCCGCAGAGCGGCATGGCTGTGCCTCCCCCGGGTTGCTGCATTAGTTCGTTGTTTCTCTTTGTCATCTAAAATTAATAAAGCAGCTTGGTTGTACTTCCCGTGTGGAACGCTGCCTTTGGCGTAGCTAAACAAAGGTCCGAGGTTTCCTCCCTTCCTTAGTAAGTTCTTCATGTAAATGCCATCTCTTACGGAGATGTGATGGCTGACCAGAGGAAAAACCTGTGTATTCCAGGGCATACGGCCTCACCTCTAGTCCCGTGTGCAGTTTGGGGGTATCACAATAAAAAAAAGTGTTAAGATATCAGGGAGTGTCCAGAGGTAATTGACCATTCAGTTAACAGGTAATCCCCCTCTGGGGAAAGAACCTTTTCCCAATATCCAGCCTAAGCCTCCCCTGTCACAGCTCCATGCTTCTCTCTTTCTGAGCCAAGTTATTCTTCTATTTCTGATAATAGAGGCTGATCTGATCATCAGAAGAAGTTGAATGCTTCTTTTCTAAATGTAATGACAGTTCTGGGTTTATGATCTGATCACTGGCTGAGCAGGTATTACCATGTACCTGCTGGTACTACCAGGTAACCTGAATAATTAATTAAATTACCATATGCATCAGCTCTTGGAAAATACAGCAGACAAGAACTTGAAATTCACCTACCTTACCACTGATGTCCCAGGATAAAGATAAGCTCAAGATTTGGCTACTGATTTCCCATTCTGTTATACATTTCAGAATAATTCCTAATCAATACTGAAAAGTATCCAAAAATAGATTTTCTGTAACCTTGTAGCTTGGCTAGATGGAAATTAATAGGAACAAAAGAATCAGTGTACTGGGTAAGATTAGAGCCATTTATCTTGATGCTGACAGGTTAATATCAGCTATTTCAGAGAATAACTTCAGAAAGCTAACTGTATTTAAGCATGTTAGAAGATAATTTTTTCCTTAGGAGGGAACTGTCCGCTCTCCTAGCACAGTACATCTCAGGAAATGTGGATATAAGACCACACAAATGTTCTGTGCTACTGAAATACTTTGGACAGTACTGACAACCTTTCCTCATCCATGCCACTCATGTCTTGTTTCTTCTTTCTGCTTTTACTTTTTGATTCTTCTGTTTTTTGTAGAAGCAACATAAGGACTGTAAGCTGTGTACTTCCAGAACTGTGCACTGCAATTTGCAAACAAAGCTCTGCCTCGTCTTCCCTCTGTCCGGGATGGATGTTTTGTCTTTGCAGGGCAAAGGAAATAAGTGAGTCTCGGGATAATGACAGAATTATCCAAATCCTGATCATGCCATAAGGAACTGTGTTTCCATCTCCTGTTTTGCTTAATACAGTAACAACAGGACATTGCTGTCAGCATTATCTCTGCAGCCTCTTTTGAAATTAAAGTTGTGGGTAAAATGCATTTTCAGTACAACACGATTTGTTACTCAGCTGAATGTGCAGATTGAGGTATCAGGAAGATGAGGCATTTCAATTTTGCACAAACTGCTGACAGACTGAGTGATCCCTGTCTTGCAGAGGAGCTGAAGTGACTGGGGGCACTGCACAACCAGCTGTGGGAAGCACTATTAACCTCGACCTTTTAAGGAGTGGAAGGCAGTTTAGTAGAGTATTAGTGTTTTCCTGATCTCCTGATTCAGCCAGAGATGTAGAGCAGCTTTGGTGGTGTCTAAATTGAGTTCTGTAAAAGCCTGCAGTGCTACACAGAGGTAAAAATATGCATCTTAGCAACCCTTTCCAGGCCACATGAGTAACTGCTTTTAGTTATAGTCTTGAAATTTGTGCTAAGAATCATCACAAGTCCTAATTTGCTGAAGTTACCTCTCCAAAATTATTTTTCTAAAAAGAAGGTGACTTACAGAGAATGCTTCTGACATTTGTATGATGCAAAAATAATATTTTAAGAATTCTGCATGCATATGAGGAACAGATCAGGATTGCTAAACCCCCCATTCTCTAACCAAACAACCTGATTGATGTAACATGAAGGTTATCCTGCAGTAAGTTGATAATTTTAAAAAAATATATAATGCTCAGAAACCAAATTATTATTATTGAAATATAAACTATATTTTGCTTTATTTCAGCCTTGCAAATACAACAGTTTTATACGGACATGTAACTGTTGGAGGCACATAAATTGGAGTCCTTTTGGATTAAATGGGAATGGGTTTTTGTACTCCTTATTCTTACATATATTCACTTATTTGCTAATTTTGCTAGGACTTGGAGAAATGCATGTCTGTGTCTGGTGAAATTGTAGTCTCAAGAACAGAGTTAATTAAAATAACACAAGATAGGCTTTTATGGTGGATACGCTGTTCTGCTAAAAGTGAAAAGGTTTTGCAGAAGCCTGTTAAGCTGAATAAAAATGCTGATAGGTGGAGTATCTCAGGTCCTGAGGAGAACAGAACAGTTCTCCCAGTCCCTAACAAGGCCCCAGAGCACTCGGAGGGAATTGGGGAAAGGGGTCAGGTTCCTGCTGTGCTCCATTCCCAGGCACCTTGCAGAGCTCTCCTTTGGGGCCCGCTGGCAGGGGCAGAGCTGTCTGACCCACACAGGGCTGTGGGGCTGAGCTCCTGCCCTCGGAGGCAGCAGGGCAGAGCCTCAGCCGGGAGGGGTTCCTGCAAACTGCCCACCCTCTATCAGCTCAGTCCTGCAGGGGCTCAGCATATCCAGACAGGTCTGACTGCCCCTGCACGGGAGGAGCAGGGACAGTGTGCAGGGGTGGAAGAGGGCAGTTCTATACCATCACAAACACAGAATGCTTTACTCTTTCATAAACTAAAATATCTCTGGTTTCACCTACACCTATTCGAGCGCAAGTGGAGAAATCGTGGTCGTTTTTTATCTGGGATTAACAGAAAATTTCTTAAATATGTTTAATTTGTTTTAGTCTCTGTTAACCAAGGTCACCTTTTTCCCTTCCTTTTCTTAGGGAGATACAGCACGTTTTTGCAATGGTTGTTATGCAATAACCAATTCTATGCAGGAGGCATTCTTCTCACAGGATGCTGGAATAACAATGTCTAAGATTAATTTGGGTATTTGGGGGTAAATGTAAATCATAAAAAATGAAGTGCGTAAGATTTGATATGTACTCCCCAATATGAAAAACAATATTTTTGAGGTTAGCTACCATAAATCAAGTTGTCATTCTTTACTGGCTTTAGTGCTGCACTTACATGTCACAAACCATAATTTTATTTCACAAGTTTGTATCAATGCATTTGAAAGCCTGATGGCAACTGTTGGCAACAGAGAAGCTGAAGAGAGGGGAAGGGCTGGGTTTTAAGCCTTGTTCTTCTAAGCTTACCTAACTCTTTAATTTCAAAGTCTTTCTGTTTACTCATCACATGAATGACACACACAGTGCCAACAGTTTGACCATACTTCTTCCAGCATTCTGGAAATGGAAATTCTGGAAAAAATACAAAATGCTCATTTTTTTCTTACTGTAATTTAAGAGACTTTCAACATTGGAGAATGTTTTTAAGAGTGAACTCTGTTAATAATTCTAGTTGTGAAACGGTTTCCACTTAATGCTAAACCCAGCACATTCTTAGCAAGGTTAAAATACTTCACCAAAATAGAAGTTATTTCCTCTCTATGTGAAATTTGAGCAGATGCAGAGTCACTGTCATTTCCAACAGACAAGAGGCTTTTGTGCATCATCCTTATTTCATCAAGCATGAACAATTCCCATTGAAATCAAAAGGATTTTACCCCTGGTGTCTTTGGATGTGCTGGGACTTCTGTGATGCCTGTGATCTAAAAATACACTTCTGCTCTTCACAATTGACAAGGTGTTCTGAACAGTTAAGAATTGGCAGCCATCAGTGTCATTTGACACAGTTTTGTAGGTGAGAAAATTGAGGCACAGGGAGGTTAAAACATCTGATGCTGATGTGAGAGAGATAATCCAGAGGTGAAATTACTGTTCCTCTGAATGGGAACATCTGATGTCAGCTGAGCTAACAGTGTCGCTGCAGGCTGTGACCTTGAAGCTCGTTTTTGACACTCCCATAGCCTCTACAAATGATAAAGAAAGAAAAATTCACTTAATTTCCTGAATTACAGAAGTAATGTGGCTCTTCTCCCTCTACAAGAAAGGACAGAGCTTCTTTTTGCTATTAGGCAGTAGAAACAATGCTTTCAAAAAACCCCAATGCTACAGATTTGTGGTTTTAAGGGATACAAGAACAATAATAATACTGCACTTTAACTCCTTTAGAGAATCATTAAGAACAGTGGAACAATCCAACTTTTTTAAAAAGTCACAGAATGCATAAGATACCCAGGGAAGACAGATGTCCAAACTGTTAAAGTACCACACTGAAAATATTGAAACAAACAATGCCTTTTCCTCTAAACAAATGAATATAAGAACATAGTCTGAGAGTATTGTGGTGGGAATGAGAAGACCCTGGAACTGAAGACTTTTGAGTTTCTGTTGTTGTTTAATGTTAGACTGGAAATGATGCTCAAGAAACATAAGCCATATTCTGGCTTGACTTTCCCCTCTATGTAGATACACATTTATTTTCAGGTGAGACTCCCCAATGTCTTTGATAGAGGCGAAGCTTTCCATTTCCGTGCCTGAATTCTTTTATGCTTCAGCAGTTTATTTGACTATAGCTATCATTTACACTGATGTATATTAGATAGCAAAAATATCCATTACTGGAAGGGGTGGCTGTTTCAATTCCTCCTGTCATTTCCAGCTGAAAGGAAATGTATGTGTAAAACAGTAATGAAATATTTCTGCCTTTCTCTCCTGTGCTTCGTGCTGGAAGCCTGAGACACACTGAAAGATGATGAAGAACCTCTTTTTGTTGCCCCAAGTCATATTGTCAATTTTGTCAGCATTCCTCATTGCTGAGGTCTGTGTCCCTGGTCAGTGATTTTTCCTTCCTCTGACCCTTTTGAGGCAAGTGTGATTGCAGCACCCACAGGTTTTATTTGTAAACAGTGCTCTGCTGTATTGAATGATGGGTCTGGGCCATCCTGCTGGTAGAAACGTGAACACTTAGACCTAGACCACAAATGTGCTCAGGTGATGGATTGCAGTCAGTAATTCAAGGAGAATTCGAGGCTGAAATGGAATTGTGGAACATGGCTTTACCTCCTTTTTTGTGTCTGTGCATAGAATAGACAGCTGGTATTCAGACCCTCCTCTGCTTAAACTGAGGGGCACAGGAAATGTTTCCAAAGATCTCTCCCAGGCTTTGCCAGGAGTTAAAGTGCTGTAGAATACTTTTGCCTATAGAGGTGGTATTCATCCAAAGCTGCCAAAAAAACTGTTGCAAACAGTACAGGAATTGAATTTTATGTTGTTGGGATAGTATTATTAAACCTGATGCATTATTACTGATGAAAAACCTCAGGCAGAGAACGTATTAATTTTTCCAGTTCCTCTATTTTGAGAACTAGATCCATAAATATTACATAAATCTGTGGCCACTGTTCTTCTCCTCAAGCCATTCCTTATTTTTTTTTTTTCAAACATGTCATTTCTTTAAAGGTTATTAGGATAACATCACAAAAGAAACCCTACAGCCTTAGGAAATATAATTGAAATTATTTCTAAATTGTTGTGACCTTATGACTGCAGTTTCTGCTGATAGCTATTTTTCTGAAGATCTTGAGTGAAATATCGCTCTCATGCTGTTAAAGAAAGCTCAGTTATTTCTAACAATGTGTGGAGAAGTAAGGCACAAGTTTTTTTGAATGCTTCTGGCACCCTTCAGAGAAATTCTGAATGTTTGGCAGTGGGGCATTGCTGGTGCCCAGCAGGGCAGTTTGCACTGGGCACTCCCTGGGGGCTGCAAACACCAAAACTGAAATTCTCCTCCTGAAAAGGGAGTGAGCCTGCGACGCTGGTGTGGAGGTGCCTCGGGCACCGTCCTGCCCGTGCCTGCAGTGCTCGTGGTTCACTTCACCTCTCCCCAGGCAGAACCACAATTCAGTAAAAGGTTTGTGATCCCTGCCGGGGGTTCATTCCAGGAACTGGGTGTGAAAGGGTTTGAAGGAATTCTTGGAGCTGGTGTCCCTCTGTCCTCAGAAAGATGTTTTCCTGCTCTGTGCCATTGTTACCCAAAACCCAATTTTGAATTTAATTTCTCTCAGTCTCTACAGTAATTTCCTGATTTTTGAGTTGGATAAGGCAGAAATTCTTTTATAGCTTGGATAAGATTTTCACTGGGCTTTCAGCAATATGACTCAACACCATTTTCCATAGAACATTAGTCAGAACTTGATCTAGAATAAGATAACTGGTCATTTCTGAAACTTCAATTTATGGGATGGATTTTCTAATAGAAATGGAAGAGGTTGTTTCGCCGTTCAGATTGATTACTCTTTTGGTAATTAGTGTGATGGGTACGTGGGGAGGGGCAGTGGGATGACAAATGTTCAGAAGTTAACGCCTTGACTGATAAAACATCAGAGCACAGAAGCCATTTTTAAAAACAATGGATAAGAATCAATACTGCTGACTGCAAATTGCTCTTGCACAATCCAAGTGAATAATTGCTAATTAGCGTGTGCTTGAACTTGGCATGGGAACCTCAGGTGAGCACACAGGAGGTTGTTCTGGGTCCATCGTTGCTGTAAGAGTGAATATTTTTCCTATATGACTCTGAAAAATTGTGTCTCTTTTCCCTTACATTTTAGAAAATTTTAAATTCTTTTGTTTACCTGTGGGAAGTGACTTGCTGTGCTTTTTTTCATTATATGGATTGGAATACTTTTCCTTTCCACTAAACTCTGATTTACAAGTCATAGCCAATTTTAGAGAGCTGTTGAGCACAAGCTTTCATAGACAAGATGTTGCAGATCATATTTTATTCAGCTCAGTGTCAATACTTACAAAGTAAAAAAAAAAAAGATGACAAGCCAGTCTAAAATTAACACTTAAAATTCCATTTGGATGTGTCAAAAGTTAAAAAAAATTACTTGATTTTTTTTGTCTAATGACATTCTATCTATCTTCACCATGAGCTTTGTCTAAGCTTGCAGGAATTGTTTCCTGACATGAATGACGTTTATGCTTATAGTTAAAACTGATTGGAACATGTTCAGGAAAACAACGAACAAAACATTTCCAGACTGCTCAGCATTAATTAACTCATTCTCACCTATACACTTAGGAAATGAGATATCACATACAATTTTTCACTGTGAAATTAAAAATCATATGTAATAATAAGTAATTTGTCCTTCACAAGCATTTGACAGAGGAGGTACACATCACCTGAAAAGGAAGCTTCTAAAACAATTCCTTCACTTCATTTTCTGAACCAATATGCTTTTCATGTTGGATGAAAGAGAATTTATTTATTGCTGGGATGATTTATTTGCCTCTGGTTATTTATGCAGTATTTATTTGAATATAGACTTGAGAATTCAAACTAATGCTCACTGTCCATCACAGAGTTATTTTAGAAGGATTTACGGGTATCACAAATAATTATAAATTTAAGTCTTTTTTCCCCAAATTACTGCTTTTGAATGAGTCACATTCCAGACAATCAGCTGAACACCTAATCAGGGTGAGTTGTGAGAGGGTAATTGCTAGGAGCTTTCTGGAAATCGGGCTTTTAAAAACTGGATGGTTTGGAGCTTTTAAAGCCCTGTCCTTTTTCCTTCAGTGGCTTTGTCTGAAGTTAAATACAGGAGAGTCAGGGCAGCATCTACCTCAGCAGTGATGATTTGTGGGGAAATTAGTACAAGCAAGTTAGGTAAATAGGGATTTGAAGGAGAAAGGACATTCTTGATATATGGAAAGTGATAAGCCTCAGTAAGGGTAAAGGATGGCAATGAATTCCCACAGGGAAGTAAAGACTTACTGATTAGGATGCAAATACCTCTAAGAGAACCTAAATCAGTCTTAAATCTGATTTTAATGCCAAGAACAGTTCCCAGGACACGGTCAGGTATCTCAACAAGGCTGTAGAAATGAGATGTCAGTCCAAAAAGACAAAGAAAATTCAATGTCCTTAAAAGTAATGCATTTTCTTTCTGGCTTAATTTAACATTAAAATTACATGGCTCAGGACAGATACCCTTAGTACATCAGTTTAATAATTGCATTGATCAGACTGTGCTGCTAGACAACAGATTTGTCTTGTATTTTCATAATTTCCTACCCTCTCTATTTGCAAACAATGTTAACTTTAAAATATGCTTAGAATACTCAACTCTCGAGCAATTTGAAACACCAACAATAATCAATGGCCTCAGTAACAATTAGATCATCAGCGATGTAGAAAGTCTAAAAATAGTCAGTTTTGGAGGACACACTGCTGTTGTGCTGCAGTATCTCTCAGTGGAATACCTGGTTTGGTGCTGCTGGTTGCTGCTTTTGAACAAGGAATAATCAGCAGAAAAATGTAAGAACTCTTCTTAGATAATCAGTGGGGAAAAGCCCTTGTACACACATTTCATCTGTACATTCAGAGCAGCTTTGGTAGAGCATTTCTTCATACTCACTGAATATTTGAGACAAAGAGCACTCTACAGAGTTCTACTGACAGCAATCACAAATACAGTGCTCACTGTAACCATGGCAAACCCCCCTGTGTCTGTGGGACACACGTGCTGCCTCATTCTCTGCACAAAAAGCACTACAGATCCTTCAGCTTCAAGGAGTCACAAATGAGTTTCTGTGAAGCTCATCTCTCACTACATTTAAACTAATATAGCTTTATCTTTTTTTAGGTATGTGGCCTTGGTTCTTTGGAGTATCTCTATTAAATCTGCCTTTGTCTTCTGTTTAGATGTGATATTCCACTATTCAAGTTCACAAAGCCAAAAAATAATTGATACTGAAATTCAAATACAGTCTAAGCAGCCTGCCTTGCCTGCTTTAAGATTCATATAAGATGGCTCTGTTACACAATTCTGAGCTCTGAATGTGCACCCAAAATAAATTCAATCTACCATGAAATATTTTTTCATCTCATAATGGGCCACTAGTGAGCTGTCCTCATATGGCAGCTGAAAGCAAACAGCTAGCACATGCTAAGGGTAAACAGGTCACACTGGGAACTTGGGCTGTCTCCACACCTACTTTATTCACTGGCTTCTAGGGAGCAATTCTGCAATTCTTACCGACCTAGGGGAGAAGAAAATCAGACTAAAATACAGTTTCAGACAGCATTAGAGTGGAATATACAATATAAACAGAATAGTACATGCTGCAAATGTTGGATGAAAGCCAAAGCAGCAAAGGAGATGTGTGATGCTGAAGAGTTCAGAGTTTGTGGAAGCTTTTTAAAGAGCACAGTTTTTCACTGGAAAATGCTCATTCAATGGAATTGAGGCATTCCTTTAGCTCTGACGGGTCACATCTCCTGGAAGAAATCCTTCCAGCCACCCATTTCTGGGCTATTCTTTCCTTTATATATATATATATATTTTTTTTTTTTATTTTTTTTTTCTTTTCTCCATGTGTAGATGTTATTCTGGATTGTTTCGCTTGGGAGGCTTCACCTCCAGCCTCCTCAGGCTGAGTCTGGATTATCCTTGCCATGACAGAAATATTAAGAAACTCTGTTTCCATTCTTCTAATTGTTTTTCTTTTAGTTCCCACCTTTGGAAGATTTCTTACTGCTGAACTTTGGTTCTGATACTGAGCAAATAGCAATTGCACCCTTCCCCCTCCCCACTGCAGTTTTGAAAGTGAGGGATTTCTGCACTATGGAAATTTTGGCTTGGTGTCGAAAATGTCACAAAACTGCTGTGAATTTCAACGGAGCAGAGGATCAGCAGGGAACCAGTGGAGCTGCAGCTGGAGCATTGGATTGGCAGAGAATTCCGAGGGGGTGAGGTGCACTAAGGTCTTGCTGGATGTGGGAATTGGCATTCCAAGATGAGAGTGACAGAGCCTGTGGGGGACCCTGCCCCACTGCACAAGTGCAGCCCCGGGGAGCTTCCTCTGGGTGACCCAGTCTGGCAGATATTCTGTTCCCACGGCCTGGGGCAGGAGCTTTTATGGTTATTGACTGCATTTCCTCTTTAATTTGTAAAGCTCGATGGTGATTTGTGTCTTACATCGCACACCTTATGAGTTACAGTGGGAAATCACAACGTGGAGTTACACAGAAAGTGGTGATTTTGAGATGGTTTCAGCTGTTAGCAGCCTGCTCTAAATGAACAGCACTGGAATATTTATTCTTTTTGTGTTTTTAGAAGTAATGCAATATTTGGAGTTTAAACTTGTTTGGTAGTCTCTAAGCATTATGATTATAGACCGTTCCCTGACTGAGGTGGTACAGAAGTTGCCAAAAAAATGTTTTCTCAGATAAACACAGTCTTTCTTTCTGTCAATGAAATATACTTATCCCTATAATTTCTCATCTTCAGCCTTTTCTTGCTGTACTTGCAGCAGGCTGGAAATCAACGAAGCCTTGAATTGCATGGATGTTTATTTAGAGGAAAGAAACACTTACTTTTATGTAAATCAAACTATAAAAAGATCAAGAAGCTTGATGACTGTGAAGTGTTGAGAGGATCTCTAAAAATATCAAATAAACAGCACGTTAAGAGTGCAGCTTTGCAGACACTCAACCTTTCCTTCCCAGGCTATCAAACAAGTCAGCTCAGCATCGAGGGAGTTAATGGTAAATGAAACTCTCTCTGGGGAAGTAGAACAAATGCTAACAGGGTATGTGCTTCAGTTCAGACCTTTTTCTCTAAATAAAGAGCTGAAGAGTTTGTCAGGGGTTTCTGGAGTCTGGAGGCTGCTTGAGCACTGGGTTGTGGCACCTGTACAGCAGGAGGGTCCAACCTTCCCAACACATCCAGAACACTTTTAGCTTATCACACATGTGGAGAACACGTGTTTGAAGAAACCTGTCAGAGTAGTTTGGCTCTGAATAGAGCTATTTTAAATTATTTCCACTTTTCTGTTTCACAAGGAAACCAGAATTTTAAAAAGTCCATTCATTCCCTAATTTCTTAATATAGCCAAAAGCTCTTAGACCTTCAGTTACTGGTAGAAACAAGTTCTGGTAGAACTCCACAAAAATGTTCTCCTTGAGACCATCCCAGCAGCTCCTGTGCTGGCTCTGACCCTGTGCTGCTCCTCTGAACATTCACTGATGTCTCTGTACTGGACCTGGGGTTTGGAGTGGGGAGAGGAATGACCCCTGCCACACTGGCAATCACTGTGAAACTAAGGGAATGAACTTCAGCAGCAAATATTTTATCCTCTTGACAAGTAAACACTCCAGAGTTCCCTTCAAAGGGTAATAAAAATGAAGTGGCTTAAAGAAAAGAGGAAAAGGAAAAGGACATATTTTGTGTTTCAGAGGTTTGCTGGCAGGTCCTGAGCAGGTGTAAATCAACCCTGCTCCATTCAAGTCTGGTGATTTACACCAGCCAGGAACTTCACCTTTAACTGTGGTCTGCCCATGCAAGGAATGCATCACCTGGAAGTGTTTAATTGCCAAAAAAGTGGAGCCAATTTTGACCAAAAGTGAAACAGGATCATAAATTAAAGAAATATGAAAATGCAAATATGCACATGTACGCATTAGGGGAAAGATCACACTGTGCACTCTGCTGGTCAGGTGCACCTGCAGTGCTTTCCATTCAGCTGCTGCACAGGGAGCCCAGGTTAATTAAAAAACTTCTTTGCTCTGTTAAAGAAAAAACCTGTTAATTTCCAGTTTCATTATGATGGGATGACAAAAATCAGCGTCTGGCTGGGATCGGTGCAAGGTTTCTGTTCTAACAGAGCCCTGGGAGTCCAAAGGCTCTGCGGAGGGAGGGCTGAATTCCATCGCTTGGGATTGCACTCCCGTGGCATTCTCTGCAGAGGAAGAGGATGTCAGGGAATGCCCCGCAGGGCACGGGGGATGTGAGACCCCCGGGGCACCATCAGGAGGGAGCTCAACCCCCGCAGCAATTCCGGCGTGGGATGGCATTTGGAGAGGGTGGCAGGCTGTCCCTGGAGGGCAGAGGCAGTGACCGGGGCGTTGCACATCCTGCTGGGATAACACACTCTGTTCTGCTTTGCACTTCAGTGCCGAGGATGGCAAGGGCAATCTCGTGATTTTTAGAGTAAATTATTATCAAAACAGACATAATTATTAAACCAGGGATGTGGATATAAGGTTTGAGAGATGGACACGCAAGCCTGCTGTGCTCTCAAGAGTAGTTTTGGACATCTGTGTGTGTGATCCCTGGTCCTCAAACATCTTCAGCTGATGCCAGGCTTTCATCAGGCTTTTCATTTATTGTCACCACTGAGCAAAAAATACAAGAGAAGAAAAAACCCTAAATTGTTGTTTCTCATGAATTATTACGAGGAATCAAATATGGCTGTAACCCTGGCCTTTCCATAGTGAGCAATAGGGAATCCTGAATGACAGGGTGAGAGATGACAATTCCTCTCATATTCATGGCCAAAGTACTGAATTAATTTGGATTCCAATCTCCTTGAAGACTGTAATGAAGAGGGAAACAAGCCAGATTACTCAGCATTTCCAAAGCACTCAGACTCACCCGAGCCCTGCAGCCCTGCCAGTTTTCTCTTTCTGCTCCCTTTTCTTATTTCAATGCTCGTCTACAAGACCAGACTTCTTTCTTGTAGACCAATCTTTCACTTTGCTTTCTCAGGCTTTAGACTCCCAAGGTAACTGGAATGTATCCTAATTAAGTTCTGTTAATTTGAAGAGGCCATTATATACCTTGGATGGGAAATACTGTGCAAAGGTCGATAATTATCATCGTGCTGGTTATTAAGCATTTCAGACTGTCTATCTGCTCTATTGACAACCTATTTGCAATCATCATTTTTAGATGAATATTCATAATGACTGTAGAAATATAAAATATGATACTTGGCAACATTTATGCAATTAAATAGACAATTAAATTCTGCTGGTAGCAGTGGAAATTAAAATCTTCAGACTGATTAGAAGGTTAGGCTCTATTAATTTTCACCCTCTATACATCCATCCCTGTTGCTCTCTGTCCTCTCTAGATGTTTCAAAGGTGTTTTATCTGTGCCCTTGAATTATAGACTAATTTAAAATATTTTATCATAGTGCAAAATGGCACATCTTTAAAAATGAATGTGTTAATAAATCTTATTTACATAAATATCCACATAGATTTCTTAATCCCTCAAATGTAGAAATGTAATTTTTTTGTGCAATCACAAGATTTAACAGCTTTTCAGGGTGAAGAAAAGTATTTGAACAAACGAAAAGAGAGATTAGGCCTAAGCTTGTTTTATGGGTAGAAGCTTTATTTGAATAAGATCCATAATTATTCCTCAGTTTCTGAAAGTATCAGAAGCTGGGCTTCCCTGGAGTCACCCCCTAGGAATTGGAGCATTCCTCCTTTCCCACCTTTGCTCAGGGCTTCAGAGAGTGTTGGCTGTTGTGGCTTTTACAGAAAGTAATCAGAATCAGCTTCAGTTCCGTGGCAGTCTGCTGTCCTCACGAGAAAACCTCAGGCTGTTTGCTCTGCTTCTGAGTCTTCCTCACTTTTATTTCAGAGAAATGGGAGGTTTGCAGTGGAATTTTTTCCCAAATGAAATATTTTGTTTGTTGAATTTTTGTTTGTGTTTTACAGCTATTGTCAGGAAAGAGAAAGAAGGGCAATGGTAAATGCTGACTTAAAATGTTCTGTCTGTTGTATTTCAAGAGAGAGTACTGCTGGCTTGGTTTGGAGTATCCTTCAGAGTGGCTGCTCACCCTTTACATAGCCCTGAGAGTCCATTTATTTCACACATCAATTACACACTTGACATTTTAACACTGTGTCTCTGATTTTAATGGGTTTTAGGAACTGCATTATGATTAGAGAGAAATGCTTCATTCTGGAAGGGAGACACCAATCACTTATATAAAGAATAGAATCATAAATTACAAAATGTTAAAATTAATGTAACGGGAACTCCAGAAAAAATATAAAATACCTGTAGAATTTCCATCTCCTCAGCTGTTTCTCCTGTGCAAGTCCAGAAAACACTCTGCTGCTCTGATATTTGAATCTTATTTGAGCTATTAAGAATAGGATTTCCCTCATGGCTATTACATGGCACAGCCTTTAATATTAATTGAAGGACCGTTCAGCGGAATTAGAAGGGTTCTGAGATCACTATAAACGTTGTTCTGAGTTAAAGAGATGCTCAAGTGTTAACTTGATGCTTTCAGCTTTCCCCTTTGCAAGACCCATCATTTACTTAGAAAGCCAACTGCATGTGGCTAATGCCTGAGATCATCCTCTCAGCTCTTCCCTCTAAGGGAGCTGTTTGTTTATTTAACAAACTGTTTGTTTGTTTATTTCAAAAATATTTCAATAGCAAAGATACTTTTCTAGTGTAACAATAAATTTTTGAGTGCTATTTAAATTGCCTGAGTTACAGAATCAAATGACCTGCAAGTAATTTTACAACAAATTTGCTGGTATTTGACTAGCAGCTGCATTTCAAAACCTTGTATTAATGGGACGTGATAACTGGACTTTCACCCTCTGCTGAATTTATTAAGTAGTGTTTGAACTTCATAGAGGATTCCTACCTTTGTAGAAACTGGAGAAGAGAATGTTTGATGAACATAAACTCTTTCAGTTAGTTGTTTTCTAAGAATAAGGAAAAGACAAATGTGTACAAAAAAGCTTAAGCAAAATAGAAGTCAGACACTGTTCTATTCCTTCTTATTTCTTCAGGTGGTGCTTCAGCTACTTTAAGAAGCTCTTGAGCTGTGAGATTTTTCAGCCCCCATGAGCATTGGTATCAGGAATACTTAACTCCTGTTCAAAAAGCTAGGTTCTTCTCAGAAAAATGAGATAGAAAGCAATTACCCAGTCTGCAGGCCGAGTCCAGCCAAGTATTTTCTCCTTGTCATTAAGAAAAACAGTGTATATGCAAGTTTTGCTTTAAGTGAACTGAATGTACACATGCAAGTGAGCAAAAATTCATCTTTTGGGAAGTCTATCTCTGTGGCATGAGCCTGTATGTCTGAAATCTGTGTATTAGTGTCAGTGGCTCTGGGCAGAAGGGAATGAGTTAAATGGAATAACTCCATTAACCTATGTGCATGTTCATCTCTTATTGAGGATGTTTCGGATATTCCTCTCCAAGTGTCTGTGCAAAATAAGAACCCATTTTCATTTCAATGCAGGGAAATTAGAACTGGATTACCAAGAGTGCCTTGTGCAGGGCTGGAAGTCACAATGTTGTGTTTGATTAAATCTACTTAATGACACCGGTGGGGCCCTTGGGGCTTCACAGCCTGCCCTGGCAGTGTCCTAAAGGTGTCTGAGAACCTCACTGCAAATAAAATCCTGGTGCAGAGGAAAAACACCAGGACAAAGTTCTGAGAGTGTAGTTCTTGCCTCCCCACGGGGATGGGAGATGGCAGAGCAAGGCTGTAGCCTGAACCATGGTCACTGAGCTGCTGTTCTGAAAGCAGCTCCCACCACCTCCCACCTCCCACCACCATCCACCACCTCCACCTCCCACCTCCCACCACCTCCCACCACCTCCCACCTCCCACCACCTCCCACCACCATCCATCTCCCACCTCCCACCACCATCCACCATTCATCTCCCACCACCATCCACCTCCCACCACCACCCACCACCATCCATCTCCCACCTCCCATCACCATCCACCATTCATCTCCCACCACCATCCACCTCCCACCACCACCCACCACCATCCATCTCCCACCACCACCCACCTCCCAGCCCTCCAGCTCTGCCTGGAGCTGCCTGGCTGGGTGAGCCCAGCACTGCCCATGCTGTGGGGCCTGCTTGCTGATAATTTAAATTAATCTCTTCGGCTGAGAGCTAACAGGGAGCAGGAGTGCCCAGACAATCAGTGGCCTGGTCTCAGCAGAAAACACGTTTGCTGAGGTGGTGGCATCTCATTGCCCATGGTGTTATTTGGTGGTGTTACCCAGGGTTTTAGGGCAGAGACACACATATGACTGTGTATTGCTTCCTTGCCACCTACCAGTGTCTCCAGCTACACGGTCAGAGGGGTATATGGGACATCACTCTTAAGACTTTCAACAGGAAAAAAAATTGTCTCAGAAGATGAGAATCTGTTTCTGATGTGAAATATCTTCTTTTTTTTTTTTTCCCTGCTGGAATTACTTCTGACTTATGAATGAAAATGAGAAGTTTTATGGTGTTGCTGTTTAATGTACTTAAATTCTGATATGACAGACTATACTATCACTACAGGAAGTAAATTAAATCCTCATCAAAGTGTTATGCAGAGCCTCTGGGCTGGGCTATGTAGGACATAGTGCATAAATTGTACTGCTTGGCCCAAGGCACCATAAATCATCTGCACTTCTGGGTGCAATTTCCTCTGTATTTTCCCTAGCTCCGATGTGCAAATACAGAGGATGAGCAGAAAGTTACTGGTTTATGCAGCATTGGCCTCAAGACCCAAACCAGCATGTGATCTACTTAGAAGTCACAAGGAATTTTACAAATAAATTTGGACCTCATTCTGGTGACTATCCAGTTTCTGAGTGCTCAAGGTATATTCAAATCTGATTTTCAGTACTTAGAAATGTATTGGAAATGGAAGTGGTAGTTGACTAAAATTCATTTGCAGGTAAGGCGTCATCCAGGGAAATATTTTACTGGATTTCAGCAGAGATGTGGCACAGAATACCCCAGGCAAACATTTACTGCCCTCCTCCCACAGCCTCCCAGTGGCTCTAAGCTATGGGTGGGGATGGGTGCACAGCAGCTGCTGTTTGGTGTACCTCTGCAATGGGATATTTGCATGGAGCTCTAAATTATTTATACATTCTCTTCCAAGTTGCAGTGTAAGTACATAGATTAAATTATGTCTAGGACCATATATACGAATACTGGGGATGTCTTGGTGGCTGTAAATTCATATTGATCTTTTGACTTAATTATATAGTGTTTTATTGAGTAAACGCCACAGGCAGAAGTTAAAGGAATAAACTACTATCTTTATTAAGAGTATCTTGATGTCAGCTTGCAAAGGGAGCTGTGTTGTTAAACCATTTTTTCTATTTTTTTCCAGAGGAAGAGTGCTGAGTTGTAATAAAATGCTAAGTGTCTTTAAAAAAATCTGAGGACAACCCCTCATCTCATCCCACAAAGTGGGAAGACATGAGGGCATTAATACGCTCAGAGCAGATTTTTCCCAATAAATCTAGGTAATTATCCTCCCTTGTGATGCATCTAATTGATGTTACATTTACAGTAATAAACACCAAGTACACATTACATTGCACTGATATTTAGAAACTCTACCAAAGTGCTGTGCCTGAAGGTTTACAGAGAGAAGTAAAAATACACCAGACAAGCAGGGGAAAGAAAATAATAAAGTACTCTTGATGAAATTTACTTTCTTGCAGTTTTCAGCTCCAAGGGCCTGTTCAGTAGTCCCTGTGCTGCTTCATCAGTGAAGAGTGAAGCTGTTGTGTCCGTGGCTGAGAATTAAGACACAGGCACTGTCCACACTGCTGTGATTTCTGTAACTGCTGAACTGCAATAATCTGGAGGGGCCATCCTTCCAAGGACCACAGGGTATGTCCTCAGAGGTGATTTAGAATGCAAGGTGTGATTACCTTGCTGTACTGATAGGTTTTTGTAATTGTTTATAAAGTGCCAGACTCGAGCTGCAGTTAGAATTTATTAACTGATAACTGCCCCATTATTAGAATATAGATAATGAAGGAGAGAAATGGCTCTGCTGATATCACTTCATGTAATTACACAACTTCCTGCTGCGTGTTGCTTTCCTCAAATGGCTGTAAAGCTGACAAAGACATACTTTGTTGCTTGTAGCAGGAGTCATTCCCTCGGACAGTATTTTGAAGGAACCAATACACCACAGAATTACTGAATTTTCAGCACATTGAGACTGAACAATGGCCATTGCCAAGCACTCTCCTGAGTATTACAGAGGATAAGCCAAGAAGAGAACAAGAATCTGATTGTTATAAATAGGAAGTTCCAGTTTAATATAGTGAGCATTTAGCACTTGAAGCATTTTAAGTCCTGCTGTCTTAAGACACTGAGTCTTCACACATAATTATTGCTGCTCCTAACATTGCTCTGATCAGTCTCTTAAGAAGGCTAGGATAGATTCCTTCAGGTTGTCTGTGTATCTGAACAAACATGTCATCTGTTCCTAGGTCTGGTCTTCAGGCTGTTTTTCTGTTAAAATGAGCACAAAAACACCTGGGTCTTTGTGGGAAGCTGGGATAGTAAATAACTTGAATCACTTTCACTCACAGTTCCTTTAGATAATCTCTACCTGTTCTAACTCATGGTACTGAAAGAACTTTTTTCCTGTTACCTCTGATATTCCTTGCCAGCAATAACTCCCTTTTAACCTTTGTTTTTCTGATTGCATACCTGTCTAGTTCTGTAATATCTTTCCATTTCTCCTTTATGCTGCATTCTTTTCAGATGTGTAAGTTCTTTAGAGTTGTGCCAAGTGTTTTCCCTCTGTGGTACACTCTTTGCTTTTGTGTTTTTAATAGAGTTTGCTTTAATATCTGCCAGTTCTTCTTCACTTCTTTTTCCCTTAGAATGCCCAAAAGATCCAGCCTACTGTCTCTGTGAATCTGCTGAATTTCAGTATCCTCATGCAATAGAGAACTCAGACATTTCTTGATTCCCCTCCCAAATTTCCTTCTACTTTCAAATTCTTACTTATCTTCTCCTTGTGAGTTAGAATTAAATCCATGCCCCCAGCAACTTCCTCTGCCATCTGGACAAATGACTGTCCCTGAAATACAGCAAATCCCTTCTGGGCAGCTTGAATTTTCCTAACATTTTTCAAGACATGATTTGGGAATAAAATCTGTCTTTACAATTTTGTCCTTTGGATTTATCTGTTAACTATAACTTGGTGTGATTTTCCTCTTTATGTGCTGGTAGCTTGCAGTGTACAAGACCTTTTCAATGGTATTCTTTAACTTTCTGGAGAAAGAGGAAATGCTTGAGGCTCAATTTACAAAGAAGGAGTCACCTTTCACTCAGTGTTCTTACAATTAAGCAGACAAGACAGCCTCAAAGTAAGAGAGTCAGTATAATTGCCATTATTCCCTATTTCTTAAGGGGGACTTCAAACACAGTGACTGTCCAAGGGTCATTCTTTATATCTGTGGAGGACATGAGAATTGCATTAAATCTCCTTAATTCTAGCTCAGTATCTAAGTGGCAAGTACTTCTTTCTATTACTAACCTAGTTCTACTTCACTTTTTAACAGTTACTCAAGTTCTTTGTCACCCGCTTTTGATATAATTTTTTAAATTGCCTCACATTAAGGGGTTTTTAAGCCTTATTGAAGAATAAATTGCCTTCTTTAAGGGTTTCTTCAAAATACAGGTCATGGATAGAAAGATAAAGAAATAGTATTTCTGCTTCAAATGTTTCTACAGCTGATTTCCCTGTCCACAGACATTCTATAGATACATATATATGCATGTATGTATGAATGGCTGTGTTCAGTTTTACACACAGGACTCTTGGTTTCCTGGCCAGTTTAGAGAATGGTGATAAATGTCATTTGTGCAGTTATTGTAGTCTCAGATGTGAATAATGTATTCTGAGCCTCGCTTCTCACAGTTGCCAAGTGGAAAAAGAGAGAACAGGGCAGACTGCAGGGCCACAGCTCTCAGGGTCAGGGTCCCATCCCTGCAGGAAGGAGAGAAATATTCACAGACCTCTGCCAGAGTTCAGTCCTGCACAGCTCTCAGGTGGCTGCATCCTGGGCTCCTACATTTCCTCCAGAAGGAGCTGCCTGGCACTCTGGGATAAGGGCTCTGTACAGCTGCACTCAGGTCCTTTGGCTACAGGACACCCAACCTGCACCCATTTTGCCACACACTGCATGTCTGTTTTCAGATCAGGAATTAAGAAATATTAGAATGGCATGCAGCAGTGTTTATATATATGAGGATTTATATATGTGTGCTGGATATTTGAGGTTCTCATCTATGGCTTTTGTAATTTAGATTTTGCTCTCTGATTGCCTTTGGAGTATCTGCAGGGTTTTCTTGCATTTGCAGGGAATTTACATTTAAAATTGCCTGTGATGTGCTCTCTTTCCAGTGTTCTAATTTCTCAATGTCATTTTGATTATTAGCATTATTTTGATACAAGCTGAAGTACTTTGCTCCTTTCTAACTATACAGCTTTCATATTCCCCAAGCATCTATTTACTTTCCAGTAAGCTTTAGTATGCCTTTTTATAGGCAGATATCTAATTTCCAGTTGTTCCCTTCGCTTGCAGACTAGCTTATTTTTATAACTCGTCTCATTATTTCTCCTTTTTAATCTTTGTATTTCAAGGGAAATGGGATGACACATTTTATCTGAATTTCTCTCATTATGAAGTTTATTTTAATTGACACAGCTCCTCACTGAAGGACAGATGATTTGTTTCCAGCTCTTGCTCTTCTCCAAGGTGAGCTGGAGGGGATGGCAGCAGCAGCAGGGGACTGCAGCAGCCTGGCCTCCACAGGGAGCCCACCCAGCACCAGCCTCCAGCCCAGCTCTGCCCTCCTCTCTGGCTTCTCTAATTCCAGTTCCTGTGCAATGTTTATTCCTGCCCACCACTGCCCACGGGCACTTCCAGCCTGGCAAAAGCTGTTGGGGAAACAGCACAGAACACCACCACAGCCACAGTCCCTGCTCCTTAGTGACACTGAACAGCTTTTGTAAAATTAAACAAGTGTCTTGCACAATTTAGTTCCAGAGAAGGCTTCAGAAAACAGTTTTTGTCAGGCACTCTTGCCTTGTAGCCACCTACCCAGTTAATGTTGCCTTCCTGCCATTGTTTGGCTGCCTGTTTAGAATTTAATTTACGTGAAACATGACACAGAATCTTTGGACAAATATTCTTGGAGGAATTGGAGTGGCTTTCCCTTTACCCAAGCAAGCACTAAAGCAAGTTCACAGGTGTGGCATTCTTGAGGTTGGTACCTACTCTGTCAGCTGTGAGTCTGCTAACTGTGTTCTGATGAGGTACTTGTGATTGCACCTTTGGGAACAATTCCTGTTTTGGGGGACTCTAAAGCACAGACTGAAACAAATGGAATTTTTTTACTGTTTCAAAATGCTTCTGTTAATGATGGTCTGGAGATGTTAATTTTCACTCTCAGTGGATTACAGAAATTTACAGAAGAAAATGTTCTTTGTGTTGGAGAAAGAGAGGCAAGGAAGACATAAAGACATGTCAAGTCTTTGTCCTGAAAAATACAGATCAATGCCATTTATGAATATAGCTTTTACACTATTTCTTTTCTACTGAATTTAATTAATCTCCCCAGTGTGGTTAGAAGAGCTCCATTTTATAGCTGTGAACAGAAGCCCATTCTATGGACAAACTTGCATTTGTGGCTGAAGCATCTCTAATATATATTTGTTATTTCTTTGTTGGCTGTCAGCAAAAATCAGTTTGTAAGAATGACTTTTATTATCCCTAGCAGTTTACAGCTGCATGAATTTTGCTGACACGCTCATGCAATTGCAAGCAATACCTGTTTCCATTACAAATGAAAGGCTTATATAAGGGTTCTTGTGTCCTAAATTTCATTGTGAGTCCTACAGTTGTAAAGATAGTTAGATTTGTTATCTAGATTTGTATCTGTGTATCTAGGTTTTAACTCTTACACACGACTGTTGATTTTCCTTGTGTCTTCTCAATAGGGCAGTGCTCAGTGGGAGAGTGAGTTTCAGTGGCTGCTTGCTGGGGTCAAAAGAAATTAATTTTAGTTGTGTGGATGAGGAAATAGAGAGCTGTGAGCTCTTGCTAAAAGCAGATGAGGTTAAGGATGCTGGTTGTTTATACAATGTACAATGTACAATGTTTCAGTAGACACCATAAGGGTTTGATTAAGGGTTCTGCTGATTTTCCACACCTTTGCAGGTTCCTGTGTCGTGTCTGTGATCACTGGTCACTGCCAAGGGAGAAAGGAAGGATGGCTTCATGCATTTTGATTCATTTCAGAGAAGGTGAGAACATTTCATGCTCGTGAACATTGGGCACCTAATACAGAAAATGTAATATATCTCACATATGGCTATCACTGTCCAGGATACACAGGTATCCTAAAGTTTGGATTTGTTTCATTTGTGAGGTCTCTGCCTTCTTAATTTGAGCTTCTAACTCAAATCCCAGATGATACTGAAGAATTGTTTCCTCTGTTAAAGTACAGAACCTGCAATTATCATTAGCACTGCTGATTTTGTCTTTCCTCAGAGCAGCTGCTCTGCAGGGCTGGTGGTGCTGTCCTGGATGCTCTCTAACATCCTCTCTTGTAAAATCTTGGAATGGAGCTCTTGGCTCAAACCTCTTCTCATCTGGGTTTTCTTCATTCTGTCCCCAGATCATGCACTAGAAACTGCCTCACTCCTGCTTTCAGGAATGCTGGCAAGGGATGGTGTCACAGGTCTGATTTTCATTAGTGATTCATCTTCATGTGTGTTTTGGTCCTCTTCCTTTTATTTTCTTATTATTTTTTGAGAGTGTGGCAGGACAAGTGCCCATGATCAGCTGGTACGAACAGCCATTGCAGAGATTTCACTAGGAAACACACAGAAATGGGAAATGGTAGACTCAAAGGAGTTCTCTTACTTAATTAATATGCATGACAGGAGCCATTTCCTGAGGCATATCTTTATTTTAATGGAGTAATTTAGAGTATTTTTGAAAACATATGCAATTAGCATTGATTTTTTTTCACCATAGCACAAGGTGCATAAATGAGAGCCTGAGATGTGCTTTTCTTGTACTGTTTGAGACAGTGCTCCAACATCTGCACCTCCCTTTCTCTCAAGTGGAAAATGCTTCGTTTGATACCTCTTTGCAAGCTCACATGAACGTCTCCTTTCTCTCACTTTACCCCAGTGGTGATTAATGTACTTTCTGAATGTGAAATACTCACATTCCTACTAATCCTTTCTATTCCTACTACTTTTATTAGGTGTCTGTGCCCCACTGTGGTGAACATTATGTGAAGTTTCAAGTCACTTAGAGTAGATGTTCATATATAAAATTAGCTCGGCCTGTCCCCAGATTTGCAGAGGTTCCCAACCAGTTGTGCCTGGGGTTTGGATCTAAGGGTGCTGGTTTTGCCTGGCTCCTTTCCAGAGCAGCAGCAGACCACAAGAGCACTGCCCTGGCAGCTCCTGTCCCGTGTCCTTTGTGTCTGTTTGGGGCACTGATTCTCCTCTCAGGGCTGCTCCCATCCCGTGTCCTTTGTGTCTGTTTGGGGCACTGATGCTCCTCTCAGGGCTGCTCCCATCCCGTGTCCTTTGTGTCTGTTTGGGGCATTGATGCTCCTCTCAGGGCTGCTCCCAGGGGGTTTCTCCCCAGAAAGGGGAGCTGGGCAAATCCATCTCCTCCCCGGAGAGCAGCAGGGCCAGGCACCCACAGGGCACAGCCACAGCCCCTGTTGCAGGTGCAATGGACAATCTCAGCTGCCCCAAAGGCTCTGTACAAGTGGCCCAGGTGGCTCTGAGGCTGGGCAGTGTAGGTCCCGCGGTGGTGGCATGTGCAAACCATGCAGTGTCACCTTGGAGTGATGTGTCATGCAGTGACACTGCTGCTCTGGTTTCCCAGTGACTCCACAGATCACTTCTGCAAGCAGCAATTTATTGCAGATGTGTGATGTAGCTCTCTTATTTTTCCCCTCCATCACTCCCACAGCTCCCCCCGAAACAGATGTTGCCATAAACTGATATGTCATTTGATCCTGAACTTTTCTTAATGATTGTGGTGGCATTTCTAATATTTCTTAGAGGCAAGTGCAGCAGCTGCCAAATGTAATTGTTTCACTGAGGCAATGAAATATATTTTAGCACAGAAACAGTCCCGCTGTGGTTTCATCATTGGTGCTCCCCTTGTTCCACTGCAGAGCTGGAGAGTTGCTCTAGTCAGTTCTGGACACAGTTCTGGAGTATCTCTGCATATTCCCCATTCCTAATCCCTACAAACCCATTGCTATGTGCTTGTTGTTATTCATGTTGAACAAATGTCTCACAAATCTGGACAACTCTGCTACACTAACTTGTCAGGAGACATTTTTTACTTTATTTTTCTGTCCTGTTTTAAATTCTCCTCCTTTACTGGCCCTTATGCAGACCCATGATGCTTAACCCAGATGAATTTTGTATGAGGCTATTTGGGCTTTCTTTCTGGTCTAGCTCACTGAGGGTGAGATCTGCCATTCTGCTCTATCCCATGAGGTTTTCTCCTTTTCTTTTTTAACAGATTCACAGGATGCAGATAAAATCCCCAGTTACTTTGCACTGTATTTGGGCTTTATTTTCTTTGGTTTTCTACTGAAGAAGTGAAAAGATGCTAAAGTGTCTTGCACATGCTTTCTACTATAGACAAAGATCAAGTAAGATGTAAGGCAGTCCAGACTTTCTTTGACTTTGGTCCCACCCTTTCTTCCCCCTTGACATTTATTTAAATGCTGAACTCCCAGCCAAAACTGAATTCCTTTCATTATTTAAAACACCAGTTGATGGAGTTTATTTTTGCTATCACAGCATATCTTCCCAGTAATTTCCCTTATGCTTTTGAAAAATTTACATTGTTCGTATCAATCACTCTGTGCTTTTATACAATTGGTTGTGAAAATATTTTAGTCATCTGTTTTAAAGATGAAAATAACAACTCTATCTCTGCAGAGCACTCGTAGATATTCAGCACTTCTGATTTCTGCCATGACCTGCTGCACTGCTCATGGCTCATTAGGTGTTTTGAGGAGCTACAGATGTTTGGACACAGAGTTTAATTTGATCCGTTGTAGTAATTTAGGCCAGCTGTGAAACTGTGACCTGGATCCATTTCTAAATTTAGAAAAGGTTGCATTTCCATCAGTGCTACAGTTGTTAAAAGATATGGAAGTTTTGTGTATTTGGGATTGCAGTTTTCTCCACTGCCTGCCACGACTACAGCTGATGTCAGGATCCCTTTCCTGTTATGAACTAAATGCAGCTGTGAGCATCACTGCAGTGAGCATCACAGAGGAGTTAACTGTCAATAGTAATTAACACAAAGGCACTGCTGCAATTATGGCTGCTGCTCAGCCAGCTGTGCAGGTTAAACTCTTGATTCCAGCCACCTTAGCAATAGGAAAAAGAAGTGGTAACTGAAATTGTTCCAATTTCTGGAGCGGACCTTTGAAGACTGAGAGACAGGACTGATACTTGTGGGAAAAAGCAATTACAATGAATGAGGATCCCAGTTTTGTTTTAGCTTACATGCTTGTGAGGCATTTAATGTGTACAGCCATCTCTATTTTTCCAAATTCAATCAGACTCTAAAATGTCTGCGGTCAGAAAAGGCTCTTGCTTATTACATTGTCTCTGGGGAGAGGAGTGTCTGGTAAAGATTCTTGCCTCATCTGGCTGCTGTTGACTCATCCAGCTGATGTTATTTGAATTTCCACTAGACTTGAACCTGGTACTGAAACAATGAAATGTTTGCTCATAAAAAAGGAGAAAGAGTATGTGGAAAATTTGTCTTATGACAGTGAGACAAATACCAGTAGACTGAAATTGTGGCAGAAATGTAGCTTTCCTAGAAAAGAAAAAAAAAGAAGGGAAGAGACACTGAATTGGATCTTGAATCTCCTAGGCTTAATATTTTAAACATAAAGCCCTGAGAATTTATGATTGTATCATTTTGCATATCTGGAACCAGCATTGCCTTTTCCCACCAATAGAGATCTTTTCCCGGGATTGAATTGGTTTTTCTATTTCTCAGTGACTCAGATTCCTTGTTTACATCTATATCTATCTAGCTGTCTCAGGACATGAGGTTTCATTTCTGAAAGAGCAGACAGGTTTTATTGCAAATATCACAGTGGAATTTAAAAAGTGATGTTTGCCCGTGTCAGCTGGGTAAAAGCACTCAGAAATGCCCATCTTGCTGTTCAGTGAAGTTCATGGTAAAAAAATCCCACAGAATACTTCCTACAAGCTACATAATTTGCTTTAATGATGAATTTATGGACGAGGGAAAATTTGGATAAACTTAGACATTTAATTTATCCAATAAGCAGATAATCCATACTAAGTGCAACAGGCCCCAGGAGGGGACACTGTAAAGCATTTCCCATGCTAACAAACTAGCAATGTTATTTTGCCTTTTCAATTTCTTCAATTATTTTGATTTACTTTTGACAATTCACTTAATCAAAGAAAATTGCCCCTTTTAAATTTTCTTTTTATCCTCCTATTCACTGATGAGATTAAACAGAAGCTAAGTGTATTAGCTGCAGCAGTCAATTTCCAGAATTAAGAGTATTAGTGTGTTTGTTTGTTTTTGATCAAAGTTGGGCCAGGCTATTTCTCCTGGATTCTTTGTACTCTGAGGAATAAAAGTGTTAGGGCAACGCTGGAGTTCTTACCTCTACCTAAATATCTAAATTTTACATATTAAAATGCATAAATGTGGGGGCTTGTGCCCCCTTTTCCATGCTGGGCCTGGACAGAATAGCAGAGCACCAACCTCCTCCATCCCATCCCACCCCATCCCATCCCACCCCACCCCATCCCATCCCACCCCATCCCATCCCATCCCATCCCATCCCATCCCACCCCATCCCATCCCACCCCACCCCATCCCAGTGTCTGTGGAGCTCCCCCAGAGCTGAGCTCTGGCCTCCCCTGGGGGCTTTCACACTGTCAGACTTGGTTCAGCTCTCCCTGATCGTTCAGATAACTGCTCAGATTATTCAGGCAACCTAAAAAAACCCACGCCAGCAATTTGGACTGCTTTCATCCCTTTTTGGAGAGGTCTTAGAGGACTACTCAGAAAAATGGGTCAAATCTCAAAAGACAATTAATGAATCAGAGAGTGACCCAGTTCAGAGCAAAGAAAAACAGTAATGAGCCCAAAGAAGCCATCCAAAAGAGAACATTTGCCTGCACACCGTTCCTTACACCAACTATTACAGAGTCCTTCGTTCAGATTAAATATTGAATTGCTGATGAGCACTGTCAGCTCACTTTTAGAGATATAAAGAAATCTATACATCCAAAGTGCTCTAGTACATTGGAGGTATAAAAAATTGAAAAGAAAACAAATCATTTCCTGAAAATTAATTCCTGCATTATATTAAAGAAAAACCTCATCAGTGTTGTCAAACCTTCTGATGGTCAGGAAGCAAGGGTGATTAATTGGGGGTTTTAATTGATGTGTATGGGCAGGCAGTGAGGGAGAGGAGTTTCTGCAGTGATGCCTGGGAGAAATGAAAAGGAAACCTTTAAAAAGCCACATAGGGCGTAATTTTCATTTGAATAACTGCTCCTGAGGTTGTCACTCTGGAGAAGCAACAGTTTCATCCCATTCTCCATGATCTGAGTGCGTGTGATCATACACCAGCCCTCACAGCATCACCTGTTTCCCAGGTAACAACTGTTTACAAAATGATCCATCTCTTCCTGGAAATCCTTTCATTTAAATGATTCATAGGAACATGTTTATTAGAAGGAAATGTTGACATGAATTTGTACAGTTAATTTTGATTCATTGAGTTTCATTTGAACCCAGAATGAAAACAAATTTTGGAATGAGTCATGGAGGAGATGTTCCATTTTCTGGCCATCAATAATTCTCAATCACGCTTTCCCTTTCTAAAGTAGGGAAATTCTCCTCACAGCAGCCCTGCAGGTTGGATCCAGGTCTCTGTCACTAGGAGGAGGAGGCAGACATGGTGTGTGTTGTGTGCTTTGCTCAGGAGCTGCAAAGAGAGCAGCCCCAGACTGAGGGCACGCCTGAGGTGCCCTCAGCTGAGACCTGACAGGTAACAGAGGTTTGCTGCTAAAAGGATGAGTCCTGGTCACTCCAAGGGGGCAGCTGGGTTAGAATGTTAAAAATGATAATATTTTGCAGCCATTCGTGGTCTGGGAGGGGACGTGGCCTGTTTGGCCAATGCTCTCAGGAGCAGGGATTGATTCTTGGGGTGGCCCAGGAGGATATGGTGATCCTTGGGGATCCCTCCCAGCTCAGGGTATTCTAGGATTCTCTCTTCTCACTTATTCAAACATATCCTTGAACTGTGTCTTTTCAAGCTGGGGTCAAACATAGAGAAAGACACAAAGCAATTAGAGAAAAAGAAGCACAAATTTTCTCGCAGACTAAACATGACTTGTTTCATTGTTCTGATAACATCACAGTTCCAGAAACTGAGTTGTCAGAATGAGCACCATGGGGGAGATTTAAAGGCATTTAGGCACTTTTATTGAGTTAGCCACCTGAATATCCTAAAAAGCTGACCCTCTCTTCAAAAAAGATCTTTATTAACCTCTAAATGCAGCACCAAATTACCTCTATAACCTCTTCCTTTTTTACTGTTTGCTTTTGCATAATGTAACAGCAGGGCTTTGAGGCTCGTGCTGTGCTCTGTTTCTGCCCTGTGGGCAGCCCATATTTGTACAGAACTGTGGTAAAGCTTTTTCTTTCCCATGTGAGACAAGACCATTTAAACAGCAGCTGTCCTTCTTGTGGGGGAAAAAGTACTTATAATTTTGAATAACTACCTACTCGGGTCTTTCTTTCCATCCACTGAAAGCTACTAGAATGTATCAAGAGAAAGAGTCTATGGAGAGAAAGTTAATAGTAATTTTGTCACCAAATTGAGATTGAAATGTAATGATGTTTACAAAAAACCACCAGCTTATTCTAACTGAGAGATTTTGAATTAAACTGCTTCCAAATAAATGACACTTTGGCTGAGATTCTTTTTAAGGAGCCTTTCTAGACTCTCAAAACAAATGAACTGCTGCCAATAAAGACTAAAAGACAGCAATACAAAGGCATTACATATTCCATCTCAGGCCACAGAAGCCAGTGGGGAGCTGCTCCCCGACTTCACTGAGCAGAATCTCAGACCTGGAGACAGCAGATTTGAGAAGGGTTCCCTGTTTTTACTCTAAGTGGGACCAATTTAATGCCCCCTCCCCTCCCCTCCCCTCCCTTCCTGCCTTATTGAGGCCAGCAGAGCTGATTTGTCTCCACTGAGGCAGGCTGCAGAGTGATGCGTGAATTACTCCTGGGAGACAATTAGCCGGGTTTTAGGAAGAGTTTTCTGCCCATTTGCAAGTGCCCTCTTGGTGCATTCTGGCTCCCAGCTTCACCCAGCCCATGTTCAGGTGGGAGCTCTCACCTCCCGTGCAGTTCTGACACGCAGCTGTGCTGAGGTGAATTAATCAGGTTCTTCCTAATAACGGTGATTTCAGCTCGGTGCAGAGAACAGCAGTCATTTCTGTCTGTCGTTTGCATCAGCTATCCCATATTTTAGAGAAGTGGGAAATAAATGTTCAAGGTTAGGGCCATGTGGTTGCCACTGTATTTTCTTACAGCACAACCAGGTGACCAGCAGGTGTGTCATGCAGAACAGCCTCCGCCAGAATAAAGCCATAATTGAAATGGACGTTGATGTCACTGAACAATTTATCTTCCTTAAAAGGGTTTTGCTTTACAGAAGAAGCTAATTTAGTCTGGGAATTAAATTGATGGCCATGTGGGAACATTTGTCTAATTCACTTAGAGTTGTATCATTAGCCATGATTGTTTGATCAATATTTACAAAACAGTGGAATTTACTCAGTTGACAGATGTCAGAGTTCCGCTCCTCATTACTGAGAGTAGATTCTTTGTGGGCAACCTGCAACAACATCTACTTCCTTAGAGACTCAAAATGCTAATATGAAGTTAATAATGGATTTTTGAATACATGATACTGTCTTCTACAATCTTTTAGGAAGCAGCTAAAACCAGGAACTGCTCTTCCTAAATACATAATATTAAAATGCACTACATGCAGAAGGTTTTAGTGGCCTTACAGGACTGGATAAAACCTGGGGGATGCCAAACATTCTACATCTAGCAGCTAAAAAAAGAATTACTTGTATTCTCAGCTTATGTGTGGGTACTAGCTGAGTGCTTCAGGAGATACTGCTGCAATTACGTGTACTGCTGGGATTGTCTGCTCTCCCTCTTTAATTGTCTCATATCATTAGTCTGTTATCAGTTTCACTCTACCTGCGGAAGCTTAATCCCTGACAAATGTATTTTAGACCAGTATGAAAAATTATTCAGGTCAAACACTTTTCTACTATGTTTTCTAGTATGTTCATACTAGAAAAAACCACAGAAAATAACTTTCATTCTTCTCATTAAAACCTTTCTTCATTTCTACCATTTTAATCATCATGTATTCAGCTTGCGTTCTGTGAATCGTGACTATGACCACTTAAAATGATTTATCTAATCTCAGTTCAGCATTTTCCTATTTTGGAGAGACTTTTTACCAAATGGCAAAATTATATCTCCTCCTCTCTTCTCAACCAAAATTCACTTAATGTCTCATTTTAGCACAACTTTTGGAAGTTCTTTGTAAGATGTACCGCTATGGAGACTGCAAAGCAATGTGATACATTGTATATTCACAGCAAATCACCATAGCATAATTTGTGAAATTATATAAAGAAATTTGGAATACTTGCCACTAAAAATGTGTGTATTGATGGTGGAATCTGAGCTGCAAGCCCCAGTGCCTAGATCTGGATTTGGATGTGTGAATTCAGAGGAAGGAGCTTTGTTCAGATCTGTTACAGACAGGAAGGCTCCCTCTGCCTCTCTTGGGAAAATTCAGTGTTGTTCCACTGCAGAGCTTAGCACACAATCAGTTTTGGGCAGTGATTACCAGAAATGCCTGTTTATCAAACAGTAAACAGAAGAGAGAGGCCTGTTTAAGCAACATGAGTTTATTCTTCTGTGAATGTTGACTGTTTTCATTGCTTTCATATTTTTTAACCCTCATGCCTGTGGCAAAGACTCTCACTGAATTGTCCTGGGTGTAAAACTGGAGAAGTTCATGGAAATCATTCCTAGTTTTCCCTGGCTACCCTGTATTTTCATCCTTTGTTGAATCTTAGAGATTTCAATGCCTCCTTGCTTTCTCTTCCCTCTCCTCTCCTTTCTCCCTCCCTCTCCCACCCTTTTTCTTTTAATAATGGATTGTTATCTTGTAAGCTTTTCTGCCTCCTAGCCTGGTTTAAAGAAATATGCAGTTACTTCCTAATGACAAGTAACAGAGGAGTAACTTACTCCATATTCTTTTTCTTCCTTTGCTTGACTTGCCCTCTGCAGTTAAAATGATATATTTTCCACTTGTGCAATTTTATGATCTTCTTAAACCAACATGCACAAATACATAAAACACAAGTAACTTGGGCAGCTCTCACTGACATTTAAAACCAGAAGCGTGACCACATTAGGTAAAATACATCTTTCTTTTCACTACATTTTTCATTTTATTGCATTTCTCACACTGTAAATACTTTTTCTGAAGTATATGCTAATCTGCTGATCAAACATGATGCACTGAGGTACCCCCTGCCCAAGGAGGGTGAGTGCATCCACGTCTCCTGGAAGGAGGCAGCACACCTGGTGCTGGTCCCAGCCCTCACTGAATATTTATCAGACAAAGGGTGAGTGTCTGCAGGGGTCCTGGACTGTGGGCAGGTGTGGGCTGAGGCACCTGGACCCCCACATAGCTCCTTGGGAGGGGAAGGTGAAGTGGAGCCTGAGGTCACTGACACCTCCAGGCTCAGCTGTGCCAGCCCTAGAGTGAAACCATCACTCCTCTCAGGAACCTGCTCCAGGTAAGGCCAGGATATCATGCCATGAGGTGATTCTTCAATTCTCTTGGGTAAGAAGCCAGCCCAGCTGAAATCTAGTCCTCCATATGTTTTGGTTAAGTGATTTCTCGTTGGTAGTTATGTAAGAATACAAATAGCTGGTGCAGTCCTATACTGAAATTCAATTTCTTTAAGTCAGTGTAGAATGAAGAACCAACTCCAGGTAATGGATTTCCATATGCTTGAATTTGTGTCTTCAGTTAAAAGAGTGCAATTGGTGCTTTTGAGAAGTGTATTTCCTTGAATTCCTTCCGTTCTCTTTGGTCCTGGCTTGGCAGAAGGAAAACAGAGGCAGACGTGGTGATGGATTTGACAGCTGACCTATTACTCTCTAAGTAAATGATACCATGATGGACCTCCTCTAATAAGAATTCAGAAGGGATTAATGTCACTTTCAGTCTAATAAATGTTTGACCTTTATTATGGTCTTACAGAAATGATAGCTGCTCATACTCTTCAATTTTAAATGCATGCTGAAAAACCTTTAAATGTGGAATGCCCACTGACTCAAGGCAAGTTCAAGAAATTGTTTCTGACTTCAGGCATTTTAATCAATTTATGAAAAACAGGATAAGCTGGCTCATGTTGAAGGTGGCAATCTAAGGACCTAAAAAATCTGTTTCATAAAGCTACACATAAGGTTTTCCCTTCTTTCGGGAGCTCTGTTTTATGATTCTGCAGATTTTCATTGGTGTACTTTCATTTCAGGTTCTGGGAAGAAAGCCAGAAGTTTAATCCCATTTTATAAGCGATTGGGGCCAAATTCTATTCCCAGAAAATTAAATGAGAGTTCTGTGATGGAGTTCAAAAGAATTGGGAATTGACCTCTATCTAATATCTTTCAGAATAATTTATTAAAACTGTTTCACTTTTTTTTTGCTATTGCATTACCAATGCAAATTTGTGCATTGGGTTTAAGACTTGGGCAAAGGGGAAAAGCAGCTAAATAATAATTGACATTCCAGTTATTTTATCTTTATGCTTAATACATATTACTCCTAAAACCAATGCAATGCACGATTTCATGACATTACAGAAAAACACTATGGAAAGGGCCATATGTGCTAAATAAAATAAATGGTTTGAAAAATATAATGTCCCGATCTCAGTAAGCCAAGATATAAAATTAGATCCAAATAAACCGTGAAGGCTGAGGAGCTGAAACTCACCTTTCTGTAGGAAATGTTGTAGATGGAATGTTTAAAGCTTGGGGCCAGTTTAATATTAAATGGCAACTTTTATAACAATACACTGAGTAAGTGATTAATCCTCCACTGTGCATTTCCACCTTGCTTTCCTGTTCAAACTCTCCTCGAGCCACTTCTCAAGCTGCATTGTGAGAACCCGTGGCTTCACCGAGCTGCTGTGCTGAAGCACTCGATGCCTCTCCCTTTCTGCCTGGGATGCTCTCCATGGGAATGGAGAGCTCCGTACCTGCCACCCTCGCTTGAAAGCCTCTTTGATGTTTGTCGTTCACACCTGGCCGGTGCTTAGCAAGCTCCAGTTGAAGGTAAGAGGGTGGATTAAGTTAATACACAATCGATATTATTATAATGAATGGTTCCTTTAATGAACAGGCAGCTCTCATTCTTTTGGATTGGGATTTTCAAAGCTGTTTTCAGGAATTAACATAATAAATTTCACCAATGCTTTTAAGATAACGGGACACGCAACTGCCTTGTGTAAATGTAATAAATCCTCATTGAATTTTGTCTTGGATTAGCATTCAAGGAAAAGGGAAAAGGAATGGGTTTTTTTCCAAGCTTTTCTTCATTATTTTGGAGAATTGTCAGCCCTAAGTCAATTAAATTGTATTGGCTGCTTTAGCTGTCCCAGCTTGTCAGTTAAAGAGAAGTATGAGACCACATGGTTTAGGAAGAAAGCAGAATTTCAATCACAGAATTTTCTAACTAATTCTTTGGAAAGCTTCTGTCAAGAAATACAGGGTTCCTACTTCTCTTGGAAAAATTAGCTTCTTAGACTGCTGAACGTCCTCTGCGTTGATGAAGTTTTCTTAGATGAAAAATCTTCTTATTTCCCTAGGAATACGTGGAATGAAGCTGTTAATGTGACATACTGTGTCATTGATTACAAATTGTGGGTGACACTTCACAGGGGAATTGCTTTGTCCTTCCATTTTCAAGAGCATATCCACACTCCTGTGTCTGTTGACCTGTTTGTCTATATATTGATATGTTTAGAGGGACAACTTTTTAAAAGCTACTTAATTTAACATCAGTAAAAAGCAAATCAGAATGGAATTTTGATGTGATACTAAACACAGTGTGTGAAACCCAGATTGTGTAAAGTGAGGATGATTTTCTCCAGAGTACTTCCTGGCAGCTTTCATCTTCCCACGTGCAGATGAATGCAAAGGCACAATCTCCCCGAGGCATGCTGCAGCCTGGGGACTGATTGACATCCATCAGTGCTGCTCGGTACCTGAGCAGCAGGAGGCTTTCCCAGCAGAGCTCTTATCACACGGAGCCCCTGTGCCACCGGGGCTGGGGAGGGAGAGACACAAACCCTGCTGATCCTGGATCAGCTCTGCACAGGATAAGGTCACCCTCTCCTAGTCAGAGATGGGAAACTCACCTTGCCTGGTATTTGGCAGTTTCCTCCCGTTGAGCACAAGCCTGCAGGACCACAGTGCTGTGAAGGTGCACTCTGCTTGGCTGCTGGGGATGCACTGAACCAACCCGAGCTAACACACAGGCACTGGGCACAGCTGGCACATCTGCACAGCAGGGACACCCCAGTCCATTTCTGCTCCCACAGCAGGGACACCCCAGGTCATTGCAGCTCCCACAGCAGGGACACCCCAGTCCATTTCTGCTCCCACAACAGTGACACCCCAGTTTTGTTTCCTGGGTGCAGCTGGCTCCTGCCTGATGCTGCTCCACTGGGGCTCCCTGGAGTGTTTCCACGGGGGAAGCTGCTGTGCAACATCCAGGGACAGCAGCATGCTCAGCTGAGGGCCCAAGAGCCCTTTGGGAACCAGGGTCTCCAGATTCTGAGGTCACTCACATCCTGCAGATGTTATAGTGATCCCAACTAAAACATAAACGGATGGGCACAAGCAGAGAAAAGGCAGGGGTAATTGTATATTTGTTGTGCATGGAGATTTGATACAGATCAGTTGGAAAGTGAATGCAGAGCAAGAGAAAGATTCTCTGCTAAATTTGCCAGCAATATAAAATGCTTTGTGACTTTTGTGTGAATGCCAGTTGTCTTTTTAGGCTCAAAATTACTTTCATGGCTTTGTTTAGTACCTCAGTGCTCAGCAGGAAAAAAAAATCTGAATATTTATATATTGAGTGAGAGGAAATGACCCTTACAAGTCACATAACTTCAACACAACCGCAAAGATTATAAATAATAATGTGAATTATTTTGTCTTTGATCATCTAAAAGACTTGTGTGATTTCAGCACTACTCTGTGGTATGAAACTTCTCTGTGAGATTTAGATTGGTAGCCAGGATCATCTGTAGAAGAAAACTGGGTACATTAAAATATGCCAGAGCAGGGCACAGTCAGAGGGGTAAATGATACATCTGAACCATAGTGAGCTCCAGTGCTTGTTCATTTAACCAGTAAAATTGCATTCACACTAGAAGGATTTCACAGCTTTAATTATGGTTTTGGATTAATTAAGGCAGTAAAACTTTCCAATGCAGATGAGCCCTTGTTCATCTCATTTCTTTGCTTCCAGCATGCAGTCTATCAGATTTGCAGTGCAACTCAGACACCCTAATTTTGTCACTTTGCAGAGAGCTCAGCGTGCTCCTTACGGCCTCACCTGGTCTGTGTCAACTTTGGCCTTGCCCTTTCCACCTCGGGGCTGTCCCTTCCTCGTGGCTGCCCCTGCAGCAGCTCCTGGGAGCAGGTTTCAGGCTCTGTGCCTTCCAGGCATGGGGGGTTTGGTACAGTGTGTGGTGCAGTGCGTGGTGCAGTGCGTGGTGCAGTGTTTGGTGCGGGGTTTGGTGCAGTGTGTGGTGCAGTGTTTGGTACAGTGTGTGGTGCAGTGTTTGGTGCAGTGTGTGGTGCAGTGTGTGGTGCAGTGCGTGGTGCAGTGTTTGGTGCAGTGTGTGGTGCAGTGTTTGGTGCAGTGTGTGGTGCAGTGCGTGGTGCAGCGTTTGGTGCAGTGCGTGGTGCAGTGTTTGGTACAGTGCGTGGTGCAGTGCGTGGTGCAGTGCGTGGTGCAGTGTGTGGTGCAGTGTGTGGTACAGTGTGTGGTGCAGTGTTTGGTACAGTGTGTGGTGCAGTGTTTGGTGCAGTGTGTGGTGCAGTGTGTGGTGCAGTGCGTGGTGCAGTGTTTGGTGCAGTGTGTGGTGCAGTGTGTGGTGCAGTGTTTGGTGCAGTGTGTGGTGCAGTGTGTGGTGCAGTGCGTGGTGCAGTGCGTGGTGCAGTGTGTGGTGCAGTGCGTGGTGCAGTGCGTGGTGCAGTGTTTGGTGCAGTGTGTGGTGCAGTGTGTGGTGCAGTGTTTGGTGCAGTGTGTGGTGCAGTGTGTGGTGCAGTGTGTGGTGCAGTGCGTGGTGCAGTGCGTGGTGCAGTGTGTGGTACAGTGTGTGGTGCAGTGCGTGGTGCAGTGTTTGGTGCAGTGTGTGGTGCAGTGTGTGGTGCAGTGTTTGGTGCAGTGTGTGGTGCAGTGTGTGGTGCAGTGCGTGGTGCAGTGCGTGGTGCAGTGTGTGGTGCAGTGCGTGGTGCAGTGCGTGGTGCAGTGTGTGGTGCAGTGTGTGGTGCAGTGGTGCAGTGTGTGGTACAGTGTGTGGTGCAGTGCGTGGTGCAGTGTTTGGTGCAGTGTGTGGTGCAGTGTGTGGTGCAGTGTTTGGTGCAGTGCGTGGTGCAGTGCGTGGTGCAGTGTGTGGTACAGTGTGTGGTGCAGTGTTTGGTACAGTGTGTGGTGCAGTGTGTGGTGCAGTGCGTGGTGCAGTGTTTGGTGCAGTGCGTGGTGCAGTGTTTGGTACAGTGTGTGGTGCAGTGTGTGGTGCAGTGTTTGGTGCGGGGTTTGGTGCGGGGTTTGGTGCAGTGTTTGGTGCACCATCATTACACTTGGAATGATCAGCACTACACTTGGAATGATCTTGTTCATCTGTTGGTGACTGCAGACCTGCTCTGCTGGGACACCTCCTGCGTTCTGGCCACTGAGGCAGTGAAGGTGGTGATGGCCCTGGCACGTGGGGCCAGTGCTGCCAGCCTGCTGACAGTGGCTCTGACCCTTTCAGCCTTTCCCCTTCCTCTGGCTGGGGTAGGGGGGAATTGAAAGAGCTGATGAGGGCCAGCGGGGCAGGTGGGAGATGAGTGCAGGATGGAAATGCACACCCCACCTGAGGAGCTGCAGGGAGGGCTGGCACACTGTGAACTTCCTCATCTCCAGTGGGTGCTGGTTCCATGTTTGCCAGTCAGGAGATGCAAATTAACACTTTTGCTGCACCCGGTTGTGTCAGTGGAGTAGCATAAAATCAATTTTCAGGTCGTGGCTTGGTACTGAAGGAGTCTCTGTGCCTCTCCAGTTTCCATAAAAGCTAGATATTGGGGTAGAAAGGGCAACCCCAAGAGTTCTAAGTTTATTGTTATGGCCTGCAGATCATAAATCTGGATTAATATCAGAAAAACTGAAAATTAATAATTTTAAAGGTCATGAAAATTTTTACCTTTCCTTTCACTTCTTTAAAAATTGAAGTAATTATCTTCACAAAATGTTCTGGAAACTTAATAAATAACAATAGGCTTCATCTTAAGTCACAAAACTGTACAAAAATGGTAAAATATTAAAAAATAATCTTAAAAAAATTAACAGTAGAATTTATACTATGAAGTAATGCCAATCAAAATAAGAATTTCTACAATTTAATGGTACCAAATGAGATAGTTTGAAATGCAAAATTACTGAAGAGTCAAACAGAACTCTGCCCTCTGGTATCCTGTGGACAATTTGGTAATGAGTTATAAAGCTTGTCGTGTGCTGGTTTATGGTTTGGTTCCTAGGGCTATGCTGGGTCACTGAAGTGTTTAATGTATGCATATGTTTGTCTGATTTAATAACAATCTGCTGATAAATGAATTTAAAATGGAGGCCCTGAATTGTTATGGACCTTCACAGGATTAACAGTTTGTCGTTTTCAGTTTAGCTGCAGTTGCAGGCTGTGTGACTGTCACAGTGAAAATGCAAGGAAAAATAGAATTTAAATCTTGTATTGGTTATTCAAAAAACTCCAAACAAACACCAGCACTACTGCCAGCTGCAAGAAACCCTCTCTGGTAAATATAATTGGATGTAAATACAGGGCATTGATTATTCATGCATCTGTGCCTCAGCAGACCCAGGAGAATCAGAGCTGGTTTGCAGGACAGAGCCAGCGAGGCCTCCTGGCTCCCCAGGGAGCAGCACAGGTTTCTCCCCGGGAAAGATGCAGCCACAGAAATCACTCAGAGGCAAAGCTGATCCTGTGGGCAGCACGTCAGCCCCAGCCATGGTCAGATTCCCATTACAGATGGTTTCCCTCAGCCAGAAACATGTGGCTGGCATTGCTGGCAGGAGTTAAAGGCACTGCAATATTGCAGCTTCAGACAACAAAAATGAAGAGTGGCTCCAGCCAAGTTACTTCTCCAAGATCTGCAATAGCTGGGAAATAGTTTTATTTTTTAATAGCAGAGTCCCAAGATTGAAGACACACAGGAGTAAAAGATGGGTTACCTCTCTGATTGCAAGGAGGTGGACAGTCTTATATCAACATTAAATGGGTTTCAGATATAACCCTTTTAAGGCTTGAGTTCATAAACAGAATGTGACGAAAGGTCAGCCTGGCACATTGGCTCATTTACTGTTCAGCTGTACAAAGAACCTTGTAATAGCTGGGGTTTATAATAACTAAAAGCCCAATGGATGAGTGGGTACAGAGAATTAACTTCATAATCTAAATGTTGCATTTGAATGTTATGGAAGACTATTACAATTATTTAAATGACTAAACTATATTTACATGTTTTGAGTTTTCCCTTTGGGATAGTTCCTGCTTTTCTATCACACACCACTGGCTGGTAGATATTAGGCTGCACTTAATAGCTCTGTTCTACATGGCAATATTATTTCAAGTACTTGAATGTAATAGCAGCAAAACACATCATGGGTTGTAGCTGTGGTCAAATCAATACATTCATACAAAATGAGGAGAAAATTAATGTTGTGCTGTAATGGCTCTAGCTAGAAAAATGTCTTTTGTAATAATGAGCAGACTTAATAGTCTCTAGCACAAACACAGAAGAGCAACACGACCCTTCCAGGAGCACAAGGGAGCTTTGTGCTATCAAAATCCCCTGTACCCTTCTAAAGAGAAACAGGATTTCCTCCATAGTGTGCTCTTCTTTAGGTAATAGAGTAACAGCTGGAAATGCATAAATACCCAGGTGACAGCCAGCCAGCCTAGAGAGTCTGGGCTGGGGTCAGCCTCCTGTCACATCCCTGCCTCCTGGTGGGAACAGAGCCTGCTGGGGGAAAGCAAGGGGGAGAGGAGGAGCTGAGCCTGGCTCCAGGTGACCCCTGGCTCCAGGGAGGAGCTGAGCCTGGCTCCAGGTGACCCCTGGCTCCAGGTGACCCCTGGCTCCAGGGAGGAGCTGGATACACTTCAGTGTCAAACCCAGCAGGAGCTGAAAGATGAAACGCCGTGCTTCAGTGCTTGCTGTGAGGGGACACCAGTGCATTCACTGGCACCTTGCCTTTCTTCACCAGAATGCCTTTTGACATAAACTGATTGTTTGATACAGTCTTCATGCAGTTTTCTTATAGCTTGGAGCAGAATTTCTCTTGCTGCAAACAGAGGGAAGTGCTGAGCTCAGAAGTGGTAACAGGCTGCTCTTTCTGGCAGGGCAAGATCTTGAGTGTCTTTTTGTGATGCTTTAGCATGGACTTAGCAGTGCAGATCTTGCAGCTGTAGTAGGAAACATCATTGGTTTCATGAAACCTGTGATCCCTGTAAACCAAGAAAACAGTTCACACAATCACCAGAGTACTCCAAGGTAGGACTCTGCGCCTTAATTCAGATATCCACTCTACAGACATCCTCAGCTGAGAGTTCAGAGTGCTTTTATAGTCCATGGAGAGGAATAAGGAATGATTTGTCTTATTCTACAGTAAATGCCTAAAGTGCCATATAAGTCACGCTTTAGAAATGTCTGTGTCTCTCTGAGGACTGCTCAGGTGGTGCAGATAACTGGTTGGAGACCTCTGAATTTACAGGCAGGTGAGGTGAGCCCCTGAGCCTGGCCCTGCAGGAGAACAGCCACGGACCTGCCCAGTGCTGGCACTGCAGCCAGGGCAGAGCCAGGTCTGCCAGCACAGCTCTGCCCAGCCCAGCTCTGCCCAGCCCAGCTCTGCCCACCCCAGCCCAGCCCAGCCCTGCCCAGCCCTGCTCAGCCCTGCCCTTCCCTGCCCTGTCCAGCCCTGCCCAGCCCAGCCCAGCCCAGCCCTGCCCTTCCCTGCCCTGCCCTGCCCTGGTCAGCCCAGCCCAGCCCAGCCCTGCTCAGCCCAGCCCATCCCAGCCCTGCTCCGCCCAGCCCAGCCCAGCCCAGCCCAGCTCAGCTCAGCCCAGCCCTGCCCTGCCCTGCCCTGCCCTGCCCTGCCCTGCCCAGCCCTGCCCTGCCCTTCCCTGCCCAGCCCAGCCCAGCCCAGCCCTGCCCTGCCCTGCCCAGCCCAGCCCTGCTCAGCCCAGGCCAGCCCAGCCCTGCCCTGCCCAGCCCTGCCCTGCCCTGCCCAGCCCAGCCCAGCCCAGCCCTGCTCCGCCCAGCCCAGCCCAGCCCAGCCCAGCACAGCTCAGCCCAGCCCTGCCCTGCCCTGCCCTGCCCTGCCCTGCCCTGCCCTGCCCAGCCCTGCCCTGCCCTTCCCTGCCCAGCCCAGCCCAGCCCAGCCCAGCCCTGCCCTGCCCTGCCCAGCCCAGCCCTGCTCAGCCCAGGCCAGCCCAGCCCTGCCCTGCCCAGCCCTGCCCTGCCCTGCCCTGCCCTGCCCAGCCCAGCCCTGCCCTGCCCTGCTCAGCCCAGGCCAGCCCAGCCCAGCCCAGCCCTGCCCTGCCCTGCCCAGCCCAGCCCTGCTCAGCCCAGGCCAGCCCAGCCCTGCTCAGCCCAGCCCAGCCCAGCCCAGCCCTGCCCTGCCCTGCCCTGCCCTTCCCTGCCCTTCCCTGCCCAGCCCAGCCCAGCCCTGCCCTGCCCTGCTCAGCCCAGCCCTGCCCAGCCCAGCCCAGCCCAGCCCTGCCCTGCCCTGCCCTTCCCTGCCCAGCCCAGCCCTGCCCAGCCCTGCCCTGCCCTTCCCTGCCCTTCCCTGCCCTGCCCTGCCCTTCCCTGCCCTTCCCTGCCCAGCCCTGCCCTGCCCTTCCCTGCCCTGCCCTGCCCTGCCCTGCCCCACCAGCTCCTCTCCTGCCCTCTGTGCCCGAGCCCCTCTCTGTCCCTCCCAGGCCGGGTGCTGGCCCTGCCGGGCTCTCAGGGGCAGCCTGCCCTGCCTGCTGTCCCCCCGTGCCCCTGCTTGCCTGCTTTAACCCCATACCCACAGATCCCGGGTTGTGCTCAGTGTGCTTTCAGCTAGCAGGTTTTTAATATATCCAGATGAGTGCACGGTATTTACCTCAAGTCCAAAGCTGGCAGAAAGGGCATTTTCCTTCTCATGGGCTAGCCTTAGGCTGCTCTGCTTTCATCTCAGTCCCAAGGTGTTTCTCAAGTTTATTTATAGGGACACAAGTGCTGAGCTTGGTTTTCTGTTTCCTTGCACCACACAGCCATTTACAGTAATGAGAACAGGATTCCAGCTGCTTCACAGTCCAAATGAGGACTTGAGGCCAATATTAGGGGCCAGATTAAGTTCTAATTGCATTTAATTCTGGATGAAGTAGCTCTCCTTCTCTTTTCACTCATACCAGATCTGCTTGAATGTGGCTTTAAGGTTTCCTTTGTCCTGCTTTTGTGTTGTGGATTTGTTCCTTGATTGCAGTGTGATTTCAGTAATTGCTGAAGTTTCAGTAGCTAACTATGTTAATTGAGGAGCTGGACAGATGGCTCAAGCATCTGATATTAAGCTCATTGTGCTGAAAGGATGCAGCCATCAGGATTTGAAGTGTTACCATGGGAATGCTCTTCCAAAGGCTACTGAGTGCTGCGAGCTTTACACAGGGAGCTCTGCCAGGGCTGTAGTGACATTAGCTTTTAGGAGATAAAAAGAGGCAATAAAGGGTCAGTTTAAAAAACCCTTTGAGAAGTAGTGTGATCTATTGGTATCCTCAAATTAGCTGCTGTGTAGTCAACCAAAGGTTCCTTGTACACGCACTCCATGAGGAGCATCAAAGCTGTGATTAGCTTTAAAACAGAGCTATCATTTTGTAACTTTCATTGTCGACTTCAAATTGATACAAACACTTTCTGGTCTTCTGAATCCTCTGTTCATTTCACTGAAAAGAGTTTTCAGTGACCTTCAGAAAAGGAGGATGGTTTGGTAGCTAAGAATTGGGATGTCATTCCAGCAAGACCCACAATTGTTTGGGTTTCTGTAGGATTCAAACATCTCACATGAAACCTCCAGAGCTGAAATAATGTAGATTTTGGCCTGAGGCAGCTTAAAATTCCTTTGGGCAAGTAGTTTCATTCCATCGTAACAGAATAATTGAAATTTAGGCCAACATATTTATTTGAAGCTGCTATCTTTCTGAAACCATCTACTCTGTGCTGAAAGGCTGGATTGGATGGCATAAGGTGCACTCTTGATGCCCCCATTTCTGTTTTTCAGCAACAAAAGAAGGGCAGTCCAAGGAGGTCACTCACAAATAAAACTGTTTCTGTTTGACAGACATCCACTGTCAGTAAAAACACAAGTTACAGGAAAGGAAAAAAGAACCAGTTCAACAGTTCCATTTTCTCATAAAATGTGATTTTATTGTGGTCTCTTATCTCGTATTTGGTATTTTTCCATCACTGAGCACTTTTTTAGAATCTGCACCTTTGTTTCAGAATTCAGAGCACACCTGAGATCTCTAAAAAATCTTTCCCTAGAGTGTAATCTTCGAAGTAATTGTCTGGTCATGGAAAAAGCCATGAGAGGAAAAGGTCTGTCTGTCTGTCTGTCTGTCTGTCTGTCTGTCTGCCCGGGGCCTCACCAGAGCTCTCCCTTGGCCAGTGTGATCTGTGTTGCTGCCGGCTCTGAGTGGCTTTGGCAAGAAGGCCAACTGTGCTTGACATTTTTATCCTTCCTCAGTAGCAGTCCCTGTGCGGGACTTGTAGCTGAAAGGAAATTCTAAAACTGCAAAATTAATCACACTTAGGTAGAAAAGGAATCTGTGGCAGCAGTGCTGGAGGCAGGGCTGGAGCACACGAGCCTCATTTCCCAGTGAAAGAAGCGCTTTGGTGGCGAAATGCATTTGTGAGTCAGAGTTCAGCCCTGCTGGAATGAGGTGGCACTGATTCCTGGCTTGTGCAGTACGAACTGAGGCCATGATGTTGCATCGTTTTCTTTGTGATTTTCTGCTGCTTTTAAAGCACTGCCCTTCATTGTGGACTATGAAAATTAGCAGCAAAACCACTCCTGATGCAACAACCAAAACTCATCACTGGCCATCCTGTTCTTTAGGCCATTTAGAGCACTATGTTCTTTTATTCATTTCCTTGAAGAGCTTTGTGTGTTGCTGATGTGGATTTCTGACTTTTCAAAAGCCTCCTTCATTGCCATGCGCCCAGACAAGAGGGTGAGAAGTGCCAGATCTCATACCTTGTCTGAAGAGCAGTTTCAGTCAAAACCTAATTATGCGGCAACGACAAGCAATTATTCCACGGAACAGCTCCTTGGTAAACTTTGAAGAGCATCTCCTCGTGCCTGGCAGGCAGAGCGGGTGCTTTTGTGCCTCTGCTGTTATCAAGGAGAACCAGCGCGGTGCCCGTGCCTCCCCCCAGCCCGCCCCTCTCCCGGGGCTGCCAGCGGTGCTCTAGCTGCGCGATGCCCGCCAGTGAGGGAGACACCGGGGTTGGCATGGCCCGGGTCGGTCCGGCAAAAGGGCTGTCTTTCCTCCTAATGCTGCACATTAAATGTTGTTTATATGCACAAATGCAATCATACAACATGCATGTGGAGATGGGTCAGGCCCCCCCCCGCATCACAGAGGTGGGTGAGACCTCTGGCTCATCAAACAATGCTGACACTTGCCCAAGGCTGTAGGTAAAGCTTATCTATTGTCCCAAATTCCATGATAAATTCACACCGTGGTCTTTACTGGAGTTAGAAAGGCTGTTCAGCTATCTCTGAAAGATGCCCAGTGAAAATGCTGTACCAGAATGCAGAGAACCAAGTTTCTTGGTTTTCTCAACATCACAGTGTTGGAAATGATAATGCAGCTGGATCATTAACTTCAACAATGTCAGCAGGTTCTCACCATGGCATTTACATTAATTAGTCTGCATGTTATTTAACAGCACACTTCTCTTAGATGAATTCACTAATGTACTTTTTGGCTCCCACTATTGTGGAGTGCCTCTGCTTCCAAAGTAAGCTATAAAATGTTAGAAAAGGTAGGAAGATTTGTGGGAACACAGACCAATGTGTTCACATCTGAGGAGAATCACATAAAGACACTGAATAACTTTCTTGAAGGAATCTCTTGCTGCTTACTATGCAAAAGTCTTTGTTTCTGCCTCATGTGCAGGCAGGAAAGAAAACAAAAACCAGAATATCAAATCCAGAGGAGGAGCAAATGTTTATGAACCTGAAAAGGGAGATGAATGAAGGGTTCCAGCACTGAACTGTTTTAGCATAAATTAAGGCACTGCTCACAGCCCAGAAAAGGAACACGAAAATATAATGAGAATCTTATATTCACAGATTCATACGCAGCTGCTCCCTGTGTGTGGAGCACTCAGCTTGAACTGCAGCCTCTTTGGATTAAAGTGCAGTAAGTGTAGGGGTTTTATTTTAAATCTCAGAATTGAGAGGAGCCTCTCAGCTTGGTCAGGAGTTCAGATGTGAAATATGACACTTTCGTTTTGCCTTATCTCGGTGCTGTTTGCTGCTGCTGAACTCGGCCTGGCAGGAGAACTGGGAATGGAGGGAACTGGGATGGGGAGCTGGGATGGGAGGGAGAACTGGGATCGAGAGAGCTGGGATGGGAGGGAGCTGGGAATAAAGGGAACTGGGATGAGAAGGAGCTGGGATGGGAAGGAGAACTGGGAATAGAGGGAACTGGGATGGGGAGCTGGGACGGGAGGGAGCTGGGATGAGAAAGAAAGGCTGAGCTGCAGAGCATCCCCCAGGGAAATGGCTGAGGCAGCTCTAGGACAGAGCTGCTCAAACTGAACCAATATTTGAGAGGCACAATAGATACACACAAAGATTTATTTCTTTCTAGTTTTTTTTTCCCTTTCTCTTCCTTAGGCTGTGTCTTTCATGCTCCAACTCTTGAGATGCACAGCACGGAATGTGGTGTGTGGGAGGCAGCGGCTCTGTGATGGAGCTGCTGCTTTAAGTTAAGTTATATATTGCCCATAAATGGTTATTTTCTGGGGCTTATCATCTTCATTAAGAATCACTTTTGCTGAGCATTTCTATTAATCTGCTTGAGGCTGGCTGTTTATGCCTCTAAAAAAATGTTCACTCTACAGTTTCTGAGTTTTAAAGCTTTTATTGACCACTGTCAAAAGGAAAATAGCTCTCAAATCTTTTTAAAAGAGGAGAACACAAACATCTTTGACTTTGACAGAACTTCTCTTTATTTTGAAGAATTCTGAATCAAAATCATGAAGGGTACTGTGGAAATCAACAACTTTTTAAAATTACCCAAATCCAGATTTAGCTGGGATTGCCATAAAACCACTCATTATATAATGATGGCCATAAAACAGCAATTATACTATTTTATTCCGAGTTTTAATTATGTAATTGCAAGGAGCATGTTGTTTGAATTCTTAGAATGTTTAATGGTGTTAAAGAGAATATTATGTAATTTTAGCCCATATTCTTCAGAAGTACTTCTGAAGGACACCAGAATTCACATGCTCCACCTACCCTCCCTTGCATGTTTTATTTTTCATTAAAGTGGGAGTTTTGTTAAATGCAAACATGGTGCAGTTCTCTTTATGGCCCCAGGTGTCAGAGCAATGTGGCATTTCTGCCATCACACGCTGCCCACCTGCTCCCTTCTCCAGCCATCTGAATCCTTTCCTTCAGATCCTGGTTCATCTCATCCAGTCCTGCTGTTTTCAAGTGGATTTCTTCAGACTGTGCCAGACCTCTTCAAGGACCCCATGGATCCTGGCTGGTTCTGGTCCTGCTCCTACAGGAAATAAGGTTTGCACCCCAATAAGTTTGTTTAAATAAACAAACAAATAGACAAACAAATCCATTAGCTCTTTGTCAGAAAATAAGTTAGGTCATCTGAAATTTCTTTTGGTCCTACACTATGAGCATCAACAGACTACAAATGCACTCAGAGAATGTGTAAGTGAGTGGTGGCACAGAATTGCACTTAGAGATCAATGTATAGCTCTTGGCATCATTAGGGGCAAGTTTCATGCATAACATAATTACTGCATCTCATAAATCAAGTGATATTAGTAAGCTGATCTCTGGGACAGGAGCTGTCACTTGCTATATTACTGAACAATGCTTGTAATGCTGGGCTTGTAACTTGATTGAAATTGAGATCTGACTGTAAAATTTTAAGCAGGAAAGCTTGGTAGAGTTTCTTCCCTCACAATTTATACAATTGCTCAATACATTTTTCTCTATCATTTTAGCCTTTTTCATTTGACAGATATTGATGTGTTTTCCCAAGCTTTAATGGAAGTAAAATTATCATGAAAAAACCCCAATAATTGCATGTGTTTCTGTAACAGTTACAAGCCAGAATACTTTGTTCCAGAATAAGAACTCAAATTAATAGAGTCTAAGCTACTTCTTAGTATTTTTAAATTCTTCTACTCTGAGTCAGACACAGCTTCTCTGGATTGTAGTATCAGCAGTACCTTTACAAAAGTATGTGACAGTTGCCTGTCCTCCTAAGGGGCTTGGCTTGCAGCTGTTTGATGTCAATAAACATTGCACACAGGTATCAACAGGACTAGTATTAATACCTCTAGCTGTTTTAAATTGTAATACCTAACTGTATTCTTGGTGCTGTAATTCTTACTCAGAATTTAATTAAACAATAAGCAGGGGAATTTTTCTTTATTTTATCCTGATACTCTGTGATCAAATCCAAAATTTCCAGCAGTGATATTGTACCAGTCCAGTGTAAGCAATAACAGCACTGTATAAAAAAGTACCACATTTATTTTGATCCAGCACCAGTTTTCTCTTTGGAATGAGAAGGCACAGATTAATCTGGATGGAGAGGCAGGAAAAAGAGCAAGGCCAAGGTGGAGGAGCTCCTTTCCCTCCCCTGCTGACTCCTCTCAGGTGGCTCCACGGCCACGCTGGGCTGGGGTCAGTGGGGAACTTGTGGGGTTAAACCCTGCAGCCCTGAGGGGAACCTGGGCTGAATCCTGGGGCTGGGAGCACAGATCACAGCCCTGTCCTTTGTGTGCTGCCTGCCCTCCTCTGTCATTTCAGTAGTGTCTGGAAATAAAGTAAAATATCATCAGTTACTAACCTGTGCCATTGGTATCTCCACTGAGGTGAATAAAATGCTACAAAATTTATAAATCTAATTCCTCTGCATGTTGATTCTTTCTATGTTGCCAGCTCCTGCGAGGTTTTGTAGATATGCTAATTATGTGTGATCCACTTTTGGGAGTAAGTTTTAATTATTAATATTTTTAAAAAACCAATTAGAATAATTTTTGAGTTGTTAGATGTTGTAAATTAGTGTCATTTTCCTATCTGTACCACTGGGTACAGATAAAAACAGTGATTGCAGTCCCCTGACTTAATGGGAGTAACCTGGCAAGTAGCAGCATCCCAAGGCTTGCTTTCAATCTTTCTTTTTTTGCCATCGTCTGAGCAAAGATGGATTTTTCCACAGTATCATTATAAAACATTCATAAACAATAATGTTTTCCTGATTGTAAGTGGTATGTTTTAAGTCACATTTAAAGCATCTGAAAGTAATTTAACCCAGAGCTCCATGGTGTCACTTGAGAGAAGAAAATCAAAATATCTTTTGAATTTGCTGTGACTTCAGTAGTGCTTGTGATGGCAGCTCCAGCTGCTGCTCAGAAAAACAGTCCCTGAGCATGCTGAGGTGGGAGAAGTGTCTGTGTGTGGAATTGCCCAGCTTCAGGAGCATTTTAAACTTCTCTGCCTCCGTCAGGTGGCTCTGATTCCCTTGACCTTGTGAGTACTTCAGCATTGTACTTTCAAAAAATTACTGTTGCAGCTGCAATTGAACATTTTAATTTGTTTGGAGTGCTGTTTTGCAGTGGGTAATGCTATAAAGGCAAATTAGAAATATTACAATGTATGTTCATACAAATTAATTATTCCTAATGATTTCCTGCCCAAATATATATTCCTTTCTGTGAATGAAATGGAAAGATGGTTCTTTACTCTGGGAAAATGTCCCTGTGTTTATGCAGATCTTAATTTACAGTCTCATTATAGCTCTGAATTATACTAAAATGTATTTCTATTATAATTTTGAGGATTTTTTTTCTTCTTGACTCCTGTCCTCTCCCTGCTGCCTGCAGGTGGTTTGAAAATGCAGCTGGTTCATTTTCTGTTCAAGGCTGCTTTGGTACTGTAGGAAATAATCTGGTTTTTCTTGTGGCCATGAGGAGTCTGCTGGCTGTCTTCAATGGAATTTCTATCCTTAAATCTCCACTGTGCATGGCATTTGTATCCTCAGCTCCAGGGAGATGTTACTTTTCAGCTCATGAAGTACAAAATATTTCTTCAGCATCAGGACACAATAAAATATTCTCAGTATGGGTCTGTTAAAATATAGATCCTATCATTTATGTAGTGATACTTTTCTGGTAGGATAAGGTGTTCCCACATTCTGGTAATCACTGAAATCAGCAGCTTGCACCACTTCTTCAGGGTTCATTTGTTAAAGGAATGTTTGTTTGTTTGGTTGGTTGTTTTGTGGTCTTTTTGTTTGGTTGGTTGGTTGGTTTGGTTCCTTTTGTGGGTTTGGTTTCTTCTGTTTGTTTCTTGTTAGCTTTGTTTGGGCTTTTTGTTAACTTTGTTTGGGTGTTTTGTTTGTTTTATTTGGGTATTTGTTTCCTTTGTTTGTTTGGTTTTTGATGACAATGAATGGTGAAAGCCAGTAGAAACATCTAGTTATTTGTAAAGAAAGGCAGAAATACATTTTAATGTAAACTCTCCCCTTTCCTGGAAACTTACAAGGCATAAGCTGATGTGATTTCACAAGGAAGCTTTCCATTTCTGTAATTCCATAACCTGAACTCTAAACACTTACAATCTTACTGCTTTCCTTTCTCAGCTGTGTGCACCCAGGCTTATTGCTAATTAATGCTAATTAATGTCCTTTTTTCTCAGAGCACGTGGTGCTCGCCCCAAAGGGCTGGAAAGAAGCTCTGCAGAGGGAAGGGGCCGGCAGTTCTGTGGGACTGGCAGCTCTGTGGGGCTGTGCTGACCCCAAAGGCTGCCAGAGGGAGCAGATCAGAGTGCAGCTGTGCAGGACCTGCACTGCAAGTGCTGCAGCATTTCCTGCTCTGTCCCAGGGGAGAGCCTGATTTCCCTGCTCCTGTTCAAAAATTCATATTATTGCCAGGCAAATGGATGACCTGGAAATGTTAAATAAGAGCTAATTCAAAACCAGCAGACTGCAAAAAGTTTTGGGTTAAAAAAAATGGCAGGAGCTAAATTTGGAAGACAGTGAAAAATCAATTAATAGAAAAGTATTTGAAGGAACATGTGAAATGAGACATAAAAACTTATATAACAGGTTCTGTTTTGGCAAGAAATATAGAACAAAATATGGAAAGAGTGATGGAAGTGGACAATAATGGTTTGAATGTTTTAAACAGGTTAGAGTTTGTAATATTTTCCACTTGAAGTGAATGCAGACCTTGTGTGTTGTTATTCAAAGGCTTGGAAGTCTTTCTCCCTTAACCAGGAAAGGCAGTAATAGATGTAGTCAATGGTGGAGAGTTGGTTGAATGAGAGAAATGAATACAGAGGGACAGGAAGTTGTGATTTTTTTCTCTTTCTCTCCCTGCAGTGCTATGCAGGAGCTGTTTGGTGGGGACAGGTAACATTTTAATTCCACCCAGGAAGCAGCACTCCTCCAGTGCCACTGGCAGTGGACTCTGTTCTAGTTCCAGAAGATATCCTGATTTATGCCATTATAACAGGATCATTTTTCATGCTCAGACCAGCAGTTAGCAGCAGTTTTGGTGATGTGTTGCAGTTTATGTGGCTATAAAAGGCTCTTTCCAGTTAAATAAGTTTTGAAGATAAGTTGAGGCATTTGCTATTGCAAAAATCATTTTATTAAACTGTTTCATAGCTATTCCACTCCAGCATAAACCCACTTGGCTTTACTAAAGAAAATTGTGGTCCTCAATGATTTTAAGTCATTGATGGCTCATGTGGCCATAACTTGCCCCTAATGTCAGTCCAGAAAGATAATATTTGGTCATCCCATTTTTCCTTTCCTGGAGGGATGCTCCTGGCTGGTCGGGGATGTCCCTGCCTTCAGCAGGGGGTTGGAAGTAAATGATCTTTGGGGTCCCTCCAACCCAAGCATTTCTGTGATTGAATTGGTGTGGGGAAGGGAAAGATCCACACACTGTGTGCAAGATCTAGAGCTAAAGAAAATGTGCCATAAGACATGAGATTCCAGGTAAAAAGAAGTAACCTTTTTTCCCATCTGTGGTGTTTCACATAATTGCTCTGCTGCTGTTGCTATGGTAATGACAGCAATTCTCTCTCTCTGTATTGTCCTCTTTTCTGTCACTTACATCCACTTACACGTGCTCACTTCTGCTCAACAGATGAATTGCCCATCTACATCATCCCCTTTTTCATCTTGCTTTACAGCCTCATACAAGAAACTTATTTTGAGTCTACACAGAACTGAAAAATAGATATATGCCTAAAGGCTCTGCTGGGCTGGTACCAGTGCTGATTTCTCACAGGATCAGCCACTACAGAGGTGAGGGGAGCTCTCTCTTGCTCTCCACAGACTGTTTCCAGGACCTCCTAAACTGAGGCAGACACTGTCTCTGTGCTGCTTTCCCAAACTGGCACGAGAAAGACTGAAATTCAGTCCGTGCTATTTTAGCAACTGTAAACTTTCCTCATCCTGTGTGGTGCTACATTTAGACCTTGGCTGCAAGGGAGAGGGTTGGGAGTGGCTGCTGAGCATTTTTCATCCCTGATGGTGCAGCCCAGGATGCAGTCTGTGCCTGGGACACAGGGATGTGCTTTGCTGCCAGGGCTGTTTGCAGAGTTTCACAGATTTCACTGCTCGCTGACAGTGGGCAGACAATTCCAGCAATAACATCACAGAGTGGAAGCACTGACATTTCTCAGGCATAATGGACACTTCATTTTCATCTTTTAGAAAATCAGAACTATTGACTTTGTGGGGGGAAAAAGGATAAGGTAGTGCAAACTTTTAAGGTGGAGAAGGTTTATTACAAAAATGGTCTGTAGCTGGTTATCCAGATTAATCCTACTGGAATGGGCTCCTCCATAACAGGGCCCTGCAGTGGCTTGAGAAGAGTAACCTGGGGGTGCCATTTGTGCCACAGAAACAAAAATGGTGCATGAGGGAGGGAGAAAAGGAGCCCAGTGCTTCCTGGATAACAGAACCCACTCTGGTGGTTTCCCTGCATTCAGATTGTGATCTTGGGAATTAGTTTGGTTTGGCTCCCATTCTCTCTTTTGCACAGCAGGAGAGACATCCTGGTTAAATTATCTTTGTGGCTGCTGCTCTGAATATGATCTCTGGGGTCCTGCAATCACTCAGAGGAGCATCTGCTATTTTTTTCCATAGACAAAGATAGCTTTGAATGAGAACTCTGAACCTTTCAGGATCAAAGCAGCCAAAACTGGCCTCTGCTTCTGCATGATGTGTAGGAAAAAAACAACAGTGGACAGATGGTGAGATGCTCTTCTTTCCAATATTATCTTTTCTCAGCCTCTTGCCCCAGTTTCTGCAGCAGACTTTAATGTTCTTGGAGAAAACCACGAGCATCAAAACATGAGAAAATGCAAACACTATAATAGGATAGACTAAGCTAGAAAACAAATAATGCTATTTTCTTCCCAATTTTCAGATAAACATTAGTCTTGTCTCATTCATCTGAAAAATACAATTTTTCTATTTCCAGTTGTTCAGTGGCAAGTTCCAACTTGTCTGGAGTCCAGCTTGTGTGGGGCTGGCAGCTGTGCAGTGTCTGTAATTTGTCTCCTGCCAGTTTTGGGGCCTTGGGTTCTCTCCAACTGCTTTCCCAGGAGGCTGTCCCAGGTTTTCAGCCTGAGCTGTGCCCAGCACCATTCCCCTGCAAAGGCACTGCCCGTGGCAGCTGCACCTGGGGCTCGATGCAGAGGCAAGGCAGCTGATCCCCCTGGGAGTGCCCTGTCTCCTCTGTGTGGCACAAAAGGAGAAAAACATTGTTTGCTTTGAGATTACAGTGCGAAAAAATGTGTTTTAGAGGTAGAAAGCTCTTGGAACTCACCCACGTATTTGTGTGGAGGTAGAAACAAGGCACACCCCACACCTGAAAGTTCCCTAAATGTAGGAGAACCACTGCAGGCTCAATTAACTGCTGAAGCTGCATGGAAAGCTGCAGAGAAGTGCTAAGGCAATTTTGGCTCTTTGCTATTTTTGTATTATACATTATAATGTCATTTATGTATATCCTGCCTTTTTGGTTTCACTCCAGGAAGGATTGAACCTCAAATCAAAGCAAATTCAAATTTTGCATTCACAAAGACCAGAACTGGTTGAAAAATCAAGTTTGTAAGAAAGTCACTAAGGGAATTCAGGAGCTGAGAAGGTGAATTTTGGGAAGAAGAAAAGATTACAGTTTTTAGTGGTTTATCTGAGATGTCACTCTATGAATTGACTTTTGTATTTGCATTGCAGGGATTTGTGTTTGTATGTAAAAATTTTTTGTATTTGTTTTACAGGGATGATTACCAAGTCCTACAGTTCTTGTAAGCTCTGATTTGAGGCCTGCTATTTAAATCTGGCTAATTTTGCATTTACCTCATAATGGTGTTTTAAACACAGATCTCAAACTATACTTGAAAGGAAGATAGACTTTTATCCAATTTACATGCCAGAAATTAGCAATGAAAACTGACATAAAAAATCCTTGTGGTTCATCTTCATAAAAATCCAGCTTTGCAGTCCAGAGCAGAAGGGTTTAATTAAGCCTGTTCTGGTACACAGTACAGCAGTAACAGGAAAACATTAATTACCCTGAACCATTACAGGATGTCTTAAGATCCTGCTGAGAGCCTCTTTCTCTGAAGAGCCAGAGATCCCTGTCACATTAGCTGATATGATCTTTCAGATAGCAAAGGTTCGAATTGATTAGAACTTCTATTTTTCATTGTGAAGAGAAGTAATTAACAGTGATCAACACTGGTTAAAGAGAGAAGATATAAATTTCAATATGTTACAGGCATAAAGTGGATTTTTTTTTCCCAAACTTGCCATATTTTGAGCCCTCTATAAGAGCTGCTAAAGCTGTTTCCATTGTGCAGACCCTGTATCAAAACTTACTTCTGACTGGGTGTTCTTGGTCTCTCCAAGCAAGGGCAGGTTCCTGTAGGATGTTATTACTTCTTATACTGGGATGGCAGAGAGTTTTCCAAAGGCTCTGCTAGGAGCTGTGCCTGCCTGGCACCATCCTGAAGCACTTACAGTAGGATGTGGGACAGAGAGGGTTTGTTACCCTGGCTGTCTCCAGTAGAGTGTCACTCCTTGCACAGATAAATACGTGGGAAGTGACCTCAGCCCCGCACCCCGAGGGGCTAAGATACAGCCCTACCCTTCTTGTTCAACTTAATTTATAACAAGTATTCATTTTTAACAGTGCTTCAGAATAAATCATTTAGCAATAATCCATCCTCCTGGAACCAAAGCTGTAACAATCAGCTGGATATTAATAATTGGTGCTAAAAGATAGGTAAAGTGTCTCTTTCTCTATAAAAATGTCTCCCTTTCTGAATCAGTTCAGCATTTTCTTTCTCCCTGAGAGGCAAGGATTTTTGGGCTGCAAAAGGACAGAAAAAGACTTTTGTTTTCATTAAAAATTCATTTTTCAAAGATCAGTAAGAAAAGCCCCTCCCTTCCCTTGCACTGAGCATGTGAAGCAAAGGATTGTTCCAGAAATCCACAGCACAGCTGTACCAAGGTGTCCCATGGCCTGGGCCGTCGTGGTGCCAGGCAGCTTAGGGTTCATGAGCCCCACTGGCTGGAATAGCTCCAGAATTGGCCAGGTCCCCTTCCTGTTGCTTAGCAGCCCTTAGCAGTTGTTGATGTATCATTGGATGTGCACAGAGATCAAGGTGCAGCCACAAGAGTTGGAAGTTCAGATTTTCATCACATGATTATTGCACATAAGTCATACAAACCTCTACAGAGCTTCACATGCAGATTGGCACATTTGCTCTCATGGAATTAAGTAATTTCTTGTCCTGCTGTCAACAAGCTGTGTACTATCACTTGGAAATCCACTTCAGATAGCCGTTAATTATGCCTAGTTAGTGTCAAAATAGTTAATCTCTTTTCTTCTTCTTCTTTTTTTTTTTAAACTTAATAGCATGCTATCATCTGGCAACTCAATCTTTGCTTTAATGAACAGTACCAACACATTAAAATGATGTGAAAATTATTACTTTAACTTTACAGAAAAAATACCATTAGTACAAGAAGCACATTAAATTCCTCAAGGATACCTCAAGTGCATGGATTTTGATGTTGATTAGAAGCCCTTCTGCAGAAATTGTTACTTTAGGATGTTAGCAACCCCTCTTTTCCCAATTTGCAGTAAATTACCACTCTCTGTCATAGATTGGTATATATGTTGTGTACAAATAGGATCTTAATGCATATGAGAACATCTCAGAGGGTATAGCTAATTAGTTAAAATACAAATAATCACAGTTTGTGATGGTTTTGGCTGGAGGTCCAGCAGGGAATTAGCAGAACATACCTGTGTCCAGACAGATTTATGTGGAGTAGTATCAGTGTATGGACAGGTGCTTTTTTCTGTTGCACTGACACTGTTATCTGTTTTTCCACTGAGATTTCAGCTGCCTGTTGCAAAAGCTTTTGTGCTGCTCTGGATGTTGAGCTGCTCTGTATCACTGAAAACCTTTCAGGGGCGTCACACTACTCATTTGCTGCCATATGTTTTATAAACTGAAGCAGATTCAGCTGCACTGTAGGATTATTCCAGGCTGCTGCTGTGACACAGAGCAGCTGTAGATGTGCCATCGATCAAAACAACATGAAGCATCCAGCTCTGTGGGGAAATTCAAACAGTGTGAGGCTGTGGGACCTCGTGGGCTTGGCTTCACATCCAGCACTGCATTTACATGGCAGGGAGGTGTTGGCAAATCTCTCATGTCGTGTACCACTCTGCTTTCTGATCTAATTAATTGTACCTGGGCTGAGCTGTACCAGGAAAGCCATTGTCTGACACATGGTTCATCCTCTGCTTCTCTACAGGAGCAGCAATGTCCCTGGGTATTTCACCCTCTGAATTTCTGCAGTCTCAGAAAGGCAGCTCTGCTCTCTCAGTTATCCCTCACTCTCATTACCTTGATTAATTTTCCTATGATTGGGTATCCAAATTTCTTCAGTGTCAGAATTGTCCCGGACCAGAGCCATGGGATAGGAGCCTGTGCTCCTGGGGGTCTGGGTTTGTCTCTGGGACTGACTGATGTGCCCCAGCTCCCTGGAGGAGAAAGTCAGGGTCCTGTGGCTCACCCCAGCAGAACTTGTGTCACACTTGGCAATCAGCCAGGGGCATTGCCTGGCCTCCCCTGGCACTGTCCTGGGGACAGCAGAATGTTATATTCTGGGGACAGACACATTCATATTCTCCAACAGCCTCTTCTTTCCACCTTTGCATTTTTTCCCCTCATTACTTATGATTTCTTTAACCTGCATTTCTCATATGTCCTTTCTAGTTTTCGAAGATGACTTTATCTCTTGTCTCTGGAGGAATCTGACCTACAGTGTAATTCAATATATTGCTTCAAAGCACCCAGAATGCTGTGACCCTGCATCCCCTGCCTTAATCTTAATTTCTGAAAGTGTGTGAAATGAAGCCTGCATATAGATAGATTTGTCACGGAGACTTGAATTCCATTTTGTGTTTTTACCTTTCTGCCAGTCCATGTTTTCACACACTGAGTTATTCTTGTTTATTTTCAGACCTTCTTTATCTGAGGGGAAAAAAAATAAAGAGGTCTGTTTTGAATTCCCTGTCTGCCATATCTAGCATAAATTTTTATACCAATAACCCCAGCAGATTGCCAGATGTACTTTTAACTCCTGTGCTTTGGAGATAAGATTGATATTAATCCCATCTTTCTCAGCAGTCTCCTGAAGTATTTACCTGGCTGGAATGATCATATTTATTTATTTTTGGATTCTAAATTCTTTTATTTTTAATATCCCTTTGATATGCTTTTCATTTCAAGTTGCTTGGATGACTCATTACCAGTCTCAGGTAGAGAATGTGTTTTCTGTGCCAGCCACTGAATAACAACTTTAGATGTATTCTTTTCCATGGATGATTTTATGATTATTATTTTTAATCTTAGAAATGTCTCCTTTCATGATCTGCTACTGGGTACTAGCAATAGATCTGACTGTAGTTTGCACTGAAACTCTTTTCTGACCATTTAAAGGAGCATTAAAGTGGAAGTAAATTATTTGTTGCTTTTTCCTGATCCTCTTAAACTGCCAACATAGTGAGAAAGGAATTTTGTATGAAAGACAGCTTTATTCTAAAAGTCTCTAAAGCAGCAATAGGGAGTTCAGCCCCTAATGGATAAAGGTGAGAAATTTGGCTGTGTATTCGTAAATAAAGCTTTGTATGCTGGAAGGCCTAATTCAGAAGGGAATTGTTTGAGCCCTATTCTCCCAAAATTAATGTAGGAGAGGCCAGTTCAGAAAGGTGATCCCTAGCCCAGGCATTTTGCTGCTTTTGTCACACAAATCAGAGAGCTCAAAATGCCAATGTAGCCAGGCTTACAGTGAATTAAACTGGACTTCAGAGATTTAAGATATGGAGAAAAGACTAAAAGTAACAGAGGATAGTAATTAAACTGATTAAATAATGGACAAAACCAAATTAAATGCTTACAAAGTTGATTCAAATATATGAGAAAATATGAGGTATTAAGCCTCAGGAAACTTTGCATCCATTTCTCTCTACTGGAAGATACAAAATGCAGTTTCCTGGCTGTTTCCAATGTAACTACATTTTAGGAATACACCTGGGAGCCCACCAGATTAATGGGGGCTGAAAATAATTTTGAAACCAAAACGAAATGTTCTTCAAAATAAGGTAAGACTGCAAGTAAGTCTTAGGATTTTCTTTCCCTAAGGCCAGAGCTAGAGGATAGATGAAATTGTATTTGAAATGGGTTTTGGTTTTTTTCCTTTATAATGCATACCAATTACTCCTACAGTAAATAGCTCTGGTTTCCTCAGCCTGTTTGCAGAAGGCATTACTGAGATTTTAGATAAAGGCACAATTCTATGGCCAGACCTGCATTAGCAAAGAAACAACTCCTGGCTCTGCCTGTTTGGCTCAGAGTGCCAGGCTGGGACAAGGGTGCTGGAGATGTTCCCCAGCAAAGATCTCCTCCTCAAAAACTTCTTCTGGTTTCCTCAGGATCTCCACCTTAGTTTTCATGAGTGATATTTCTCACCAAGGAACTCAGAAATTATTTATCACCTGCTGTGTTCAGAGACTGGGACTTCCAAACTTTCCATCCTGTGGATTAAAAGCTCATTCCTTTTCTGCCAGTGAAGTCAGGAGAATTGGAAACAAGTGGGGAAAAGAAAAGGAAGGCCAGTTACAGGGGCAGTGCAGAGAATGGAACTCCACAATTTAACTTTAAAAACAGCAGACAGACCTGATGTTAAAATGCAAATAACACAAATCCGTCACGGCTCCTTCTAAATCTGCTCTCAAAACAGCTGCTAGACTTTGAAGCATTCACTGATGAAGGGAATTGGGATTTATGGCTCCTAAAAAATCAACTTCCTTTTGTCTTTCAGTTAGTACATGACAGGAACAAGAACCAGTACAGAAATAAGTAACAGTTTGCTTTCTGGTTTTAATTAAGTTTGGCAAAATAAAGTCAGAAGAGGAGTATTTGAAGTTGCCTTGGGGATTTTTCAGACTTTTTTAGTCAAACTAATGCAAAAATATAAAGAAAAATATGAGATACATTTGGTCCATCATTGTCATGGCAGTAATTGCTTTAGAATCAGCCTTGTACTCTATAAAAGAAGTGTGAAAATTTTCTGTTGGCATGTTTGTAAAATGGATTGACCCAGTATTTACTCAGTAAAATAATTTGATGTAATCGTGATCCACAGTTGGTTTTTAGCATTTGTAGAAGCCAAGAGTTGAAGGGAAAAAAAGGGCAAGCAAATGTTGGACGAGTTGGAAGTGTTAGAGGCATTAAGGATATTAAATATTTATAGCAAATAATTGTTTTTGCATTTGGTCTCCAAATGAGTGTAGCTCTATGTTCTGGGGATGTGCTTGTTTGTTCTCCTGAGCTGTGTGAGTCTGAGGGTTTCTGCACTGCCTGACACAGACATCTGAGGCCATGGGCTGCTCTCCTGCAAAGAGGGGCTCAGAGGGGTGAGAGTTTGTCTGAAGTTCAAAAGGGGAAATCCAGTGAATAGTTAAGGAGTACAGAGCCTTAGCCAGGTCTGTGCATCACCCCGTTCCCATTCTTCTCCCACACCCTCTTCATCCTGCTCAGCATCTGAGCAGCAGCCACAGGATCTCAGGCACTGAAGGTTTTTGGTCTAATCCAGGAGGGCATCAGCCTCAGTGCAGACTGGCAGTGTCCAAAATGACTGTGCCCACTTCAGCTGAGCTGAAATATGCCAAAAACTGAGCAACAGTTTAAATGTTTCATAAATTCAGAATCTCAATCAGTGACTGTAGAACACTTCAGAGGCCAAGAAGTTGAGAAGCACCTTTAAAAGATAAATGAAAATGATTTATGATCATTATATTGGTGATAAAACAATGACATATGAAATTCTATGCTATTCAGTCCTTCTGCATTTTACTAAGATTAATGTTGTCAAGCTAACTTCCAGCAAAACATGACTTTTCCACCTTTGGGCACCTGGTCCCTGCAAAAGGGTGAACAGCTGCACCTCTCAGCACCAGGAACTGCAGCTGCAGCAGCCCAAGTGGCACACAGAGGATTCAGTTCAGCAGAGAGGGACACACCAGGAGCAAAGGCTTCACCCCAAGTGCCTCCTGACACTTTGTTTTGGGGATGGAAAAGGGCTCCAGCAGAGTTTGCTTTGAGCTGCAGTCTCAAAACACGAGGTTGCACAACTTCATCAATGAGCCATTCCCATGCAGGAGAGCTGTGTGCAGGCACAGCTCCTCAACACTTTGTGCTTAATCAGTGACATTATTTTGCCATTTGAAAAATCCACTGATTTGCAGAGCTACATTTTGATAACCCTCTTTGTTTTAACCAAATGCCATTGATACAGATGTGCACCACAGAGGAAGCAGGTACCACTTCTGGTTAGCCTGGCCTGTCGCCAGGTCCTGATGGAAGGCAGTCACTGCTTTTAAACCTTAGCAAAGAAATGTTTTCTTCTCCTCTCCTTTAAATCCTACTATAATTATGAAAAGCAGCTCATTTTCAGCATCACCTCTGGGCAGAAGCTGTAAGCTGCCATCTCTTTTCCTGTACAGCTGTCTGGTTCAGTAAATACATCTTGGGAGACTCATTTGCATGTGTTACCAGGAGATGATTTGCAGCTGTGCTTGGTGGTTGTGCTCTATCATGGGCCTCCTCAGCCCTCCCTTCCTGGCGTGGTTATCAGCCCCCCTGCTGCTGAGGGAAGGGCACAGCTCCAGGGCTGACACCTGAAGGTTGGGATGAGCAGGCAGGAGGGACATCCTCTGCTGAAAATGTTTCCGAACCCCTGTGTTCCCCAGCCCTGTTGGTTCCCCTTGCTAGCTCAATGTTTCGTGGGCTGTGGGGGTTCGAATATTTCAGAGGTGGGATAAAAGACTGAAAAGAGGCTCCTTACCCCAAGAGATGTTCCAAGCTTTATTCTTCTAGGGAGGCCGGGGCAGAGAGAGGGAGAATAAGGAAGAACATGGCCTTTTCTACCTTCTGTCCTAAGGCTGATAACTTGGCCCACAGCCAATAGGTCAGAGATAAGTTTTAGGGATGGGGTTAAACTCATGGCTGATACATCAGGGGGGTACCTTTAGGGAGACAGAAACTTTCTGACTGCCAGAAACACAACACTCTGCCACTCCCCACAGCATGTGCAGCACACCAACGCCAGACCTTCAGCCAAGGTTTCCACTCCTGAGGCCTCACAACTGCCTCAGGGAGTTTTGGTAGGCTTCTGTTTCATGCTCCTGGAGCTCATGAGAAAGATTAAAGTGCCCCTTATTAATATAGAATAGAACAAGAACAAGAATGGGGTCTGCATTTAGATTATTCCAAGAATTTAATGTGTGAATGCACTATGTCAAAAAAGGAGGTAAATGAGAACCCAGGAGATGGGGCATTTTGGTTTAGTCAGAAAAGAAAGAAGAGATGCTAATCCCCTCATGAGCAGGGAACTGTCTCTCTGAGACAAATGTGGCAGACACATCCCTGCAGGTGAAGTGGGGCAGGGGGAGAGGCAGGGTGCCCCAGAATTAAAGAGCTCACAGGAACATTTTGCAATGCACTAGAAAATCAGGAGAGAATACACCCAATGTTTTCAGAAACACTCTGTTCTTGTTTCTTTAGATAACCTGTACAGTTGTGATTTGGGGTTTCTGGGTTTTTAGAAACACACTCAGGGTGAGTCCATATCATGAGGTGTTTCTCCTGACTGGCCTGCAGAGAAATGGTGGCATGGATTTGCAGCAACAAATTGGTGCTTGTGTTCCAAGCTGAGGGAGAGGTTTTAAAAAACATCTGAGGGATGTGCATGATTTTTTTTTTTGTTTAATCTTCAGTGCTGTTCTCTCTAAAGTTGCTCAAAAGCATGTTGATAGGCAAAAGACATCCAATTCTCTGTTCTCAGCTACCTATAGGTGTTTTAGCCCATCATTCCAGCAGTCTTTCAGCTTTATCATATAGTGTTCAGTGTATTTTACCTTTGTTTCATAGATAATGATTATATTCATCAAAGCCCATTTTAATTAATATATCCAGCACTTTTATTCTGAACATTTCAACCTTATTTTTTCCCTCAGACCATTTATCAAATATATCTGTCAAAAATACTTCTTGCCTACAACAAATATTATTTGAAGTCGTACTCCAAATGTGAGAAGAACAATCTATTTGCTCCCAGCTAGGACTGCTCCATGGCTGATCAAACGTGAGGGGGTCATTGTGAGATAATGGTTCTGGGACAGAGACTGATGTCACTAATTGGAGCCTGTGCTTTGAGGCTAGGCAGGCTCAGCAAAGGCTAACTGGGCATGAAAGCTGAATTCCCACCTGGCCCTTGCACAGGAGCCATCCCAGCTGGGCTGGAGCAGTGGTTCCATCAGGCAGGAGCAGCCCCTGCTGAGATCCCAGGGCTGCTCTGTTTGTCAGTAATCGGGGTCATCGGTCTCCGTGACTCTCCCTACAACCCCTGCATTAAATTTGCTGTACAGAAAACAAAAGCACTGATTAGTGAGGCCTGGAAAGGTTTGCCAGAGCTACAGGTGCCTCTCCTGATGGGAGACTGAGTATAAAAACAAATCTCTGTAAAACAAGAAGCTTCTGTTTATCTTGAAAGCTGGGGGGAGGATTATGGATAATTGAGAACAAAATTGCTAGATCTGAAACATAAACACTTTGTCTTTCTGTCCATCAGAAAATCGATTTTCATTGCTCTTTTTCCTCAGCTGATTTGCCTTGGGGGAAGTTCATATTTTTGAGATAACAAACTTCTTTTTACCCTGGCAAGCAGCTTGTAGAAATACAATTCTGCTTCTTTAACCACAACGCAATGCTGAGTGTTTAGTATCGTGCTTTTCCTCACTGTACTGGCTTGAGGAGTATTGGGTGTGTTGCCAGATATACATCCAAGATTCTGGTAAGGCCCTTCCTTCCCTCATCTCACATCCAGCTCTGCATCTTCTCCATGTGTGCATTCCCCAGATCCTTCTCCTCTCCCCAGTCAAAAGTCCTTTTCTTCTCTATTTAAAAACTCTTTGCTGACTTGTGATCACTTCCTGATTATTTAGGTTAAAATGTGCATTTGGTTGCATAGCTACCTACACATGCAAATAGTTATGTTTTTTTAACTAGCAAATGCGTAGATTTAGCTTTTTAAAAAGCCAGGCACAGAATGAAAGGGTTTGGTGCTTTGCATTTGGGTGTAATGCAGCTGGGAATGATATTCCTTCCCTGTTTGCAAGTACATAGAAAAGTCTGTGTCTTGATATTGATCAAATAAAATACATTTTATTGCACTGTAATTACAGATGGAGAGACAGAGGGGAACCCTTATAACAGAGACAATTATATTTGGAAGAAAAATCGCTTTAGGAGTGAAAACTACAGAATATGGCTGAGATAGCGTGATAATGTTCTTTGCAGAAAGCTCTGAACAGATCAGACTGGAACTCACTGAACAACTCAGGATGTTGATTACAGTTAACCCTTGGCTACTTGTCTAAAGTAAACTTGGAACTGGGCATGGATTTATTTGGTAATCACAGTAGTTCAAGAATTCATCAAATCAAGCACACTGAAGGTCTTCATCTGCCACCAGATTTTATTTCTTGCTTGGATCTTTCTGCCTTATGTGACTTGAATAAGAATTTTCATGAAACCTCTAGATTTCTCTTCGAGAATGGATGTTCATCTGTGAGCAGGTCCACAGGCAGGAGAGGAGAGTTCACTGAAGCAGCAGCAGCAGCAGCACAGATCTCGTGTGATCTGCTTTGAACAGAAGCTGTAGCAGATTCTGTGCCCCAGTTAAATCCAATTCAAAACTTCACAAAGTTGAAGTGGGGATTAACTTGGCCACAAGCGTTGTACTGGCCTTCTGCAAAGATCTGAAATCTTGCCAGAATTTATACCTGGAGTGGCCTTGTTATAATAATTTAAATTAAGACAAGATAATGTTTTGTAGTCTCAGATGGCACGGAGATAAAAAAGGGGCTGATCTTTCACCAAAGAAATTAAAATAAAATGTCTGTTAAATTAGTTAACTGCATAGCCTGGGCCAATGTGAGATGCTTCAGTGCATCTAAGACCTTGAGTTCTGAGGCAGAGGCAGGCTCAGGGATCACAGCAGCCAGTCTGTCAGCAGCCCTTTGCTCTCAGCAGAGGCAGGATATGGCACCAGTTACATTTAATCAGTCTGTTTTCTGCTATGCGTATTCACCAGTATTTATAATTCTTTTGATTAGATTTACAGCCAGAAATGCTCATTAAAATAGCAGGTAATTATACACTTTTACTCATTTTCCTCTTGCTCTGTTGTCTGAATTTAGCTATGACCCTGGATTTAGCCTCAGGCCTGAGGGTGAATTGAATATATGCAGAATGTGGACTGGCTGCTAAAGGTGTCCAGAGACTTCTCCTGCTCCCTGGTAGCTGAAAGACAAGAGATTTGTTCAGGGTCAGAGAGCAACATGTCCCTGCAGGCCACAGAGCCCTGGGGCTGCAGCTGCTGCCCTGAACCACAGACATCTGTGTTCTGCTCCTGCTTTGGAGCAGTCCTTGCTCCCTCGAGCCCCTGGAACCGTGCAGGGAATGCACAGGGCAGCACTGAAACCCTGGGTGAGGCAGGAAATGTGCAGAAGCCCTGGCTGATGGCATCCTGAGAGTACAGGGGCCACACCTGGGGGTGGCTGAGGCATCCCTGGACAGGCAGGGCTGTGCTGCCCTCACAGCAGGTACTGGCAGGGCAGATCAGCTCAGGGGTTCTGCTCCTGCTCCACTTGCTGGTGACCCCAGACACATTTCTGTGAGTAGGCTCAGTTCTGGTGGTGTTTGCAAACCTTCCTGTGTGACACCACACTGCTTCCTCACCTCATTCTCATGTGGAGTGCAGCCATTGGAAGCTTCAGTTTTTGTGGAAATGGACCTTGCTGCCTTGAACACAACTGAAATATTTTTTATCCCATTTTTAACCCCTTTTGAATTCTCAGTTTGTCACAAACTGTAAATTCCAGTCAGTTCTGACTGAGGTGTTCTCCAGTGTCACAGGTACCATTTAGCCTTTCTCTTGTCTCTCATCTGATCTCTCATCAGTTCCTGGGGGAATTGGTTTTATCTGTTTCCAGCCCTCCCCTTTCACACATCTAAAGCATCACGTTTTCCTGTTCTGAGAACCCAGCACCTGGTTATGCTCATGCTGAGCAGGGTGAGCTGATAGGGGCAAGGGCACCAATTAGAGCTCAGAGGAAATCTCAGCTCCCAGGAACACGGAGTCCTGCTGCAGGGGGATGCAGTGATTACCTCGCGTTTGCAAGTGCTGCAAACTCTTTCAACAACTTCCACGGGTGTTTGCCTCAAACTGAATGACTCCAGTTTAATTTAAATGTAAATGAAAAGTACATAATGTTTAAATGTTTAACAGGCACACGGAGGATTTTGCACAGAGCAGAATTGTTCACGTGCTGTGTTCTGTCGTGGTTATTATTCACTTATGCCACATCTAAAATCTTTAATCAGCTCTGGATGATTTTCTCCCTCCCCCAGCCATGTAGAAGGTCTGTAGGAACACTTCCCAAGAGCTGTGCCAGCCTTTGGCTCCTGCAAGATGCTGCTGGTTTCCTAAATCCTGCTGCAAAGCAGCTTTCATGATTGCAGAGCAGAACTAATGCCTTCTGATACTTTCTTTGCAATGAGCAGCAAAATCCAAACAAATGGCAGGCGTTAGTTCCTGTAGCAATTCCAGGTCCTGGCAGGCTCTCCTCAGGAGCTCCTGGCCCCTTTTCACTGCAGTAAACTGTAGGTTTGAGCACGAGGACAACAGGGGGTCTCTTTAACTTAAAGCTTGCAGGGTTTTACAGAGGCTCTTCTAAGGTTTGGAGCTCACTGCAAGAAGCCTTGTCCACATCTTCAAAGCCTCCAGAACGTTCTGCTTTCTGCAGGGAAACTCTCAGGGCTTCACTGTACCTGAACAGTCTTTCCTACTGGTAATTTAGATATTATTCCAGGCATTCCATTAGTTTCACTATAGATTTTGATCTACTTCATGTCTATTTAGTCTCCAGACTGCACTTTTGTAATTAAAAAACATTTTTTTTAAAAGGCACAAAAATAGGATCAGGCCAATACTTCTGCTGCACACACCTGTAGTGCAGCAGTGCTCCTCTCCCAGGGGTAGGTCTGAGGATGTCCAGGTGTATGAGCAATAACAGGACACCTCTTTGGACCTCCTTCAGCAGGGCAGTTCTGATATGATTTATTTCCTGTGAAACAGCAGCAATATTGGGATTGCAAAACAAGGTCTTCTCAACCATCTGAATTACTGCACATTCTAGTTACAGGATCTTATTACAGGCTTTTTAATTCATCTGCCCCCCAGAATTCCAGTTTTTTATCACCTTCAGCCTTTGCCAGTCTGAAGTTTTCCTTATTACATCTATCTGCTCAAAGTAATAAGTGTAGAAATTGTTTTCACTGCCATAACATTAAAAATAGATATACTGAACCCTGCTGCAAGTCACATTATTTTTACTTCTCTGACTTGCAGGGGATCAATAGCCTGGGAACCTGTGAGTACTATGGACAATTCATTCTTCACACCGTCCCAGAGCTATGGACTTAATCCTGTATCTGGCAAGTTTGTCAAATTAACAGATTCTTCAGCTTTGTTCTGGCTGCTGCTAGGGATAAGTAAATAAAGATGGAGAATCCACCCACCTCAGCAGGAACTGGCTCCAGCCTGGGACGTGTTGCAGCCACAGAAGTAGGTGATGATGGATTCCACAGTGAAAGCTGTGAGCCAGATTTTGTTGGGCACAAGATTTCTTGGTGTCACCCCCAGGTTTCTGCATGTACCAGTCCTGCTGAGTTCATGCCCAGAGCAGCTGAATTCACATTAACAGGGTCTGGCTGACACTCAGAATCCTGTGCTGAGCACAAGAATGCAAGAGAGCACAGTGCAGGTGTGAGGGCAGAGGCTCCCCAAGCATCGGTACCCTCCTTGCACACTGCATGTTAGCAAAAAGCATTATTGATTTCACCCTGCAGAGCAACTAGGTGATAAATAATTCCAGTCCTTTAGTTAGTCACTGTAAAGAAGCTCCATAAATAATTACTGATTCACTGACAGCAATTTGGTTGGTCTAAGAACCCAGGATTAATAACACACTCTGCTTGTTCTCTGGAATAATAGCTCAGGTGCCATTTCTAAACATTATATATCTTTATCTTGGACTCTGATAACTGTCAGCTAATCCTGTCCAAAGGAGCTATGAAGGTGCAGCTAAAATGGAGATTTCTTTCATCCCAATAAATCTCTTTCCCTTAGTGCCTATTTTTCGCCATAGTCAGGTTTCTACTGGGGCAATCTTAATTTATTAGTTTAATCTGGGAAATTAGTTGCCGTAGGTTTTGGTTATATAGATCAATGGACAATAAAAAACATTTTGACTTGAGTGAGATTTCTTTTCCTTTTGCAGGGATGCAAAGAGAATACTGAAATATTTAAGACCATTATTGTTTCAGAGACTAAAATTCAAATAGTAAAGAAATATTGCAGTGAAATCTCTGGTAAAGGGAAGTCTGTTGTGTCAAGAATAGCTGTCTGTAACTGTGTAAAGACATCACACATTAAAAGTTTAAATAAGTAACAACTGTTAGAAGTACCTCCTCTCCCAATATTTATAAATTGTGTTTTAAAGAAAGAAAAAAGGAAGCATTTTGGAAGCTTCTAGCTGATTTGGGAATCTGTCACATCACTGATGATGTGGCACTGAGGCCACACAATTGTATCATCAAAAACATTTGTGGGAGGTAATTGGGCCATAGCTGCTATCAGAACTTTTTTCTAGGTCTCACTTGCATCTGAAGATGGTTTAATGTCTGTGCCACTGTGATTTAGACTTTAAGACCTGTTCAGTGCCCTTTACTACTTGCCCTTCGAGCTGCCCAGGCACTTACGAAAGCAGGATTTAGCTGTTCAAATCCTTTAGACCTTGTGGTGCTTAGAGCAATGGCTTGAGAAAAACTGAAGCTGGCTACTTAAACACAGAGCTGAGTACTCAGCAGCATCTTCCAAAATGCCTCCACAGGCTGGGCCTGAACTCGGGTTAAGCAGAAACCACCAAAGGTGTTTGTTGGGTAGGGTCCAATTAGTGTGGGGAGAGAGTCATCAAGTGCCTTTATCCTTGTGCAAATGGAGAATGATTCTGTGCTGTGATATTGCCTGAGCTGGGCAGTTCCTGCAGGAAGGGTTACCAGGGCAGGAAGGGGATGCTGTGCTGAGTGCTCGTGCCCCAGCTGCCACTGTCACCCATCCAGGCCTCCTTCAGGGGCACAACCCCTCATGCCCAGCACGGAGCAGCTCCCAGGGCCCCAGAGCAGCCCAGGGTGGGTGCTGTGCTCCCCAGGACCCTTCCTGGGGCAGCTGCAGGAGCCAGAGCCAGCACAGCCACAGCTCCCGTGGTGCTGATGGTCCTGGCTGCTGCTGCTGCCCTGGGAGAAGGGCACTGAGCCAAACGAGCTGCTTGCTCTTTGCCTCGATAACAAATAGATTTTAGATTGCTCTCTGAACATTTGGCTGTTTGCAGAGTTCTGCTTTTCCTCCAAAGGGTTTTGTAGGATTGGCAGGGGCACCTTCACTTGGCATTTTTAAGTCTAGGTTGCATCTCGGTACACCTGTGTTTGCAGGGTAACATTGAGTGTTTACTCCTTTTCCTATTTCTTTATTTTAAAACAGAGATGAAAATCAGGGACTTGTTTAATGGGTTGAAAAATCTCCCCTGCTACTCTGGTACTGGACTGCTGTGTACCTTGTGTTGTTTTGTTTCAAGTTAGGGCATTTTCCCTGAAACATAATTTTCTCCATCACGGAATGCAGTGTGAGGGAGAGGCTGCACTTCAGAGATACGTACCTGGCTACAAAACATCAGCTTTTTCACCTCACTGTTTCCATTTTTCCTGGAAATGTCCCTTATGCATTCATTAGAGACAATGGATCACTGTGGCACAGATTTGGAATAAGATTCACACCAGGAGCTGTGAAAAGACAATATTGAGATAGAGAATGGAATTCTTCTCATATATGGGATAGAAATACTCTGAAGACACAGTATCTGTTTTTGATTTCCACAAATAGTTTTTCTCTTACATTTCCATTCTGAAATTACATTTCTGTAGAAAGACCTTGTATTTTTTCTTGTTTGAAGTGAAATGGCATCTACTGTAAACTGCTGTCTTAAACAGTAATGACTTCCTCAGGACTCCTTGCTGGTAGCTAGTGAACCACAAATATATCCTGAGATGAACAATTTGAACAAAAAGTAGCACATCTTTTTCTTGAACTGTGCAGCAAACTTTGAGGAGGGTCTGTATCTGTGTTTTTTCCCCAAGAACATTTGATTGTTTGACCTAAACACAGAAAGGAGGCACGAAAGTTTGGGGGTGTTTATTCCAGTATCACTTTCTTTTAGCAGGAGCCAAGTTTGATGCACACATTTCTAGTTCATTGTGAATTCTATCAAACGAGGAAACAGACCCAAAAAGTGACTTAATACTTTCTAGCTGGCACTATGTATAACCTATTGCAATATTCCATTTTGTGAGTCTTTGATATTTTTGCAGTTAATCACTGTCACTTGACTCGTACAACTAAAAATGACATGGGAATGGCAAACTGTGAACATTTGTGACAGATTTCAGCAGGCAGTCTGAGTCCCAGCAGTTACTCTGAAGGAGTTAATAAATGTCCATGTCTCAGGCAGATCCAGAACAAGACCTGACATAAACCCTACTGAAATGCTTGGAAGTCTTCCAACAAATTGACTCTGTTGGGCTTCAGCTGGAGGGTTTATCTGCTAAAGTGGGATGGTATTCTGCTGTTTGCATTATTTGTAGCATACTATTAATTATAATACTTCTATCTTTGAATAATGTCAATGATGATATTTATCTAAAATGTCTGTAGCCTTCCTGTGAGGGAAATCTTTCAATCCTTAAACTTCCTGTCCTGTAAAGAGTCAGTACCAAATCATGACAGCTGACAGCAACTTGTGTTTTTCTGCTTCACCATCCTCTGTTTAACTGGAAGGTAAGTGAGACAAGAAAATTAAAAGTAATGCAAATGTGAGGTAGCCAAAACAGCTGCTGTGTTCAGATCATACATGTTAAGGTGTATAGACATACTGAAATGTATCTATGTGCATGCAGAGACCTCTAAAGAGTGCCGGGCTTGCGTCTGACTTAGAATTTGACTTATAGCTGGGAAACAGGAGTTCAGCTGAAATAGACAACTGAGGTTACATTAACTCAATAAAAAATGTGGGGCTTAACTCAAAAAATCCAGCATCTTTTAACAGAAGTCAAGGGATTTTTTCTCATTTGTCTGGCCAGCTTATATCAAGTTCATTACTCTTTCTTGATTAAATCTTTTCTAATGATTTCTGCCTGAATGAGAAGCAGAGAAATGGTAGTCACCAATCACTCCTTGGGCAGACTCTGACAGCAGTGTATATGACTCATTTCTGTTCAGCTGGATGTAAGTCTTTAATTCTTCTTAACTCTAAGGAAAGGGTTCCATCAGCAACAAATATCCAAGGGTGTAAATTCTGAGGGAAACTTCTACTATGGCATAGCTGGCAGTAATTAGAAGATTGGAAAAATTGTTTCAAATTTATCAGGAGTATATATAATAGTGAGAAAAGAGAGCCAGTGTAACAGTGCTAAACATTTAAGTTGTCACAGCCCCTTTGTTTCATAGAATTTCTTTATCTAGAGGACAACAAAAGGCAACTTTTGCTTCTTTGGTGTTTTTCTATAATTGGAGTCCCTGAACAGTTTGGGCTCACCTGAAAATGAGTGATGGGCACAAAAAGAGTTTTGGCCTGAGTAGGGTGACTTACAGTCAGTAAGTACTGTACTTACAGTAGGAGGAGCACCCTACTCAAGAGCAACAGATACACAAGCTTTTGTGATGCAATCAAACTCCCAGTCCAAGCCATAGGCAAATTTCCATTTTATCCAGGGGATTCTCTTCTGTTCAGCCCCAGTGCTGTCCCTGGCACTGCCCTTTGCTCATCTGGGCAGGTTCAGTTGCTGCTGCAGCCTGGGGGGTGGGTTTGGCCTGTGTGGGTCTGTTCCAGCATCACAGGACTGGCAGGACTCATCCTGCTCCTCAGCTCCTTGGGCAAACCTGGGCTTCCAGAAAATGAAACGTGCTGGCCTTCCAGATAGAAGGGAGGGAAAATTATTCCTTTCTCCCCAGCCACCTTTCATTTCTTATTTTTCTCTTTTATCTATGTTTCTTCATGAGGCTGATCGTAAATGTTCCCTTTTCTGACAGAGAGCTGGGCTGCTCTGGGTGAGATAACAAACACGTGCTCTTTCTGCCACTTTCCTTACATAAAATAACTTCTCTTATTCTGTTTGGAATTTGACCATAAACCAGGACTGTATTTTTCCAGGAACACTAAATAATATAATATCTGGTAAATTGTGAGAATTTTTTTAAATTTTGTTCTGAGTTTTATGATGTTTCAGAATAGATTTGGTAACTATTCATACCCTATAGAAAAGACAGAAACAAAAGCCCTTTATCTTCTTCATTTCTGGCTGCTATGTGGACTTGTTTTAAAGTGTTGTCTTTCCTTTCTTTATTGAAAATTGGCTTTTTCTGGTAATACTGGTGTGGGTCAAGGTCTGATCCAAAGTTTACTGCTGCTAGTACCAGAACTTTTGCTGTCATCAGGAGTGTTATTTGTATCTATAATAATAAATAGAGTGTAAACACTGTAAATACTGCACACAAAACTGCTCAAGAGAATACTTTCCACAGATTAGGGCACAGTTTACTGTTCTGTCTTTAAATCTCCTGGTGTCTTCAATTGCTACAGAGAAGTGAATGAATTTTTGACTGAGATGCATCAGGTTTACTGCATTCATCATCCAGCAGATCCATCCAGACACTCCTGTTACTGTGGTGCTTGGCTCCTGGAGCCCAGAAATGGAATTCCTTGTTGGCTGAGGCCACAGAGAGGCAGAGGACACAGGAAATCGGGGTCTGTGGGAGCACTGGGGTCCAAGCAGTGGCAGGGGGTGCTGGCCTGGGCAAACAGCCAGTTAACAGCTGCTCCTCTGGTAGCTTGTGTCAGAGGAGCCCTGGCACAACCCTCAGCAAGGGCCTCTTTATTTCTCTAGAATGCCAACGAAATTATTAATAAGAAAATCCATTTTGAGTGCTGCTTCCAGTTGGGGTTTCCATGGAGACTGCTGACCTGCTGTGGGAGCAAGGCAGGCTTGGGAGCAGCCCCTGTTTGGGGATGGGCTGTGCCTGCTGATATGCAGCAAAAATCACTGTGCAGCCCTGAGGCAGGGGTTATCCAGACCTTGGGAATTTCAGGATCAGTTGTGTCCTTCTTCAGATAAATCCTTGATCTGCTGCACCCTTGCAGGTTATGAGATAGCAGAGAAGCAAATTTGGAGAGCAATGGCAAAAACATCAGCCAAGCCTGCCTCAAGTCAGGGGTGGGCAGCAGGGCTGGCCAAGGCTGCACTGTCACAGCTCCCTGCTGGCTGGGGGTGTAAAGGGTGAAATAACCTTGTCAACCTTCAGGATGGGAATATCCTCACCTTCCCCTGCCTCTGCCCCTTGCATGGTGCTGAGGGCAGAGAACTGGCTTCACTTGAGGGGCAAGTAATCATAATTATTGATTGTGGTTAGAAATTCAAAGCAGCCACTTGCACGTTTGTGCCCTTGTTCCATCCATGTGGGAGAAATACCTTCTGTGGAAAGGGGCATCTCAAGAGCCCCCAGATCCCTCACATGGCAAGTGCAGAGCACAAAAGCAAAGAGGGCAGCAGGAGGTGGTGCTCAGCCAGCAGCTGCCCCTCCAAGCACCAAGGCAGCCCAGAAGGAGCAGAGGTTCTCAGAAGATGAGCCAAAGGAGAGGGCAGGTGGGAGCCAGGGTCAGAGCCCTCACGAGGGCTGGGTGGGTTTAGCTGCTGCTGCAGAAGTCAGCCAGAGACAGCCCTCAGGGGGGCCCAGCCCCGAAATTTGATTGATGCTGATTCACAGCACGGCAGGACCTCCTTCACAGAGTGTCTGGAGAGGATGTTTGCACAAAAACTCTTGGCCAAGGATGATTTCTGTATGTGAGTGTTCACAAACAGCCCTCTTACCCCCCTGGCTTTGTGGACAGCCACGAATTTCTGTTTTGCACAGAACCTCAGCCCCAGCCAGGCAGAGCAGTGTCCCAAGCCCATGCTAAAGGAGAAAAGGAAAATGCAGATTGCAGAAAGGGACATTTACAGTACCTGATGTAAGTTCTGGCAAGGTCAAGTAAGAAATGCCTGAGGAGTTAAATGAACTGAGGAGGTATTTATGGGAAGGGAAGTAATCAGCTTAACAGAATGAAGAGGGCAGCAAGACCTGTGAACATATTTGATTGCCAGGAACAGCATCCAGCTGCCTTTCACATCCCAGACAAACACAGTTTGACTTGCAATTACTTTAATTTTCTAAAACCCACCATCTGTAGGGAGAGAAAGCAGAAGGGGGAAGTGGAGGTAACAGAACCTCTTCCCTACACCAGTCCCAAAAATCAATCCTGCAAAAGCAGCAGTACCTGTAGCCCATGCAGGAGGCAATTTTCTGCATTTTGTGACATCTGTTCAAGTTTCACTTGAATAGGTAATGCCAGATAGGTGGAACAGAGGAGTTAGGGGAATGATTACACAAGTGGCGAAAAATGAAATTGTTCTTAAAGGATTGTGGGAGGCACCTAGTGGTAGTGATGCACTTTAAAAACATTAATTGCCAAATTGATAACTGGAATTTGAGAGTTTGAAATGTGCTTATTTTTAAAGGTCATGAGCAAAAAATACAATTCAAACTGAAAATGTTAAAAAAGTATTAAAATTATTTGTAGCTAATGGTCAGCTTAGAAATTTAGGTCTCAAATTGCTAAAAGAACAGGATGCTGTCTATTTATGCAGTGAAAACAAGGGGCCACAGCTCGAAATTCTTCCTTTCTCACCGGGAAGGTGCAATGTCTCACAAATTACAGTACACAGAAAGAGAGTTTAGCTGTTTTGTGCTTCCCAGTGTGCATTTCTTGTGGCGTCATTACCAAGGCTGTTATCTGAAAAAATTGCTCTATTAAATGAAAAACTCTGATATGGGGGAAGAAGATCAGCTCTCTTTCCTTGTTAAACCACTGCACTGATGCACAGCCAGAAGGGACTGTGTTTTCCTTGCAGTTAGATGTTCCTGGACCAAACAATTTCCTAATGAGAAGACATTATTAAAAGTTGCTGTGCAGAATGTTTTGTTGTTGGTCATTATGAGTTATGGATAATGTGAGAGCTCTGGGAAAGCACAGGGAGGTGTTTTGGGGAGTTTGCAGTGAGCTCTGCAGATGGATTCCAGCTGAGGAGCCTGCTCCAGGTGGGAACCTTGCTGCAGCCTGAATCCAGAGCTGCTGCACTCACTGAAAGCAGGACCAAAGGCATTGTCCTTGCCTCAAGCTTCCTGAGAGCTGCCTCGGGCAAGGCTCTGCTGCTGCGCCAGCACTCTGGGGACCTGGTGGCACCTCTGAGCTCTGCCATCAGCCCCAACCTGTCTGGGGACCTGGTGACACTTCTGAGCTCTGCCATCAGCCCCAGCCCCACGGCAAAGCTGTGACCACAGTGAGTGCTGAGCTTCAGGCTCCTCCTGGGCATGTGCTGCCCACCCCTTTCATGGTCTAGGCTGATGATAGACTGAAAATAAGTGTGATTTCAGAAGTTCGTTTGATTTGAGCTGCTGTGGGTTCAAAGAGGAATTATTCATAGCAGTGGCTTTTTTGAAGTCATGGCACAACTATTACCCTTTCTGTCCACTGAAATGCTCCCAAGTGGCTCTCCTGATCCAAATAATCTCTGCTCCTAAGACAGCAGAGCACAGCAGGAGTTATTTTCTTCTGCAGCACAAATGTATCCTGCAATGGGTGTCTGAGGCAGACTATTCAGCAAGTGTAAAACAGTAACTGAATTTGACAAAAATGCCTTCCGACAACCAGAATGAATCTTTCACACTATTTTTTCCATCTACATTGTAGAACTGAATGCAGAAATCCAGATTTGTGACACTCTGGGTGATTCCTGCTCCCCTACTGAAAAAAAAAACAAACCAAAACCAGAAGAAAACCCCACACTGCTGCACTGGGGTGGCTTTTTGTCTGCAACCAATGCACTGGCATCACTTTTTCTGTGGTTATTAATTTTCCTGAGTGGGTTTGGGCAGAGGAAGTACTTTGAGAGCACTGTGGAAAGCAGCAGCAGCTGCTCTGTGCAGAGGAGACAAAGGCAGGGGGCACATCCTGGCTCTGCAGCTCTGCTCTCCCCTGCAAGATTTCAGGGATGCAAATTCCACCTCCCATCAGGCAAGCTCTGGATTCAGCTGGGAGAAGTTCACTCCTGAAGAGGGTGTAAGCAGTGAAATACCAAATAATGCATAATCTGGCTTTTAAGGGCTAATTCTGGGATACTTTTTTCATGTTTTATGCTGGTTTGACAGGTGAACATGCAGTGTGTTCCACTGGCCACACGTCAGAGATTTTAATGCATATTATACAATCTAAATGCACAACATTCAGCTCACCACAGATAATTTTTTATCAGTTGTGCCCTTTGCTGCTGCTGCAAAGAGCTGTCCATGCAGATCCTCACAGCTGCTGGGCTTCAGAACAGAAAGCCACCAGCACAGGGGGAAAGGCCCACAGGCTGGGGTGAGGACTGAGCTTTGCCTTTTCTCCTCTATGAACACATCCTCATGGATTCCCCCTCACTTTTTTCTTTCCTTTTAGAGATGGCAAAACGTGACAAATGAGTGATACATGACTGGCTGAGCGAGAGGACATCACATCACACAAGAGTCACATTTCATTGACCTGTGCAGAACCTGAAACAAAAATACCTGGAGGAAACATTCTACAATCAACATAATATGAATTTCAAGTTGTCTGAAACCCGCTATATAAGGCCCAAGTTCTCCAAGAAGCATTTGATATTTGCCTAATTTGAGGTACTTTTAGAGGGTAAAAACTTGGTTTTGTTTTATTCTGCATTTTCCTCCAGAATATTATGAGCATGAATTAAAACTAGGGTTTTTCCGTGGCAGAGATGCTGATTGTGCTGCAGTTTTGGTGTGGCTGTGTGTGTGTGTGTTTTGGTTTGGATTTTTTGTCTTGAACTGTGTTATACATCATTCTCTGTTTGTGAGCAGATATCAGCAAATGCTCAGCTTGGAGAATGCTGAAAGGAACACAGACAGTGCCCAATCAAGCCTGATTTTATTCAGTAGCAACAGAAAATAACAGGGGTGAGGGGACACCTCAGCTGCCTTTGGCAGAGGTAAATGAGAGCCCAGAGCAGCTCCCTGGGGAGCCCCTGGGCAGACAGAGCATCCCTCAGAGGGGTGTGGGCAGAGCTCAGGGCTCACACCTCCCTGGGCACTCTGCCGTGTGCCAGCACCTGGGGAAGGTGCTGATGGCAAGGCACATCCAGTGCTGTAATCATCCTTGACAAGATGAAATATGGCCCCTGAATTCCAAGAACATATGGGATTATTGAGAAGGAAAATTGTGTGAACAAGGGCAATTATAGCAATAACTATCCATGACACACCACTCCGAGTCAGCCAAGCATAACACAGATATAATGAAAATATTTTTAAAGGCAAACATGATGTAAGCCAGTGCCAAAATGATCAAATTTATTACTCTGTCGTGAATGATAAATGTTAATAACCTCTATGTTTCACAAAATAGCAAGAAAGGTTTCTTTTATGAATGCCTTGCTACATGATTTTTAAAGGATATGAAGAAAAGGTTTATTGAAAGAGAATGAAAAACCTTTCTCATCTAAATTCCAACCTTTAATTTTTCAGCATATAATTGCTCTAGTTATTTTTCCACACCTCACCACATCTACACAGCCATGCAGCACAGAGGAGGCAGCTGGCAGTCTGTTAATCACCACAGAACTAGCTCCAACCTTGGAAGGGAGAGCTGCAGGACTGCATCCCTGTGAGGGAGCTGAGCAGATTGAGATGTGACAGCTCTGGATTTACTCTATCAGTTTCAGGTAAAAGTGCAGGAGTAATAAAGTTTTCATACAAGAAGCGTGAGTTAAACACCCACCACTGCTGACCTGCTGTGGAGTGGTGATTCCTGGAGCCAAAACTTCAGTCACAGCACTCAGGCAAGCCTGGCTCAGGTTCTGCCCTGGCTGTGCTGAGTGCAGAAGTTCTCTTTCTGCTGGAGAGGCTCAGTGCAGTTCTGCTCTGGGTGTAGAGTTTAGCTCAGGAGTGTTTCCTGCTCGTTACCTCAGCACCCTGACAGGCAGCAGGAGCGAAGCTCTGATGTGTAATTGCAACAAAGCACTGACAGGGAACCTTCATTGTTATTGCTGTTGTTTACAATCCATGGCAGAAAATAACTGTAACAAATACAAAGTTCTTTTAGGAAATTAAGATTTCTTATTTATTTGAGGCGGAAAAAACAACAAAACTAAATTATTTTACTACTTACTGGCAAAGTAATCCTTGCTACATTACCTATTTTTAAAACTCACATTTCATTCAATTAAGATTTCATACTGTTGACAAAATGATGCTGTCCCAAAAAAATACTGTAATAGCTGCTATATACAAGCCCATAAATAAACTGCAAGATTTTCAAGCTTCAAGAGACTGAGGACAGGAAGAGATTGTTTAAAGATTCATTTGAGCATTTCTTATTCAGTACATTTGCTGCATTCAGTACCAAGAAAAACAAACAAAAAGGATGGGTATCGAAGGCAGCAGAACACATTTGTACTTTGTGGGGATTTTCACCAGTTTATCAAAAACAGAAGCAGCCCCATCCCCAGTGCAGTGTGATAAATTCAGTGCTCCAAACCCCACAGGCCATGGACAAGACAAAACTGCTCCATCCCAGCCACGCTCACGGTTCCAGCTCGGGCTGCAGGAGGATCCTGCATCCACAGGGATCTCACAGGGTAACCAATGCTTCCCCAACACAGAACACTTCACGTCCCATTCAAACATACAAAACCAAACACATTTGCGTATTTTTGGTGAGCAATTTTAAAGCAGAGCACACCTGGATGAAGAACTGGTTTAGCCCTTTGTACCACTGGCATTTTGTACTGTCACTGTAAGCCTTTGTTTGGGTTTTTTTTTTTTTTGGGCCTTGGGCAGTCACAAAATGACCAACACAGCACAGGAGGAAATGCAGGTAATGACAGTTGTGCAGAGGGGAATACACTTAAAAATTAAGATAAGAAAAAAAAAAAAAAAAAAAAGCTTTTATATGTTGTCTGGTTCATTCACAGGACTTTGTGCTATAATACAATGATTAGAAGAGAAATGATCAAGGAGGGTTTCAATCTATATTTGTGGTCACAGTGGAAAAAAAACAAACCAAAGAAACAAACCAAAACAATTCATGTGCTCCAGTATAAAAAAGATGCTTAAATACATTGTCTGCACACAATACAAACTCTGAGCACTGTTATCACAGTACCCTTCTATTCCATCTCCTCTGTACATTCCAAGGCCTCTGTCTACAGCGTCTTCTGGGAAAAAAACCAAACATTTTCAGGCCAAGAAAAGCCCGTATATTTGCACAGCTGGAAGACAGAGCAGTACAGAGAAGGCTAGGAGAAAACCACAGACAAAAGCCAAAATGAAGACACAGCCATCTACATATTTAGCTGTTACTGAGCCTCTCTTTGGAGTTAGTTGTCAACACTGGAGCTATTTAGCATTAGGAAACATGAGATTAAAGCCTGTGGATTTCATGCCTGTATTTGTGATGTGCAGTTCTGCTCTGTTCCAGCTGCAGAAACCCAGCACAGAGCGGGTGCAACTGAAATAATTTCTGTAGAATGTTTTGGGCTGTAAGCTCCACAAGCTTGGGTGGACTCTGGGCTTCCAGTCTGGGATCACACCAACAGGTCTTGGCTAGGGAGGGGAAAAGGCAGGAAAGATTGGGCCAAACTAAAGCAGATCATTTTCTCTTAGTGAAAGAAGGAAACATGGACAAAGCTTGGTTTGTATCAAACAGAAATTAAATGGATTGAGTTTTTCTGAAATTTCAATTCCATGTCTTTTGGATTAAATACTTCACTAAATTCAGTCAAAAGTGGTGGGTATTTTCTGTTCCCTAAAGATCAATTTACATTCATTGTACTTTTTGATAAATTTACTATCCAATAGAAAATTTCTACTGTGCACATTAGAGTGCAAATACCTTTTCTCTTGGAAACCAATAGCACTGGGACCAGGAATGGTCTGAGCTGCTGAAGACACAAACATTTAATTAAGGTTAAAAAACCCAACACAAAACATCTCAGCGAGACCTGAGGTTGAAGCCTTGCATATTTTCTGCCTGTCTGACAGCCCAGGGGAGCAGGAGAGCGAGTGACCCTGGTGATCTCTGCAGAGCAGTGATAAAGGAGAGCTGGGCATCAGCAGCTGTGGCTGCAAAGCCACTCTGTGAGGGGGACCTCACCTGTGGAAGTCGCTCTGCAGACCCTGGATGCTGAACGAGTCCTAGAGCAAGCCCCCCTGAGGGCTCTGGGCATGGCCAGCAGCTAAACTCTGCTTTATCCAGCTGGGAAGGGGCATGCTTGGCACGGCTGAGGTGGCCCTGGCACCACTCTGAGAACCTACAAAACACTGGTCAGAAGAAAAACAGCAGTGGTTTTTTTCCTCTTTAAAGACACTTCATAGCAGTACCAAAGCAGAAGCTACTAAATGCTGAGCAGAGGTTAAAACCACAAAAGAGACTGCAGAGACCTGTTTAAAAGCTGTCTGCAGGAGACAATACATAGACTTATTTGTAGGCTGGCTGCCTTCACAGTGTATCAGTGTGTTACATCTTGGTGGCAGGAATTCAGTGTCTGGAAACGACAGGAACAGGAGAGAGATAACTCACAGCGCCAGGCCTTGGTTTCTAAAAGCCACAGTGAGTTTGCAAAATGCACTCCACAGAGAGCTGGTGATTGCACCCCCAGGCAAAGCAGGGGAATAATTTGTATGGCAATGTGTCAGCAGACACAGAGCAGCAACAGAGGGGCTGTGGGCTGCTCTAGGACAAGCACAGCCATTTCTGCCTCTGATGAGAACATGGCAGCAGGAAGATCTGAAATACTCACAGGTCAGTCCAGGAGACTGACACCTTACTGCTGCTGTTCATGTGTGATTTGGCTTTGCTAATCCACACCCACTTTGGGAGTGGAGTAGCTGGAACCTGCTTCTCCCTAAGTCCTGGCTTCCTTGATTAAACACCACACTATGCACTTTGAATCAACTTCACTTTGATAACTCTGTAAGGTAATAAATGTAAACAGAGAGAGCACAGCAAGTCTGGAATAGTCTCATTACAACATCACAATGGGAAGCATTTCATTTTAGAGCATAAAAATCCATCTTTTCAGAGGTATGTTGCTTTCCCTCGGTTCTGGGATCTGGAATGATTCAGAGAGCAATAAGCCCTTCTCGCATACCTTGTGTTTTCATCACTGCTGACAAAACCGTCCAGTGTATATTTGTGCTGGTCATCTTTACAGGTATTGCTAACAGCCAAGGGCTAGAATGTGTTGCAGTTTCAAAGGCAAGCAACGAGGGCTATTTACTCAACAAAACAATATGGCAATTCCCAATTAGGCAGTGATCTAAACCCCCCAGTTTTCTACTGTTATTAGCAGTGAGAAAAAGCTGGTGGACACGGTGTCAGAGGTCCTGGATGTATGGCTGGATTTTCTCTGAGGAGCTGCTCTTCCTGTCAGACTGCTGATAAATCAATGCGGTTGGCTGAATTGGTGCTTTTATCCCAGGTGTTCAGCTTCGTGGGAGTTGTGCCTGGCCTGTTCCCAGTCATCTGGAAAATAAAATAGTATAGAAAATCGATTTATTTATTTGGCCAAGCCACTCTTGCCTGGATGAAATAAAAGCTTGAAAGCATCTATTTACATTACAGTGTTGTCACAGGGTCTTGAGAGCATATGCCATAAAGGATTTTTAAACAGTTATTGCCAGGATCTAAGGTGATTGGCAACGATCACTTAATAATACCTATCACTTCAGATGCCTAGTTATTTATAAAAATAAATGTCTTCTGTCTCAAGACAATCTAAACAGAGCTAGAAAAGGATATTCACGTGTTGGCTTAGGAGTAAGAATGCCCTATCAGAGCAAACCACTGCCAGAATGCTGCTGGAGTGTGGGAGCCCATTGCAATTGGTGGGAGCAGCCTTACTGAACCATATCCAGAGCTCATAAAGCTGTGCTTGCTTTTATTTGAGAGTTTCACAGAAAGCAGACTTTTGTCCTTTGCTTTCAAAACACATATTGGAGCTGCAGCTTCATGAACTTGCTGGTTCCACCTGTCTACACCTTGGTACTAAAAATACCCATGGGTCTGCTCTGTCCTTTCCAACAGAATTTAATGTGGAATGCTCAAATACAAGAGGGGAAAGAAAAGGAGCAATACTTACAATGTCTGAATTGAAGGGCTTCACATTGATGTTGCGTGTTGAACTACTGGTCAGGGACCAGACCTTGGTTTTGTGCTTAAAGGCAGCTCTAACCTTTGGCAAAAACAGTGGGAAAGTTCTGTTTATTTTCACAGGTGCAGCCTGCAAACCTTTTTCCTTTTTCCTCCCTCCACACAAATGTCACTGTGCATTAAACAACAAACAATCCACCCCTACAATTCTCTTTGTCTTTATGGACTTTTCACCAGGACACTTTCACATTTTCTACCTAAGCACCGAGCCCCTGGAGCACGAGGTGCCCCATCCAGGCAGGCTCTCCCTGGGCTTCTGCAGCCCTGATACATCCAGGTGTCACCAGGACATAAAGCAGCTGCAGCCTGCTGGAAACTGAGTCATTTAAAGATGCTGGATGAAACTCCCTAGAGATGGAGCAATATTCTTCACCAAGGGGAAGATCAGCTGCAGGAAGGACAGGTGGTGAGACAAGCAGGTGAGATTTGTCAAGGATTAATGGCTGGAAGTGACTGACTAGGTGTGGAGACCAAGGAGAGTTCTTCAGCCCATCTTGGCCCATCCTCCTGTGATTCTTTGTAATACCTGTGCATTTCTGTCTGGGTGCACTGGGAATAAAGCCCTTTTCCACCCAGCCACTTCCATACCCACTCTGTGGATGTTTCTTTATATATCTGAGTTTTACTTCTCAGAAAGAAATTCTCAAGAAGAATTCCTGCTGTTTAGCTAAAGGAGTGTTTTAGATATGCACAGCCCGTGATGGAGGCAGTAGGACCTGCTCTCCAAAAATGACAGCTCACATCAGCTATGTGTAAACTGGATTTTAAGGATATAAATTCTGAAAAGTTTCTGAATTTAATTTCTCATGAGATTCCTGAAAAAATGACAGCAATTCAAATGTTTGTATCTGATATAAAACATTTGAAACGTGAAGATTTCTAAGCCTAGGGGAGAATAGAATAAAGAAATATTTTTCCTCCCTGCCTTTAACCTGCCTGCTTGATTTTAGCTGATTTCAATAGAGATCAAGAGTTTCACAGTCAGACCTGACTCTCCAAACTGATTTTGGCAGAGATCACATCAGTGAATGCTCTGAGATAGAATAGGCTGGCAAATATTAATAAATGTTAATTTCTCCATGGAAGAGCTGAGTGCTGCTGTGGCACAGGAGGCACAGCAGGCTATGGGGCAGAGGTACCCAGTAACACAGAACTGTGGGGAGCCAGAGCTCCCTGGGTCTCCCCTGGGCATTCCCTGGCTGCAAATGGTTCTTGTGAAAACCATTTCTTTTCAGGAATACTTGCTGCTGAGCATTTTCTGCTATCTGCCACAGGAGGAGAGGATGCTGCCAGCCACATTTACAGCAGCCTTATCTTGGCTTTATCCCAGCTGCTCTAATGCAGCCTTAATGCAAAAAGATGCCTCAGTCCCCTATGAAAACCTGAACTTCCCGCCAAGAAAGACACCTGGAATATCTTCTCAGTTTGGTTTCCCATTAAGGACGGCATGAGCAGCATCCAAAAGTATGTTTCACTGAGCATAATACTTATTTTCCTCCCTGGAACTGCGGCTGTAACAGAGCCCCCAGCAGGGACTGCCAGAGTGATCCTGCTCCCGCTTTAACACATCTTCCCCTCACATGCAGTCCCTGCCTGCTCAGCCCCCAGCCCCTAGGACAGCTTCTCTCCCGACTACTGAGCTGCTCCTCTTATCTTTGTTCTGTGTTTCAAACCTTTCTTACGCTAATTAAAACCAATGTCAGGCATGGGTAAAAATGCTGCAAGTCACAAAGCCAGAACAGTCCTGGATTAATTAAAAGCAAAAGGAAATCAGTGACATAGCAAGCAATGATAATGGAGAAAGTCTGTTCTTGCTTCTTTGAATTTGCTAACACCAGATTTGTTAACATCGTTTGGTTACATACCTCTGAGTTCAGAAGACAGTGAAACAGGAACATGAAAAATCCCTGAAAACAGGAAAAAGGGAGAAGGGTGAGGTCTGGCTGTGAAAAATTAAATACAATAACGTGTTTCTCTCAGGATTGTACAAACAGGCATCAGGCAGCTGAAGCCCTGTAAATATCTGAGTGCTCTGAACCAGTGTCCCAAGTGAAACTGGAGACACCTGCAGCATTAGGTTCTGTGGGTCTTGCCTGGAAGTATTCCTGTAAAAAACAGCTCCTAAACTTTGCTGTACTACAGGAAAAATCTGGCTGAAAATATGCAGAAATTCTTCTTTCATGACAACAAGAGAACTTTTTGTTTGTGGTTGCAAAGACCAAGGAGAGGGAAGTGCTCTTAGGGAAACACCATATCAGGAATTTTCAGATTAGAAAAGCAAGGTATTAGCACTAGGAAAATTTTCATGTCAGAATTTTGCTATCTTTGGGCTCTCAGTCCAATGCAAAGTGAAAAGGTCTCATTCTTTTCCCTCACAAAATCATTTGATTTCCCTGGTGGTCGTATTCAGCACCAAGAATCCTGTGTCACTGTTCTTGTATCGTGCTGTTTGTTCCCAGGACAAGGAAGGATTTACAGGAGATGTTTTTTTCCTCCTCTGTTTGGGAAAGAACTAGCACACCTCCAGGGCTGTGCTCTACTGGGATGTCTGCTGAAAGCTAAGCAGGTGTTTACACTCCTGCTTGGACAGAGCTGTTCTCCTGGACTGGTGTGCCAAGGAGAAGAGGTTGAGTTTCCTGCATGCAGGAGTTCTGTGCTGCACAGGGAATAGCTCCACTCTTGATCCTTCCCATAAACTTCTGTTTGCTGTCATTTAGTCTCAGTAATGAAGCCTCAAATTGGCACTGAAACATTGGCCTGGTATCTCTGCTGAGTCCTGCCTGTGGTACACAGTGCTGGAAGAATGAATTTCATTTCATTTCTGAAGCTCAGTGCTGTCTCTTTTATTTAATTATTGTTACTGGAAGCACTAAGGAGTGGGATACAAGTTCTGTTCAAACAAAGACAAGCAATTGCCAGCACTCTATTCTTAGCACAGACTTAAAAGACAGAGGAAGGAACACAGAAGAAAATGCAATAAGCATAAACATGTGGAAACATTACTAATGATCCATTTAATTGGATCTCAGAACCACTTCTGTAGCCATAAATTTTCCCACCAGGTACTTACTTGTAGTGAATTAAAAACAGCAAATATATACTGAAATACTAAAGCGTGGGCATTGACAGCCAAAATGCCAAAGATCCACGAGCTCCCCAGGATTGGTAAGAGAACAGCCACGGCTTTAGCTGTTAGTCTGGAAGGGAAAATGAAAATAGGAAATTGTGGTGAGACCATTAAGGAAATGTCAGCCTCCACACCAAGGAGTTTATCAATTATGTTCTGGCAGCAAGGCAGCAGGCTGAACTCTTCTTTACCATGAAATTCTTTTAATGAGCAGGATTTTAATTATTTTTTCATCTGTGGAAATGGGGATGGCAGAACATTGGTATCACACAGATGGTGAGTCAGTAACTGAGGGAGCAGGGAAAGAGATCTGAGAGATGGTCATAAAAATACTGCAGGTATAACTTCAGTTTCCAGAGAAGTTTGTTATGGGAGCTGAGTGCAAGGGTCGAACACCAGTGAGCTCTGCACATCCAGCTCACAGCACTGGGCAAGCCACAAGCACTCATGGTCTGTCCACTCTGCAATCACCCAAAAATCTCATCAGTCCACAGGGCAACACATCTGCAACTGGAGCCCAGAGCAATTTCACCTGCGAGCAGGAACGATGACCCTCTGCACAGCCGGGCACATTCCCAGCACCAGCTCCCCAAGGACAAACTCCTCCTCCTGGCCAGCTCAGAACAATTTCAGCAGCTCGAGACAAAAAGCACCAGGGGGGCACCAGCCCCCATCTGAAAGGTGTGCCAGGAATCAGCTCTAACCCCAGCTCAGCACCACAAACACTCGGTGAGCTCCTCTTGTACCCCTGGGGTTCATGCACATTTACCAAATAAAGTGTTTAAAATATCAGGGAATTCACTCTCTGGTACAGTTACAGATAAAGAGGCCAAGGGGCAGTAAAGAAACAGGGGTAGTGAGAAACTAGAAATCAGTCCCTGCTTGCTAAAGCCATGGTTTTTTAGAAATGATCAGATTTCTCTTTAGATGGAAAAAGCTGTTTCAGGGAGACGAATGTCCTAATTGTGCCTTGTGCCCCTCGTAGAGATTAAAGCCCACACAGAGAAGTGCACAGGGCTGCCTGACAGGAGACTGCTTGTAATTACAGCAAACACAAACCAAATGAGAATTCTCTACAACACAATCCAATGAAGAAATCTTTTAATTAAACTTAGAGACAAGATGTCTTGTTCATTTCAGTGACCTGAGCACACACCTCATTATATATTCAAATAAAAGTGTGTCCTGAAGTTTATAGGGAAATCTGGGACAGGGAAGCATCTGGAATTTTTTTCTGTTCTGGTTTGGTTTTTTTTCTGTATTGATTCATATCTCTGTATGCTCAGCCACCAATATTTCTGCACAATTCGATTTAATTCTTCAAGGAGTTGTTTCAGTCAGAAAATGAAGGAATATCTTAAAGCTTGAGGTCCTATTGAAATTTTAAAATGTATTTTAAAAGATACCATTTTAAAACAACTTATACAAGTTTATTTTTTGTGAATCAAGGACGCTTTGGGTTTTTTTTTTCTCTGATAGGATTAAAGTTCCTCCCCAAGGTCTAAGATGAGATGTGCTGCACTGGGGAGCTGTGCAGTGGCAGGGAGCCCAGAGGAAACTGCAGCCGTGGGGCCGGGGAGCACCTGGGGCTGGAGCAGCTGCAGATCCCGCCAGGGGCTGGTTCCTCTGCACCCGAGGCTCAGGGGTTGGCACAGCTCAGCTCCCCTTGCCACGCTGCCCGCAGCACCACCCACCACCTGTTCTTCCCCTCTTCTCTTCCCACCTCTCTGCTTTCATAAAATCTTCCCTTTGGAATATAATTTTCCCCACCTATTTTGTTGCCAAAAATGTTTTCATTGTTTTCCTTTGAGTCAGAGCATAAAAGGCTTCGTCTGATTTGTAGTTGGGGCAGAACAGAGTCAGGAAGTCAGTTTCAGTATTTTCAAAACCACTCTTATGGTTTGGATTTCCAGGAGCCTTTAACATTGCAAATTACTCATATAATTTGAAAAATCACGTTTTAATACAGATGGCTTTTTGTTAAGCCAAGAGTTCAGCACACGTGCAGCAGAATTCCATAGCTAAAATGAAAATACAATCCTGAGGTGGGATTTTCCATGCAAAAGTGTGAATGTTTCATTCCGAAAAGCAGCCATGAGAAGGTGAAATTCATTTAAGAGCATCTGAGGGTCAGCTCTGCCTATGATTCTCTTGAATCTCATTAAGACTTTTCTGAACTTTTACTTAGTTATTGCATAGCTTTCTATACTTACATGCTTAGAATTTCATCCTCTGTAGGAAATTATTAATTCAAGGTGTTTATGAGCTTTACCTACCAATCAAAGGACCCAGCTCTAGGGTTCCTGGTGCTCTTTTATCTTCTTCCACTTACCCCTCCCCTTCCTGCCCTTATTCCATTTTAATCTTTGAACTTTAAAAAAGAAAAATTCTGACTGTAAAATGCTGCTTCAGAATGCCATTAAGGTAACAAGGTTAAAAAAATCCTAGAAATACAAAAGCTAATGTTCCACTAGGTGCATTAATTCTGACACACTGCACATATTTTATTTTTTTTTATTCCCCTTTTCTTTGCTACATGAATATTTTAGTAGATTAGTTCTAGTACACTAAGATACGGAGCACAATCAAATAGATGTTGTTTTTGGAGAAGGAATCCTTCCCCATGCATGACTTAAGCTGTGCAACCTAAAAAATACAGTCACTAGCTTCACTGGAGCTTTATATTGTCCATAAAATTGGTGACATGAAGCAATAACTGGGGGCAGGGGCTGGGCTTACATTGCAGATGCTGTGGTTCAGCCCCACCAGGACTTCATAAACCTCACCAGAAGCTTTTTTCTTGTGCCCAAATGTGTCAGAAAACAAAAAGGCCATCTAAATTTCTTCGGAGTGCCCCTTCCCATTCTCTGGCCTCGGCTATTAACAGCCCATTTCTCACCTACCCTTTTCAAAGTCAGGTATTGTCACTTCTCTGCAGTCCACCTGTGGTGAGATTTTGTCTCTCTGCATCTAAACTCACTGAAGGATCAGTCCTGGAAATAATTCATTGGGAACAAAGCAAATCCAGCACGGAATCTCCTTTCTATTGTTACTTTTTGCCAAGTAATTTTTTTCTTTTTAGGTATGTAATGACATATACCTGTCATTAGCAATACACTAGTAATGACATATACCTGTCATCACTTAGCTTCTGGGAAACACCAAAATACTTAGAGTCTGATTAAATGTTCATATCCAGAGAATATGGAAAAGCCTTTGGGACACCGTTAGCTGTGCACAGCCTACCTGTCAGTTCAGTCTGTGCTTTAGGGCTGCTCACACTCTGCCCAGCACCTTTGGCTGGGTTGCAGGGGCTGCTGGAGCTTGTTGGGGTCTGTGGGGCTGCTCCCAGCACAGAGCATCCCTGCTGCACCCCCTGTGCTCTGCCCCCCGCCTGCAGGGCTGCCCTGAGCATCTGGCAGGTCCTGGCAGGTCCTGGCAGTTCAGGTGCTGTCCCGCTCACCTGAGCACTCGTGGCTGAGCCCCTCTGGCAGAGAGGCAGAGTCGAGGTCCTTTGGAAACCCTCACTGAACCTTTCAGAGAGCCTCTGGCAAGAACAGCGCTACCTTTCCCCATTAATTGCTAAGCTGCCCATTTAACATCCGCTCACCCTTTCAATCTCCAGTTGTAAAAAAAATAGTTTTCTTCCCTTTTCCTGTTCCTAGGGTTGAATTTTATTTCCTGACGAGTAAAACCTGCTCACTAGACATCTTTGCCCGTCCAAATTTCTTCAACTGGCTTTTTTTCTTTTCAGTTGCTTTAGTTTCAGTATTCACTTCAGGACAGGATTTTGATCTCCTCTGTACACCTTGCTGGGAGACAGGCTGCCAGGCAGCATTTTAACCCAATCTACAGGGGAGGGGAAGTTTTGGAGGTGGATAATTACCTCAGCTGTACTGCAGCCCCGGTGTGCAGGAAGCACAGGCTTCAGCACCTCTGAGACCTATTTTCATTACCAGCACCATCTGAAATCATTGCACAGGTCTGCAGTTACCAGGGACACTGTCCCCAGAGCAGAGCTGCATTATTGTATTTGCAGTTGGTGTGGAACAGCTGCACTCAGCTGTGATTGCTCCTCTCCCCTGGTTCTGCTCTGCCCTGAGACCTGTCCGTGCACACCAGTGCACAACGACCACACTGACACCTCCCAGGAAAGAAATTTCACTGCTTGCAGAAAGAAAACTTTATTACTTCTGTGAAGGGGACCCCTAATTCACAAATCAATTTTATTGGTTCTGTATGGAGCACTAATCCTTTTAAGACTTCTGACATCCACTTTTCTGTCATGATGCCTACTGAAGTAAGAACTAAATTCAGACCCATAAGCCAAGATTATATAATCATTGGAGGAAATACTGTCAAAAAAAAATAAAAAGGCAAAATTCCTTCACCACAATTCACAGAACAAGACAGTTGGACAGATAGGTCTTTTACCTGAAGTTTCTCTCTTGTTTCTTGAGCTCCTTTCTAGTCACTTCCAGCAGTACCTTTTGTGTTTTATATAAAAATAAACAAATCCCCAAACCCGTGACTAACATTTCAGACTCGTGGCTGGAAAGAATTAATTTAATTTCAGTTTCCCGTTTGTTGTGAGTAATGTTTACTCACCCCTAAGCTGGAAGTCGGAGAGAGGCTGGGCAAGCACGTGTGGCGATTGTGACTGAATTAAAGTGATTTCCACCCAGCCCAGCACAGCCCCGGTGCCCCCGGCTGGCTGTGCTCAGTGCCACCCCTGCCAGCCCTGAGCACAGCACCGGGAGCTCCTGCTGCTCACCGGGACACCAGAGCTCATTCCTCACTCCCAGGGGCAAAACCAACACCCGGAGCTGCAGGTGCTGAGCTGCCACCAACACCAAAAGCACAAAAGGGAGAATAACGGTGAAGCTCATGTATTTCACGGCATTAGGCAGCAAATGGCACAAAAAACGCAGAGCAATCTGCAGGGCTGAGGAAGAGCCACCGAGGCCGTTTGGGACCTAGAGGAACGAGCTCCCTTGCACTCCTCAAGAACAAAACTCCTCTTTTGTGAGAGGAATGCCCCAGGGGTGTTTGAGCTGCTCAGCCTCAGAGCCACATCCCTCAGGCCCCCTTCCAACTCACAACCCATTTTCTGGTGGCACCAGAGCAGGTGTGTGGGTGTTCTGCTGGATGAAATTGAGCTCTGGACTCTGCCAGACATCTTGATCTAATGGGTAGAAAGAGCTTTCATCCTAAAAGGGCACACATGGATTTTACTTCTGCTGCTGACTCCAGGCAGCAGCTGATGAATTCCTGCAAACACACCTGTACCTCCCCCTCCCCTTTGTCCTGGCTGCACAGACAGTCAGCCTGGTGGCACCAGGAATCTATTTAATCAGCACATACACAGTTGCTTACCTAATCTTGGGTGATTTCTAGGCAGAACTATAGCAAATTAAAGGAAAAAGGAGACAAAACTAATAACTGCAGAGGCCATTTCCATTTCCCAAGTGTTATTTGCACTTTCAAAATAATGGTGTGAATCTGAGTAAGAACCATTCCCAGCCACTTCAGATCATTGCTTCCTTGTGGGTGTCATTTATAACCCAGGAACAGGCTGCTAAATGAAAGCATTGTACCTACAGAAAACAAAAATATCTAGGCTGCAACAGCAACTAAACTCAGCTTGATTTTTATCACTTGAGAGGGAAGGGAGGTGGAATTGTTCCTCTTCTGTCACCCCCGGTGTTTCCCAGTCTGCCCTCTCACCACAGACCCTCGCAGGAAGGCAGATGCTGCTGCCTCACCTCTCACATGCCTTCCCAAAAATCTCAAACTGCCTTTGGGAGACACAGCATTTGCCCAGAGTGTGGGAGGCCTGGGTTCAGGTCACTCTTCTGCCTGAGGGATTGCACTTTCCCGTTTTGCAGAAAAGCATTTTGACTCCCTGCTTGGTGTTCATTGTTCCCTGTTGAACCTGTCCCACTCATACTGAATAATTAAATATTTTCTGGCTCTGAGGGAGAAGGTGAACTCCACAAATTAGTCACAAGGCACTCCCTGAGAGAGGAGAGCCCTACCTAATCCTTGCTTTATTAATATTTCTGAATTTATATTAAATATTCAGTAGAGCGGGGACTGAAACTCAAGTCTCACTTCAAATCCCCATCAAGCCAGACAAAATTAAGGCCATGACCAGAAATGGAGCTACCTTAGGAATTTTAATATTGAGAAGGCAGTTCCAGGGACTGCAGCACTGATTTCTGACTTAAACACCTAACCAGGGATTTAGGAATCCCTGTCTTGCTAAGGCTTTCCACAGATCAAGTCTCTTGTCATCTCCATTGCTTCTAGATCTAAAAATATCAAAGAAAAAAAAAATACTGCCCAAAAATTAGGTACAGAATCAAAACATGTCCTTCTCCTTGTCTTTAGTGCAAGTTATTAAAAACAAATATGAAGAATTAAAACATTATGTTCTTGCAAGCTGAATTTTAGGAGTTTGTGATTTCCCCAGGGAAACCAAACTTGCAGTGGGATTTTACCATTCCTTTTCCACAATTCCTTTCTCCAACACTTTTTGGTCCTAATTCTCTCATGGCACTGCTGAGACAGCTTTCTCTGCTTCTCAAGCCCAAGGTGAGAGGTGATTTTCCACTGAACTTTGCCATTAAGTCACCAAATGAGAGCTTATCCCCAGAGCAGGAGTGCTGAGAGCTGTGGGTGTGTGGTTCCTGCACCTGCAGCCACTGCACACCCTCTGGAGCAGTTCTCCCTCCTGAGGGACACCCAGAAGCTTCCAGAAGCTTCCTTGTTCTCAGTGGAACCACCGTTACTGAGGGTGGCTGTGAGTGGCCTTGCTGCATATTTGGGTTTTATCTGGAAACCCTCGTGTGTCTCTGTGCTCCTCTCATGCTCTGCTTCTCCTGGAGCATCACTCCAACATCAGGAGGAGCCCCCGTGGGGCAGAACACATCTTCTCTTTTCCATAGCAACTGCTAAAGGAGCCTGCAGGACAAGTACCCCAGCCAGGCAGCTCAGATCTGCTGAGAGTCACGGCTGAGCAGAGACACACCCTGCAGGACAGAGTCACAGCCAGGACAGAGTCACAGCCAGGACAGAGTCACAGCCACTGGGGCTTTCCTTTAACAGCCAGGTGGACAGGATGGGCAGGGGTTTGTCTCAGTCACAGGTTACACTTCTTGGAAATCCAAAAATGTGGCTGCTGAAAATGCATGAGGCTCCAGAAATGGATGACAGAACAAATTGCCCAGGAGTGCTTGTTGATGACCATGGCCAGAAGCCAAAACAATTAAATTCTTAGAAAATCATGTGGAAAATGAAAGCAGTTTAAAAGGAAAAGAATTGGCCCTGATCCTTACAATAGTGAAGATTTATTCACCTCTTGAACACAAATGTTCACTTGACTATTTCCCACAGTGTTTGGTTCTTCCCTAAAAGATTCTGGAGTTACTTTATAGAGCTAAGAGGGGGGAAAAAGAGACAAGAAAATATTACCCACTTCCATTACAGGTTTCCCTTAATAGTCTCACAAAAGCAAATTGACCAGAAAGTCTGGAGGGATTCATTTGGGGTTTTTTAAAGAAAATAAATTGCAAATTTCTAATGGGTAAGGTTTTTTTGTTTTGTTTTGTTTTTAGGTTTTTTAACATATCATGCTATTATTAGGGGCCAGTTTGTCTTCAAAGGTAGGACAAAAGAGCAACACAGTCCTCATAACCAGACAACAAAAACTGTGGAGGAGGAGTTGTTTTCACTGATACCCAATTTGCCATGAGCAAGCCCTGGGTTGGACAGGTTTCTGTATTAGTTCTGTCTCTAGGTCAGAGATATCCAATAATTGACAAAAATTATTGTAACAGCAACAGGATAATCCAAGCTTGGCTGCTCCGGGCACTCTGCAGGTGTGGAATCAGTCTGATCCTCCAGACTCCTCTCCTGACACACAGCTGGTGCCCAGGAGAAGGCACTGCTTGGGACAGATTGTTCCCAAAAACCTCCTCACCTGTCTGCTCAAGGACAAAGAAACGCAAACGTCTCAAGGGGTCAATGCTGCCTGTGGGTGGGGCAGGCTAGATGTCATCCACTTTTATTCTTTCAACATCTACACCTGATCATATCTTCCACTTCTGCATTGTTTCATCCTTTTTCCCAGCTCCCAGGGCAGAACTTCTCCCATCCCATGGCAGCAGGCTGTACACTGTCCTGAGGCAAATTGTCAGTGTGAGGCAGATATCTGCATCAGCCCAGCTCTTGCTACTTTTAATTGGCTAAATCTCTGCAAGTCATCTTGAAACAATATTCTGGAAATTAGTCTTATTGTGCTATTTACAGCCATCTCAATCTTGTTTATAGCTGTTATATCATGTGGTGAAAATCTCTGTCTTCCCAGCAGTAAACTGAGACGGCAGAGCCACTGCTAATAAAGAGGGACTGTCAAATACAGAAGGCTGGGGAGGACCTCACAGACCTCCCCTCTCCTGCATAGCAGGAGCTGTGGAGGAAGCTCTGATGGGAAAGGGCACAGCTTGCTCAGAAGGGACAGCAGGGAAGAAGAAATGGTCTATAAAAACACAGACCGCTCAAAGAGACAGAAACCAGAAGCAGACAGACCTTTCAAAAGCCTCTGGGCCAAAAGAAAGCAAAGGAAACACAGGTGTGGCAGTGCACATCTATTTTGCTTTGCCAGACCAGGAGGATAATGTGGATGGGGCCTTTTTTCCCTAAAAAAATCATGCTTGTCCAAAGCACAGGGTTGCACAGAGCTAGCTTAATTTAATTAATTATAACTACAATGAAATGCTGTTTATAGAGCTGTTTTTAAGGCTTAATAAAGATGCAGTCAGTAATAAAAACCCATTATAATTAAGTTTGTTTCCCCTGTTCTGGGATGTCAAAGCAGGCACACCATATGCTAAAAATATGAAGTAGCCCCTACTCCGTGCTCCATGTATCGTGTTGGGGTTTGAGTTCTCAAGAAAGGTGTGGTTCTTTGGAAAGACTGGAGGCAAGCACCAAAAATTATCGGTAATCTAGAAAACATGGCCTGTCAAAAATGGCCCGGGCTCCAATTCCTCCTTCCTCAACCAGCCCTTGCAGAAACAGCAAGTTTTCAAGAGAAAGAAAAGCTTCCCAGCCAGTTACTCCCTGAAGAGACTCAGAGCTCCATCACCGCAGGCTTTTACCAGTAACAGTGATTGTGTTCTGCGCAGGTTTCAGGATTGTCAGAGGAAATTCCAAAGCCATTTACCGCTCCTCAGCTGACAAGTGGCAACAAACGGCACAGCTGGGAAGTTCCGTTGCCCTGAACACCCAGGAAAAGCAGCCTCCTCTGGGAATGCGGAGGTTTGGCAAATGTTGCTGGCTTTTAACGTGAAGTCAGTGGGACCCATATTTTAATTTAGGATGACAAAGTAACAATCACGTCAAATCACGAAGAAAATTTTTGTGGAGTGACATTCACCCCCTGAGGAGCTGAATTCTGAAAATGATCTCTTGACCCAAACAGTCTCAGTGACCCTTAATTGTGCAACGAGAGCAACAGAGCAATCATCCTCCCGTTTCCACGGCAACGGCAGCGGCGACCAGCACAGGACCAAGGTCAGGCACACAACGCAAGGAGGAAAAGTCATTTTCTGTGTCACGGTTCATGGAGCTCCACCTGCAGCAGAGGCAAACGCACAGCTGCATCCTTGCCCGCTCTCCTGTCTCACCCGCACACCGGGAAAACCAGAACGGCAGGGATGGCTGGAGGCCAGCTGCACCCCTGTGCACGGTGAGGGCTGCTTTGGAGCAGCTGCACCCGCCACGGGGGCAGCGCTGCAGCCTGAGCAGCAGCACCCTGCACCCTGCACAGGTGCAATGCTGCAGCCTGAGCAGCAGCATCCTGCATGCTGCACATTGTACCCTGCACCCTGCACCATGCACCCTGCACAGGTGCAATGCTGCAGCCTGAGCAGCAGCATCCTGCATGCTGCACATTGTACCCTGCACCCTGCACCCTGCACCCTGCACAGGTGCAATGCTGCAGCCTGAGCAGCAGCATCCTGCATGCTGCACATTGTACCCTGCACCCTGCACAGGGGCAGCGCTGCCGCCTGCGGGGTTTGGTTTCTCACGGAGCCGGCACTGGAGGGGGCAGGCACCACGAGGCTTTGCAGTGTTTGTCAAAGCCAGTGGTTGCTGCTGCATCACCGCCAGGTGCCTGCACCTCTTCTGGCTTTTGGGACAATCTCGAGCCCTTTCCTTTAGCAAGATGCTGCTGCACTCGGGTACAGTTGCTTTCCATACACATTATGAAAATGAAAAATAGACTCTCATTTATTTAATTTGTTTATCATTTATTTATCATTTATTTAATTTATTTATTTAATAAAAATAGACTCATTTATTTAAGTTTCTGGGCTGAGGGTTAGCTAATTCTCTTCTTCTGCACAGAAAGTAAGTCATGAAACACTTCTTTCTGCAGCTCCATCCATATCTATATCATACATATTTCTATCTGTCCTATTGCTGCTTACAGGGAATCTGAATCTTTCCTGTATTTACTCATATGAGGACACCCAAATATTCTTTGTTCTCTACTGTATTTGGATATTCTCTAGTTTTTCAGTATTATTATTATTATTATTATTATAAGACAGTTAACTTAGGATGACATCTGGAAAAGATACATGAGATTTACTAGGGATAAGAAACAGAGTAAAGAACATGGTTCTTCCTGGGGTGGTGACAGAATCTCACTTTCAGAACCTCACTATTCCTCATGTTCTTGTGTTTTCAGCTACCATCTGACTTAACTGCCTTTTTCATTATTTCTAATACTGCTCCCAAAGAAAAGTGCTTTTTAGTCAGTTTCTTTCATTGAAATATGTTTCTGCCTCACATCTTTTTCAACTGAAAAGAATTAGGAATAATGTTCAATTTATATTTCCAGAACACTTGTAACACAAATATTGTTAATGGCGTTTTATTGCTTACCTGAAGAGAGCACCTAAAAGTTTAAAAGTATTTTTGATACTAAGATATTATCTTTTCTTTATTGTAATTACCTGTACTTTCCATTTATTTAGTTTTATTTTCAGAGTGCTTTATTGGTAAAATATGTAAATCACAGTTAGCTGAGAGCTGTGTCAGACTGGGCAGTGATTTACACGTTGCCCAGAGCTCTGCACAAGGCACATGCTTAAATAACATTTATATTCTGCATTGCCACAACTGTAATATTTGTTCTTATTATTCTGCATAAAGCTGACACGGAGTTCCAGGATTATAAATTGGAGCCAGGGGTGTAAATGAAGCAGTTCAAGCAAACTCTGGAGGTTATTGCTGTTCACAGGGAATTGTCCCATTTTGTGATGAACGAGCAGCGTTTAATCGTTACCCTGGAACCAGGCACCAAGCTGTGACTCACAGCCACGTCCTCCCACCAGCACTTTCATGGCTTAAAATCTGATATTAAAAGATGGAAAACTAAATCCAGCTAGGACATTTTAAAAACAAATTAATGTGAACTTCAAAGCTATGGATTTTCAAAACCTGAAACTTTCTGTAGTTGTAATTCTAGAAGTGAAGGAGACAAGCTGTCCTTTGGAGAACTTTGGCAGCAGGGAGGGGACAGAGGAGTGACACCACCATGCACTGCTCTCAGATGCCTCAATATCTGTTAACAGCACCCTTGGCCTGACTCCTCTCCACCTGGCACCTCGTGTGCCACAAGGGACTCATCAGGGGTGATCCAGCCTTAGGCACGGGGCCAGCAGAGAGTTTTGTTCTCATTAAATGCTGTGTGAATCCTGTTTTGTCTTAAGGAGAGCCCATCTGAACCCGCAGGCTGCTGCAGAGGACAGATTACACCTGCAGCCACTGCCCTTGGAATCTGCCAGGGGCTGGGAGGTTGGAGCCAAGAAACTGATCCAACCATAGGTCAATAAATCGAACAGAAGCTTCCAGGCATTCCCATCTAGACAAGATGATAAATGGCTGGAGGGTGGCTTGGTGTGGCCTCTTCTCTCACACCCTTCCCCTCCATCACTGATTCTGTTGTGTTCACAGCAAGGTTTCATCACAGGGATTTAATAACCAGGTTTTAATAAACCTTATTCTATCCTGACATTCAGATGTGAAAATAAACATGACTAAGCATCTCTCATAAAAATTGCTTTATCTTTATACCTGGAAAAACCAGAACCTCTTAATGATGCAGTTCTCCCTGCATATTTTGCACCCATATGCTTTGCTTGCTGCCCTTCCCAACACAGAAGGAAATAGGCACAAGAGCTCCTTGTTCCTTTGGAGCCAGTATCCACAGGCCCTGGAGCAGCAAATCCTGCTTAAGGAGCAATGACAGGAACTATTCCCACAAAGGACAGTTCTGGCTCAGAAGGAGACAACCAAGAAAAAAAGCAGCTGTGGCAGGGCTCACAGTGTCATCTGACCCAGCTCAGACAGGGCTGGTTGTCGCTCCTGGCAGCAGAATTAGCCCTGACAGGCAGGGTACAGCCACTTGTGAAAGCTGTTCAAAGGCAGCAGCTCTCCAGGTAATCAGATCCATTGCTTTGCAACTCCCTTCCCGCCACAGGAAGCTTAAATATATTTGACTTTTTTTCATCAGTTTAAGCCTGTTACTGTTTGTCCCTGCTTCTCTCGTTTCCGGAGTAGCCTCCTGTCTGCAGCTATGCTTTACATACTTTTAATCTTTTAACACTCCTCCCAAAACGTGCCTGAAATGCACCTGAACAATCCCAACGTGGCCTGGAGCCTTGCTGCAGTCTGTGACTCTCAGCATCTGCAGTAAAGAAAGCACTCCCATTACTGTCATTATGGTCTCTAGAAGATTACCACTTCCTCATTAATACCTCATTGGCAACATCCAAACCCCTGTTATTTTTAGCCTAAAACCCTGAGTCTAATCGGGAGACACCCAAACTGCGTTTGTATTTGTCATCCTCAATGAGCCAAGCATTTAATTAGGTTGAAGACATTATCATTGGCAGTAGCACTTCAGCACATCACTAGTTGTCACTGCTTTCATTTTAATGATTTCCTTTGTTGCCAGTCAGCTCTCCTCCTTCCATCAGTTTGTTTCTGGGAGGTGCATCACTGGTGCTGTTTGATGTGCAGTGAACACGGTGCCTTACACACACACACAGAAATGGTGAGGGAAAGGAACTGCTGAGAGCAGATCTGTCCTCTCACACTGCTCTGTCCAGCGGCTGGCTCTCCTTCAGCAAATGGGAAAAGCTCTCTTGGTTTTCTGTAGAGCACACAGGTGCTCCCTGTCTCTGAGGGCTGCGCTGCAAACACCTGCCACCCAGAAAGGCACCGAAAGGATTTCCCAGTGCTGTGGATTTTGAATCCCTGGAGACTTTCAGAAGAGTTTACAGATTGTAACTTGCTCCTCACCTTCCTTGTGGAAGGAGATTAAAAAAAAAATAATTCTCTAATGGCATCAGGAAGAGGTGGAATGTAGCCACGGATAAGATTATTCTGTGGCTTTGGCAGGAGAGCTCTGGTGAGAGCTTCAAGCAATGCCGTGATTGACAAGTACATTCTGTGAAATGAACAGCTGGGAATAATCCTTAGAACGAGGAGTCTTTGGACACCAAACGACACAAACCAGGAATGGAATCACAAGAAGAAAATGCAACCAATACACAGGAGCTCTCAGAAGAACAGCTGATGTTAAAGCACCCAAGTTATCAGCACTGACTCCCAGGATTTGTATCCCAGGCAGAAGGGGCTGGGCTGCAGGGCTGGGGAGCTCTATAAACAAAGTGAAATACCGAGGCAGGGAACGGATCAGTGATTAAATGCATGAGCAATTTTCCAGAGCAGCGCCGGTGCTGCAGGGGTGTAATGGATGGCTGTGCAAAGTGCTTTGGAATGGCCAATTACTGGCTGAGGCCGCAGATGTCTGCAGCAGGAGCCGCTGCAGCTCAGCTCCCCTGCACCTGGCAAAGGGAAATGCTTCCTGTGCACTGCTCGAGTAACCAAAGCAAGGAAGAGATTTGCATGAAACCTACAGGCTCCATTTTCGGTTTCACGTGCAGGGCTTTGTGATGCATTAAACAATGCAGATGGAACTAACACAGCAGCTGACATCGCTTACTCACTCTGCTGAGATTTCCCTGAAGCCCTGTTTTGCTCCTGTTCACTGCAGCCACTGCCGTTTTTTCCAATTTTCAGTCATTAATTTAAGTAAACAGAAAATATATTTTTCCATTGGAGAGCTGTTTTACTATTTCACTGAGTTTGAGGGATGAATAATAAAATGAAAGAAAGAAGAGGGTAAAAAGCTAAGAAATATTTCTAATTTTGCTGTAATTGCTTTCTCCATGGATGATTATGATAGCTATTGCTTTTGGTTCGCTGAGTGCTGAAGTGTACTGTTTATAAAAAAGAGAGATTTTTCCAACTCATTGGACCATTTCAGAGTAAGCAGTGAGAATGTATTTAATAAGAGTTGGGCTTGGCAGTTTATTCAAGAAAAGTTAATTAAACTGTCTCTTCTGGACAACAAAATGGAGAAGTGAACTGGCTGGAAAATCACAGGGGGTTGGCTAAACTGAAACCACTATTCCTGCACCAGAGACAAGCTGGGCATTCCTTCCTCTGCTGCAATTAATGTCTGTCAGTGCCAAGGAGATCCTTGAGAGTTCTTTGTGTCATACTTTAACCCTTGTAGTCGAGAGAACTCAGGCAGCCGAATTGTCACCTGTGCTAAATGTCAGCAGGCAGGAGTTATCCCCATGGGGGCAAAGCGTGCACATTTCTAACCCTGTCACACTGGGAGCTTCTCTCACTGCCACAGGGAAGTCACTTGCCATGCAAAAAGCAATGAGACTTTGAAAGGTGGGGCAGTAAGCAAAAAAACCTTATTGAGGCCCTGCTACGTCAATGAATATGCTGAGTAGAGTTAAGTCTTTAGATGCAGCAGAAATAAGTAAGAAAAAGAGTTCAAATGGTTCATAACTCAGAAATGTAATCATGTGCCTTTTCAAGCACATGAGCAATTCCATTAAACTAATCTGCTTTAATTGCATTAAGCTTAGAGAGGCTACTCATATGCTTAAACTCAAACATATGATTAGTTATGTCTCTAAAAAAAGAATGGATAATTCAAACAAATGCTGCATGTATGCATTTAAATATTTCAAGGTATTAGATTCTGCATTCTATAAACTAAAGTATTTAAATTAGCTTTTTGGCAGAAAATCTGTTCCCTGGATGCAAAACATTCCCATTAAGCCACAACTGAATTATTGCTCCAGATTATTTTGCAGAGAGCCAATACCTAATCCTCTGATAAAAGGTTCAGGAATAATCAATCACAACTAAAGGAAAAGTTCAGATTCTATGTGTGTTCGATATGCTTCAAAAGCAATACAAAAAGCATGTTCTTAAGTAAATTCAAGCAATAAATAGGAGATGATAATAATTCTTTGCTCAGCTCTTTCCAGTAAACTGCTCTTGCAGAATTAAAGTTTCAGACACTAAAAGAAGTAGCAATTTTCACACATAGGAAAATTACTACAGTGACCAAATACTTACTGTTCAGACTGTCACAGGAGTCTATTATGCTTTAATTAGTGTCTCTGATCATGAACTGTTTAATTGTATTCATTTTGCCTTAAATTACTGGGTGTTTTGCAATTTGCGATTCATAAAAGCTTAGTCTTTTATGTTGCTTCTTAAATTCATTTTAGGGGCCCTATTTTTATTTATTTTAAACAAACAAATGAGCCCAGCAGTGGCAGTGAAAGCAGAACAAGATGTTCAGCAGGATGTTCTCTGGTGTCTCCTCTGTGACAAGCAACATCTGAACCTGAAGAGATCGATAAACCAATAACTGCACTTTGCTCTGGGGGAAATGTGAGTGGAGAGGACGAATAATAAATTAATTTGATGACACTAAAAGGAATTTTGTTCACAACTTTCTTTTCTGTTTTGGCTTTTAAACCTGAAGTTTGTCAGATGCTGCCCTCCGAGCAGAGCACTGGCTCTCCCTGGTGCACATTCTGGAGTCACGTTTGAGCCTGCACTGGAGAGGACCTGTTGCCATATGGGAAATCAGGACCAATTACTCTAAATAATTACATCACTTTATTGCTGTTTGTTGCCAAGAGAAACAAGCCTTGTTGGTAATATCCACTTGCATTGCCAAGTAACTCAATTTTTCAGAAACTAAACATGCTCCAGCACGAGCCCTTCCCTAGCAGCAAACACCCTTTCTAACTGGTACCATCAGGACTCAAAGTGCACCTTTGCTCTCAGGATTTCCTCAGGTGGCCTCTGCTCACCTGTGGGTGTCACCACACCTGGCTGGAGGCATGCAGAGGTGCTGTCTGAGTGCCAGCAGTCAGCCTGGCCTTCCCTCTGCCACTGGGGAGGGATCTGAGCTTTTAGGGCAAGATGAACACTTAACAGACATCAGCTGCAGCAGGAGCCCTTTCTGCACTGCTGCATGGACCAGGAGTGCAGCACACACGGTGTCAGCTTTACTGAGCCCAGGAGCTCAGGGCAGCAGAGCCAGGGCAGGTCCTCTCCCCTCCAGGCTGCCAGCAGCAATGGGATTTAGTCCTTGTCAGTGTGATTGAACTTTTCCTTTGGCAGCAGAGCCTGGCCAGAGGTGAGCCTGACGAGGAGCCTGTTCTGTGAAAGCTGCAGGCTGGGATTTTCAGCCTCTGCTTGGGTTTGAACTCAGCAACATCCACAAGTGTGAGGCCACTCAGCAGGTGCTGACAGCCTGGTGTGAGTGCTGCCCTGAGCCACCAAGGAAAGAAGTGGCACTGGCACCTCCTGGTGCTCCTGCCACAGCCCCTCTGTTCCTTGCTGCCAGGCCCTTCATTCATTGTCACCCTGTTGGGGCGCTGCTGCCCTCGGTCAGGCTGCTGCAGACAGCAGCTCACTGCCTCTCATCCTGCTGTCCACTCGCATTCCAGCCCAGCTTGAAAAGACAGCTCTGAACTCCCTCTTTTGTTCTGCCTCTATTGGACTGAGCAGGTTCCCCTCCACAGCTCCTTGCCCTGCAGCTCCCTTTTTCTGCCTTTGGCTTTCCGAAACCTCAAGCACAGCTCTAAGGGAGACAACACTGTGACACGGTGCCAAAGCTGTCCTGCCTCCCCCAAGCACACCGTGCCACTTCCACCAGCTGTGGGTTTGTGAGAGGGGCTGACAAATCCCTCTGACACAGCCCAGCTTTGCCCACAGCGGTATCAGTGAGGTGCAGTGCTCAGGGGTGCCTGGCAGCCCCTCTGTTTGAGGCTCAGGGTACACAAGGTGCTCTGCAGCCTTCGGGGATTTCTCCCTAAGCCAGCTGAACTTGTTGATTCAAAAACTACCTTGCAGCCCTCCTCACAGAAACTCCAGAGCCTTTCTGCTTTTCTGGTTTCTCTGTGTTTGGCACAGGCTGGTTTTGCTGTGCTTATCCACCCTCCTGGGTTAACAACCTGTAATCAGCTCCAGGAGCCTGTAATGCTTGGGGCCCTGGGGATTTCACACACTGAGAAACACTTCCCGTGCACCTGTCTGATCAGAGCCCTGCTCAGCTCGGTTCTCTTCTTTTTTGGAAAATACACAGAAGGATTTCACACTAGACATATAAACCCAGTGCTACAAAGGCTTTATAATTATCTTTTTTTCCAATAGACCAGTTACTTTCTCCATGACGTCCTCTGTACATAAAACTCTAATTCATCATGCCTCACCACGATGTTAAATCAGGGTATAAACACTTCCCCAGATCTGATTTGAACCTGTATTTATGCTCTTCTGATTTCAAACTTCCTTTGAGGACCCATTTCTGCAATGATGTCTACAGAACTACTCTATGTTCTGTTTACCTTCCATTGCATTTTGTTGATTTAGTTCTGTGAGGAAAGCTGTTCTATCAGAGCATATTTCCACCTAATAACTCAGTGGTTCAAGTTTTCAGATGTGTCAGCCCTCTGATAATAATTTTTCTCCGCTTTTCTCCTGTAACTTTTGTTAGGTCAAAGCCTGAAACAGTGACAGTAATAATAATACTAACAGTGAAAATTACCTGGCACAAAGAGCATCTCTTCACCAGGGTACCTGGAGAAGTCTCATGTTCAGGACAAGTTACACCATTCCAAAGCTACAGCTGATAATATCTGGGCTAAGAACACACACTCCTCATTAAAGACATTACATCTTATTCCTAGACCAATCGTTCCTAAATCAATTTACTTATGTGCACACACAGAGCGTCAGAAAAAATTAACACGTGTCAGTGTGCAGGGTTCAGTGTGTGTTGAATCAATTCCTTGCAATACAGTAAAATATCAGGTACAGGGAGCAATCTCTGCAGCTCCTCTTGTACTTGGGGAGTTGTGTCTTTGCCTTCATACTTCTAACAGTGCATAAAAATTGGCATTGACAATATACAATTATTTGCTTCCTAAGTTTCTGTATTTCCTTTCTGTTTCTGAAGGTCACAGGAACTCAGCCAAACCTGAAGCAGCCATTTTAATTCCCAGGCTGCTCATTTCACTACAGTGTAATTATCTTATGGATTTTTGTGTAGACTTATTTACTGTTTTTCTCTTCCTGTTGGATAAGTGTACAATAACTAAGCTAACTTCAATTAGGTAACTGTCACCAATATTTAAAACTTAATGACATTTTCAAAATTACATAAGTAATCCAAGCATAAAAATTATTCTTTATAATACCATTTCAGAACAGTGGCACCAAACCCTTATCATACAATAAACTGTGCCTCAGAAACATTAAACACAAGCCATCACCACATTTTTCTTCATCTAAGTTCCATATTCTTTTATTTATACACAGTGTCATTTCTCTATTTGGACTAAAGCATCTTTAGGAGATACAAAATGGAATATTCAACATCTTAATTTAGCCTTGATATATTAAATTATCTTCTTAGCTACACACATCTAATCTCTCTATATATTTCAGAATATATATAGAGATTGTCCTTGTATATTCAGAGGTAGCTTTATGTCTCCCTTGCATTTCCCCTCCAGACTTGCCAGTGCTGTTTTAACGATGATTCACACTCAGCGGCCACCACCCCGAGAGGCTCAAGGCACTATGATATAAAGATCTGCTTGAATTTAGGCACACATTTAAATCCAGTGTAAGTCTGTGTGCTTTGCAGTGCCGAGGGAGTCTTAAAGATAAGCATATGGCTAAATATTATCCTGAGCTGGGGCTGGAAACAAGGTCTGTCCTCAGAAGGAGCACAAGAGTTGCAATAACCCAGTACAGGTTAATAAAGCTCTGTGAAATTCAGCTTTTGACTGTAGCAGGAAGAGGAAAGTCTCCATTAATAGAAGGGAAAACAATGAGTCAGCAGATGCTGGAGACTGCAATAGGCAGGGAAACACTTCAGCTCCTGCTGAACCACAGGTTTCACCCTGTGCAGCATTCAGCTTTAACTAAATACAGGTTAATTGGCTGCACTCCAGGGGAGGATACCCTTACCAGGGTTGTTTGCACAAGAGGAATGATATCAGTGTTCTGGGGGAAGCCCATGGCATGGCATGGCTGGTGTGAGATTGTTGTTATCACTTCAATGAGAAAAACTTACTTGAAGGCATTAGCATCTCCATGGACCTTGTAGTTGTCTGCACTGATTCTGGAGATGACCCTGGTGACAGCAATGAGAATGCCAATGTTGACCTGCAGGAGAAGAAGGAGGAACAAGACTTGGTGAGGAAAGCAAGCCCTGACTGAGTCTGAGGTGCAGGCTGCCCTGGGAGGGTTTTGCACAGGCACAGCAGGAAACAGAAACTTTCAGTACTGTCTTTATCTGGCAGGAGAGGTTTTCAGGGTTGGACTGGTGTGGTTTTCCCCGTGTCAGTGACTCCCCACTGACAAAGTGAAAAGCAGGCAGCCCTTGCTTTTGTCTTTCCTTCAGGAGCACCCTTGCCTGTGCAGGAAACGCCTGGATTGGTGCCTCACAGCCAGGGTGCTCAGCATCCCCACTGCCCAAATAAATACCCTGACTGGAAACAAACACCCAGCCAGCTGACAGATAGAGAACTGCAGCAGCTTCCTCAGCGAGGGCACGTGGCTGCACTCTCCTTGGGTTTGTGCTCCACGTGCACAGACATCAGAGAGCACTTTCCTGCCACACTCGGGGTGTGCAGGCCCTGCTTCTTGCCAAAGCCTGCTTACAATTTAGGTACAAGACTATTTTAAAGGAGCAATGAGAAAAATATGTTAAATCTGAACTCTGCTCTTCAAAGGCTCCACTCTTTTTGATGTCAGGTCCAGCAGAAACATCGATAAAATGAAAAGAATTCCCAACAGAAAAGTGGGAAATCTTGAAAAGACTAACACTGAAAATGTTCAACAAAGGAAAGTTTGTGCTGGAGTCACAGGTGAAGGAAGAAGAAAATCTTTATCACTTAAAGGAAACGTGGCAAAGACTGTCTTGCTGTGCAAAGACCTTGGGTTTAAAGAAAGAAAAGGTAGATAATGTGAAGGTGAAAGACATATTTCCCCTTCCTGACCAAAGCTGTACATCAGCTACAAAGCATCAAGAACAAGGGTAGAACAGAACAATCTGAGCTGCAGAACAAAAAGAAAGAGAAGACTTCAAACAAAGTGCTGGTCCTCAGTTAAAACTCAATAATCATCCTCTACTTTGACATAAATATTCTAAGTCTGAGGGTGAGAGGGTGAATTAAAGATGTTTAAATTTGATTACAATGATTTCTTTGGTTTTTTTTCCAAGTCTTCTGACCACTTTTTAATTTTAGGTTTCTATGGGCAGATCATCACCTGCTGTAGAATGAGAGCACATCTGTCAGGGTTCATTTTTGCCATGGTTCTTGAGTTTATCCAAAGGATATCCTGTGGAACTGGCTGCCCCTCAGTAACAAGTGCACTTGTTCAATCAGCTTCATAGAGATAAAAGGTGAAATTCAATGGTCTTGGGATCATTTTCCCTATTCCTACCAAATCGTATTTTGCAAATAACTTCTATAAATCCTTTGAGGTGGTAATGAGCATTTTTGAGAAAACCATTTCTGCGCTATACTCAGAGCCTTGCAAACTCTCACTTGAACTGGACCACCAGGAAAATAACAATTTACAGGGAAAGCAGCAGAGGGGCCTTGGCCCTGCAGCCCAGGATCTGCTCCTCAGTCCCTGTCTGCAGCACAGCCTCTGCTCCATGCACACAGATGCTTTCCACAGAATTCCCTGAATTCTGCCACATTTATGGAGACACACCAGGGCAGCAGATGGGAGATAACAAACAAAGCCTTCTGCCAGAAGTTTCAATGTCTTGTGTCAAAAATTCAGGTGCTTTGTCAAGTTGTGTTTTCTTACACTCAAGACACGTCCCAGGGCAGCTTGGGCTGAGCCTAGTTTGGATTGCAAATTAGCTGCAGGGATTTTTTGTGAAGCTGCTTTAATGATGATACAGAGGCTTGTGTGTTGTGGTTTGGGGTGTGGGAGAGAGTGATCTTAAAACCTTAAGATGTAGGTGGAAGCCAAAAGATGTACATAGAGAAGGAACTATTTCCTTCACCATATCCCTCGACTCCAACCCCAAGGAAAGAGCACACTTGGTATGGGAATCTATACAGGGCTGGGAGGTTCTGTGAATTGCTGCCTAGAAAAGTATATGTGAGTGTTTTTCCCCAGTCACTCCCTCCACATCATTCTGCTTTGGGCTCCGTGGTGTCTGGATTGCCTGGGAGGCTGGGGCAGGATGAAAGTGGACTGTGTCTGCCTCGTCTCTGGGGAGTGGGAGTTGAAAGGAGCAATCCCCCTGTTTTCCTCACAGCATAATCCTTTTTCTTGGCAGAGACACTGTGGATTGAACCAGTCAAAAACTGCTTGTTGAGAAGCATTTTCAGACTTCAATGCTGGTTTATGCAAGTGGTGGCTAATTTGTTATTGAAAGAGCACAGGCACACATGCACACACACCAGACTGTGTTTAGCCCTGCTATTTCCCTACAGGCACTAACACATTTTTCAGCTGGAATATCCAAGGCCCAGAGAGGTAATTTGTCAGCTCACTTGCTGCTATTTTGGGCAGAGCTGGGTTTAGACTATTTAACAAATTGCTCTACGTGGATCAACCTTGTGAGCTCACTCTTTCTGAAAGTATTTGTATCTCTACAAGAACATGATTTGAGCTGCACAAATGTTATACATCCTCAGTTAGAGCCAGGCAGTTAAACTCTCACTTTCTGTGCCAAGCAGCTGCTCATGCAAATTGTTGGAGGCTGTGCTTGCCCAGGTGAGTGAGCATTTCACTACCTGGTGTGTTGGGTTACACCATCCCTGGGCAGCAGCCTGGAGAGGTTTGGTGTCACTGACTGCATCTCATTTCCTCCTTTGGTGCTGAACAATGGCCAGAGAGCTGATGTGAGGAGGGGACATGGGAATACTGGATTATTTTAACTGCTCTCTGATCATCAGTATCTCCATTCCTTTGAATGTAAAGTCACACACAGAAGGTCAGGTTGTACCTTCTGCTTGCCAAATAGTTACAAAGGTATGCAGTGGTAAGCAGCAGTTATATGTACATGGATATAGTCCTTCCTTTGGCTTGTGAGCAGGATTTGTGGGGTTTTCTGTGTGATGAAATCTGGGCAAGTTTCTCTGTGCTTTTTTTTAATGTCCATGCCTCTAAAAATCTACGTAATTTTTAAACCTAAGCTGGTTTCACTGATCAGTGAATTCATTGCACCCTCAGGCTTTCCATCTGACATTAGAGCCTGCAGAAAACATCGTAGATAACCTGGTCAATGAAAGTATCAGAAACCTGCTGAAGAGGTGCTGATCTCACACAGCTCTGCACACACTCCTGACTCCTTGAGCAATCACAGTGAAGCTACAACTCACTGCAATTTAATGTGTGAGCATCCTGAACATCTGGAGTGCCCTTGTGCCAGTGCTGGAGCCCTGACCCTACACCCTGCCCTGGAAAGGTGCAGCTCACTGGGGCTGGCACAGGGCTGTGGCAGCCCTGAACCCAGCACACTCACCTGAGCAGCCAGACAACCTGTCCTGCCTGACAGCAAACTCACCTGAGCAGCCAACCTGTCCTAGACGAACCCAGCACACTCACCTGAGCAGCCCTGCCCAGCCAGCCTGCCCTACCTGCCAGCAACCCCAAACCCAGGAGATGAGAACAGATTTCTGAGTGCTGCAGGGGCAGGGGTGTGGGGCAGCCTGGTGCCTCCCCTGGGCCCTAAAGGCTGACAGCTCACACCCTGTTCCAGCACACCCCTGCTGCTGCCTCTGCTCTGCTGTGTCCATCTCCACGGGGGCACTCACAGAGGCTTCCAGAACCAGTGGGGTGGGATCAGCTTTCAGCTTTCCCTGCTGAGTGTGACACACAAGCCTCAGAGTCTGCTCTGCTGGGCTCTTTCTGGGAACTGCTCAGACCCCCAAGAGCACCTGGAATCACGTGGTTATTAATGACCCCAGCAGGGCTGTTTTAGGTCCTGTCTTTGGGAAATGAAATTACCAGTGTGAGAATTAATGAGCATAAACTAATACACACCCATAGACAGCACAGGAATTTGGAGCAGGAGCCAAGAATTTCTGGAGAATTCAGGACTGCTGCTTTGCTGGGCTGGCACAAGGTGTGACCCAGGCCTGCAGCCAGCCCTGCTGGTGGCTGGCACAGACAAGGAGAGCAGCTGTGGTTGTACCTACCAGAATGACAAACATCGCTGGTGCCACGAAAGCCCAGATTGCTCCATTCTCCAGCGACAGCCAGCAGCTGCAGGGGAAAGGCAGAGTTGTTTTGGGGGAAACACACAGTCATGGCATTAGTAATGTCATTGATTTACAAAAACCCCAGCTTGTAACACAGCTAAAAGGGAGTGCAAAAAGACTGATGGATTTTGAAAGCAAGAGATGCTAGCACATCAGGAAAGAGCTCCTTGCTCCAAGGTGGGATCTCGTGGTTTGTCACAGTCAGTGGCACCTCCCTGCCCCAGCCCACCCTCACAGGAATGCAAAGGTGGGAGGGGAGGAAGTGTTTTATTTGCAGTTTGTTGCTCTGCACCCTCGGGCACAGGGCTGGAGCCCTGGGAAATGTCTCCCTGCACTGACTCTGTCCCATTGCAGCCAGAGACAAATGCAAGCCCTCCCTGCCTCTCCTGGCTGGGGGAGGGAAGGGGCTGGCAAACACAGCCTTACCACATGTGAAATTATTTTAGGATTAAACCCTATGGTGTTCTTTCAGAAAAATTTGCTCTTCTTTCCCTAAATTACAAAGGAAATTAATTTTCAAAGTTTTGGACATTATCCATTCAGATTTCAGGTGTGTAACTGCAGTTTTCTTCAGAAGATTGAATATCTTTAATCAATGAGGCTTCTATGTTTAACGACAAGTCATCCTTGTGCAGACCCTCTCCCCTGCTCCTCAGGAGGGCCCTGCAGCAGCACAGCCCAGTTAACACATTTACAAATCTCCTCCACATCAGATTTTCATCCTTCCTGCACCTGCAGTGAGGGTTTCCATACTCACTTGTCACTTTCTCCGTAGCTGTCCAGGGACGACGTTGCAGAAATGACACAGATCACCAGTGGGCAGCCTGCAGAAAGGCAGAGGCAGTGGCAATATCAGGAATAAAAGTATCTCCCAGTAAGCCCTGCAAGTTCTGCTAAGTTTTGCATGAACAGAATAGCTCAGAGTCATTTTCAAATTAAGTCTAACTTGACGTCCTCCTGCAGCTGTTTAATCCAACATGTCTTAATCAACTGATGTCAGACAAACAAAATGACTTTTTAATGAAGTCCTAGTTTAGCTGTTAAACTGAATCAGTGCTAATTTCCTTGGGAATCAGAGTCCTCTTTAAGCCTGGTTCAGGATTATGGACTTTCCGCCTCTTGCTATACAAACAGTGATACCATGTGAGGCAGTATCAGCCTCACTTTACCCACTTTCCCCCAAGTAACTGCACTTTTGCTCAAGAATTCAGAACAACTTAGACAGGAGAGCAGAGTTCCTCACAGGGCTGCATGAATAGCAGGTGAGAGGACAGGAGTGGTGACATTTGGCTATCCAGACCATCACACCTGGCAGCAAGAGACAGAAGCAAACTCAGACTGCCTCAGGTGCCCAGCCAAGGCTGGTTTTAATATTAAAATGTCACAGGTCTGCAAGACACCCGTGTTTAGAGGAAACTCTTTCCACATGATTTTGCTGGTGCAGTGGGCTGTGCCCTAGGAGGTAGAGAAACGTTCATGGGATAACACAGGAATTACACAGAGGCAGTTCTGCTCCTGATCCACAGGAATCACACAAATTGCACAGAGGCAGTGCTCCTGATGACACAGGAATTACACAGAGGCAGTTCTGCTCCTGATCCACAGGAATCACACAAATTGCACAGAGGCAGTGCTCCTGATGACACAGGAATTACACAGAGGCAGTTCTCCTGGTGCACTGGAATCACACAAATTGCACAGAGGTAATTCTGCTCTGGTGTTGGGAGCTGCTCTGGCCCCAGCTCATTCCAGGCCAGGGGCTGGAGAGAAGGCAAGTGGTTTATTGCCAGCAGTTCTGAATGCAGTAATACTCATCCCCTCATATATTAAATGATGGCCTGTTAATTCTGGTATGATTTAATAAAATGTGAAGGTTTGAGCTGTTATCATCTTACAGAATTTAATAAACAGGTCCCAGACAGAGTATTAGACATGATAGCTTAAAGTTTCAATTTTCTTTTTAATTCTTTAGGGTTTTGAGGGTTTTACAGAATTCCCTGACAGGCAATTTCTGCTTAATTTTACCACTATCACCCTCACAATTCATGTAAAGTTTTCCAGTACTGGCAGAAATATAATTTTTGGGAGAAGCATTTTCATTCTTTAATAACTACAGCTGGAAGCACATTTATAAATATTTATATATTGATATGAATATATATTCTTATATATGGGATATACTCAGTAGTTAGGAAGAATTGTATTTTGAAAGCTTCTGTGTCTTTTATATATGAAAAAAACCCCAAAGATCACAAAATACCCCCAGGCTGTAGAAACTCTGTGGCAGACAATTCAAAGCAATTTTAGGACATCAATTCTAAAAGGCTAAATATGTCATTTATTGAGAAGGATGAAGCATTAGAAACAAACGAAAGTGTATTTCCCTCCAATGATGAAAAGATCCACTTTGCTTGATGGGGATGAGTATATTCTCCCATTTATATTGGGGAAGTTCATTTTCTGTGATTTTCTTCTGCTGTGTTACATCAGATCTGGGCAGAAGTCAGAGGCTACATCAACTAACAGCAAATAATGGAATTTACGTCTTTTGGCAGCTCAGAACAAAGTCTGCACTCTGTGAGAGTTTCTGAAGGAAAGGAAACATTTCCCTGAAGTGGGGAAACATCCAGCAGCAGAGGCTCTGTCACCAACACCCTACAGATAGTGGGGCAAAAAGCTTTGCTACAACAACCTCTGCCTGACGTGCTGAACCACCGAGGAAAAAAAGTACTTTTGGGGATTTTTTACCCAATCAATCAGATGCCTGGTTTGTTTTTGTGTCTTCTAAATGACAACCAATAAACCTTGCACAAAATGCCACGTGAATGTGATGCTCCTGAGCCTGTCACACACACAGTGAGGGCAAAGGAGAAAACCTTCCAGCTGCACGTGTCCCCCCACTCTGAGGGATCCCGTGTTCACCAGAGCCCTTAGACACAACTGCTAAGAAGATTTTTAAATGGATGAGGAAAGATGCACAAAATAAAAAGGACATAATAATAAAAAAGGAAAAGTTGGTAGCTCTTGAAATGCATGCATATTTCACAGCCTTACTATCACCCAGATCTGCATGGTGCCAAATAGATATTAAATATTTCAATTATGACTGCAGCAGGTCTGCATTACTGAAATAATTGTTCTTCCTGTATCTCCCAATGAATTTGGAGGGGAGGAATGATAATATTTTAACATATTTCAAAGTTGTCTGTAAGTGCATGGATGCTCCTTTTTTATTTTTTCACACCTATTCTTTGACTCAGTGTATGAGGTTCCCACTGTTTTGGGATGTGGAGCTTTGTCAGGCACCACTGCTGCTCCTCCAGGGCTGTGAGAGCAGGAGGCTCCTCTGCAACAGAATCTCAGTTCTGGCCTCCAAAGGTGCACACGGATTATGCCTTCACTAGTGCACCTGGAAAGCCTTGAATTGTTTTCTGAGACACCCCCCTGCCACAGAACCTCTTCTCCATTCCTAATCCTAACACTGGGGTTCTGGGCACACTTTTAATGCCAGGATTTCAGGGCACGAAGCACCAACCAGCGAAGTCTTGTGACATTTCTGTGCTGCTGTGCCCATTTTTCATGCAGGACTTTGCAGAACAGAAACAGAATAAGCCACTGGTGTGAGACAGAACCAAAAAAAGAACACTGCAGTGTAGTGAGGCTGCCCTCCCACAGTCCTGCCACTGATCTGGTAGTTCAGGGGCTCTGGCCTGGAGAGGTGGTGGCACTCCCTGCAGTGGCATTCAGCTCAAGGACTACACCTTTTGAAGTCTGATTAAGGAGAAGACAGAAAAATTAAGCATCTTCTCCTCCAACAGATCTCCTCTCAGTATGGCAAACTGTGATCATAAGATGACAATTTCAAATATGCTTCTGAACATAATCTTGTCCTATAGTGAGGAGACTTAAAGTAAGCAGCTACTAAATGCTTACCCCATCCAATTCCATAATAATATAAGTGCTTGCTTTCTTCTGACCCAAATACTTTGATCACCATGCTGTAAAGATGAAATCCTTCCACCAGCATCCATGCAAACGCACTCAGGAAGAAAAAGTGAAGGAGAATGGCCAATATCTTGCAAGGCAGCTAAATCAAGAGTAAAAATGAATATATTAGTTCTTTGTGATACAGTCACATTGGTTTTCTTTTTTAAAAAATTTCTGTAGACATTTAAATGGTAAATCACTGAAGTAAAACTGTCTTAAAAAGAAAGCAATAGACAATTTCATATTTCTACTGCATTTTCAGATAGCTTCAGAGTAACAAATCCTCTTACCTTTAAAAAAAATCAAAAAACCCTCCTAACATTGCCAAATGTGATGTGGAAATCCAAATGTGTTATTTATTTTTAACAGTAGGAGCAATACTCCCACTAAAGTCTGCAAAATATTTAGGAATCAAAACTGAGAGTCTGCATCTGGTTGCTGATCCAGCAGTCAAAGAAGTGGGGTACAAGTGTTGTCCTGCACCCTGCTGCCTGGTTTTCCTTGAGTAGCTCCTCACAGAGATCTTTGTATTTTCCTCTAAGCCTCCGAGCAGCCAGGCTTAGCAAAACAAGAGAACCAAATCCTTTCCTCCTCCTCACACCTCAGGTGCTCACCACTGGCCTTTGCTCACTCACTCACTGCCCTTCCCTCTCCTCACTCTCTGCCTTTCCCTCTCCTCACTCTCTGCCTTTCCCTCTCCTCACTCATGGCTTTCCAGGAGGTCTCAGCAGTGGCTGTGCCCATCACTCAGTGACTGAGCAGAGAGAACCTGGTTTGCTTCCAGAGCTCAAACAGCCCCATTCCTGTCTCCCAGCCCCAGCCCCATTCCTGTCTCCCAGCCCCATTCCTGTCTCCCAGCCCCAGCCCCATTCCTGTCTCCCAGCTCCATTCCTGTCTCCCAGCCCCATTCCTGTCTCCCAGCCCCAGTCCCATTCCTGTCTCCCAGCCCCATTCCTGTCTCCCAGCCCCAGCCCCATTCCTGTCTCCCAGCCCCATTCCTGTCTCCCAGTCCCATTCCTGTCTCCCAGCCCCAGCCCCATTCCTGTCTCCCAGCCCCATTCCTGTCTCCCAGGCCCATTCCTGTCTCCCAGCCCCAGCCCCATTCCTGTCTCCCAGTCCCATTCCTGTCTCCCAGTCCCATTCCTGTCTCCCAGCCCCATTCCTGTCTCCAGGGTGTGGCAGGCTGATGGGCACGGACATTCTGCCGTGCAGCTGTGCCATCCCTTCTGTGGCACCTGCAGAATTCCCGAGGGGCTGCTTGTATCCAGCCCAGGGAAATGGGAAGGCCTGTGCCTTCCTCAGCTGCACAACCCCAGCAAGGCTCCGGGCAGGTGGAGGCTGTGCTGGGGCAGCACCAGCACCATTCTGCCCCAGATGTTCATGGGTAATTCCCTCTGTTGCATGAGCTAAGCTGTGCTGTGCTGGAATTCCATTCTTCATGTTGATGATTTGGGATTTGGTACTCCAGTGAAAATTAAAACGTTGGGATTTGGTACTCCAATGAAAATTAAAACGTTGGGACTTGGCAGTGTAATGAAAACGAGGCTTTCCTGTGCTGACTCACTTGGACTGGTGCAAGGACATTCTAATGCAAATCCAATGGGACTACACGTATTCAAAAGCAATAAATTTGGGGTTAATTCATGTAAGTGAGGTCTGTATGTGGTTTAGTATTTCACAAAGTTCAGTGACATATTATTAAACCAGATTAGCTTATTGACAAAAGCTGTAAAAGCCCTTCCAGTTAATTTTATCATAAGGCTATAAAATCCATTTTAATGCCTTTTGATTTCTACCAGAAGATTAGTCCACAAAAATATAAATGCAACATAAAGCTGATTTACAGGCTAGTTCTGTGAAATGGATAATTTGCAACTTTTGAGTAGCCAAACAATATGAATCACAGAACAGCAGAAAAATAACACACAGTGAAGTAGCAGGAGGTTGGTCTGTATATAATTTTGTATAATACCTAGTTGCAGATTTGTACATAAAATCCATAGCAAAGTTGCTGCTCATTATGGTGGTTTTTTGGTTGTTTTTTTTTTCCTTAATTATTGCTTAGAAGTTACTCTTATGTGGCAAAATTGCCTTCTGAAAAGCATTGAGAATCTGAGCCTTCACACACCAAACCCAAGCTTGTCTCTCTTGCTGAACCATGGGAAACACCCTGCTTTTAGCAGAATCCTCCTGAAAAGGCAGATCCTGTTCCTGCTACTCTTAGAGTTGACAACTAGAGAATCTGTGAAAACAGAAAACACAGCCCAGCCAGCTGCGAGGTCTGTCCTGTTATTGTTGGAGAGAAAGTAAAGCAGGATTCAGAAGGGCCTCCTAGAAAATATTTGGTTGGTTTTTGGTTTCGTGGGGTTTTTTTTGTGTTTTTGTGTTTTTGGTTTTTTTTTTTTTTTTTATTATTATTTTTATTTTTTGTTTTGTTTTGGTTTGGTTTTTTCCCTGAGGACCGTCTTAAAAAAGATAGGTGATTTTATACATCTATCACAAACATTAGCAGCTCGTTTCACCTCTCCATTTGGAAGTTTCCAGCAATGCCAGGCAGGAGTATTGAGGGAGAATGAGATAAATAGAACCTGAACTGCAGATAGCAGAGACACTAGATTTTCTGGTTGTGCTGGGAAAAGCCCAGTGCTGGCTAACACCTTATACTTCTATTTTCATTTTCCTGTGTCTAAATAATATTTCCATTTCCCCCACAAACACACTCAGGTGTTTGGAAGGCTTTAGTAACCCAAAGAACTATGCATGATTAATTATTTTAATTGCTGAGGTTTGGAAATCTGTTTTAAAAACGATGCTCTCTAGTCTACAGCAGAGAAAGTAACTAAGACTGCAAACCCCTCTGAAGAAACAAATCTACTGCTGAAAGTTAAGGGAAGTCATCAGAAGCCAGGAGGATAGCAAAGGTATCTTAGGGTGGGCAGTATAGGAAAAAATGCTGTGTGCAAAGATATTTGCTTTTTCTGGAAGAAAGGCATCCTGGCTTTGGGAATAACTGCCTTCCTGGAATATGCCATGACCAGTTCAGGCTGCTGTTTTAGCACTATTGATGATAGGTGCCAATGACCAGCTTTTAATAAACAAATAAATAAACTGGGGCTACTGGAAAGATTGGAGTCCTGCTTGTGAAGACAGAGCCTTGTGGTTGAAAACCACTGTCATTCTACACGAGAAAAATTGCTGTAGAGTGAATTGTAAATCATTAAATAACGCACCTGAAACTAGCAGGGAGTGCTGCATTCCATATCTGTAACCAAAACCGAAATACCCCCAGAGACAGAGGTGGGGAAGGATGGGGAGGGATGGAGAGGCTCAGAGCAGGGAGCAAGGAGGCAATGCCAGCCCAGCCCGGGGCACTGTGGGCAGGGTGAATGAATACAGACCCACAGAGGGTCCTGCAGTGCCAGCTCGGCTTGGGGAACCTCAGGCAGGGTGAATGAATACATTCACAGACCCAGAGAGGGTCCTGCAGTGCCAGCCCAGCCCGGGGAACCTCGGACAGGGTGAACGAATACATTCATAGAGGGTCCTGCAGTGCCAGCCCAGCCTTGGCACCCCGGGCAGGGGTACCACAGAGGGTCCTGCAAGGGCACCCGGGGCTCGGCGCTGGCAGAGGCGGAGATGATAAACTCACACCCTCTGTGTAAACACCGCCTCTCTCTTTTTGTAAGCGACCGTTTAGCAGCTCAATTAAAGCTGCAATTAAAGGTATTCAGGCTGCTGTCAAAGCCAGGGAGAACAGGGCTCGGAGTAGGTAAGGACAGGAGAGCAATAAAAGGATGAATCACAACCCCCCCGGTTTCCAAGAGGACAAAACATAAAAATACAAGCCCAGCTGACAGTGTTTACGTCACGTTTGTCAGCTTTAAGACCTTCACAGTGTTCTCCCGTACAATTACAGCTGTCACACAGGAGGTAAGGCTAAGAAATCCACGGGTTCTGTGAAGCATTTCATTGCACAAAGCCCGTGGTGTGAAACAGGTCTCGCTTTCTTGTGCTGCTGCTCCCCTTTCACCAAGGTAGGTTTGGAAGAGGTTTGAGATAACATCTGCACCTATTAAGCAGCAACCTGAGTCTGTGTGAGCGTTCCACAAGCTTGACTGGACAAGCAGGACCCCTGAGCGTGAGCAAGGCACGATATAAATGTGGGAACGGGCTCTGCCACATCCAGCCACGGCAGGAAACAGCCGGGATTTCACGCGGCTTTAACCCACTGGAGGTGATGCTGGCCTGGGTGAGGTGTAAAGAGGCTTTCACACACCGTCTGAAGGGACTCAGCTGAATTGTCTGAAAATTTGGGATGGATGAAAAAGAAAAACCTGTGAGAATATGGCACACTGTTACGCTGAGTGAACCTTCTATTGCCCTCAAGCCCATGTCCTTTCAACAGGGTTTTAGCTCTCTACTTAAAGAGGATTATTTTCATGCCTGGTTTCTACTGTCTTCAGTTTCATCTTCTGCTGCTCTCCAATGTCTCCATTTCATTTTTCCTTCTAAACCATCCCCTCTCATTTTCTCCCTTGCACATTGCATGACTCATTCAGGACCCACCTGAATGTTAAACAGCAAAAGAATATGAACTTAGTTTTCCAAAGTGCTTTTAGATCTTCAGGTAATGACTGCCTGTGCAAACCAGACATTACAGTTATTTATAAACTTAACAGAAATTCAAGGGATCCCATTTGAGCTGAATATAAATGTAGGTAGCTCTTGTACTGGCAAAATGAACAATGTGCAAACCTCATATTTTCTTCTACTGAGAAAAAACATCACCACCACCCCCCAATAATGGAAACCACTGGCTGCTTCTGAAAAATAATGTGGAGCAACAGCTGGTCACAAAAGTAGCCAAGTTTTTACCAGCACAAACACAGAGCACCCTGGATGTTTATTGCAAAATCAGGTTTTGTTTCTGTTCTTCAGGTGGAACTGCCCATCAAAGACCTTACGTTACTTTAAATTGCGTTTTTTAAAGTAACAGTGGAAAGAAATCAGGTTTTCTGGTATGTGGTGCTGTTAACTTGGCCTGTTTGTCTGTTTTAGATGCCAGCTTTCATGGTTTAGATCCTGGTACTCTGCCTAAGGAATTGCCCCCGTAGTAGGATGGCATTCTTTGGCTAAGGCAGGTTAAAAACAGACCTCCCATGGAAGAAACTCTCCTACAGGTGGCACGAGGCCCTGGCTCCACAGAGCTGCCCCCAGCAGCCCCCGTTGGTGGGACTCACAGTTGCAGGGCTGAGCTGGAAGCTGGTGAGCAGCAGGACCTGGGCCAGCAGCACAGCACAGGACAGGTTGGCGTGGATGTGGTAGCGCTGGTTGCGGATGGTGCTGACAGACCTGGCAGGACACAGAAACACCTGAGCACAGCAGCACCAACACATTCAGCACTCACAGCAAGCATTCAAACTGCCCTTTGGGTTTGGAGGGGTCACCACGGTGTGTTTTGAGCTCTCCTGACACCAGCATGGGGTGGTACCTGGCTGTCCTGAAGGCAGCAGAAGATTGATTTGCACATGAGCGAGTTGATGACCAGTGACAGAATATTAACAAAGGGTTTGACCCTGAAGGGTGCTGTGATGCCAAGGAGGGCACACATGCTCCTCACAGGAAGCACATGGCACCTGGCACCACTCAGCCCATTCTGTGCCAGAGCTCCTGGGTTCATTTTGTTGGTATTTGCCTGCATGGGAAATAAGGGAATGTGAACAGATGTTGGTTCCAATTCTGATTTGCACAAATACCACTTCTGAGCACAGGAACGATAGCTCCATATACAGATGGGCAGTGCCTATCTTGACAGAGACCTGGCTGTGCTTTCAACATCGTTTGAACATCTCTCTTGGCTTGTCAAAAACCAGCTGGAAATCTGACAAGAACAGGCTTTCCTGGAAGTCTGCTGACCTCGTGTTTCTGTTCTCATCCAGAAATAGGAAACAGAAAACAAAAACATTGATCTGGACATCTCAGGCCTTGCCTTTAATTCTGTTCTCCTTAAAAAACAAACAGTCCTGGTGATAACAGGTTCCTACTCCAGTGCAGCCTGCCTGCTGCACTGCTCCATGTGAAGGGAATGAGGAGGGACATGATAAGAAGTATCAAGGTCCCAAAAAGTAACTCAAAGGATGCTCTGCCTGGTGCCAATGGCTTTCTGCTGAGGAGCTCCATGTGCCACAAGCTGGGCAGTGTCACCCAGGAGGGGAGCTGGGCTCCCTGCCCTGGTGGAGGAGCAAGGAACTTGCCAGATTCTTCTGCATTTATGTCACAGTCATCTAACACCACATTGCAAAATTTCACTTCAGCTGCTTAATGAGACCCTGCTCTCCAGTGAAAAGATAATCAAATTATTTTAAATTGGCAGTTTGAAGGATGCTGTATGTAGGTGGGGTGCTTAACCCTGTGACACTCAGCTGGGCCAAGCTCTCTTCCAAGTGTTTGCCTCCAGTTCCTTGAGGAGCTTTCAGCCCTGCTGCAGCAACACCTCCTCCTTTTGCTCCTTTTTCCTCTCTAAACACTCTAACATCCAATTTTGCACTCAGACTAAAATGGAGCAGATCATTCCCCTTAGCCTAAACATGCCAACAGCACAGTGGCAGACAGGCAGATGTTGGACTTATTTAGAGTGGATTTTGCCACACGTTATGCTCTTAATCCAAGTATGACCAACACAGATCTTGAAACTCGGAAATAATACGGGGTCTGGAAAAAACCAAGCAGTGCAATCACTATACTGAGATTCAGCAAGTCCTTTTCCCTAGAAACTGGCCTCTTAACAGGATGTCCAAAATACATGCTTAGGCACAGAAAACAAAAATTGAACTCTTAAGTGGGAACAATATGGTTTAGTGTGTGAAAGGAGACAAGAATCCCACCCCTTGCTGTACTCCCACAGTGCTGCACAACCTTGGACAAGCTGCTTCACCCTTAGTCAGGTTTTCTGGTTTTTATTTAGACACAAACCTTTATGAAAGCTTTTTTTTTTTTTCCCAGAAATGTTTGTATCAAGCCCAGCTGGGCCTTAGACTTTTTTGTCACTACTGGGACATAAACAGGAATAAAGGTCCTGAGTGCCCTGGGGCAGAAACCCTCCCAGCACAGACAGCCCTCACAGGGCTGCCCTGCCTGGGCAGGAGATCCAGAGGTTTTTACCCAGGAGCCATGGAGTGAATTCCACACTGCTTACAGCGTCCTGCACCCGCTGAGGGGACACAGCAAACCAGCCTGGTGGAGGACAACAAGGCACTTGAACACAAACGTGGCTCGTGTGAGGTAATTGTGTACAAGTTGTGTGAAACAAAAGTCAGGCAGCAGTGCTGGCTGAGACTTCCTTACTGGGCATTCCCTCCTCGGCTCTGCCCCACGTACAGGAGGGAGGAACAGGGAAAGCGCAGTGCTGGCTGTTCCCCCCAGCAACCCAAGGTGTGGGGATGGGGGAAGAGGGGCTGCTCCTGCAGTCCCTGCTCACACTGCTTGAGCCCAGACCGAGAGCTCCTGCCAGCCTCTTTGCAGGATTCCTGAGCTACAGCAAAGCATGGACAGCTTAAAAATAAATTAAAAATCTCTCATGAGATGGAAATAACTTGCTATATAAAGACCATCCCATTTCAGGAAATGAGAGTAATTTAGAAATAACCAACCAAGTGTTACAAATACATGTGCAGAATCTAATTAAGGAAGGTTGTAGAATTAATAGCCTTTGTTTTATCCTGAGTACCTGAAGGGATCCTACCCAGTGGCCTGAAGGGATCCTGCCTTGCCTTTCTCTGTGCTAGCTGCTCAGCTGGCGTGCACCTTAAATTACTCACGACAGCACCGCGAATGTGACCAGCGTGATCGTCAGGCAGAAGATGGACAGGGCACAGCCGATGTAAGTGATGGAGGACAGGGCCACCTGGTGTTCTCTCGTCAGCTGTACACAAAGGGAAAAGGCAAAACGGGCGCGGTTAATGGCTGTGTGACACCGCAGGAGCCCCGTGTGTCCCCCAGCTGCACACAGCTGATGCTGCAGGCCAGGGAGGAGTGGAACTGGCTGCCGTGGCACTTGGTCCCTCTCTGAATCAAACCCGGTATTTCCCCGAGCTGCTCCTTTCCTGCCGTGGCCCCAGGTGGGAGCAGCTCAGCCTGGGAGCTGGCAGGGCTCTGGCTGATGCTGCAGCTCCCCACATCCCTGGGGGAACAGGTGGGGACAGCTGGCAAACCCAGAGACCCCATAGCACAGCCAGCTGCAGCTCTGTGTAAGGGATGGGGTTTGCAGTGCCCCAGAGGAGCTGGGCTGACATCCACAGAATGGAAAACCCCAGAGAGGACCCAGCGTGAGCAGCAGGAGGGTGAACCTCTCTTCTCAGCCTCTGGTTTTATCTACAGCCATCTTTTGTAGAGGTAATTCGATTTTTATGAACATTTAAACCGTAACTCCACGGTGCTCTCCAGCAGGATCTGTGTTAAACCCGGACAGAGTCAGTGCAGGAGGGACAATGTGGTTTGGCCACTCATCTTAAATTAATCAGAGTGTGTTTTAATTTTCCATGCAAGTTCTCATAAAAGAATGACAAAAAAAGCCACACCCAACAAAGGGAGCCAGGCAGTATTAATATGTAATAAGTAGAACAGAGCTAGGCAGGAAAAAGCTTTCTCATCCTAGAAGAATTTTCAAACATTTTTCCTGACTTGATTTTGGACAGACTTGACATTTTCATAAACTGAAGGAAAAATATCAGTCAATCAAAAAGTTTTCATTTTGATGCTTGAAATACTGTGTTTGTATTTCAATCTCAATTCACTATTAATTAAATTCCAAGCTGCAAATGCACTCAAAATATTTATTTATTATAAAAAAATACTAAAAGGAATGATATCTTTTCCAAAACCTTTTTTTTACAGCAACTTTATCTAATAAAAGCTGGTCCTTTCACATATGTTTGGGATTTTCTATTATTCTCCACACACACAATAAAATTTCCCACCCAAATGAAGTATTTCATTAGAGATTATCAAACTGAAGCAGTTCTACCAATAAACTCCCCATTAAAATTCCGTTTGAAGGAGAGAAGTACTGTGCCATGTGGTTATGGGAAAGCATAAATACAGACAAAAGGATGTGCTGTGCATGCAGACCATGACTGAGACGCTCTCAGCAGCTCGCGGGTGGTGATTTGCAGCAGAAGAGCTCGTGACTGGCTCAGCAATCTGAGAGCCATCAAGGGATGCAGCAGCACTGAAAGACAACTGTTGCTATGGTGTCACTGTTCCTAGGAAATATGATGCAGCTCTTGAGTATTTTTTCTTTTTCAGCCAAAGACACATTTCTTTTCCCTGACTGGACAGCATCAATTACAGAAACAAAAGAGTTCTGTGTACTGGAACAGCTTAAAAGCTCCAGAAAATTCCTACAAAAGAGATCCTATTGTCCCTCATCCCCCAAAGAAGCACGTACAGAATATTCCTGAAATAGGAATAATCCATGTGGTAAATGGAGCAGTTTAGAAGTGATTTCCTCACCAGGTCTATTCATGTCCAAAATGCATGGACCTTATTTCCTGATTTCTCCCAGACACCCTTTTCCCTGGCTACAGGTGGCTCACAATTCTACAGAAGGAGGAGGGGAGCCAAGGAAGCTTTTCAGATTTAAAGTCACTCTGAAATCAGTATTTCTCACCATTCAAGGCTTTCTTTCACTCCTTTCCCCCCCAGAGTCCTTCAGGCAGAAGATGTTCCCTAGAGAGTTTCCCTGCTCAGGGAAGTTCACATTCACAGTGGTGTACCCTGGTGTTTGCAGTGGCAGAGAGCTCAGGGGGGTGGGGATGTCTTACTGGACATGGGCAAAAATCACAGAATCACAGACTGGTTTGGGTTGGAGGGACCTCAGAGCCCCTCCAGTGTCACCCCTGCCATGGCAGGGACACCTCCCACTGCCCCAGGCTGCTCCCAGCCCCAGTGTCCAGCCTGGCCTGGGACACTGCCAGGGATCCAGGGGCAGCCACAGCTGCTCTGGGCACCCTGTGCCACCCCTGCCCACCCTGCCAGGAACAATTCCTGCCCAATGTCTACTCCAAACCTTCCCCCCTCCAGTTTGAAGCCATTCCCCTTTTCCTGTCACTACAAGCTGTTGTGAAGAGTTTCTCTCCACCTTGTAGGCTCCCTTCAGGTACTGGAAGGTCACAATTAGCTCAGCCTGAAGTTTTCTCTTTTCCAGGCTGAACAAACCCAATTCTTTCCACATGGGAAAGGTGTTCCATCCCCCCAAAATCAAACTGTTTGGTTTTTTTTCCCATAGTAATCCAAAAGAAGATGATGATCACACAGATATTTTTTCTCTCTAATTTCTTTGATGTCATGTTTCTAAGAAAGTCTCTCTCTGGGTTTTAGTTCAGTCTTTCTCCAGAAACCCCTGCAGGGCAAGACAAAATGTGAATCAAGTTCTCACTAGTGAGCCTCTAGTACTCTGAAATGAAAAAGGGAAAAAAATCTCTTCTACAACAAAATGTAGAAGACTCACTGAAACCTGAAATAACCTACATTGGTCCCTGCACCTGTGAGCTGGAAATTGCTCTTGCTCTGGTGAACACGAGCAAAATGTGTCGAGGCTTTAAGAATGATGCTCCTCAATCAGCACTCACATCAGTGTGGGAACAGCTCCTGCCACAGCAGCCCCACTGCAGCTCCCCTCTCCTCCTGCCCTGTGTGAGGGACAGAGCTGTGGCAGCTCTGAGCTGTTCTGGATTGTTCCAAGGACCCAGGGATGCGCGCAGGAGCTGTTCCCAAAGGGGGCAGCTGGGCTGGAGGGGGCAGGAGGGGCTGGTAGCAGGAGGGGAATTACAGAACAGAGCACGGAGAAAGGCTTGGAAAGGTTTCCAGGGGGTGCAGCCTCATTCCAGGGCTGCGGAGCAGGAGGGAGAAGAACCTGCATTTAAAGACATCAGATCTCCACAAATCTCTCACAACCCAGCTGTCACAGCACATCTGCACGGGGTGTGTTCTCATTTTAAGGGATAACAAGGAGCAATTTGTTAGAAGTACCTGGGTTGTCAAAGCATTGAGCCTCATTAATTAAGAAAGGATTTCCATAAATTCCAATGCTCTGATAAGGGCTGATTTTACCTTACCTCAGCTTGTCTTTTTGAAAGTTTACAGACTTCCTGCATGATGTGGAATATAAAACAGTAATTTGGGATGTTCTTGTAGTCAGCACAAAAACTCTAATCAAGCTGTAACGCTATTATTGAAGAAAATAGCATTAAAAAGCACCAAATAAAACATTGAGCAATCTGTGAAGTAGTCCCATGAGCCTGATTCTCACACTTGTCCCAATCTACATTAAATTATTTTTTTCTTCTAAAATGTTTTGCTTCCTTGGGTTTATTTGGTCATTCTTTTATTCTGAAAAGCCAGGAAACGAGCTCATCCAGTTGTGAGTGTCAGCAATCACCAACACTGAGAGACAGATGTTTCTCAGTTTCAGCTTTGACAAGGTAAAACCAAAAGTTCCTACCTCGTATAAAACTCCCACCCTTTGAGCTGAGGCTGTAACACCCCTTCCCTCGAGTGCTGCCAAAAGCCTGGACAGAGAGCTGGGGTTTCAGCAGATCCACCCATCTGGGGCAGCACAGCCCAGTGTCCACCCTTGTTCTCCTCATAAAGAAGTTACTGCATTGTTTAACTCTTTTATTTGGGAAACTCACAGACCGGAGAAATGATCCTGGAAAGAGACCAGTTCAGACTCCAAGTATGTATTTTTCATTTCTAATGCTGTTCATAGCAAAGAAAGAGTGATATCTAACCCCTCTGTTTATAAATAACTGCACGAAGATGAAAATATATTATTATAATGAGATGGTGCTTTTCATCTCTGGAGTAGCTGGGAAAGGTCATTCAGGCTGAAAGACTCTTCAGCAGGCTCTGCAAGAAAACCTGTCTGTGTCTAGAGGAGAAAACCTCCTTATTTATGTCAAGTCAATGAGTGACACACGCAGCCCCTGTCAGCTCAGAGCACCTGCCTGGCTCTCTGCTCTGTGCTCCCTCTTTCCAGGGGACATTTGCCCTCCTGTCCCTGCCCTTTTCCAAATCAGTCACCTCTCAGGCCATCAACTGCACCTCTTCTGCTTGGCAGAGTCTCCTTTTGGCTTTCTCCAAAGGAAAGGACTCTTTGGGGAAGTTCTAACCTAAAATTTTCTCCTTCACATAGTGCCAAACATCCCTCTATTTCTGCCTTTAGAGGTCATACAGCAGGCAAAGGGCTGAGCTCAAGCCTTAAACCAAGGCTTGTCACAGCTGATCCTGGAAGGGTTTGTCCTGTACCAAGTCACAGCTTCACTGTTCAGACACCAAGAACAGTAATTTCACTGTCTAAACTACTTTGAAATCTCCTTTCTGAAAAAACTATTCATCTTCCAGAAAAGGACAAGCTGTAGAACCAAAAAGGTTTTACAGCCTTAGAAAGTGAGTCCTGCAAGCTGGGGACAGTATCCTACCTCTGGTTTGTGTTTTAGTCTCACCCCCTGGTACAGCCTAGAGCAGATATGTTTGCATGTGCTCAGGGGTGGTGCATTTCATGAAACCACAGTTACTTGTCCACTGGTGGAAATGCCATGACAATTCCATCTTGCCCCAGGTCCGAACATAAGCGTGAGTGAGATTCTCATGTCCCTTTTGGTCAGCTTTCCATCTCCCAGGAGCAGCCCCAGCATGAAGCTCCTTGCAGGGCCGGGTGGTTTTTCCCGTTTATTGATCTGACAGATGTGCCAGGGGCTGAAATCCCAGCACTGAATCCACCCTCGAATCCCTCTGCCAAGGCTGAGCATCCTCCCCTGAGACAGTTCCTGGGGCAGGGAGGGGCAGGGAGGTAGGGGGAACAATTAAGGCTCAGCCAAATCTACTGAAGTTGTACCTTTAAAATGTAATCTGAATCCAATTAAGAAAAGGATGAATAATTAACTCTGGCAGCCCGAGTGTCTCAGAGACATTAAAACGCTGGCCCAGGCTGATGAAGCTAATGGTTTTAATTGCCTCCAGAAAGGCTGCTGAAATTCAATTTCAGTCCAGGGAGGCCTTTATTTATATATTAAATAATAATAACAACAGTACAAATCTCTGTTTTCCTTCAGCTTGCCAAGCACTTTGTTAGGTACATAACATTCCATTTTTTAAAAATAACATCTCTGATGAATTCAGGAGGCTCGGTCTACTCCCTGAGACCACAGGATCGATTTGGTGGGGCCATGCTTAGTGGCACTGTACAATCACTGCCCACAGAAAAGCCTAGTTTGATGCAAAACTTCTTTTCTCAAGCCACAATGCATCAGCCACTGTGAATTTAAAGGAAAAAGGCCTCTGAGAGTCACGCTTCACAATACAATCATCTTTATCAGCCATTTCCAGTGGAATTGTTTTTGAATTCCCCTTCTCTATTAACTCCCCAGCTCCTGCAATCTGCAATAAAGTGCTGCAGAGGGAGCTTTTCAGGATTAAAGGAACATTTTCCTCCAGCCAGCCCAGCCTGGTGTCGTTCATTTAAAACTTTTCACTGTGGCACGAAAAATCCAGAATTTTCCAAATATCTCTGCCAAGATAATAATTAGTATTTTTAAATGCCCACATCATTTTTAAAATAGTTCTGGGTACCGTGTCATCCATCAGTAGGGATTCTGCTCATTACAAATCTCAAACAGCAGGTTGTTAATAAAGCTTGAAGGCAGCGTGGCAGGGAGGAAGGACTCAAGTTGTGAAGTGGTATCAGATTACAATAAAGTTTGGGGACCAGAAAAGCCGAGATTTTCAAGTTCTTGGATCTGTCAGTGCAACACAGAGCAGGGTGTTTTTCCTGCCTTCCTTTCCAGGCAAAGGCTTGCAGTGTCTCAGGAGATGTTAAATGCTGCATTCACAGCAGATTATCCCCGGTGAGACTGAGGAGCCGCTTTGCCCTTACACCTGGGGCAGGTACCTCTGCTGCAGCAGGAGCAGGCTCATCCCCCTGCGATGGAAGCCAGGACTGAGCCCAGTGCACAGCACCACGAGAAGGATCAGAGCCCAGCAGGCTCTGAAGGTGCATCTCTCCTGCCAGACTCCGAGCCTGAGATCTTTCAGAGCACTTGAGGGTGATTAAATACCAGCTCCCAGTAAAACCAAGAGAAATGAGGGTGTCTAGCTCCAGCCTGGGCTTTGGTTCCAAAAGGCCCTTTTGGATTCAGGGCTGGGGCTGAGAGAGGCTGGTGCTGGGTGCCCCTGAGCCTCCCCCAGCCCAGCCCACCCCTGGGGAGAAGGAGCACAGGAGGGGCACTGCAGGAGACACCAGGCTCCAGCTACGGAGTGACTGCATTCAAAGAGAAGGGATGGATAAAGGTGCCCTGTTCATAACATTTTTATACTGCACGGGGAAATCCTTTAGTCAGCAAGAAGAACTGGCTGCCAAGTGGTTCAGTGCTTTAATTTCCACCATGGAAAGGAAGTCTGTGTTCTTTTGTTGAGTATTCTGATTAAAATAGTCTACTCTATCATGCTTCTCAAACAAAGGAGCTCTTTCAACAATTATAGCACTTTTAAATATTTGTGCTTTTCCAAAATAAAAAGTCTTTTTTTTTGTTGTTCTCCTCTGCTGAGTGAAATTCAGTAACTGCCAAGCAATTCTCTAAGGAATTTGAGGGGTTCAGTATCCTGCAGCACCAGTCCAACTTTTTCCCTGTAATTCTGTGGGATTAGGGACAAGCAGAAATTCTCCTATTTCCTCCCATCAAAATCAAGAGAGCTGTACTGGCACGGGAGTGGAATAGCAAAGGGAAGAACAATGGCTCCGAGTTAAAAATCAAGAGTAGTGCTCGATTTTCAGGGAAGATGAGCACGGGCATAGGAAGGACAGAAGAGATACTATGCCCATCCCACTGTGAGCACATCAGGGAGATGTGCTCCTCTACAGGGACAATAATCACTGCAATAAAGTGGAGGGGGAAGTGGAGAGAGTGAGAAAGAGCAAAGAAAGTTTACAAAGCAATGCTAGAATAAACACCCAGGCTGATTTATCTTTGTTCATCTGATGGCTGAAGGCTGTCTGAACCGTCTGTGGGGATCTTTTCAGTCACACAAACTGTCAGGGGTAATAAACAAGGAGCAAAAAAATCACAATGCCTATCCAATTTTTAAATATGCAATGCAAAAGAAAAATTACTGGACTGAGGCATTATTCTTTTTATGTTCCCAGCAATGAAAAGCATGCTGAGAAAAGTAATTATATTAAAATTACAAACCAGCAGAATTCGGAGGGTGCCACATTATTTCCATTTCACTGTCCTATTAGAGTATGGAGTTGGCTGAAAATTTTAAGAAAAAAGCTTATGATTTCAGACTGCTGTTTTATTGCTCCCAAAGTGCAGTGTTTGATCAATAACTGCAATATTAGATTTAGGAAACAATGCTCCAAACTGATAAATTGCACACCTATCCCCCATATTTTTAAGGCATTTTTTAATATTAGGAGTTTTTCTAAACAGCCTTTATAAACACGGATTCATGCACCTTTTTCTCAGTCAGCCATACATTATCAAAACTCAGCTATAACAGTTAAAAATCAAATCAAATCAAATCACATACATTGTCCCAAGAAAAGAAATTTGGGTTGACTTTCTTTTTGTAAATAGAAGCTCACAGATAAATGCCCAAACTTTTTCAAAGTCCTGGGCTCCCTAAAAATGCTGTGGGTTGCTTCTACAGTTCCATCATCAAGATCAGATGGTTTAAATTATTTTTCCTGTATAAACACTTGTCTGCTTTCAAGCCCATTGGTGAGCTGCTTGAACTTTATTGATTGATGGTAGCTTCTGAATTGTGAACAGGCTACAAACAAAATAAAAACGAAAGTAATTTTTAGCTTTAGAAGTGCAGAAAATGTGTTCAAAACTCCAAACAATTTCTACCACAGATTGTACAACACTATTGCTTAGCTGGAAATGTCCATCCACATGTGAACTTTATGGGAGTCATTTTTATACTCTCACAGTTGGAAAAGACAGCAAGAGGAAAAACAGGAAAAAACAACAATTTAAGGGAATGGTCTAGGAGATATCAATATTTCAGTTGTGTCCTGCATTGGTGTCTTGGGGCAGGAGGACCCAAGCTTCAAGCTCTATTCTCCTGTGGGAGAAAATGATTCCTCTTTCAAAGGATTTTTGAACCCTGGGTCCCCAGGTGTCCACCATCCTTTTGCTGAGATGACATTTCCGTGGCAGATGGCACAAATAGCCTGGCACGCTTTCTAGTTGTTGGATCACTATGAAAATAAAATCTGCCAGATGGCTGGCATGTTCCTTGGCAGGAGCAGAGGGCCCCACTGATGGCTGGGGGGAGCAAAACTGCCCAAAATGAAACTATAACCTCTGAATTTTCTTTGAGGCACTTTTGGGCTGCAGCTCACTTGGTGCTGGGTTGGGGTCCTGCTGACCAGGAAGGAGCATCCCTGTCCCTGTGTGCCACAGGGTGCTGCTCTGCTGCCACTGTCACTGTCCCCCCACCAGGAACAGGAGCCCCCAGCCCCAGAGACCTCCCCAGCTCCAGGGGTGTCCCAGCTCCCACCCAGGTCCCATCTCCAGAGCACTGCTGTGACCTCCCAGATAACAGATAACAATAGTTAGATAAAATACAATGCCCTGAAGAAGCCAACCCCCACCTCCAAGTGGTCAGACTGACACAAAGGGCTGGGGGATTAATTAAATTCCCTGGATAACACAACAGAAGCAAGAAATAAATCCAAGTTGGGTATAAATGAGCCCAGTTTCAGTCACTTACGTGATGTGAGGATGCAACTGATGTATTTATGCTTTGTTTTTAACAGACAGATTTAGTGCTTTGCTGAATCTCACCTTCAGAGGCACCACTTGCATCAGAATGGCAAAGTTGGTGAGGTGGTTGCAGAGGCACACGGAGTAGTTGAGGTCCCCACTCTCACGCACACAACCCTCATTAGACCAAACTCCAGTTCCATTGCTGGAAAGCACAAAAAGCAGAATACAATTTCTGTGAACATGCATCTGCTCTAGGTTAATTGCCATGCACTGTACTGTACAGGAGATAAAAGGGTCTGGAAGCCATTTCAGGCTGGAGACCCCACAAACACTGCTAGTGTCTTCTCAATTCCATCATGGAAATAGTTAAGGAAAATATTCCCCAGGACAAGGCACAGATCAGTCCCCTCCATGAACGTGTCTAGAGATTTCCCAGTTTTATAATCAATGAATGACAGCTACACCATTGCCTTACATTTTGCATCTCATGTATGGCATTTCACCCAGACCCAGATTCCTGTATTCTGAGAACTGTAGTAGCAGACAAGTCAATAATCTGCACAGCCCCCCAAATCAGAGTGTCTTCTGTGCTGCCTGACCCCACCCACTGTCACACTCATCCTGTGCACGGAATTCAGGCTGGCTGAGCACAGACTGCAGTGGTGGCCCATCCCTGCCCGTTCTGTCACTTCACCCCAAGGGGCAGCTCCTGCTCCACGCTGGGTCTGGCTGGGCAGGATGTGGGCTCTGGGCTCAGGATCCTCATGCACTTTGCTTTTTTTTGGTGCAGTTCTTTGAGCAGTGATCCTCATGAGTTTGCTTTTTCTTGTAGCCAGAATTCCCTGTGCTCTCCCAGCCTTGGAGTGGAGTGGGGACACAGAAGCCTCAGCTCCTCATGGGCACCACAGGTCCCCACCCCACTGGCTGACAGGAACTGACTATTTATTTCTTCTGCTATTTTCCTGAGCCCTGCAGATTGACTGAGCGGTCTGTTCTCCCCTCAGTGCTTGTTTTAAAGGTAGGTGTTACCTTACACTTCTGCCCTTCAAGACATCCTTGAGTTCTCAAAGAGTCTGTTGTAGGTCAGAAACCAAATTAACTACCCTGCACGAGGGAATGCAACCATCCCAACACCAGGGAAGCTCATCTGAAGGACAGCTCTCACATTTAAGTTTGCATCCTTACAAAGGCTCCAGGGCCCCAGCCCCAGGGGAGAGCACTACAGGAAAAATGCCCCAACCACCTTCATTTGCTTTGTTAAAATCTGCTTTGAATTTATCTTTATTTGTGAGTAACCATAACAACGAGTTACTGCCAACAGCCGGGGCAGTTCAGCACACGTGAAACAAAACTTCAGTGGAACAATTACTGTGACCTTCCCAAGTGCAGGATGTGCAGGAGGGGTCACAGCATCCCCATTCCTACATCAATTAGGCTTGCACTGTTATGGCTCAAAACCTGTAAATCCCCATGAAATTAAAAATCCACTATTTGTATTCTTTCTCAATTAATTCACTAAGAGCAGCGTATTTCAAATGAAAAAAAATACATTCATTGCTAAAGAAAAAAGAAATAAAAAGCCAATGCTTTTCCATAGCTCTTATTTTCTGAGTGAAATTTGAGGTGATATTTATTTCCATTTGATTCTAATTTGCATTCAAGGGTATTATGTTTATCCATTCCATGCATTGGACAATTTTCCCAGTTCTGAAATGCTGATGTCACACGGTGCTGTGACAGGCACAGGCCCAGTGAAAACAAGGTCTGTGCTGGAGCTCCACCACCCTGAAACATCCAAGCACCTGCCCAAGTGGACACACTGATGAAACAAGACAAGCACCATTTGTACCAGTCTGCAACTTGGATTACAAATGGTGTCAGTTCCCAATTTCCTACCCAGCTCAGGGTATTTATAAGAAGAAACAATCAGATTGTGTTCTTTGTAAGCCAGTGGTTCCATTTCTTTAATTATTTCCATGAATGAAAGGAAGCAAGAAGAACATAGATCATACACAGCATCACAAAGTAAGGGTAATTTAATAAAACCAAGGTAAAGAATTTGGAGTTATGAGACATACCTATAATCCAGAAATGCACAGTAAAGATGAACTCTGTTACTTTTATTTAGTGCTTGGCTGTATTGTCTGGGCGTCTGCAAGAAAAAGATAAAAACCCTGAAGGAATGTTCAAAAAGGACTGAATTCCACTATTCAGCTGCTTCACATTCTCATTGCTACAATAATTTCAAGAGACTTATTACAGATTAACACCCCAGAACTGGCAGCAAAATTGTTCAGTGCTCATATCTTCAACCCAAGCTCCTGACATGCAAAGCCTGGTATTCAGCCCTAATTTTACACACTGGGGTTAAACTCCCACCACTGAGTGAGAAATCTGGGCCCTGTTTAGGCAGACAGCAAACCAGGATCATTATTGTACATAAGCACAAATACAGGTGTTAGTTTTTGCAGGATTGGGACATCACTCTTCAGCATATATTTGGCTTCTTTGGATTTTGTTCATCGTTTGTTCTCCCTGGTAATAAAAACGTCACATTTTACGATTAATAACTCTGAAATGTGCATTACAGTGACCAACTCCCAGACATTTTCTTTCCACAACAGCAATTATTTTAAAACATACATTCCAACTGAAAGAGCAATGCCATAATTCATGATTTTATTTTAGCACACCTCAGCATTATAATGACATAATTTCTATCTTCCATAAACAGGTTTAGCAACTAACTCAATCTCCCATATTCAAGAAGCTTTGAGATCCCATTCCCTGCTCCCTTACGAGCTTGATGACAAAATTATTCAAATTATATTGGAGTGAAGTAATAGTTTGTTACAGACAAAATATGCAAACTAGAGAATTTCCAGTGTTTGTTCAACCCTTTCTAATACATAAATCCCTGAAGTCCACATTGCAGACCCTGCCTTATGGCAATTTTTTAATTACAAGAGTCTTCAACATAAAAAAGTCACTGGTGAGTTAAGAACTCTCAGATGATTGCAACACAATTCTGCTGTCAAGACGAAAGATAATCAAGTTTTGCCCTCCTCGTTTTAGGGAATGAAGGAAAGATCCCCACCACCTCATCCTGCTGAAACTCAACCAAGTACAAGAAGTTCCTGATGCAGTTTTCCCTCTCCTCTCTCACAAGCCCAACCAGGAGTGTCAGGCACCAGGCAGCACAGTTCCCTCCTGGCTGGAGATAACCAAGCATCTCTGCCCAGCTCCTCCTGGATTGCCACACACCTCGGGCAGCAGATAAGGACATTGCTGCTTAACCCCCAGCTCTGCATAGCACAAATGGAATGTTCTTATCTGCCTGAGCACATCCCTGGCCCAGATTTACAGTCCTTGCCTCACCCTGGTTCCCCCCAGCCTTTGCCACAGGAGCAGCTGATGCTGCAGGTCAGGTGGGGAGCAGGGGCTGTCACTGTCCCTTCCCCTGGCTCTGGGGACACCCTGGAGCCCTCTCCCATGAGGGGGCAAAGCAAACACTGACAGCTCACACCCACAGTGTGCCACCCTGGGAAGGGACAAGGGGACAGGTTCACATCCCTCATCCTCAGGAAACATCTCACTGGTGCAGCCCCCAGCCTGCTCATGCCACTTCCTTTAACCTGCAGCTTTGTGGGCAGATTAAAATCCAAATCCAGCAGCAGCAAGGCCAGATACCACGCTGTGCCAGCTGTGCTGGGTGAGGTTATGTCCATCATCTCCATGGCTTCCCTGAAGGAAGCAATTGAAGGAATCTACAGGTGCCTTGTATTACAAATGATTTCACTTCTGTGACAGACAGTGGCTAAAAGCCATAGAAACAGAGAGAGAGAAAGGTCTGCTGTAATGACAGCAAAGATGGAACAGTAACTGCCATTTCTGGTCTGTGAGGTCTCTCTAGATAAATCTGGGTTCTAATACACGAAATGGGAAGGGTACCTCAGGGTCAGGCTGGAAGAAGACATGGTACTGCAGTCATGTATTTTTTACACAAATAAATCCCAGATGTATGTTTTACCCTCAATGAAATTTCTCTGGCAAGGGACAAACCATTGTTTTTCTCCATCTCAACTCTAAACACAGATGTCACTCATTAGACAGTGAACTACATCGAGTGAGGCCACACAGGCTCTGACCTGCAGGCTCTGCTCATGCAGAACTGGGCATGTACTCAGATGGAGAAAGAATAAGTAAATAATAATAATGAAAAATACATAAATAGATCAAAGAATGGAAAAGAAGGGTGTATCCTGATTTGCCTTCTTATTTCTCTTAAAGAATCTGTCCCATGTTTCATCACCCATGGTACAATCTCCACAAGGCTCTCCAGTGCCATTTATGATAACTGCACAAAATCCTCATCTTCTGAGGCTTCACTGAAGTTCTGCAGCAGAACTGTCATTAGGATAGAAAGCCCCCAACACATGAGAAACTGGCTACAGAGGAATAAACTCCCTCTGATCTTCAACAGCTCTACTTCAAAGTACTCTCTAAGCTATGAAAAAGGAACTGACTGTACCTCAATATTGCACTTCTTAAGTTAAACTGTGTGTGACAGCTTAGATGTGACTGGGATCCTGTAGAACTGAGGATATTGATTTAATGACATTGATAACAGAAAGCTTAAAGTACAAGTTGGCTTTTACACTAAAAGATTAAGTCACTTGAGTGTTTATTAAAAGCCTGTGACAGGACAGTTTATGAAGCTTTCAGGAGAGGGAAGGTAGCAGCACACCGAGTAATCCAGGATCTGTGCTCTCCCTAATCCACATTCCTCACATCATTCCTTCTGCACGGAGAGGGCCACAGGCAGCTCCTCCAAAAAGGAATCACATTGCAGGGGAAGCAACCCCCTGGCACTAGAAACAGGGCAATTCAGTGCCTGTCTGATGGAGCCTGGACCTTGAGGAAGGACCTGCTTGGACTCAGCATCTTGAGGGTCTTTTCCAGCCTTAACAATCCCATGCTTGTCCGACTGTCTGTGTTGACATCACGGCTGTCCAGCACCCCTGACAGAGACCCCTTGCTCTCAGCGAATCAGTCAGACAAGCAAACCCCAGAAATCCCCAGAGGATGTGCACGGATGTGTGATGGGAACACAGCCCTTGCTGGGAACCAGGCACAGCCATGCTGAGTGGAGGAGGAGGCCAGAAAAGGGGGGTGTGGGCTGAAAGGACTGCTGGAAACCTTCAGGAAAACCTCCTTGCAGGAAATGTCATGAACACAATTGCAGAAGAAAAACAGGCAGCCAGCTGCTGCTGGGAAGGCTTGCCAAGGAAGAGAAGCCAAGCAGAGGGTGGGGTGAACCTTTATGAGATTAGCTTGTCTCTCCTCTCCTCCCCTGGATTTAAAAAGCAAATATTTTGCCACATAGAGGTGGCCACCAGGAGCGGAGGGCGTGCACCTTCTTTCTGCAGTGTGAAGAAAGATGAATCTTTGGGCCAGGTCTGTTACTGACCCACACTCTGCAGCTCCAAGCCCTAAGTGTTTGGCTTCCCCTCATCCAAAGCAATTAACAATTTACCCCATTAAATTCAGTTTGGAGTCCACTTGTCTCTGTTTGCAAAATACAGAATTTTGTCTAATTCAGAGATGTTTAAGCCTTGCTTTCTCTACCTCCAAGGACACTCTGGATTATTTTGAAGATGGCAAGAAAAGGCACTAGACAAGCCTCTTGTCTGTATGTTTGTGTCTTTTGGGCCTTATTCACAGCCTTATTTACATATTCTTATGTGCAGATGATTCCAAACAAATTTTGGTTCTGGTTTATGGATTAAATTAGAGACTAAAATGATGCATCTAATTAAAGGATTTCCTGTCCTCAAAGTGACATCCTGACTGTTAGCGTGACCTATTCAGGGACACATGGTTTATTGACTTTCTTTTCCATCTATTTCTCCTAATTACCTAGAAGATTAAAACTTTAGGGTACATTCATCTACTCAGTTACCTGGAAGGAGACAGACAGAAAGAATAATCACCCATTTCTATAGTGGCTACATTGGCTGTTTTCTTCCAAGCTGTGAGAAAACCGCATTGCAACAGATTTTGGGCTTAGATCAGCCAACTATTTTAATTTAGAGTCCATTTGACTGATTCATCCCAAGATGTAACTAGCATATGTAATGAAAAAAAAATTGCAAATTGCACAAAAAGGAATTCAGGTTATGAATAGGGAATTAGAGTGTGTGATGGATAAAAGCCAGACTTTCAGTTGTTTCATTGTTGTGAGCAGAGCTGTGCCAACACACACTTTCTGAAGCAATGAACACAACACTCTGGGCTCCCTGGGCCAGCAGGGAAGTTTGCTGAATGCATTTCCTAATGGGGCAATCATACAGTTAAAAAAATGGCTGAAATCACAAAGGGTGGGGAACTGACAGACAGCAATATAAAGCTAAAAACGAGTGAAATATCAGAGGTTATAAAGTCATCTGAAATCAGAGAAGGTTGCCACATGGATTGGGTTTGATTATTCCTTTGCCTGAGGCTAAAAATAGTTGACATATCAATTTCCTGCAAAAATAGTGTTAATCAAATGTTACACCAATATCCTTCCCCAGTTCTCAGTTGTCTATTTAACAGCTGCTGTATTGGGCAAGCAGTGTGAGAACAAAAAAGTAATGAAAAGACCCATGAGCAATAGACTGAAACATATCTTGGCTGCTCTACCAGATATCATTTCTATAAGAGAGGAAAAAGGAGGAGGGAATGGATGAGGAAATTGTCCTGGTGCTTTCTTTTTTAATTATGGCACATAGCAAAATAATTTACTGCTTTCAAATATGTAAAGCATCAGAAGATCTTGCTATTTTTCTGCTACCAAGTTCACATCCATTTGAATAAAAATGCCATTCCCTTAACAGGATCCCATCTTTTTTACAGCACTAAACAAGGGGCTTCGTGCAACAGCAGCCAAGCCAACAGCTGAGCCCTTGCTAAGAGAGCAAAAGCTCTTCTCTCTGGTTTGGGGTGCATTCAAGTCAGTTCTTTCCAAACTGCTCAAGGAAAGCTGCAATTTTGGCAACAGAAATTGTCTGCAACCCTTGAGTTAAAATTATAAACTCCCTAGACACACATGCACAGCTCCAGGTGGCTTTTCTTTAATTCTACAGCTACAGAGTTCCCAGCCCAGCAGAGCAGTTCCCCTCATGGAATCCCTCTGGCACCCAGCACAGCTCTGGGGGTGGGTGCTGAGGCCAGACCCCCGAGCACACAGCACCCTGCTCAGCCTCACTGCCCTCACGGCCTCTGGGGGCTGTGCTTCCATGCCCTCCTCAGCTTCAAGGATCTCAAATCTCTAAGGAGGCATTTCCCCTTTCTTCCCTGCTCTTTGGGCGGGGTGCCCGTGGGCACAGTGGGTGTTTGTGGGTATTGGTGAATCCTGGGCAGTGATGAGGAGCTGCAAGCCAAAACTCTTTCAGTTTGGAAGCCAGAGGCACTTAAGATGCAGCACTGCAGTGTAAACCCATGCCAAACACCCACTGACTGCAGGCTGGATTAATAACACTCACAATATTGTTGTAAATCATGGTAATAAAGGAGAGCAAAGAAAGGTTAAAAAATAGCTCCAGAAAGGAGCAGGTTCATTTTCATTAGAGATGCACGGAGCTGCCCTGAATGGAAGATGTGTGCAAATAGAAACTGCAGGATAAGAACCTTTGAAATTCAATTTGGGAAGCAACTGGGTTACATCAGTAAATATTTGATGTTTAAAAAATTTAAATGCCAGTCAGTGAGAAGCAGAGCTCAGCCTGGCAGCCTTTCCTTATGTAAGCACCACCAGACACAGAACTGAACTGATGATCTGTATGAAAATCTGCCTTAGTGCTTAAGTGAAAACATTTTTCGTGTTTCTTAAAGCACAGCTCTGTTCCAAAGAATGAAGAGGTGAAAATATTGTCTCTCTCGAAACAGTCTCATTTATGTAATTAGCAACATAGCAGCCAGAGAGTTTTGGTATGTCCTTACAGTTAAACAGTTATATCCAGATGTAAGAGAAAAATTGTAAGTACAGAGTCAACTAAACCTGCATGGCAGGATGCACTGAGGGCAAAGCTGAGCCAGTGACACTGCTGCAGAGCAGAGAGCACTGCTTTCCTTCCTCGGTGTCACTGACTGAACTGTCCATGCACAGCCAGACCCTTCCAGTGGGGACCCTCCACATTTCCTCTGGCCGGCCCAGGGCACAGCCTCCACCCAGACATGGCCTCTCCAAAATTAATGAATGCTCTGGCTCCAAAGAGATCTCATTTAAACCAAGTAATTAAAAATGTAAGTTATTCCACCCCAGGTGCCTATGCTGAGGCAGTTACTCATTGCTTAAAAGGCCTTTTTCTGATTTAATGTGATGGGCACCCCCAGCCCAGCCTCACAGGCCTGCAGTTTGGATGAGCAGGTTTCACTGAGCTCAGGTGGAACTGAAACCCCACAGAACAGAGCTTTGCTACCTGCAAATAACGAGCTTCAGCAACAGCAAGGTGTTGTGCTGAATTCAAAAGCAACACAAGCTTGAAAACCCAGCAGCCATGGCAAATCTCTCTGCCCTTATTGGTTTCAGCTGTGCACACTTCTTTGCCAAGCCAGGAGTGAAATCTGAGTTAACAAACATCTGTTACCTGCAAGAGTGAAAGTCATAATCAAGAAGAATCAATCCACATTGACTCATATTTATTATGGAGAAGGCTTTAGAGACCTTGTAGGCAATTCTTCACAACAGGCACATGGTGGTTATCCCAAGATACACTCCCAAGTGAAGAAACGACCTTTTCTAAACATCTTTTTAAAAAGCACAAAGATGCCCTAATTTTCCTTCACAGACTGAACAAAATCTCAGCCCTTCTCTTTGAAGAGCACAAGGACTTTGACAGCCTGGAGCAGTGAAACATTAAAATTTCACTTACTCTGCATGATAATAAGAGGAATAATGAACTGTTTACGGAATGTTTGGGGATATTGCATGTATCTTCTTTATATAGGCTGCAATCCCCCCGTCCTTCACCTGCAGGGACAAGACTGGCTTCTGGGAACAGGTAACCTTGGGAACAGGAGGTGTCTGAGGTGGCCAAAACCCTGCATGAGGCAGGAACAAGAGCGAGGCCCCCACGGAGCAGTGATGCAGGAGGGGCAGGGGCTGCCCCGGGGCTGCTCCGGGGATGCTCCGGGGAGGCTCCGGGGAGGCTCCGGGGATGCTCCGGGGATGCTCTGGGGAGGCTCCGCAGCCCAACCCGGGCAGGGAGGCTCTGCCAGGGCCCCAGCCCTGGGTGCCACCTGCCCGTGGGTTCAGCAGAGGGGACAGCAGAGCAGCAGGAGCCCCGGGAGCACCCAAGGAATAGAGACTCCAAGGCACAGGCACCAAAATCCTTCTGTTCTGTGGGTGTGCACGGGAAGCAGTGGAATGGGACCACGGTGTGTGACACAAACACACCGACAGGAGCTGGGCTGGACTCCTGCAGGAAAACGCCAGTCCCTCGGGGTGTCCTGCAGGAAAACACCAGCCCTTCGGGGTGTCCTGAAGGAAAACGCCAGCCCCTCGGGGTGTCCTGCAGGAAAACGCCAGCCCCTCGGGGTGTCCTGAAGGAAAACGCCAGCCCCTCGGTGTGCTGGAAGCCCCTTGGTCAACTTCAGGCAGAGTTTGACCAGGTCTGCATTTCACGCTTCGGAAAAACCCAAGCTTTTGCAAGATATTCAGCTGGTTTGTCCTCATCCATCTGCAGAGTAATTCCTTTCCAAACAAAGGACCATGTTTTAAAGGGAGCTTTGAGGACATGATTTAGTGGAAGCTTTAGGAGGAGTTTTAATAGTTCACGTCAGAAACAGAGTACCAAGCTTAAAGGCAAAAATATTTACCACTCGGTACGCTCGTTGTTAATATATTTTTTTAGCACTGGATTTATATGTTAGCATTTTCCATTCGCATTAAAGCCTGGCTGTGCGCGTGTTGCCTCTGAAAGGCCGTGCCTCGCATTCTTTGTGAATTATATGTGGCAGCCTTTGTTTTGTATTGACCCTTTCGGCCCTCACATCCCCCGGCTGGCTGCGAATCGCCGTTTATCCTTCCCTGACTCCTGATCTCCCAGAGCGGGTGGGGCAGGCGCTCAGTGGAAGCGATGGAGTAGAAAAAATGACAGAGCACAATAAACGTTCCAGAGCGACGGCACAGCTCACGGCAAAGGCTGGCAGAAAGAGCCAGCGCTCAGCCCTTCTGCGATAAGACTCTTGCAACAGGAATGGAAAAAAATTACAAAAAACTTACGCGTGCTTAAGGACAAGATATTCAGGCTCTCTAGGTGAGATAAGGGAATGTTTACTTTGTGCAATCAAAAAGTCTCTCGGGTTCAGGACACTGGGTTTTATTCCGCAGTTGGCTTTTCCCAGGTGACTTCGCACAGGTTCTCTCCCGTCTCTGCCTTTGAGTTCACACCCGTTATCCCGGGATTTACTGTCAAAGGCTCACTAAAGCACCGCTCCCGTGCCTGCCCGAGCACAGCGGGAGCGCGGCGGGGACCGGGACAGCCCGGGACAGGCTGGGACAGGCTGGGACAGACTGGGACAGCTTGAGACAGCCTGGGACAGCCCGGGACAAACTGGGACAGACTGGGACAGACTGGGACAGCCCGGGACAGACTGGGACAGACTGGGACACAGACCGGGACAGACTGGGACAGACTGGGACAGCCCGGGACAGAGACCGGGACAGACTGGGACAGACTGGGACAGCTTGAGACAGCCTGGGACAGCCCGGGACAAAGTGGGACAGCCCGGGACAGACTGGGACAGACTGGGACACAGACCGGGACAGACTGGGACAGACTGGGACAGCTTGAGACAGCCTGGGACAGCCCGGGACAAACTGGGACAGACTGGGACAGACTGGGACAGCCCGGGACAGCCCGGGACAGACTGGGACAGACTGGGACACAGACCGGGACAGACTGGGACAGACTGAGACAGCCCGGGACAGACTGGGACAGAGACCGGGACAGCCTGGAACAGCCCGTGTTCACACACCTGGTTCAGCCCGGGGCAGCCTGGGCTGGAGCATCTCCCGGGACAGCCCGGGACAGCCCGTGCTCACAGCCCGGGCTGGGGCAGACACCGGGGACCAGGAGCAGCCGAACCTCCTGAAGTGCACAGAACCAGGGGTTTTTTTTCTCCCCCGAGCCCATCCCAGGCTCTGGGTGCGGGGACACGCGCCCGCTGCTTCCCTGGCTCCAGTTCCAGCCAACAGGCAGCCTCCGAGGGAAAACGATCCGAAACCAGAAAGCTGCCCCCGCAGAAACGCAAGTTTCCTATCACCTCAATAACTTACAGCTGCTGTCCCGAGTAGAGTCAATAAATAAAACAGGGGAGCCAGGCAAGGGGGACGAGGAGCTGATCTGTGCAGACACAGCACCCAGCTGGGCCTGAAGTTAATCCTCATCCGGAGATAAAACTCTTCTAGAATGCCTCATGAGCTGCAAGAGATGTTACACACCCTCTCGCAAGACTATTGCTTAGATCTTAGCACCTCGTTAAGATATTACAGTCCCTGACCAGATCTTTCAAGGATTAAGCTGATGGGTTTCCATTACTGCTTTTTTAATTTTTTTTTGTTTGTTTCATTGTGGGAAAAAACCCTCCCTTGAGAACATTTACATTTTTTTCCTCCGATTTGAATCTTTTCTCCCATTCCTGCACATTTGCCAAACATGAGTCGTCCTTTAGTCTGTTGCATGAATGGGGATGAAATTCACACAACTATTTCGTGTCATTTTTCACTCACAGGAAGCGTCAGGGTGCCAGAACTATTTGATGTGTGCATCAACCACATCCAGCGAAATGAGAACCAGTCTGGAATTAAGCCTGGTGCATTAACTCCAGCTACAAAGCTGAGCAGTGTGAGACCAAACCACGGAGTTGATTTTTCAGATGAGAAAACGGGAGTCAGTGGAGCTCTGTGCACATCCCCAGGCAGAGCATGGACAGAGATGTGGGCGTTGATAGAGCTGGGGCAGGAAAACAGCCAGGCTGCTCCCACTGCAGGGGCTCAGCACATCTCACACAGCCAGAGCCTGCCCGAGCACCAGAGGGGCTGCAGAGCTGCAAGTGCCCGTGTGGCAGCAGGCAGGAGCCCCTGGGCTGGCAGGAGCCACTCCAAGGCCACGGCAAGGCTCTGTTTCCAGCAGCACGAGAAGTGATTGCAATTTTCAGCACTGGGATTTTTCCTGGGATAACCAGGACGCAAGTTTTAAAGTAGGAGTGTATCCAACCTTCCGGTCTTTTGTCATGTTGCAAACAACATCAGGTTGTGCCCAGCTGAGGGTTTGTACAAACATTCCCCAGAGGAGGTGTGCGGGTGGGCACAGCAGCCCCGCCGTGCCACAGGGAGTGCAGGAATGGGGGCAAACCCCCAAAGCTCTCCAGAAGGGAGCACAGGGATGGGGGCAAACCCCCAAAGCTCTCCAGAAGGGAGCACAGGGATGGGGGCAAACCCCCAAAGCTCTCCAGAAGGGAGCACAGGGATGGGAGCAAACCCCCAAAGCTCTCCAGAAGGGAGCACAGGGATGGGAGCAAACCCCCAAAGCTCTCCAGAAGGGAGCACAGGAAGCACAGGGATGGGGGCAAACCCCCAAAGCTCTCCAGAAGGGAGCACAGGGATGGGAGCAAACCCCCAAAGCTCTCCAGAAGGGAGCACAGGGAGCACAGGAATGGGAGCAAACCCCCAAAGCTCTCCAGAAGGGAGCACAGGGATGGGGGCAAACCCCCAAAGCTCTCCAGAAGGGAACACAGGGATGGGGGCAAACCCCCAAAGCTCTCCACAGCGATGCAGAACCTGCTGTGGGTGGGTTCATCCAGCCAGGTGACAGATGCCACACGGAGGCATCTGCTGCCATCTCATGTGAATGCCTCCAGAGTTACTCAGCCCCCAGCCCTGCAGCTCAGATTTTCCGAGATCCCTGAAATCAGCGGCGGGTCCCTCTGGAAACTGATCTAATGGTCTGAGGAATGCAGCTGCGCTCATCAGAGCTTTGCAAAGTCTCCTAACTCGCTGGTCTCTGAGTTAGTACAACCATTTTAAATGGGCAAAGAATGAGGAATTATTTCCTCCCTTCAATGGCAGCAGTGCTAGGCTCCTTTCCCTTCTCTTTCCTGCACTCCAGGGAAATGCCTCTTCATGGCAACCTGGACTTTGAAGCATCTTGTCAGGATGGTGGCCAGTAGTTACCCAATGTACCTGAGTGTGGCATTCCTGTAGGCTCCTGGGACACAGCCACCCCGTAAATCTGTTGGTGTCTTTTCTTGTCTTGCTGCTGCTTTAAGAAAAATGCATTACACAAGCAGTGGAACAGCTTTTAGCTCTAATAAAACCATAATGCTACGTAAACAGAAATGGCTGAGTGCACAGTTTAATTTACTGGGATAATTCTGTAGTCCATCAGAAAAGTTCCAAACCCCAAATCCGAAGCCTTCAGCAAACTCTGCGTGCCAGGAGCTTTCCAGGGCTCAGAGGCCCCCGTGCTGCTCCTGCTGAACCCACAGGAAACTCCCAGTGACCCCAGTGGGTACCAGGCACAGTCCTGCTGCTGGGCTCAGGAGCTGTTCAAAGCCAGTCCGTTTTTAGGAACACAGTGTCTCCCAACACTCAGGGTGGGGAGTTCAGGGTGTTTTATGCTACAGACTATGAAGATTTCCTTCTTTGCTAAACATGTTATTTTTGGAAACATTCTTGCTAGTATTCATGGGAATATTTCCAATGGGACAACACTTCCAATTAAGACCTCCTCATAAATAATAAGTGGCTGACAGCCTAGAAAATAAATGTATTTTTTAATAAAGTGATGATGGCAAACCTGTCACAGAATGATACACAATCCAAATAAGTCAAGAGATTCCTTCCAACCATGACTTACAACTTAAGAACCTTTTCAGTTCCCTCACAACCAAAAATGGCACATGCTGTGCACATCTACCCTGTGCTCATATCACCCACTGCTTATTCAGAGGGACACAAAAGGTGGTTCATTAAAAATGCCAGGTCAGTTCTTACACACATGAGAGGCTGTTTCACAAACTCTCGTGGTAATCAATTTGAAATCAAGTATTTCTGAAATTGGAGAAAGGGGCAAAGCAAGCTTCCCGGGAGCTGCGTGTGGCTTCCGTGCAGCACAGTGAATTCCCAGGGCATCAGGGCAATCACTGGGCTCCTTGGGCTGCCCTGCACTGCAAAGGCTTTGCTGCAGTCACTGGGGGCATCACACGAGCACTCCAAAAACCTGCAGCTCTCTGGTGGGGATCAGATCACTGGGGGGGACAGCCCAGGCTGTGCCCACTCATAAATCAAAGCTTAAAGCACTAGAGTGAAACAGCCCTGAGCATCAACACAAAGAAAAGAAATAAAATTTAAAGGCAATCTTCTGGTTTATGGCCAGCCTTTCATTATGGGCTCGTCATGCTACACAGAATCAAAGAGCAGAAGAGCCTGAGGAAGGGGCCAGAGAGCTGGAGGAGAGCAGAGCAAGGACCCCCCTTTCCTCCTGCTGGGCTCAGCCACGCACACACGGAGCTCTCACCCTCCTCAGAGTACTACAGAGAGAACTGCAAGGAACAGAAGAAAATAAAACTCTCAAAAGTAGCCAAATCCCATCTGAAACGTTATTTACCCACAGAGTTTTCCCTGATGCCTCCTCAAACCCTGTTGCACTCCCCTCTGGTGCTACCCACTACACAGGGTGTATTTTAAGTAAGATGCAGCCAGTGCACACAGTGGAGGACAAACAGCAGCTCAGGGAATCCTCTAAGCACCTCCCTCAGGACTTCAGTAGCTCAGTCAGGTCTCTTATTTCTTTTTTACACACTAATGCTTCATTTCTGCTTATTTCCCACCAGCAAAATATTGACCCAACCCAACTTTTCTGGAGTTCTGCTCTTACTTCTCTTCCTGTGGTTTGCCTTGGCAAAATCCCCTACTTCATTCCATGTTCAACCTCAGCAGGGCAGGAAGAGCAACAGAATCCAAAGGCCACACCTGATGTCTCAGGTGAGTCAGGACATTCCAGGGACAGCTCACCTTTCATGTCTCTTACCTAGAAAAGGAGCTGTTGACAATTTGCTCACTAAGGCAATTCTTTATGGCTTCTGCCACAATCTTCAGTCTCTTTGTGTTGCACTGGAGCCACAGGGAGCTCCAGGGTGGTGCAGCAGGGACTGGGACTGAGCTGTAACATAATCCCTGTGTCTGTACGTGCAGCTGAACCTGCCTATGGACCTCATTACAAAACTCATGGCTTGAACACAAACCCACTTAAGCCAGCTAGGCTTTCCCTGGATTTGAAGGAGTTTTGGACCATTGCCTTGATTACAGAGCCAGCAAAATTCCTTATTAACACCCTCAGAGACTTCAGACTCCCCCAGATATCATTACCAGAAGGGGCTGCCAGCTCAAGGGCCTTTCAGCACCAGAGTCCTTTAGAGCACAAAGGTGAGGTCCTCTGCAAAGCTACATTTTGGTTTTTTTCCAGGTTACACCATTTTCCAGTATTTTGGGTTGAATCTTGGGGTACAGATTACCCCAATGCTTACAAATGTGAACTTCTGTGTTCAAAGGAGCAGCTGGTGTAAGGGAATGCTAAAAGAAAGCAGCTGCTGTGTGCAAGGGCCCTTCCCACTCCTTAATCTCTGCCGTGGGTTGCAGCTGCATCCCCTTCCCATGAGCACAGTCTGCTTTCCTGGGAGGAGGAATCTGCAGTTTGCAGAGAACATTTCCAGCACCTGCACTGAGCCGAGCCACTGCACACTCAGCAGAGAAAGTGGGCACTGCTCCTGCTTGGAGTGAAAAGGACTAACACAACAAGTATTGTCAATCCTGCAGTGGAGAAAGGTTCCACCCCAGTTCAGTGGTTTCCCAGGACTTGGAGAAAAGCTGAGTTAAAGCGAACAAACCATTTTATCCTGCTCCCCTGTCACTACAGCCTTTCCTGAGAGCTGCTCAGAGTGGCAGAGGGCTCAGTGTGATCAGGTGTCCAGGGACTCACAGGGTGAAGGGAGGAGATTTCCCAGAGAGTTCCAGAGCCCAGCCCAGAGCTCCAGAGGGGGAAATTCCCTGCAGAGGGCTCAGGGGCACCAGGCACTGCTATAAACCCCCCAGGTTCTTTATCTGGGTGAGGAATGGAGAATGGAAAGAGAAAAAGAAGAGCAATTTCTCCAGTAGAAACCAGACGGAACACAGTGGCTTTTCCAGTCTCAGTCTCTTTCTGTTAAGACAGTGACTTTAACAGAGAATAGATTTCCCCCTGAAGTCTCTCCAAGAGACCAAAGTTACAATAAATAATAATAAAGTAGAACATGTGTGAATCCTCTGTGAATCACAGAAAGTAAGCACAGAGCCACCTGAGCAAAGCTGAGGCTGCTCCTCTGATGTGTGCTATTTCCCTGACATGTGTACAAGAGCTCGAGCTGAAAACATGAAATCATCATGAAAACAATTTTAGATACAACTTAGTGATTTGTTTTGCGTAACAGTTTCTTCCCCAAAGATCCTTCTGGCAAGCTGAATAATAGATGTCTAATCCAAATATGGTGAGAAATGGACACAGAGCAAAGAGTAAAATCCTTGTGGCACCTGGGAACCAGCAGCTCTGTGAGCTGTCCAGGTTGTTTGCAGTCAGCTTCACTTGCTTTGGCTGCAAAAATAACATCAGTGCAGAAAGAGGCAGCTCCTGCACCTTGTGCAGTCAGTGGGCACTCGGCCAGTGCTGGGGCCAGGATGTGGCTTGCTCAGATCTTATTTGGAAGGTGGGCATGGGACCTGTTTGGGTTTTTTAAAATACGTGTATTGGAAAAGGAAGGCTTCCCAGAAACAACACCATAAATTATCTACCAATTAATTCCCACCAGCAGTGCAGCAGTATATCCAAAAATCTCTGTGCCAAATCTGTGTGTCCATGCCAGCCTGCCAAGCACTGAGCACACACAGTTTCAACCCTGAAGAGACAAGCAGCTCAAGAGAGCAGAATGGATAAGAAGGAAATAAAAAAAGCTGAGAGATCATTGTGTCCATCAGACAGATGGGCAAACTGAATTATTATTGACAATTTCCCTTCTTGAGATAATTCACCATTCTTCTCTGAATCTGATCCAAGTGACCCAACTACACTTAAATAGTTTGCCCCAAGTTACAGAAGTAGATTATGCCAGATCCAGAAACTGGGTTTAGATATCAAAGACTTGGTCAGTGTAAATTTATCTTTTCACTTTCCTTTTGTGATCACAAACACTCGCTTTATACAGCTGCAGTTCACAAACATAATCATCAAGGGAACCACAAAACCTCTAATTGAGGGGCCATAAGGCAGTAAAAGCATGGGGTAAATATATGAAAATAAGCTTCTTATGCAAATAAATTCATCTTAATATTCACTCTTACAGAAAGAAGATTTACATATTTAGGACTATTATGAACAGAAGCAATTTGAGCTTTAATTCAGCAACACCCTTAAAAAACTGCAGCTAAAGCAATGAAAACAAGAGAACACTGACAGAGGAACATGCACACTTGTGTTTCAGAGTTAGAATAAAAACAAAGAGCCTGTGAGGAGTTACATGCTGAGTGATGAAGCACTGAACTGCCCCCAGAGCAGCAGAACTTCCAGGTTTTGTGTCACACACAGGTCCCTGAGAGCTGCTTGGGACAAAGACAGATTTTCTGATGGCTCAGCTTGGTCCTGTTTAAAATTGGAGCAGGAATATCACAGGAAAGGGAAAAAAAAATGAAGAGTGGTGTACTGGCAGAAAGATGAACTCTACCAAAACCAGATAATTTCCAGTCTTCCTTCTTATTTTAGCTTTAGAAAGCTCAGAAAATTGGGACACGCCTCCACAAGTGCATGGTTTGCTTGGAGCATCTCTGACACTTGGCACACAGACTGCATCTTTCCCAAGCGCCTGGGAGTGACAGCTGCAGGAGATTCACCCCAAGCCTGGGCAGCCACCAACCAGAAATGCCACATGAAAAGCTCCTTGCACAGCCTCTAAATCCAGTTCAAGCACAAAGCCAGCAGTGCAGACTCACACTGCACTGTTAGCTAACAAGACCTTCTTTTGAATTTCATGAAAATGTAGGAACTGTTTGGTTCAGCGTTTGAGCAAAGGTTTACATAGTTTTCATTTTTATTAATTTAATTCCAATTTCCTATGCTCTTGCAGTGTCAGGACTGAAGAAATTGCCTTATTCCACAAAACCTTCAAGGGTTTCTGGAAGAAATGGTTTTAAACTTTACCCTTATAATTTAACTTGCTGGCCAAGTCTTTTGTTTGCTTTAGAGTTTTCTCTACATTTTTCTGTACCTCTCCCAGCTTTCCTTAGAACAGCCATTTGTCTGTCAGCTTCTTCTGCTCTCAGTGTTCTGATCGTACAATTTGATTTTCTCAGATCAAATACTTTGATTTAAAATACTTTGATACCTGTGGAAGAGAGTCTTGCACAGCGTTAAGATTTCATAAAAATCAGGATTAATCAGAAATTTAGGGCCAGATTTAAAAAAAGGAAAAAAGAAAAAGATCATATACATAGAACTGAAAATAACCAATTATGTAAAGGCACCAATGACCCTTGTCTGCTCATTTCCCGTGTGCAAGGCCAGCCTCAGATGCCACCAGCCAGGAGCAGAAGTGCCCACTGCTCACACAGCTGCAAAGTGCAAGGCAGCAGAAAATCAGGCCCACGCTCTAAACCCAGTGTAAGAAAGCCAAACTCTTCTGAATTCAGCACATTTCATGGCAGTCTGTGCTCTCTGGGAAACTTGACCAGGGCAGCTCCCGTTGCAAATTCCTGCAGACCCTTCCAGCTGGAGGATTCCCCCAGGTGCTCCATCAGCTGCCTGCCATGAGCATGGGAAAAAGAGATCTGGGCAAGGGAGTGTATCCCTGCCAGGAAATGGAGAAGGGGCCTGATGGGGACACCTTGAGCAATCCGTGTGCTGCCAGGTTTCTGGGTACAACAGCTCTGTGTAGTCTGAGGACAAGACAAATCTGATGGTGAAAGGCCCCGGGTGCTGTGAGGAACTTGCACAGACCCAGCCCCAGCTCTGCCAGTTCAAGCCTAAAGCTCCACAGCAAATCCTGGGGGCTGTCAGAAGCTATTGCAGATTAGCCAAATGACATCTCACGATTAATTATTTTTTAAAAATGTAGAATGTGAAATTAACATCTCTTATTTTCTATTTAAAAAAGCAGCTCCTTTTTTCAATCAATCTGGGTCATTCAGTCTACTTGAAAAGGCAAATTACAGCTTGATTGTGGGGTAATTACTCTGGTGGAGATCACTTGAATGACTGCACTGTATTCTTTGACAGGCAGTGTCTGTTATTTGAACACTGACGTTATTTAATTAAAGGATGAAAAATATCTCGGGTGCTTCAGAACAAAAACTCATTGCCTGAATAAAAAAATACAAGTGCAGAGTTTATATTTTGAAAAATAAATTCTCTCCTCCCAGAAATGTTATATCTAAGGAAAAGTAATACAGAACTCATTAGCTGGAGCTCATTATGAAGACTGTGAATGATGCTCTGGGTTATTATAATCTGATTAGTATAATAATCTATTTAATCCAGCTCCATGACAGTTCTGTACAGATTACTTTGAATACTTCAGCTGGTTCTGCTAAACCCACTGAAAAGATCTCCCAATTGCACTGACTGGTGTTAACCTAAAATGAAAATGTTTACTGTGTTAAAAATAACCCTTTCAGCATTTAGAAAAAAAAAATTCCTTTATTTATATTTATATTCTCATTCTTCACATTTTGAGTCATGTCTCAAGATCAACTAAAGAAAGCCTTATTGTGGTGCCAATGATATAAATCCTTGGAGTTTATGCCAATACTTTTATTTGTCATATTTTATTGGAACTGACATTTTTTTGGATGCTGCTCACACTATGACTTATGAGTTTAATTTGGTTTCATTTGTTTTGCTGTTTAAAATAAATTACGACCAGGGCGTGGGGGATTTATTGTCCCTCATGATCCTTATTTACCAATATTGTGCAATGTGAACTCAGCATTTTAGTTGCTCTTCAGTTATAAGAAGTGTCCTGATCCTTACCCACCATCCTGATCTTGCTGGGACGGGTTAATTTCTGCTGGTCCAGGGCTGTGTTTTGGATTTAGGATAAGAACAAAGCTGATAGCACACTGATGTTTTAGGTGTGCTAATTGGGGTTTCTGCAAGGCAAGGACTGCAGCTCCTCACACCCCTGGCTGGAGCCCAGAAGACTTGTCCTACATAAGCTTTTATGCAAAAGCCAGTGAGCCCAATGGAGTTGTGGCATCAGTGAGAGCCCTGGCCCCAAGGACAGAGGCACTGCAGCAGAAAGGGAGGCACAGCCCCAGCATGTGCCTGTGAGATAGGGAGAGAAGAAAGCCTTGCCTAATCGGAAATGCTGAAAGCAGAAAAGCCTTTGATTTGTTCTTGATCCCCAAGGCTCCCCGCTGATTCTTGGGGCACTGTTTGGACTCTTCTGTGCTGTCAGAACATTCCAAAATCACATTGTGGAGACTTTCCAAGGCTCCCTAACTCAGCCACTGCCGGGAGCTCATTGAACAGGAGGCAGCACAACAGCAAAGCACAGTGCTCAGCTTTCTCGTGGGACGTTAACAGAGGAGAGAGGCTCTTGCAGGGTATGCGACACTTTGCCCCAGATAAAACCCTGCCCAACAACCAAAACATCGCAAAAGGCCCTCGAAACTTGAATATTGTAAGTGTACGTGAAATGCTTTTGTTGTGTTCAGGTCTGAAATAGTTCATCAAGAATCCAGATGTTTGGGGATTGAGGAGACAGGAGCCACTGAAAGAGCTGATGACCCTTGGAGAGCTCAGGGGTTGTAACACAGAAAGGCAGAAAACTGGCTTGACAAGCACAGGTGCATTATAATTATACAACTGCCAGTGCTCAATTTGTTCTGAAGTCTGGGGAAAAGAGGAGAGGCAAGAAAGAGAAGGATAATTTAAAAGATGAGTTCAGTTATCTCTTTTTTTGTGGATAAATAAGGCTGATGATATCCAGACAGAGGAGAACATCACCTCGATTAAATGAACAACTATTAACAACCAGGATTGTTTGGGGACAGCAGTGACATCTGGTGCTCTGTTAACAACCCCCAGGTCAGGCACTTAGTTCTCCTAGATTGGAATTAACTCCTCAGAGAGGTGACTGAACTAAAGGTAAAACCTCTGAATGATTGCCTGTAAAATCACGGTTGGCATGACAAATTTCTGACAGAGCAAACACTGATGATGAGAAGGAGATGCTGTTTTAAAGTGACACTGCACTCTGCCATGGAAGCAAAGCTGGCTATTGATTGAGGCTTTCATAAGAGGAAACACAAAGCCACTCTGCTGGAGGAAGAGCAGGGCACCTCAGAGGCAGCTGATGCAGACACAAAAGGTTGTTGGGCCCCAGCATATTCTCAGTAGCTGTACTTTGTTCTTTTAAATCATGTTTCAAAGCAGTTTATGAATCCATCTCCAATATGGATCAGACTAAACCAACCTTAGGATAATACTTTAAAAGAAACTGAACTTATCCCTAGGAAGTGACAGGTCAATATAACTTTTACACAAGGCTTCTCACCAGCTCTCCATTTCTAAAACAGCCTTTGAAAGAAGGCTCACACACCTGTACCTGATCTGGTGGGACACCTTCTACAACAGCCTGCTGCTCTCTATGCCTTACAGAGAGACTGATTTATTCCCATCTTTCCATCTGCCTGGCTTATCCCATCTTCCAGCTCTTTCCACAAAGTCCTGCATTATTTTACTCCTCAAATAACCACCTCATCTTCACCCTTTTCTTTATGCATTTGGTGAACAGCAAATTTTAAACTTCCATGCTGGTGCCTTAGAACACCTTGGGCCTGCTTGGCAGTTGTGAGAGGCCATTCAATATCCTGTTTGCCTCTGAAGAAGGAAAACAAGCACGTTTCAGCCTGTCTGAGAGGCTGCAGAAAGGTGAATACATTCAAAGCTGCTGACACCTGCAAACTCCAGACAGAAATATGGGCGCTGCTCAGTGCAAATACATTCAGCTGCTGGCCTCTGCATATATTTCTCTTTATTATGTAGCTTTTCACAGAGTTTTGGCCTTGTACAGTTGCTGCACCTTACTGGGTCTTATTTTGCATTCTATTATCCCTTCAGTCCTATCCATCTTGTAATTTTATACAGATGGCATTGAATAGGTTGATTCATCTTTCAGTTTATCAACCCTTAGTGCTTACCTAATAGCAGGGATTGATTACAAGACCCCATTTCCCCTAAATTCTCTTGCTTACTTAGATACTGCCCCAGATTTCTCCCAGACAGAACTGCCTGTTTGTCCCCGTGATGCCTGCTGTGTCTGCCAGGCACTACACCACAACAAATGCTCAGTTCCTTGGTTTGTTTGCTTTCCCAGCGTGGAATCCCCTGGCTGGTATGAAATGTGGTGTCAAACATGCATGTCAGGTTGTTGGTGCTGTTGTGAGCACACATCCAGAGAGATAAACAGCTCAGACTGCAGAGTTGTGAGCAGAATCCAGGATCCATCTCCTCACTCTTCACCTATGCAGACAGTGCTCTGTGCTCTGCCTTCTAATTCCAGGATCAGGTGATGTTGCACATTTGCCATTGTTGATCCAGGCCAGAGCCTGACATGCAGCACAGAAATGGAACTTGGATTTCATGGAGAGAGCAGCAAGAAAGAGAATGCAAATAACTGATTTGGGCTTTTCAAACTCACATACCAAACTTCCTGGGCATGTTGTCTCAGGGGAACAAAAGCATTATGAAAACACTTTGCTAAACTCCTTCAGCACAGCTCGCTGTTGAATTCATCGTAATTCACAGAAAACAGAAGGGAAAAAACAGATCCAAAATGTCACAAAGAATACACAAAAATAATTTAAAAATATGCTGATTAAACTTTGTCTTGTTGAGTGGGATATCACAATACAAAGCCCACCCTGAAAACTCTGCTCTTTAGGGAGGTTTGTCAGCATTTGGGCTGCAAAGGCAGCAAGCACTGTCTGGCTGCTGCTCTTGGAACAAGGAACAGAAAACCAGAAGTTCCTGAGGACCAGGAGGAGGCAGCTCAGGCACTGAGCTGAGTGAAGCAAACAGCTGAGGAGTCTGGTTATAGTGATCAACACAGAAAACAAGGCAGGGAGTTGTAGTAATGTGTTCTATGTGCCAAAAAAATCCTTTTTCTTCTTCAATGCAATGTCCCTACATGTATGTAACAAAACACTGAGTCTTGTTCCATTTTTTGAAACACAACACTGAATACATTCAGATTCAGTATGTCACATTAGAAGAAATACACATTCCATGTTAAAATGCCAAAATAGAAAGTTTCCATTTTAAAAATACTACACAGGTTTATAAATACTTAACCAGAGCCATTCAATCTTTTCAGCACAAATGACACCTAATTCAGCCCATCCAGAGTTCTGAATCTGAGTGAATAAAAGGGCAGTTCAGGAAGATATTTCCTGAGCATGTTCTGCAGAGATCCTTCCCCATCTGCCCCCAAAATCCTCCTCTCAGCCCATGAACAACAGTGCTGCTTTTGAAGAGAGGGTGCACTAAAAAAGTTCTCTGGACCCTGGTAAAAAAGTGCAGCTGAACAGCCACTTCTCCTCTTTTCCAAAATATAATAAGAAAATAAATATATATAAAAAAATAAAAGGCAGCTCCTTTCAGTATAATCCTTTTAAGCTGAGCAATCTGAGTGAGGGATCTTCATTCAGCCTCAGCAGAAACAGAGAAATGTAATTCTGGGAGATTTCTTCAATTGTTTTGTGAAGGACTGTGCCTTCCCTGCTTCAGGGCACAGAGAGGAGTGAAGGGAACGCACGTTTGGGTGACAATTCACTCACACTGAATTTGGGAGGTTTTGGAAACATGCCCACACCAGAAGAATTTCCTGGCAGGCAGTGCAGTGAGTTTACAGCAGAAATCCCTGCTGTGGACAAACCCAGCCCCGTGGACAGCCTGGGCTGCACTGGAGCTGCTCTTTGGGGTGGTGGTGGCACTGTGACACTTCTGAGAAGCCAGGACGTCTTCTCCTGAGCTCTGGAATGTGCTGGAAATGCTCTGTGCTCTGTGATTCCGCTAAGCTCACACTTTAGTCAGAGCTGGACTGCAGCCAGGACCACTAACAGTTTTGGATAATTGTTGAGGAAGCATTAAAGCACAATCCAATTTCTTAGAAAAACATCAGCCCACGTGAATGAAATGTGTGGCAATAATTTTGCTGAGTTGCTACATAGTTTGTACTATGAATTGTGGGCTGGGAAGCAAACAAGTCCAGAGGGAATGCATCTGTCCCCAGAAAACTCCTGCATTCTAAATCCCTGCTAACACTCCTGAGGTGAGGGAACACAGAGACAGCAGAACTGCTCACCTGGACCATAGCACTCCCTACTCACAGATATTCTCCAGCTTTCTTATTCCAAGGAAGGAATGCAAAAGGAAACTTTACTTTGCCTGGAGCAGAGACATGACCCAAATTCTCCACCTTGCACCAAAAAAAGAGAATTTTCTGTGTATATTAGCACAGACTAAACTCTGAGAAGAGTCAGACCAATATGGAACATTTCTAAACATCTTGCTCTACATGGTAATGTTCACACTTGCAAAAAGCAGACACAGCATTTGTGGGAACCTGGGTACCTGGGGAATGCCACAGCCAGGTAAACTTAAGGGGGTTGGCCTGAAATCAGAGGATGATGGATGTGCTGCTGCCTGCAGGTGAACACAGTGCTGTAGATATATCAGTATATTCCACAGAGCTGCCACTTCTTTGGCAACTGGACTAAGGAGACCCAAGCAATAAAACAGAGGTTGGAGCAGGGCCAGTGAGAACTTTGTGGAAAGGTGCAGAGCTGCCTTTCTGTGACATCCCTGTGACACGCTGTACTCCCTAGGGCTCCCTTCTCGTGGAAACTGAAGAGTTCTCCCTCATTACAAAGGGCTGGAAAAGACAAAATTGTGCCAGAAAAGTTGCCCTGATTGTTTTTCTTTCTGGCCTGAAGGATGAACAATACAGATGATAAACAAGGAAGCAACAGATGTTTCAGTACCCGTTTGGAAAGTCAGGACATTCATATACCCTGAGGGACTAAAGAAGAACTGCAGTAGTTGTGATTCATGCTTCCACACCATCATCCAGGCTTCATGCTCCCTCTTGTTTTCCCAGCTTTGTATTTAAGTGCTCACCTCCCCTGTCCTTCTTTAACCAATAAAAAACCTTACTGATTTTCTTGCCATCCCACATTTATCCCAGAGCCTCTGGGGACTGAACATCCTGGAAACATGGTGCAATGTCTGAACCACTGGAAATCCAAAATTCTTTGTACCTTGAGATGGTCTCTCATCACAATTCACACCGGAGGAAAACAAAGAACAATATGGAATGGGTAATTATTTAAAATTCCATCATTATCAAGGGGCCTTTTCTCCCCAGATGTTTTAGTCAGTCTGACTGCATTTCCTATGCACCATTGAAGAATCTGACTCTGGCCACAGCGGGTGGCCCGAGAAACTTGTAGAAAAGGCAGGATTATGTCACAGTGAAAAGTGCTTTGTTTTACAGACTCACCCCAAGCAACCTCTTTGCAGAATGAGCTGGAAATATCTAATTCTCATACAACCCCTCCACTGCTGAAGTCCATTTAAGCTCATGCCAACAGGAGACAGAAAAAACTTCCACCAACCTACCTCAGGCCACGATAAACTTGGGACAATACATAATCACATTCAAATTACAATCTGTCCTTGTGAGGCACAATCATTGATTACACAATTAATGGGCACAAAACGATTCTGATCTTTTCTCCCAGCTGGGCAAATTCTCCCATTTTTAGAGCAGCTAAAAGAGGAGTTGGAGCTGCCCTGATGCCCCCTGCACTGCAGCCCCAGTGGCCAGTGCCAAAGCTGCCTGGTGGCCCCAGAGGTGGTGCCTGGTGGCCCCAGAGGTGGTGCCTGGCTCCCCCAGGAGGGAGCCCAGCCCTTCAGCCAGGGCTGACTCACAGCCCTGCTCACCCCTCCTGCTCCAAGAACACATTCTGACAGCATGCTCTGAGTGCTGCCACAGAGACAGAACATTCCTGGAAGGGAGTTCCTCTCTTTCTTATGCAACTGATATAACTTGAAAGGTATTTTTCTGGTTGAGCATCTGCATTTCCTCTTTTCCTAAGACAGGCTTTACAAGCCTCTGGTTTCTCCACAAGCAGCAGCTGCCAGGTTTGAGGAGAAGAGGTTCTGCATCTGCTTCTGTAGAGCACAGCTACAGGACAAAGATCTTCAGCCAAAACTGGCCACTCACAACCAGAGAAAATCTTCCTCTACCTTACACAAGAATCTAGAGGATGAAGATCCATTGGTTTTCTTACAGTTTTGCTGCTAACATGGAGTGTGCTTCACACTGAAATGGTCTTTACATGGTTGTCCCAGAGTCGGGCTGAAAATACCCTCGACCCACCTGTGAGCTTTCAGCCCCAGTTCCATCTCTTCTACCCACAAATGTTAAATACAGTACTCCGGCCATCAGGAAACTGGACAGGTTTAATCCCTGCGCTGCTCCATTTGGGGCAATCATGGCTTTTTAAATTGCATCTCCCTTCTGCTCACTCTCTTTAGGCAAGGCACTTATTTCTGAAGATCTGGTTTACATTGACCTTTGACTGCCAGTGCACAATGGCTGTTCACCATGAACACATTTGATAAACTTGACAGCCACAGGAGATGTTGCTTCCTGAGACTGCTTCAGTTCCCTATTATCTCTACAAAAATACATTACTTGTTTTTTAACTTGCATTTGTCTAAAAGAAATTTAATGCCAGTAGTACTGGAATATGGAGATTTAATCATGAATCAGATTTTTGTCTGTTTTGTCCAGTTTTCCATTGCTAAGAGATTCCAGCATAATGGCTGGTAAATCTTACATCTATGAATGAAAATAAAGGCAGTCTAGAGCCACACTCTTCTATTTTTTTCTGCCCTTAACTTGAACTAAGTAATCATTCTCACTGGTGTCTGACAGTTGCTTTGTTATGTTGATATTTTATCTGAAAAAGAATCCAAAAACCTGCCACCTTAGATCTTCCTCCTATGAAGAATTATATGTATGTATCTTTAAACAGATGACTCCAAAGTGATGTTATCTCTACTTCAAATTAAACATCATGTATATCTTACTTACACACAGTTTTTAGAAGATAAAGGTTGATTGAAGTTTAATTAAAGCCACAGCACAGTATATTACAAGATTTTTCCCAGGGACATTCTGCTGTTTCAAGTATCATTAAAGAGAGGAGATACTACACTGCTAAGGGACAGTGTAAGCTGTAATTACATTAACTGGGAGGAATGCAGGAACTCCACCTGCATTATTTCAGTGTTGATCTACTCAGATATCATTGCAAGAGTCCTTTCTTGACTCCACAGTCTTTTACCTGTTTTGCAGTTTAATTGCAATTCTCTTTCATGGATCTGTTCCCATGAGTTTCACAAGCTGCATCCACAACATCTTAAATCAAATCCTCTGAAGTCAACCACAGCCCAGCCCACCTTTGACCAAACACAACAGAAAGTCTCAGGTTAAGTTTTGGACCTTGGAATCAAGATCATTACGCCTCAAGCTCAAGTTATGTGGGAGAAATGAAATACAGGTATCTGTAGGTGTTTTGGAGCTACTTACTTTGCAATGTTTAATTGTAGGGATAAACACATCTGTTAATACAATAATAATGCAGTTGTTTAGACAGGAAATCACTTAGCAGAATGTTAGAAAAAAGCTCACAAATACCTTAGAAATACCATAAAATGAGAGCAGAAGAGCAAACAAAAGGACTGACTGTGGAATCTTAAGGCATCTTAAGGCTCCTGTGCCTCTGTTACCTTCCTGCAGGAGGTAGAAGGTTAGTTTCCTGAAGCTTTCCCCAATATGTTTTATTCTGTTATACCAGGAAACAAAAAGGGTTTCAAAAGAAACTTTCTGTTCACGAAGCAAACAGAAAGCAAACCAGGTATTGCAGCTCAGCTGTGCCCATGTGCTTTCCTGGGGGTGATTTTTACTCCTTGACCCACCCAGAGGCAGCACAGTTAAGCAGATGTGGTATTTGAGCTGTGTTTAGTTCGTTTAGCACACGTTTCCAGTGATAACAAAAATCATCTCCATGGCCTGGTGCTCTCCAAGTGCATTCCTGCCTCAGCCTGGCCTGGCAGCACCAGGCACAGCCCTGCTGGAAGGCACTGCCTCATTGCTCACATTTTCTTGAAGTCTGGAGTTTTTGTAGCTGGCATGAGCAGGACAGAATGAACCCTGGAAAATACTTACACATATTATACCAAAGGAATGCAGGGCAAGGATTAAATTATAAACCAAAGTGACTTTAAATGAAATAACACAGCAGGTTGTGATGGCTGTTGGATACAGTTGTTTAGGATCTGACCTCCAAGGTATGGCAGAGGAACAGGAGGCAGATGTGAGAAAGGGGACAGATTGCTGGCTTGCTGAAGGCTTGTAACGATATCCCAGGTGGGGTCTGCATTCCTCCTCCTTCCAGCTCTCCAAGCTACTTCTCCCTGACTTGGAGCCTAGAAAATTGGTAACCTTAACAGAGTTGGCAAGGAGCCAGTGTCCCAGTGCTCAGTGACATCTGAAAGCGATCACTTGACTGCCCACACTGCAGGAATGCTTCCCCACAGGAATCAGGAATTTTACGAGTGTTATAAAAAGTTACTGGCACTACAACGTATGATCACTGTGGGATAAATTACTGATGTGCTGTCAGCCAGGGGCCAGCCAGGACAGCAGCCAGAAGCATCTCCCTGCTCTGACAGAGCCCTGTGGGCTCCCTTGGCAGCCTTCAGCCTCGCCCAGCGGGGTCCTCCTCAGCAGGGCCAGACTCAAAGCCAAAGGCAGAGAGGGGCAGAGCACAGAGCTGCAGCATCACTCCCTGACACAGCACAGCTGCAGCAGCAGACAAGGTTTGGATCACATTTGTCCTTCTGCCAGTAAGATTTGCAGTGCAACACCAATTTTCATCAATAGAGAACAGAGCTGCAGTTTTGCCATACTCTCAAATTAAATAGAGTATACTAGAATACACTTCTCTATATTTAGTTCCCAAAATATAAGCTACTTAGACTCTCATCAGAGCATATGTTTAAGCTGCACAATTTTTTTTCCAAGTGCTCTGAAATTTACCTTTATTTTTAGCTTATGTTTTCTTGGAGTTGGCAGACGTTCTGCCATGGGAGATATCGTGTACAAAATGTGAATTATTGCTCTCTGTACTGTCCTTCAGACTCCTGAGCTGAACGTGGCTGAGCCACCTCCCAAGGCAGCTGACCCAGCCCAGCAGCATGGGGAGCTGGCACAGACACAGAGATGATCCTTCCCTGCCCAGAGAGGTGGCACAGGCACAGGGATGATCCTTCCCTGCATGGCACAGGGATGATCCTTCCCTGCCCAGAGAGGTGGCACAGGCACAGGGATTATCCTTCCCTGCCCAGAGAGGTGGCACAGGCACAGGGATGATCTTTCCCTGCACAGGGAGGTGGCACAGGCACAGGGACGATCCTTCCCTGCCCAGAGAGGTGGCACAGGCACAGGGATGATCCTTCCCTGCACAGGGAGGTGGCACAGGCACAGGGATGATCCTTCCCTGCCCAGAGAGGTGGCACAGGCACAGGGATGATCCTTCCCTGCACAGGGAGGTGGCACAGGCACAGAGATGATCCTTCCCTGCCCAGAGAGGTGGCACAGGCACAGGGATGATCCTTCCCTGCACGGGGAGGTGGCACAGGCACAGAGATGATCCTTCCCTGCATGGGGAGGTGGCACAGGCACAGGGATGATCTTTCCCTGCCCAGAGAGGTGGCACAGGCACAGGGATGATCTTTCCCTGCCCAGAGAGGTGGCACAGGCACAGGGATGATCCTTCCCTGCCCAGAGAGGTGGCACAGGCACAGGGATGATCTTTCCCTGCCCAGAGAGGTGGCACAGGCACAGGGATGATCCTTCCCTGCCCAGAGAGGTGGCACAGGCACAGGGATGATCCTTCCCTGCCCAGAGAGGTGGCACAGGCACAGGGATGATCTTTCCCTACCCAGAGAGGTGGCACAGGCACAGAGATGATCCTTCCCTGCATGGGGAAGTGGCACAGGCACAGGGATGATCCTTCCCTGCCCAGAGAGGTGGCACAGGCACAGGGATGATCTTTCCCTGCACAGGGAGGTGGCACAGGCACAGGGATGATCCTTCCCTGCCCAGAGAGGTGGCACGGGCACAGGGATGATCTTTCCCTGCCCAGAGAGGTGGCACAGGCACAGGGATGATCCTTCCCTGCCCAGAGAGGTGGCACAGGCACAGGGATGATCTTTCCCTGCCCAGAGAGGTGGCACAGGCACAGGGATGATCCTTCCCTGCCCAGAGAGGTGGCACAGGCACAGGGACGATCCTTCACCCCACCCAAACCTCCTGCAGCAGCCAGCCTTGCCCAGAGGCAGGGCAGGAGCCCCTTGCTGACTGCAGGCTCAGCCTGGCCCTGCCTGCTCCTCTCCACTGGGAACAAAGCAGCTCCAAAGCCCTGATCCCATCAGGAGCTGTGTGACTGCAGTGACACTGAACCCTGGATGCTGCAGCCTGGTACCAAGTGCAGCTGCTGACACATCTTCATCTCCTGCTCAGACCCCAGCGCTCTGAGCCAACGTCCTGCACAGAGCAGTGTCAGGCAGCTGAGAGAGCCTGCAGCTCAGACTGAAACCATTCATTTTGTATGCAGGGCTTGTCATCATTCCCCACTAGTTTGGAAGCTCCAGCCTTGTCAGTGATCCATCAGTGCTTCCAGTACACATTTTTATTTTCAGGGCTCCATAGCTCTCGGCTGAAATGTCACATTTGTGGTATCATCAAAACATATAAAATCTAGTTCAGTCATGCAAAATGGAATATGGGGAAAAATAAAGGACTTTTATAGTATCATTCCCTTTTAACTTTTTTCCTCTGTCTTTCTAAATGCATTCCTTAGGCTTAAAAAACTGCACACCACAGAAAATCCAAAATGGGGCAAGTTTTCCTCAGCAACTAATCCAAGCTTCTGTCATCACAATTATAAATCTCCATATCTCATCTGTGCAGTCTTTACACCAGGCACGAACAGCACCTCTGGTTCCTTAATGCATCCCAACTGCTCCCCCACAGTACTGCTCCCAGCAGAGCTTCCCCTGCAGTGCTGCTCTGCAGCTGCAGCCAAGGGGGACACGCAGGGAGGGCTTCAGCTGAGCAAATCTGGAGCTTTCTTGCTCCAGGTTCTCTTATCAATCAAGGCAAATAGGAAAAGTTCAGCCAAAACCCCCTAACAAACACTTTGGTGTGAGAGGGTCTCCTGGAAAAGCTGGTGTCTCTTTGTGACTGCACAGGCAGCCTGGCTGCTGAGCAAATGCAGAGACATCTGTCACAGGGGGTGTTAAAAGAGAAAATCTCACTCAAACACAGCCTGACCACAACGTTCCAAGGAGGCAGGGTGAGGCTTGGCTCAAAGAGAGGGTTTGGGTACCCAGACACCAGACCCTGCACAGCTCCTGAACTGCCACAGGAGCTGCAGCGAGTGAAACTCCACATCCCTCCCATCGGACTGCTCCTCCTCTCCCCTCACCCTTCAAAGGTCCAGGAAGAGTTCTGCCTGCTCTTCACTGAGGGCAAAGGGCAGCAAGTGCACCTCCAACATTTTGGCTGAATATTCTCCAGTTCAGAAGCCAGCCAGCTCCCTGCCAGCATAGATGCACTGCAAAGTTAGAGCCAAAAGCTGTGGCCTGAAAGGAAAATTCCTCAATGAATCAAAAGAAGATACAAGGAGAAAGACAGAGAAGCTTAGATGTCAGTCAATAAGATTATGTTTGCACACCAGCAAGCCTCAGGATGAAATGTGTGCAGCAGGAAAGTGGAAAGCCTCTCTTTGAGAAGAAGCATTGGAACAGAGTCCTTGTGTTGATTCATTGCCTTTAAACATTTGATCACTGTATGTAATCCAGTAAATCTCCAAGTGTTTTGACATATCTTTAGAAGACAGAGTCAGGCAATTATGTATAAAACACCAATAAAATAGTAGATACCTAGGAAGAAAGGTCACAGTTTCCTTTTTGGAGTCTGCCTTCCAGGAACAGTCTTCTGTAACCACTTAAAATTTGCTGCTCTGCTAAATATTCTTGCCAGTACATTTGTCTTCTGCTGGCTAGTTGATAGTTGCAGGAAGCAAACTCAAAATCTTTTTTTTTTTCTGAAGTGGAAGAATATTTATGGGGTTTTTTTTAGACAATATTTACTGAGTTCTAACTTTCCTCAAGAGAAAGCCAGAGAAGGAGCTTAAATATGTAAATCTAGTTCTGGGATGTACAAAATACCCAAATCGAGGGAAGTAAGAAGCTAATCAACAGTCTGCAGATGATGAAGACTCAAAATATACAATGTAGAAATATGCTACATACTGAAGTTATGCTTTTGTTCCCTTGGGTACAGAATTTACCACAATAAAGCGCTGAGTCTCTGCAAATTCTTTATAAATTTTTTATGGGAAATTCTTCTATCATTCCTCAGGTTTTATATTCACAGGATATATTTGGGTCTGATGTTTGTGTGGTTCACAGTGAAATACATGATTTAAAGTGACATCACGTACTTCAGGGTGGTTAGATAAGTGTAAGATTACTTGTTTCTTAAAATAAGTGATCAGTCTTAATAACACATTTTGAAGGAGCTTGTTCCCTCCACGCTGCCTTCAGAGGATCTTGTGGGACTTAGACAGTGAGCTATTTACACACAGCATCCCCTTTCATCCCCAGCTGGGCCCTACCAGGCTGCTTTTCCATTCCTGTGCCCTTTTAGCCCTAGAGAGATGTACAAAAGAGAATAAGGTAGCAGATCACTCTGGCAGGGAATGCCCAGCAGAGTAAGGGCAGGACTGGCCCTGTCAGACACAGCCCTGGAGCTGTGCTGGCTGCTCAGCAGAGCCCTGCTCCTGCCTCGAGGCTCCACCTGCACAGGAGCAGCTCTGCTTCACCTGCAGAGGTGCAGCCTCCACCTGCACAGGAGCAGCTCTGCTTCACCTGCACAGGAGCGGCTCTCCTTCACCTGCAGAGGTGCAGCTCTCCACCACCTGCAGAGGTGCAGCCTCCACCTGCACAGGAGCAGCTCTCCTTCACCTGCACAGGAGCGGCTCTCCTTCACCTGCAGAGGTGCAGCTCTCCACCACCTGCAGAGGTGCAGCCTCCACCTGCACAGGAGCAGCTCTCCACCTGCAGAGGTGCAGCTCTCCTCCACCTGCAGAGGTGCAGCTTCCACCTGCACAGGTGCAGCCTCCACCTGCACAGGAGCAGCTCTCCACCTGCAGAGGTGCAGCTCTCCTCCACCTGCAGAGGTGCAGCCTCCACCGCAGTCTGGCCAGGAGTGCCTCAGTGCAGCTGTCTCAGCACAGCCGTGCCCCAGGAGCTCAGAGTGACCCGTGCTGGCTCTGGAAGGACAGAGCTGCCAGCCTGAGTCACTCTGCACGCTGATTACCTGATTTCCTGATTACCTGTCAGTGGCAGCTGCTCCCCGGAGCACAGCACTGCTCTCTGAAGCACCGCCAGGGCTGGTGCTGGCTTTCCTTGTGCTGCTTCAGATTATTCCCCGGATGGTTTTCTTCCTTCGCCCCCACTAACACCTCGTCTAACTCCTGGCGGGTTTTCAATGTAAATGTTTCTGCTCCTCAGAGGAATTTACATAAAGCCCAAGCAGGCTGCCAAGGAGAAGCACTGGAGCTGTCACAGCTCCTCGGTGACAGCTTGGGAGGACGCAGCACTGCAGGCAGCACCAAGAAAGGGAAGGTTTCAGCCTCCTCCCTGCAGCGTGCTCCACTATTCATCAAACAGCTGCACTCCCCAAGCTTGGATGTGCCTCTGAAATCATGGCTTTAGCACGGTGCATTTTCAGTGCAGGGCTCTGCAGGTGTGCAGCAGTCACACTTGGGAGAGTTTGGGCCGTTTTGGAAGCGCAGTGGCTGCTCAGTAACCTGGGAATGCCCTGTTAGTCCAAACTGGCACCCTCTTATTCACCCCTGGGCTCTGCTGGCTGACTGCAGGTGAGAACCTGGTCCCACTAAAGCCTGAGCCCGTTTCTGTAATGGCGTTTTCTCTCCGGTTTGAGCAAGAACAAATGAAAGTGTTTGATCAGAAAATAGATCATGTCAATACAAAGGGGTTCATGTACCGAAATCAGTGGAAATCAGGACCTTAACACTGAATTAATCTAGGGGAGGAGTTTTGTATGAATCCCAAAACAACCATTAGATAGAAGGTGAAACTGAGAAATCAGAGGTTAGAATAAAAATTCGATACTGTTCTAGATTTTTAATTAGTTGGAGTGCAAATGAATAGCATTACATTGCAAAGCTGACTTTCTTGATAAAGAAAAATCAATCCTGATAAAGAAAAATTATTTCTGATGGCATTTAACTAATACTCCTAAAAAATGCCATATATCTGCCATCTGCAAAAATTAATAAAACTTATTTTTAGGTTGAGGTGGAAAAAAAAACCACAAAGAAACAAACAAAAAAGCTTTCTCCCAAATCTGAAATTCCACAACTTTTTTAGGGTAGAATTGCCATCCCTAATAACAAATGGGAATCAGTAAGAGTTCATCAGTGTAGCTGCATAATTACAAAATCACTCAGGAAAACGAAATTCCCTGGTGTGTCTGGTGCTTTCTCCAAACTTATTCCTCTGCTGGCTACTCAAGCTGTGTTTGATATCAATTATCCTAGCAGACAGAAGCAGGGAATGAGGAATACAGACAGCACTGGCTCCTGGAGTCCTTGCTATTGAAATTATTTAAAACATCCTCAGGCAAATAAAAAGTCTGCTGTAAAAAATGCTGACAAAGAGCAGCATAACTCACAGGCAGTTTAATGTGATCTGATCTGAAGTGCCACAGGATGTTTTTTTCCTTGCAGCTTTATTAATTAGATCTCTCCTGGAGCAATCAGTTCATGCATTCCCTACCTGAGAGCCACGCTGGGGAAGGGAACAGCAGCATAGTGTTTAACTTAACATTAGGCATTCACATAAATAAATCAATCAATAAACAGCAGCTTTTAGGATGACTAAATTAGGATAAATACAGTTCTGACAAGAAAAAAACCCTATTTACCAGTTAACCAGATCAGATTTGCTCTCACTGAACATGAGAATTTATTTTAACCAATATTAAAACATGTATCTATGTCTGATTTCTCTGAAATCAATCAGTAGATTTTGAACTAAAATGCCTCTGAGACACTAATTTCTACACTTTTCTTCATAAGATTTCCAAACTCATCTTTCTATGCAGCATATTCTATAGTCCCTTGCATTAGATATCTGCATGAAACAAGTCCAGATTTTACCTTAGGAGAACAAATAAAAGCAAAATGTCAATATCCAATGACATGAAAAAAGTGATTTCCAAAGAAACCTGGGAAAAGAAAGAAATAAAAAAGGGAAATGCAAGGAGCTGTTGTTGGTGGTTTTTGGTTTTGTTTTGTTTTTTTGTTTTGTTTTGTTTTTTAATAACAGGTTAATGTTCTGAATTAGAATTTTAAACTTATCCAACTTTTTTTTTTTCACAGCAAATTAATGAAATTTATTTCTATTTGATTTTATGCATCCTATTTATGATTGTCACATCTGTAGAGTTTTCAAATCCTCCTCTTCCTAACTATAAATTCATTCCTTTTGGAAACTGTTCTGGGATGTTTCTGTCAATAACATCAACAATAGAAAACTCCTGCTGTATTGTTTAGAGATGCTGTATTTCATCATCATGATTGCTGGGGTTTCAAAGCTGCCCAGAAGCAAGGAAAGCAGCTGCAACTATGTTCATTTCTCATGTGAACTCAATGGAGCTCCTGCACCCTTTACAGCAAGAATTTAACTTGGGTAACAAAGTGCTAAACTTTGCATTGATTTTAAAATCGTGAGCTTTATTATTATTTTTTCTTTTTGCTTAATTGTGGTACATTCTGCAAGAGTCACCATTTTAACTGTATTTTCGTTAAGTTCTCTCTGTCAAAGTCCATCCAGTGAAAAATGATACCCACGTTCTGCAGATGTGGGCAAGATTCATTGTTTTTCCTCAATCAATATATAAATTAGCCAACCCTTAACTTGCCATAAAAATTAATTGGCTCCACATTGATTAGTCTCTCTCATGGTAGCACTAATGTTTGTGTACAAACGGGAATTGGTTCTTCCCTTATTTTATTTTCTTATCAGCAATGATGTTAAACAAACCTCGGGGTACTGCATGCCCAGGAAAAAGAGAGAGAAAAGGATGAGGTTTGGGTGTGTTTGAAAGGCAAAAGTCGCGTGGCCTCGTTAAGGTGAGAAAGAGACAAGTGAGGAGCGCTTGGTTTGATTGAGGCAGGGACTGTGGAGCTCTGTGTGCCTGCACTGCAGCACAGGGAGTGAATTCCTGAATTCCTCTGCTGCTGCTGCCACAGCTCCTGCCTCTGCAGGCTCAGCAAAGCCACCACACAACAGGAGAGGGGGCAGAGGGAGGCTGGCAAGGGAAGAAGCTGCTGGTGGAGAGGAGAAGCTGACAGAGTCACAGCGGGGCTCTGATGGGAACTGCACAGAGTGCAGGAGCAGAGGCAGCCCCCAAAAACCAGGGGAGAAGCAGCTGCTCAACGATTCAGTGCAAGGATGTGGTAGGAAAGACTAACACCTCACAATTCCCCAGGCACTGTTTGTTAAAATGGACCACATTGAGCAAAGGACAGAGATGGAACAAAGCTAAATTAGTGACTTGTAGTATCTTAGTAAAACATGCCTTTTTTTCCAGAATCAAACAATCCTCTGAAGTGGCACTGCCCCAGACTATGTTTGAGGGAAAACCAGCTGCATTAAGAATTCCCAATTTGCATCTAATCTTCATGTAAGGACTCTCACAGAGGGTGCAGCAGCCAGGAGCTCATAACTCTGCAGCTGCACATGTTCCCCTTCTGCAAAGAGGAACACGAAAATAAAGCCCTGGGGAGGAGTAGAAGTGGTTGTAACTGGTGTACGAGAAGTTTTCTTCCAGATGTGAGGCAGTTTTCTCTGGAGTGCCAGTCAGGAGTGAGGGTTCCACAGAGCTCTGACAGCGCCCAGGCTGTGACTGCTGCCCTCTTGTCCCATCACCTTCCTCTCCATGGCACTTCTGAGCCCTCTTTGTCCCAGTCTGCCTGGATTTACACCCTGCTGCTGTTCCCACCCACTGGAAGTTGCCTGAAACACGAGAATTTATAGCTACTCTGTCCCCAAGAGTGTCAAATGTAACTTCAGCATGGGCAGGAATGAAGGTTGATGCTACATGGTCTGTGCTATGGAGCCACACGGCTTCTACAAAATACTGGTGCTGTTTGACACAATTTCTTCCTCTGTTGCCTCTTCTGACTTTTTCCAGAGCACATTGTGTTGCATTTCAGCCTTGACATTCATCTCCTCTGAATTTCTACCCTGTGCTGTAATTTCTTGGATCACAGAAGTGAAATGTTAGTTCTTCTCTAGTTGCTCCTGCTATGAAAAACATCTTGCTGGAAACTGAATTTTTTTCAGATAATCATTTTACAAAATGTACTGTTGCCTCACTACAAAACATCTGGACAGGTCAAGCCTAAGCTGTCTCCAGCCTCAAGCCACCATCAGTCTGCACATCCTCCCCCACGCCCTGGAGGTGACAGTGGATTTCTGTAAATTTCTGTATTTGTTTTGCTGGACACAGTGGCTGGTGAAGAGCAGAGCATCACCACTTTTTAAATCTGTCAAAAATTGTCCGTCTGTCCCTGAAATGTTCCTGAATAACAACTGACTATTGCAATTGCGTGCATTAAATTTTGTCTCAGAGGACTTAATTCAGGTAAAATTTTGCTGATGAGAAAGAGAAATGAGCTATACTCAGTGTTCACAGAGACTGTGCTGCAATTGCAGCACCTGGCAGAGCCCAGGCTGCTCTCCCCGGTCCAGGCACCCTGAATTAGGAGGTTTCATTAACTCTGAGGTGCCTTCACAGCCGCGGCTCAGCCGTTCCAGGCTGGCACCGCCTCTGCCCGGGCTCTCCGCACACGGGAGCGCTGACACATCACTTACAGATGTTCCTGCAGCCCGCCCCGAGGGTCCCACACCAGGCACAGGTCGGAACACCTCGCGGTTCAAAACAGAAATTCACTGACCTCAGCAGCTCCTCAGAGCTCTGTGAGAAATGCAGAGAGGTTCAGAGAAACCCTTGTCTGAGGGCAGGTTTAACTCAGCCGGAGTTAAGCTGTGCAATGATAAACGCTCTGAGAAGTTTTGTTTCAAGAGGTGATATTCAGTTCACAGGCATTCTCCTCGTAACTATTTCCTAAAATAGACTTGGTTTATTCTAACTTCCTTTGGGTTTCTGTTGCTCAGTGATTGGCATTTTTCCTACACATATTTGAAGAAGAGGAATTAAGAAGTCAGACTCAAACTTTCATAAAGAAAAACTAATTGGACTTGGTATTTTTTACTTTTTCTTATTTCACTTTCCTCTGTTAAACTGAGAACATTATGGGGAACAAACAAACAGCTATAAGAATGAAATGGTATCCACTTCAAACATTTCTCCTATTCCTGCAGTATTTTAATGGATAAACCAGCTTTCTAAGCCTGTTTTTATGCTCTCAGTTTAAACATATTATTCAATCACAAACTTAGATAAATAACTTGACTGTTACTTTTTAAAGCACCTACTTTAACACAGTGGTCTTGCCAGAATTTCTTTTACATTTTAAATTCTACCTTTATTCCATGAGGAGCCCTACTCAAGCAAATGAAACCACTTCAGAGTGAAGTAATATCTGAAGTATCTGAATATCTGAAGTAAGAAAGGATTTGTGCTGCTGTCAGCTGAAAGCTTCCAGGGACGTGGAGCCATTTCCCAACCTGCTGAAGTAAACTCACTTGAATTTACTTCTGAAAACTTGCTTAAGTCATTTTCTTAAATAAATTTACAGTTGTCTAAATTTATATTGTTCAAAATTATCCCATGGAGGCATAGCAGTGTACAAGAGAACAGGTTTGGCCCAGTGTGGCCACACTCAGGCACAGCTGGAATAATCTATTCATCCATTCCCTAATGTTAAACTTAACCATTAATTCAAAGCCAAATGAGCAACCACATTCTGAAAGCCAGAGATGTCAGAGGCCAGCAGTCTTCTGTCAAATCCAACATTGTGAGTTGTGTACAGTGGGATTGCATTGCTGCTTGGCCAGCAGAGCTCTGTGAGAGAAACCAGCACTCTGGCAGCACAAACAGAGAGCACAGGCTGGTCTAGGTGCAGTCTGACACTGCCAGGGCACCAGAGGACACCACCAGCCATGCTCACACCACATGCCCAGGGATTCTGCTGGCTGAAGAAGGAAAGATGCCTGATAAATGTGACATTTCTATCTGTAGCCCAGAAAAGGAAAAAACCACAGGTTTGTCTAAGAGCCTGCTAGTAAATCATCATAACTGCAGCATGAGAGGGACCTGGGAAAATCGAGCAAAACGCATTTTGTGCATGATCTACACAAAATTCACTCTTCACAAGTGCCCACCTCTAAGAGGCCTCTCGGGACATTTAGGAGTCCTCAGTATGAAAAACTGTCAGCAAAACAGCACACCTTGCTGCTGGGCCTCAGGGACTCCTCCTGCTTTCTGGAGCTTACTCCAGCTTTATCAAAAGCCCAACAGAAAGAAAAACTGGCTTGAAAACAGCTTTAAAAGAAAAATATGATAAAATATTCAGAAGAACATCTAAGAGATGTATTCTAGGAAACGTTTAAGAATTTAAATCTTTCCTTGCTGTTGCCATTCAAGGCTGTAAGTGGGTCAGAGATGCTGCAGTGCCTCCTCTCAGCACCTCAGAGTCCAAACTCTTCTCCATTCCACTGACATCAAACCATCCAAACGTCTCAGTTGTCTCAGTGTGGACTAAGATCAAAAATCAAAAACCACAAGTGAATCCTTGTTATTGAACACTCCATGAGAGAGCAGCACTTCATCCCATGCTGCAGACTGCACAAACACACCTGGAGCACTCAGAGACAAAGGCCTCAAGCTGCTCTGGTCACTTCACCCTCTCCAACACCAGCACTCTTCAGCCCTTTGCAGTGATGGAAAAAGAAGCCATCATGGTGGGAAAAACATAATGGTGTAGCCACAAATGGCCACTGAATCGCTACTAAACATGCCACAAAAATCATGAGAGAAATACAAAGAAATGGCCCCGGGAACCAAAGGCTGGCACAGCCCAAAGCAGCAGCTCCCACCTCACTCACCAGTCTGTGGGAGAGCTGAGTGGTGATGGAGGAGACCCTGACACTCACCAGTCTGTGGTTGGGTTGGATGGAGATGAAGGAGATCCTGGCACTTACCAGTCTGTGGGAGAGCTGGATGGTGATGAGAGGAGATCCTGACAGGTTGTAGGACAGCTGGGGCAGGGGCTCCACTTTGAGAGAGATGAGGTAACTGCTGGCTGAGATCATGTAACCTTTGTAGGCAGCAGCTTCAGCAATCCTTGGAAAGAGGTAAATACATTAAGGAAGAAGTGTGTTTTTAGTTCATACAGAACAAGAAAGGAACATAGGACCTCCCACTTCCATTCAAGCCAATGAATTCCTCCAGGGCAGCAAGGTCTGGCCCCAAAGGATCCCACAGGACCAGAAGCTATATCTGTAAAGTACAGGGAACAGCTCTGGACACCTGGAGACTGACAGCAAAGGTCCTCCTCCACTCTGTTCCTCTTTGCAAAGGTTTACAAGCCTTGCTGAAAGTGTTTGAGGGAATTAGAGAGAATCCTATGAAGGGATCTAAACAATACCCTGAGCAAAATGAGGAGGAAGCTTGTAGGGGTTTCAGGCTGGCTGATCAAACAGATAAATCTGTGTGTGAGACACAGACAAAATGCACATTAACACAGGAATGTATCTAGAAGTGATTTATAGCTTTACCTTGAAACATAGATGATGGCCAGTTAGGTTTGTTAGAGGGAAGGAAAGGTCACAATACAAGCAGCTGGGCTTGACTAAATAGCTGATTAGTCCTGGAAATGCATTTAGTCTAGTGGGAAGTAATTCTGCAGCACATAAGAACCCTTATTTTAAGGGAAAACTTACGAGCTTGGCATTTTCACACATTTAGGAGTAACTGAGATGCATTTGGCATCAGGTTAGAATTTTTTAACCCTGTCACAAACTGTGCAGGATTAAATGACTGCTGTCATCTGTCTCTTGAGCAGGTGGATGAATGGGTTTTACCACGAGAAACTTGAGCCCCAGTGAATTAACCACCAGCTTGGGGTTCCAAACATAACCCACCCTGGAAAGGGCCAGTTTGAAAGCAAATGAAAAATCACCTTCTTTGCACTCACACCTACCTGCAGTGGTTTCTTATTTTTATTTCAGAAAAAAAATCCCAAAAAACTCATGTCAGATCAGATGTTCAAATAACTTCACTCAGCTCCTTGGCAGGGTCACAGAACAGAACTCATTCAGCACAACCCCTCAGTTCTGACCTTAGAAAACCCATCAGTACCAGAGATTACTTCTGCTCCCAGTAACCTGCATGTGAATGGAACTCGTTCACCTGAAGGCAGAATTTGCTACTCTGATGGACAAATTTAAGTTTAGATAGGGACTCCTAAAGTTCAACTCGTTATCCCACAGTTTGAGGTTTCTCCCACACAGATTAAGAGCATGGATGCCTTTTCCACACCCTTTAACTGCTTGTTTTAACTTTGGAGACCTTGGTGAATTTTGAAGTGAGACAAATCCTCATCAGAAGCAGGGAATGGTGTTTCTGTGCCTGCACAAGCCTTTCTTCACCTTGGCCCTGGGTGTCAGGTCCACATTTATACAAACTGCGTGTGAGCAGAGCAGAATGGGCTCAAAACATTGCTGTGTTTCATTTTCTTTGGGTAAAAAAATCAAAAGCTGCTCCCCTTAGAAACTTATATTTATGTCATCTGAAAATAGAAGTCATCTGTCTGTACAGCACAAAAGCTCCAAGAGTTTTGGTTTTGGCTTTCCAGCACAAAAAAAGAAAAAGGTTAGGTTTCAAATTACAGGTGTTTGAGTAGCCGAGCGGTAGAAGGAACACAAAAGAAATCCTTTAAAACAAACTACTCTGAGAAAAAACTTATTCTACTGAAAACTAAGCAAAAAAGTTATAATAGCAGAGAGCAAAAAAAGAAAAGCAAGCAGAAGAGAAGTGCATGCTTATTTTTAAAACATCTCTGAGTACCTGGGGTTTGGTTCTGCAGAGGAAAAATTGCTAAGGCAGCATTCCCTGAATTATTACCTTTTGGATGCTGGATTGGGCAGAGCTGCACCTACAGATTTATAGATGTGATCGTGCAGTGTATTGCACACTGCAGACGATTCAAGCATTTGAATTAATTACAGAAATCCAGGAAACATTTCTTCTCCTGTGTCTCTGTGTTTCTCTCTAACGTTGTGACAGGGCAGACTTCATCCTCAAAATGAGTGCTGAAAGCAAACTCAGCTCAGGGGAACAGGAATGGCTCTCCAGGTTGTCCTGCCCCACAGATCGCAGGGAATGCACTCAAAGATCACAGCTCTGTTTCATTTGCTGTACCAGAGCCCCAGGATCTGTGACACTACATTAGATAGATACAGAGCTTTGATATGCAGCATCTTTAATCTGCTTGTGTTGGCTGAACTTTGACCTAAGTCAGGTTCACTTTAATTCTCTTTCTCCCTCTGAAAAATTGAGATTACATCTCATTACCTTAATAAATTGCATTGATCCTCCTCTTTGAAAAACACGGGCTCTCATAAGTTATTGCCTCAGTTTCTTCATGTAAGTACAAAATATTGCACACTGTTGGCACAGCTCCCTCACAGCCCCTGCTGAGTGTCCTTTTCTTGAGGGAGCACGGCAAACAGCAGCACAGCTTGCCATGGTTCAGAAATGCCCTTTAGTGATCACCGTGTGACAATCTCAGTGATCAACCTGCAGCAGCCAAGCAGGGGCTCCTCACCCCCAGGGCCACCAAGGAGTGCCCAGAGAGGAAATCCCTGGCTGAGCTGAGCTGCTGCTCCTCTCCTGCTGCCAGCAACAACCCAGCCAAAAGTCTAACACTGTAAACTGACCCACACCCCAGGGAAAATCAAATGGAAACACAGTCCTACACTCGCTTACCAGGACCGTGCCACGGTTTGCATGAATGGCCTTGCAAAAATCCCCAGGGGAGCTGTACTGCAGAGGGTTATACAGCTCTGCACTTTATCTTATCTGCTAATGATTTCACTGATGTGGTGCATAAAGCAAAAGGTCTTTAAAGAATTGCCTGGTCTCCTGTTATAAAATTACCTTATGGGTTTCTAGGATTAGGATTCAGATTTTGTCTAAAGAGGGATGTTATGTTTTCTTACTTCTTTCATTTAAGTGCAAGCTTTATCTTCATATGTGCTAGGAGAAAAAACGCAATTTCCTTTTATGAGACAGATTAAATTATGAAATTCTAGTACCAGATCTGATGAATGGAAGGAGAAGACAAAGAAAGACAAACATGTCGCTATGGGAATCTATTTTATTGCAACCTAAAATAAAACACGTAATGTAAACTTTAATCTCTCTCCAGTTAATGACTACACACCCTCCACACTGCAGAACCAGGTTATGGCTTGTCATTTGTTTGCAGCTGATAAAGCAATAACTGATAAATAGCTGATAACGACATGACTGTGTAAAGGTGTATCACCAGGGTAATAAACAGGCTGTTACCTGCTGGGATACTTACTTGGTGTCCCTGGGGTTGATGTGATGGAAGAAATAATGCATGTTGTGGTAAAGCAGGCCCACGATGGTGATGCAGGCTGTGGAGAGGAACAGGGGTTACTCCTCAGTCCTGAGCAAGAGAACTTCCCTGCCAGGGCTGCAGCTCTGTGTTAATTAAGAGTCCTGACTTACACAGACCTTCACATCTTTGCTTTAGCAGAGTTGTAAGAGTTAAGTGAAAGGGTGTGAACGTGTTGTACAGCACAGACACCAAAAGCACAGCAGAAGGATGCCTGTGCTGCACACTGCACCCCAAAATGAGCTGTCAGAGCCATCCATTGTCAATTATAACACACGCACACATCCCCAAAATCAGCTGTCAGAGCCATTCATTGTCAATTATAACACACACACACACCCCCAAAACGAGCTGTCAGAGCCATCACTTGTCAGTTATAACACACACCCCCAGCTGCAGAAAGGGTGGCAGGACACTGCAGTGCCTCCCCAGGAGCCACCAGGGTCTCCAGGCCACCACCTCCACTGACTGGCAGCTGATGACACTCAAGCCAGGCAATCAGTCCCAATGTTCTGTTTGCTGCCCACATTCCAGGGAATTTTGGGCTCTCCAGCATCTGAGTGAAGAGACAGATGTGTATTTTCTCAGAGTGAGCCACACAGATGTCTTTTACTATCCCTTTTGTTGGGTTCCAAGTATTTGTAGTGTCAGCTGTTTAAGGTGAAATAACAGATTTTTTAGGTTAGCTCATCTGGACAGGGTAGAAGTGTGGCCTGAAGGCTGAAATTGCTCAGAAGTGAGCTTCAGCTGGAAAAGAGTAAAACATTTAATGCCCTGGATCATTTCAGGATACGAAGCATGACAATGTTCTGGAAAATCAAAGAAAATCTGCATGGTGAGGAGCTCTATAAGTGGGAAAGGAAAAAACTCCTCTCACATGCTATTTCTGGCATTACAAGTTGGTTTGCAATTATAGTTATTCAAACCTGGGAGGACTTGCAGGCTCCAGCCAGAGCTCCTGCCAGTGCAAAGAAACAAAGCTGTCACCACAAATCAGGCAGATAGTTCAGTAATTATCAGATAATTTCTCACTGCAGGTTATTTTCAGCTAACTTTGCACTTTATGAAAGAGGGGCCGACCATCCCTCTGCAGAGGTGACTGCAGAAAGGCCTCTGGCTGAGGAAATTCTGTGGGCTGGAATTTAGGGCACATAAGTCAGATTTTCAAAGATTTGAGGATGGAGGTAGAGGCTTCTGTAAATGGGTTCTCTCAATCTTGGAGCAGATAGTTAACACAGATAATTAGCTTCAAACATTGTTATTTTAGAGTCTTGACTAAAGTTGTATATTTTAACCATGCTTCTTTTTGAGATTCTTAAAATTTTAGCATGGGTATGGATTTCTGAGTTCTGCCTTTTTGCCATGAGTGTAGTCTATACCTTCATTCTGTTCCTGTAGCTGCTGTTGCTTAATAATAATTAATATTACTTTAATTTTATATGAAAGACCAATTTTGCATGAAGGGATAGATAATACCTGATCTGACATCCTATAATTTCTTAAAAATAACCAGTTGAGATAATTTAAAAAAATAATTATGAAATTATGGCTTCTCTGATATAAAAACGTGTCAGAATTAAATGGCTTCAGTCCCTGTTGCTCAGCTCTATTATTCAATATTAATTCAACTAATATGAAAACTCCAGCACATTAATTGCTCGTTAGTGTGACAGGACCAGTGCTGCCTCCTCAGACTCCCTGCAATCCACAGGGATCAAATCAGTTACTTGGAAAAATAAAGTGAACCAAAACCTGTTCTAAAGCAAAATCAATTTTGGATACCCTGTGCACACAAGTCCACTTCTCTCTTTAATCTTTTCCTTACCTTTCCCATGGAAAGCCTCACTGGGAATGGAAATATAGCTCTGCCCTCGGGATGGAAATCGATAGTGGGACACATTCAGGGTCTGAGGATTCATTTTGAGCACAGCGTAATCTGTGTGATAACCCAAACAAAAACATCAGCAAATCAACAGCCTCTACTCTCCCTGACTGTTTAACCAGACTTCCCTAAGAGCTACTGCACCTCTTGCATTTAGACCCCAGATGTTTGCAGACAATGTGGTAAATCCCCCAGGTCCAAAACCGCCTTTTAGACCCGAGTCTGTTCTGGCAGAGCAGGTAGTTTGTGCAGTTGTTACACCATGGGTCACCTCCCCAGGCTCAGAGACAGCTTCCCAGGACAAGCACAGCCCAGCAGCACTCCTGCACTGACATTTGCAGGCATTATTTCAGTCCTGCAATGAGAATCCCAGTGTGCAAGAGATCCAGGCAGTGGTGGATGGCCCTGGGGACTGCTCAGGTTATTACTCCTCAAAGGGGTCTCACAAGGCAAAGCAGGCAGCCAGAACAGATAAAACACCTTTGGTACCTGTAGCATCCAAAGATGCAGATGAAATTAGGGTGCTAAGATGCTAACCAGCAGTAAAATAAAATTCTCCAAAAAGGTCAAAACTGTTCCTATCATTTTCAGTCTCTTGCAAATCCCTTGTCAAGATTAATGTTTTGTAGCACCCAGACCTGCACGGGCTGCATATGAGCTGTAGTCCCTTTAACTCTATTAGCACTCAATCCTTCACACACAATACTTATCCTGAATTCCTCCCCAGATAACCTCAGGGAAGCTCAAGCTCAGCCAGAGCCATCACCTCCAGCCTGACTGCACCTCATCTTCCTACAGATGAAACCCGGGTTTGCATTCCAGGGAGGGAAGGGATGGGTGCTGCTCTCCTCCTGCCTGCTGGCAAAGGAGAGGTGCAGGCACACCCACAGGGTTTGGGACACTCAGGGGAAGAGCTGTGCCCAGCCCCACCTGCCACGGACGAGGAGCCCTCGAGGGTCAGAGGCAGCTGGTTCCCGTCCAGGTTGAGGGCCAGGTGAGCCATCACCGTGTCGATGGTGTGGATCAGGCTGCCGAACACGGCCGGGCTCTGCAGGGGGACAGACAGGGCTGTGAGCAGGGAGCTGCTCTGCACGGGCTGCAGCTGCCCCTGAAAGCCCTGCCCAAGCCAGGCAGGGCCTCCCCACCCTCCGTGGATAAAATGATACACCAACTGATGCCACCCCAAATGGCTGCTGCTCCCATCAGCATCTGACTGCCAGGATCATCCCCTGAGCTACACTCAGGACTCAGCAGAATGAGGCCAAGAGCTGTGCAGAAGTTTTTGGACAATAAAGATCGGTCTCAGATCTTTCCAGGAACACAAGCTGAGACACTGCAGTTTGGCCTTTCTTTCACCTTTGTTCAAATGCTCCTCAGTATAAAAGCTGCTTTAACCCTCCAGGCTGAAACTTGATTCATAAAATCTCAGAGTTAATGCATGTTTCAGTGAAAAGGAAAACTATTTTATCTGAAATCCATTTACACCAGAGATGATCAAGGATTTGCTAAGATTAAGCTAAGAACTTAAATCAATTAGACATCCTTTTGTCTTAAAAGCATTTCAGGCTTCAATGAGACCCCCTGTGCTTTAGCTTCTTCTCTCAGTTTAAAAGCTCTCTCTTCTGAAATCTGTGCTTTCTTAAGATTCAAGCAAAAAACTGAGGAAATTTCTGGATTCACCCTGCAGGTATTTCATCAGTGACAGATGATAAAATAAGTCACAGTGCCAAAAAGTTCCAGCAAGCAAAATAATAGTGACAACCAGTTCTGTTATCATCCGTGTGAATTTATGCAACTGAAGGAAATCACAAATCTATGCCCACTTGTCTTACCTCTGGTGCATCAATCCAGTTGGACAGTAACATAAAGTCTTCAATAGCTTTTAAAAATGCCTAAAAGACAAATAAAACTCCATTATTTATTTATCAGCTACATCTCCTGGCAAGGATCCAGGGCAGATCTCTGCTAGGATTTTTCTCAGGTTTACATTAAGATGACAAGCTCATTTCCATTCCAGTCACAGATCCATCTCTACCTGCAGCATCCTCACCACGTTCTGTGTGGTGACTTCTCAAAGTAACAATTATTTTATTGGCAGTCCCACCACCCCAAGGTGCAGCCATTTCAGCTGAGCTAACACTGGGACTCAGACTGAGGTGAACTTATTCTCCTGTTTTATCTAAACTCCTTTGACATCTGTAGAATCATTGGAGGGTTTGGGTTGGAAGGGACCTTAAAAATCATCTCATTCCAGCCCCTCTTCTGCGGGCAGGGACACCTCCAGTGTCCTGTCCAGCCTGGCCTTGGGCACTGCCAGGGTGGGACAGGCACTGTCCCAGTGCTGAGCAAAACAGCCCCAGCCCTGGGGAGTCCTGCTGATGTGCACACGCAGGGACAGAGGGGAGCACAGAAAACTGCACTGAAAATGAAAGGGGAGCACAGAAAATCCTGCTGATGTGCACACACAGGGACAGAGGGGAGCACAGAAAACTGCACTGAAAATTAAAATTAAAAAATCCCCCACATTTCCAGCTTCAATTTATCTATTAAGAAGCCTTCAGAGAAGGAATATAGCAAAGCTCCACTGTGAAATGTGGGAGACACCACATAACAACACCCAAGTCAGATTTGTCAGAAGCAATTCATTACCAACGTGGGTCAGTAATCAGAAAGTTTATTGCATATCACTTAAATCAAATTTCCTTGTGCTGTGAGGCGTAGACAATCAGGCAGAGATAACTTTACAGAAAATCACATGCATGCTCAGTGCCTGTCTTTCAGAGAATTAGCTGCAGACAATACAAAGCCTCACCATCAATCAGGCAAATGACAGAGTCGCTGCCTATGATCAGGACTCTCTTGTATTTACGTCCCAAAATAGCTCTGCTAGAGATAATCATGTCCCACATTTCTGTCTGCAAATCACTGTCATGGCACACAAAGCAGCAGCAGACAGCACGAATGAGCACCCAAACAGCAACTGGAGTGATGTGGGAAGCAGGGATGGAGTCTGGCAGGATGCTGTTCCATTTGCAATGTAGAGCCCACACAAATTTTTCAGGAAAACAAAGGAAACAATGTATTAAAGCTTTTTAGAAGGGCTTTTGCTACATATTAAACTGTGATCCGTGAAATCCAAGCTTTAGAGTTTGCAAATACTAAGCTTTTAACACAATCTCTCAATTGCTGTCCCTGTCGTTTTCAGAGGTTTATTTGTATTTTCTGTCTGAGTAAAGCGCCCTTGTCACTGTGGAATTGCCCTCGGGCTTAGGGGAACAATCAGCAGCAGGCCAGAGATGATTCCTGCAATAATGGCTTTGCAGCCTGCTGAAATCAGGGAATTAGACGCCCATCACTTTCCAGCAGGCTAACTTTATGTTTTCGGGACACAGCCCCATGTTCTCAGCTCAGACTGCAGAAAACACCTGCTTGCTTTTCCCCCTCTGGATTGGCTTGAACAAAATAAATTCCTTGAACCCATTTCAGTGGAGACAGTGACTCCACCACTTCCCTGGGCAGGCTGTTCCAGTGCTTGACAACTCTTTCAGGGAAGACTTTTTCCCTAAGATCCAGCTCAAGTCTCCCCTGGCACCACCTGAGCTATTTCTTCTTGTCCTTGCTGTTTGGGAGGAGAGATCCAGCCCCTCACTGCCTTTCCTTGGCGACGATGGGACCAAAGGCACAAAGTTGTATCTCTAGGGACTGCTGAGACATTTCAGTTCTTTCCTCTGGTTGCTGCTCAACTCCTGCTACTCCCTCCAGCAGCCTCTGCTGTTCCCACAGGTGTCTGCCACGAGCAAAAGCTCTCAGAGCTGCACTGGGTGCCCAGGGAGCCCCCACTCACCTGGGTCAGGCTCAGGGCAGTGTGCTCGGACAGGGGCTGGCTGGGCAGGCTGCAGGACACGTTCTGCAGGTGCCCCAGCGCCGAGCTGGGGCTCTGGGAGCTCCCCCTGTCCTGGCTCAGCGCTGAGATGATGGGCTGGTAGGCGTTGGGGAGCTGCAGCAGAGACACAGGGGCAAAACAGCCCAAATTAGCCCAGATTATCCACATGGCCCACGGGGAGGGGAAAAGGGGAAAAGGGGAAAAGGGGAAAAGGGGAAAAGGGGAAAAGGGGAAAAGGGGAAAAGGGGAAAAGGGGAAAAGGGGAAAAGGGGAAAAGGGGAAAAGGGGAAAAAAAAGGGGAAAAGGGGAAAAGGGGAAAAGGGGAAAAGGGGAAAAGGGGAAAAGGGGAAAAGGGGAAAAGGGGAAGGAGAAAGGGGCATTGGCAGTTCAGGTCTGTCTGCCACGAATTTCTGTGAAGAACTGATAGAAGAGAGAAAGAAAACCAACAGAACTTTGACATTGCAAGAGCAGAACATGAGGATAGACTAAACCAGGCAATTTTTGTATTCTCCATATGAAAAATCAATTTTCAATTTTTTCATTATACTTCTACTAAACGGATGGAAACCAAATCACTTATTGTGGTGGGATTTTTTTCTAATTTTAAAGGAAATAAAAGGAAAAATTATCAAAATGGTTTTTAGCCTCCTATATTTCAAAGTTAATAGTAATACTTCAGAAATTGCTACCTTTTTTTCTTTTTTTTTCAATATAGTAACTATTTTATTTAACAACTAATTTCCTATGTGTTCCCACCTTCCCATAGTGGCTAAAACTTCTGCCTATGCATATCCAAAAGCATTTATAATTGAGGCATGAAAATAAGTGCCATTAATGCACATTAAGCAGGGAGGAGGGCCTGTAACTATGTGATTTATTCACATTCTGCCCTTATGGAAACGAGTTCTGAGCACTGTCCTACCACGGGCTTTGTAGTGGTTGTCATCAGAGACCATGGAAGCGTTGAAGAAACCAGAACTTGCACACCTGGGGAAATACAAACACAAATGAGAGTGTTAACAAATCTGCATTTTTTATATCAGATACAGAACTTTATATAGATATTCCCACCTCAGTCTGAATCAGTTCTAACTGAAAGCAACAGATCTGCTGTGGATTTTATTTATCTGCAGTACTGTAGCCACACAGCCTTGTTTAAAAAAATTAATTTTCTGATTCTCTCATCAGTTTTATTCCAGCTTATTACAGATGAACATTGCAGTAGCTTATGTCTTACATGCTGAAATCTTTGTTTGCAAACAGGACATTTCAAGTGCTACATCTCAGTAAACAAAGGTCATCTGTACAGTTACAACACTGACATCCATCTTTCTCCTCCAGCTCTTTCCCCAATATTTACAGAAATTCTTTACGGTTTGGGTGGTTTTTAATCCTGTCTCATCAGAAATAAATAATGGTCTATGGGCAGTTCTGACAATTTCATGGAAGAGCTTGTTTTCTTTCAGTGTATGAGACAAACTGGGTCTGGGAATGTTGGGACACTGGAAAAAGGAGGTTCAAGTTACAGCTCCCATCTCCAGATGCTGAAGTTGACTCAAAACTTGAGTCTGAATTGTCCGAGTGCCAAACAAAATCACACCCACAAAGGCGAGCTCAGAAAGGCTTTTCCACATCAGAAAATCTGTGCTATTTGAAAATCTGAAAAACGTTCCAAGGCAGTGGAAACACTCCCAGTGCTTGCAGCAAAACTGAGGAACCCTCAAATGAAAGAGCAGGGGTAGAAATGGTGCACTGAAAATGACCATATGAGAGTGTCAGAAATGATTTGTCAAGACAGAAAGAATAAACTTGATTCTGGATGGCTTCCAGTTGCTCCATTTTAAAGATATTGATTCATTTCTATGCAAAACGATTTGTTAGCCATTTGTGATAGAGAAATAAAATTTTCTTCTAATCTACATCTTACCAAGAGTTATTATTTGCCAGGAATGTGGAATTTCAGTGTAATCCAACATTAGCTGCATAATGGACCCATTTCTCTCACAGATCCAAATGGAACATGAACATTTATTCAATTAAAAACCAGGCTGTCTTATTTTCTTATGTCAAGGCACATTACCCTGTTTCAACCTTGCTAGAAATCCTCCAAAATCAATAAATAGATATAATAACCTTCCTTTACTATGTTGATTACTATTGTAATACCCATTGCTTCCTCTGAGAATTTTCTAATTTCATACATTAAGTGGGAAATTTTATAAAATCAAATCACTCTATTATTTTCAAGAGAAAAGCCAAAAATTAAATTGCCACATTTCTCAAGTGCTCCAAAACACCTGATCACATTAAAACAATGTTGGCTTGGAATTCCTCTGACTAAACAAATATGTACCTGGTATCCCGTTACATTTGAATTCCTAAGCCCCTAGAAAATAGACATCCAGCTCCACTTTCAATTAAGAGGCCATGCACTCATTTGTCACAGCATTCTGATACTTGCTCGTGGGGGCTCAGGGTCCTCTCCCAGTGTAAAACAGTGTGAAACACACACAGGTCCTGCACGCTGAGCATTTCTGTCAGGGTCCTTTCCCAGTGTGTGTAAAACAGTGTGAAACACACATAGGTCTTGCAACACACAGGTCCTGCACACTCAGTGTTTCTGTCAGGGCTCTCTCTCAGTGTGTGTAAAACAGTGTGAAACACACACAGGTCCTGCACACCCAGTGTTTCTCTCAGCATCTCAGGTCCCCAAAGCTCCCAGAGCCCTGTTGGCAGCCCCACTCACCAATGGCAGCAGTGAAGTAGAGCTGCACCTCGTGAGGGCTCAGGGCCCTTTCCCAGTGTGTGTAAAACAGTGTAAAACACACATAGGTCCTGCACCCTGAGTGTTTCTGTCAGAGCTCTCTCCCAGTGTGTGTAAAACAGTGTAAAACTCACACAGGTCCTACACAGTGAGCATTTCTCTCAGAATCTCAGCTCCCCAGAGCTCCCAGAGCTCTGTGACAGCCCCACAGCCCCGCACTCACTGATGGCAGCGGTGAAGTAGAGCTGCACCTCGTGAGGGCTCAGGGCCCCGGTGTGTAAAACAGTGTAAAACACACACAGGTCCTGCACACGCAGGGTTTCCCTCAGCACCTGGGGCTCCCCAGGGCTCTGTGACCGCCCTGCACTCACTGATGGCAGCGGTGAAGTAGAGCTGCACCTCGTGAGGGCTCAGGGCCCCGGTGTGTAAAACAGTGTAAAACACACACAGGTCCTGCACACGCAGGGTTTCCCTCAGCACCTGGGGCTCCCCAGGGCTCTGTGACAGCCCTGCACTCACCGATGGCAGCAGTGAAGTAGAGCTGCACCTCGTGAGGGCTCAGGGCCCGCTCCCAGATGACGAACTCGTCGAAGGCGCCGGTCAGGGCGCGCCGGGCCGCGCTGCCCTCGCTCCCCGCCAGCAGCTCGGCCGTGGCGCCGCCGTCGCCGTAGTCGTAGAAAACCTTCCCGTCGGGGTCGGCGCTGCTCAGGGTGCCGTTGACATAGACCTTCAGCCCTTCCCTCCACTTCCAGGTGAAGAGGACGTGAGTCCAGTAGGGACCTGCAAGGCGTTAGGGGTCACGGCAGAACGTTCCCCGCGGGACGGGGCGCTGCTGACTTGTGCCCTGCCGTGGAGCTGCTCGGGGAGTGCTCAAGGTGAATTATGGAATGCTGATGCTGTGCCCGTTCATCTTTACCCCCCTGGGGAAGCCCATGCCTTGGCAGGATGCCCGTCAGCTTTGTTTGAACCTGGGCTCACTGCAGCTCCATAAATTCCACCTGCTGAGTGCTACTGGCCGAGATTCGAGGCCTCTTCACTGCTGCCTCAAAACTCAGCTCAGCCAAGACTGCCAGAGCTGGAGAACAAGCAAATAAACCACTCAAAAGTTCTCACAGTTTTCTTGTTATGCTTGAGGGGCAGAACACACAATATTAATTTTCACTTGGATTGGATACTTCACAAACCAGTGAATTATTCTCGCCATTTGCAGCTTTTCTCTTAAAACAAGGTTTCTAAACTGATTCATTAATGCTTATGAAACTGCTACCACGAGTCCTATTTTAACAACGCATAGGTAGTCAAATTAGAGCAAGAAAACATTTATTGAATGCCATTAGCATTACCAGAAGGCCAGAATTTGTTCCACTCAGTGGATATTACTGCTCCCCAGCAATGCACAGTTTAGATAGAAGCAGTGAGATATGTGATACACCAAAATGTTTATTAATGCTATGGCTTGGCATAGAAAACCTGACACTCAACAGAAAACAGAATCATGAAAGCACCAAACAGCAGTTAGAGAGTTACCAAATAAAGCCTGAATTCAGCAGAGAGCAGCCTTTGGGATATACTGGGAGCTGTCAGGGATTAATCTGCATTCTTTGCTCATGTTTCCATCCAAACATGCATGAGCCCATGGAAGTCGGTAAGTTCTGCACTCCAGACACAACTGGAAGCTGGATGCAGGGGCTGTTAGTGAATGGCAAATGTTCTATAATACATCACTGCTTTTCAGTTTGCGTTTGATCTCTCCCTCCCCACACCAGGAGAATTCTTAAGCAGAGAGGTCTGTAGCTATTTTTATACACCCACTTCTCTTTCCTGAAGTTGTGCTCTTCTCACTGCCTCTGTCTGCAAAAACAAAGCAAAATGTAACAAAGAAATTGGGTTTGTTTTGAACACATAAGCTTTACCTGGTGGGCTAAAGCTTGCTTTCCACTTCATCATTGCATTCCCACGGGTGTAGAATTCCACGGAGCCTTCACCTTCATTTGAGCAGATTTTGAAGCCACTGGAAACTACTCTTCCACCAGAGGCAGGGAGAAGCTTGGCCTGCTGGTCTTGAGTCTTCCAGAAAAAGGAAAATGTTACTCCTGAGGAAAGCAAGGGAGAGGAGACTGGGATGAAGAAAACGAGTGCAATTAAAAATTTCCAGTGTGCAGAATACAGACAGTGGGAAGGCTTTTGAGGACAGATCATCTGCTGGCACAAACCAGGACAGCATTTTTAAAACCAGCAATGCCCCAGCAGTTTAAGCCAAATAAACAATCCCTCCCTTTGTTCTGCATCCCATGAGCACACCCAGGACACAGCAGTGACCGCTGCGTCCTGAGCAGCTCCTTGCAGGGAAAACCAAAGTTCTTTGATCTCCAAAAGGCTTCTACACTTTTTTTGGTGTTCCCCAGACCCCACCACAGCCAGACTGGATACAGTGACCACTTCTGAGCTCCCCCAGCACTGCCTGGCCCCAGCACAGCCCTCCAACAGCTGAATTTCCTAAGCATGCTCTCACCCTTGTGTGCTTGCACCCTTCAGTGCAGCAATAGCTCCTGAAAGCAAAGTGTAAAACAAAGGGATAACTGTGCATGCAGAGCCACAGGAAAGATTCTGTTTTCCCCACCTACACAAAAATAAAAGAATTATCCTGAAAACGCAACACAATCCTGCAAGTGCACATGTGATTAACTTTGTCCACAAATAATCCTCTTCAGTTCACAGTAAATTTCACTGTTATCCTGTAAAACTGAGCAGCTCTCCAGGCCCCATCTTAGTGAATAAATGTAATTTCCATAAGATGGCTTTCTTTAATAAGGGCTGCCCCAGAAGGCTTCACTGACACACAAGTGGCAAATCAAACCTCACTCGCATTTCACTCTCCTTGGCCACACGCAGCTTCTCCAAATAAGTTCAAGCCAAGGAATAAGAGAACATTCTCTTGCATCTTCCAAAATGTTTCTTTTGACTGAAAATGCCACTCCCATGAGCCCAAAGTGCTTACAGAAAACCATTGTTAAAAGATTACTTGAGAAAGAGCAAAGCAGGGGGAAGAATTTGTTTTCTCAAGTGAAAATAACAGCCCTGAAATGTTGTGAAATTCAACCTTATCAGAAATGGGGATTTTTATGTCACAGGTTATTGTATTTCACCTGGGAAGATCCCAACACCTTTTCCAAAAGCATTCCTTGGTTAAGCATGCTTGACACCACTTTCACACAAACACATGGTTAAGCAGCAGCAGCTGGAATAAATTTCATTTTGCCCTCACCACAAAAACCCCAAGCCCACTCCTGCAAAGAGGTCACACTGAATCTGAGTAGTTGTGATCAGTTCTGATTTAAATTGCAGTTAGAAAAGACTAAATCTTCAGCAATCAACGCTCAATTGTTTTAAAAGTCAATAACGTGTCAAGCCTGATTTTTAGATTCCATTCCGGGGAGGAAAGAAACAATGATTATTGAACAGCATAATCTGGCAGCAAAAGAAAAGTCAATCATAATTAATGAATTTCTCACCTTCAGGCCCACAAGCCTCGGGGTTGCTAATGCAAGAATTGCGGTAGCTCCCGAAGAAGAGGAAGGTGACTCCTTTCTTCTCAGTGACGTAAATTCCTTTGTTCACCATCCCTTCTACAATATCTAAAGCAAAAGCAAAATCAGTTTAACATTCACATAAAGGAAAACTTCCTGGAAGCATGATTTATCAGACTCCTATAGCTCAGTTGTTTATCCTGTTCCAGCTATACGCTTTTGTTACTTTCTATGTTTGTTTTTCTTTTTGGTGTTCTTTGCTTCAGTTTGTCACTTTCGGTTTGTTCGGTTTCTTTGTTTGTTTCCATTTGTCAGTGGTTTGTTGTATTTTTGAGGACCACACAGATACCTCTTTTATTTCAGGTTTGTAAATATTACACTCGCATCCACTCAGCTCTGTGGTTAACTGAGGCTGTTTGACAGAATCCATACACCAAAAATGATTATTTTAAAGTGATCTGAGTAAACTTCATGCTTCAGAGTTTTGAATGCCAGACACTTCCCAGAGGTGTCTTACTGCTAGGCTGAGCTAGTAAAGAAATTCTTAAACCAATTAAAAATGCAACAAAATAGTGTTTCTTTGTTCCATTTCTTGAAAGGGCAAGTTGGTGATCAAACCCCATTTTTCACTAAAAGATAACTCAGAGAAATTTCCTTGACAAGGTACACTCACAAGCCAGAAACAGATCTCCTTTTCAGACATCCTTTGCTGTGGTGTCTTGTCACTTGGAAAGGCAATTGCTTTGTCTAATGTGGATAATGACTAATTTGCCTGTGATTTTCTGTGTTCCCTCCCAAAGAAAAGCACTGTGGATTCATCTCCCACCAGCTAAAGCACAGAATCCCCTTAGCACAAAACAAATGATATTTGTTTCCTACAGGAAGCCCATTAAGTCTGAGAGTGCAGCTGACAGATGATGATGGGGACCTGTTCTCATTTGTCCTGACTGATTTCAGCAATGAAACAGAAACAATGGGAAATCACAATCAAAAACCTCCATCAAAGCATTCTGCTGGGTTAAAATGCTGCACTGCAGAGAGCAGTGAATACTGAATTGTCTGTTCCTGGGCAGACAGAACGGGGCATTTCCTGCCACCATCACCTGTCTGGGATGGCATTTCTGCAGGGACTCTCAAGATTCAGAGCCTTGGTTTCAGGACCCTTCTACATAATTTCTTCTGGAAAAATATTGGGAAGAGCTGCTCTGAGGGAGCTCCAGCAGTGAGAAAGTATTTTCCTTTCCTGAGTGAATGCAGTGAATGCAAGTTTCAATGTTCTCTTAGCTCATCCCAAATCCTTATTTAAATATCAGCTCTCAGGCATCTTCCCCTCCCTTTGAGGAAGAAAACATCAAGCCTTGCCTCCAACTGACAAACAAAATTCAGTTTCTTTTAAAAATGTGAGTGTGTTCTATGGAGTAAATCAAGCATTTTAAGTTCTTCTCAAGGCACCTGAGTTATGAATTCATCTGTCCAGGAAAATTCCCATAAGGTAATTTCCTTTGCCTTTGGTGTCACTCTCTATAATGTTCAAATTGAACATATTTTATTATGTGAGAACTATGCAAATGGCCTATAAAGCAGATAAGAGAGGACTGAAAGGAATCAGGGTCATTTGAAGTTCATCATTAATAGAGTTCCCATTTGCCAGCATACTCTTACTATTAGAGAGTAAAAAACCAGTGGGTTTAGTGTTGCAATATAAAATTCTTACTGTCTGAGCAGCACAAGTGACAGTTTTACCATTGCCATCCCTCTCCTTAGGTCAGGTTTTCTGGCAGTGTGATGTGAGTTAACACCTAAGGTAAAGTGGGCACGAGGTCACACTTCAATTGCACCCCCACAGCACAAATGCAGTGACTGAAACTGAGGGACTTGGAGCTGCTGGAGCTGAGACTGCTTTCCAGTCTGCCAGGTTTCTGCCTGGCAGTTGTCACTTTCTGTTCCTCCTTTGATCTCCTACTGTGTGGATGTTAAAAAAATTAATAAAAGGACATATAGAGAAAGATTTGTTTCTCAAAAAAAACCCAACCAAAAAAACTCCAACCAAAAAACCAAACCAAACCAAACCAAAAAAAAACCAAAAAAACACACTCCAACAAAAAAAAAAAAAAATCAAAAAACCCCAAATAAACCATCATGTTAATTAAAGTTGTCCTGTCTGACATCATCTCACTTCCAAGCTTTGCAAATCTGCTTGCATTTGCCTTCCTTAACATGTCCCCTACAAACCATTATGTTATAAAACAGTGAAAAACAGAGGGCTTCTTTTCCACTTTAGTCTTGAAAGACAAGAAAAAAAATTAACCTGTTTATTCTCACATTTTCCTCTGAAATGTCATCTCTGTTTCTTTTAGGCCTGATAGAAATTTTTTAGGTTTTGGAGGATCCCTGGGGCCCATCCTGCTGTGGGATTCCCATGGGGATGCCTCTCCCAGAACTGCAGCAATCCAGGGAACATTGCAGGGGTGCTTTTCCAAAAATGTGTGACAGTGTAATAATAATAATAATCATCACCATCATCATCATCACTTTTACCATGCGACCACTGGAACCAAAACTCAGAGTTAACTCTGAACCCAACGTTATAAGAACCATCCATGCCTGAGAAATGCAGAACAAAAAAATGAGTGATTCCTCACCTACAGTTGCAGAGAAGTTAGAGTAGGCAGAGTCATTGGTATTTACAAAGGTAGAGTTATGGGAAGGAAGCACAGTGAAGTTGTGGATTCTTAGAGCTGGGTGGAACAACAAAAGAAAATAAGCAAATAAGCAAAACAATGAATAAACACAATCAGTAATGAACTGGCCAGTTCATATCTCTCAGCACAGCACAAATCACAGATTTGGTGAGGAGTGGTCTCTAAGTTTGCCACACAAGCACTTCTGAGGAGCTTCACCTGCTCAGGGAAATGCAGTCACTAAAAAAATGTTTTCTTCGCAGTCACTGTGAGGAAAAAACTAAAAAACCCAGCTGCAGGTGAGGGGCTCTGGGACACATCCCTGTTGGCCAGGGACAGTGCATTATAACAAAAATCTCTGTCCTGGTGCAGTTCTGGCAGCCCAAGCCCCACGTCCAGGTTTGGCTCCCCAGGGAAGAGACAGGGACACCCTGGAGCAAGGCCAGGAGAGGCTGAGAGAGCCTGAGGGCTCAGGGCTTTGATCCTTTTGTAAAAATTCTCACCTGCAGCTGGAAAGATGAGCCAGGCCCTCCTTATTTGTACCCAGTGAGCAGATCAGAGCAATGGGCACAAATCAAAATACTCCATCCAAATATAAGAAAAAATCCAGCTTTTTTATGTCTGACAATAAAGTTTTATGCTCTAATTTTTTTTTCTGATTTTGAGAATTTAACAGTATCTTGCACACTGTAATTGTTTGCCCTGGGCAGACAAATAAAGCCTGATGAAAAGCCCATGAAAGGAGATGGAGGGACATTGATTTGGGATTTAGACCAATTGAGCTCACAGAACAAAAAGACAAATGCTCTTAGGAAAAGAAAAACGCACATAAAAACCTCCAGATAAAAAATGTGGAAAACCAGGGGTCAGATGAAAAACCTGAGCATGGCCACTCTCTTTTTATTTGCTGTATTTTGAGCTGATTGTTTCCCTTCAATTGCTTCTAGTGCTGAGATCTCCAAAACATTAATTTGCTGACACACTCTCACCACACGAATGCTTTGAGAGATATAAATCTGGCTTCACACACAATGACTTCAACAAATAAAATGGATTAACGTGACAGACAGATTATGATGCTTCAAGGATTTAAGAGGAGAAACATGGAATGAAAATAATTGCATGATATGATGAGTGGAAAAACAAGAAAGGCTGCAATAAACAGAAGAGTCATGTAATCAGAATGGAACCAAAACCAAGCAAATTGTCACCTGGAGTAGATTACAACAATAAAGAGCACTTTTCTTGTATATCAAAGTGAGATATCAGATACATAAAACCTCTGCTGGAGGCAGCTGAAATGATATCTGTATCTGACAGGGCACTGTAGAAGCAACTGAGAGGAGTCTGAGCCCTCCAGTGCAACACTGAGGAGAGAACTCAGCACAGTCAGAAGTGCACTGCAGAGACAAAGTCCTCCGGCTACTGATACCCCCTGCACGTCACTGTAAGACAAAATCCACCACATTCTTTCAGCAAAGTCCTGCAGCTGGCTCATTATAAATGCCCTTTACACCGTGTCATAATGGGAGCTGAAAGAGACTGCTCAGGGAGCCAGCCCCTCTCCTGGAAGGGAAGGTCTGTAGGAGCAGGAGCCTCATCTGCTCTGCTCTCTCTCTTCCAAGAGACTGAAAATATTTCTGAATTTGGCTGAAATAAAATTAAGCAAAATTTGAAAATCAATCTAACATCAATTGTATTTTTCCAAGAGCTGTGTATATATACATATATATGTGTGTATATATAAAATATATATGTATATATAATATATAGAATAGATATAACACATAGAACAGATATAACATAAAATATAACAGATATAATATATAGCATATATATTATATGTGTATATAATTAATAATGTGTATATAATGTATATAATAGATAATTATAATGTATAATTACATATTATATAATTTCCAAGCACTTTCAAAACAACCTTGTTGTAACGTGATTGCCAGAACGGTGCTAGATATGCAGCACTTGACTCTTTTTGAAACCACGTGAAGTCTAGGGTCAGAAAATTACTTTAGCACACTTTGAGAGAACTTATGTGGCAACTTCTGTGAGCCAAATTATTATTCTATTGAAGTCAGTAGGAATGCTGCCATCAGCTCCTAATGGAAGCAGAATATTGCCCAGATATATTTCTGGTCAGGCAATTTCATTCCTTCCAGAAATTTTGTGGGAAGACAGGTCGAAGTTTAGGCTGAAAATACCTGAGCACCTCTACAATAAAGGGATTTAGATATTTATAGATCTTTTAGGAGCAGAGCCTGGTGTTGCCATTTGGGCACACAGGCTTGGGGCACACTGGGGAGCACCCAGCAGACTTTGTGTGAGGAGCTCTGGGAATGCACATCAGCACAGCCTGGAACTGCCAAAGTGCAGCAGAGAAAAAACAGCTCCTGGGGACAGCACTGAGGGAGCCCTGAGCCTCAGAGGGAGGCAGAGCTCAGCTGGACTCTTTGTCTGGAAGGAGCAGCCCTGCAAGAACAGAACTCGGAGGGCACAGAGGGTCTGGTGGAGCTCCTCCAGTGCCCAGCCACACACCCCTGGAAAGCCCCTCAGTGCTGCTCCCTCTGGACCCCTCAGTCCTGGCAGCTGACTCTGGAGAGGTACTGAGAGCTCTGCCTCGGCAAATCTCACCTGATTCTGCCCAGTTGGAAAAAGAATTGAATTAATATGAACTCATGCTGAAATACTGCTCTTAAGGAAATACCCAAAGGCAGATAAAAATGAGTGAGAGGTATCCAGCCGAGAGCTTACACTTCTCTTTCTCTAGACACTACATACAACATTCAAAAGTGCATGAGGAGCTTGGGCATTTAACTCCTTCCAAAATCAAAAGGAAGGAGAAATCTTCCCTGCTGGCAGAGCCAGAGATCTCAGACCCTGAGTGTACTACAGCATGCTGTGCATGTACCAAAGCAACTAATAACAACGTGAATTCAATGACTCTTTGGATCATAAACCTTTTCTCTTTATAACCTCAGCAATGTGCAGACAGCCCATAAAACCTCGGAGAACGCGCCATAAAAATCAGCTCAAATACAACATCATTTGGATATGGGAGCCCCGAAAAAACATTAACTGGGAAAAAATCTCAAACTCTGAGCTACAAACGTTAACTCCTTTCTTATCTCCTGCTGCCCCCTCTAATCCCAGCCAGGCACAGAGAGCTGTGCTGGTGCCAGTGTCAGGGAAAGCTCTGTCTACCTCCGTTTGTATCCCGAAACTCGTGAATTCCATCCACATCCTCCAGTGGCCAGTAATGGGAAGCTGATGCCAGGACTTTGAACCCTTTCAAGAAACACAGGTTAAAAGATTGTTAAATGAAAGACCAACAAGGTATGTAACAAGTCTTCACAGAAAATAACCATAAAAAAGGTCAAAAGGTTAAATAAACCAAAATATTTTATGTAAATCAAGTGTGAGAGACCGTAAATCAAAGCAGCAAAGTCGATTAAAGCCATATCACTGATTAGCACTGAGAAAACTTGCTTTTAAATCCCAGCTGATTTCCATTTTAATTGCACTTAAAAGGTGTAACAATCTCTGACTAAATCTCTGCTGGTGTGTCTGGCAACACTCACTGAAGTAACAGCTGAGGAGTCATTCCAGAGTAATTTCCAGATTTTACTGAGATTTCCAGCCCAAAGCACTGGGATGGGAACACACGAGGGGATGCTCAGCCTCTACAGCAAATATCACAGCCCCTGCTTCCTCCAGAGCTAACTGGAGGCACCCAAGGAGTTTGATTTTCCTGGGAGAAGAGCTTCCAGAACATTAAGCAGCAGATGGAGGAGCTGCCACCTCCCCATTCAGCACCAGCTCCTCCTCCTCCAGAACCTTCTCCACACCCCAAAAGCAGAACAACCCTTTGGGGCTGATGGAAATGTTTGGTTTTCCATCATTAAGTTCTCCTTAGCAACAGGTGGACAAGCTGACAAACACCTGCAGGTTTCCACAGGCATTTCTGTCTTCACAGTCTGATTGACCAGAGTTTGAACAAATTTTGGGACATGGGGTCACTTAAATTTAACCAGAAGCAGGCTGCCCAAAACAACCAAATTTTCTGTTGAGATAACAATTCTATTTTAAGGGTAGAGCATTCATAGTGTAGGAAAACACAAATTGTAATTTGTTACTATCTTGCTAGCTGCAAGAAACGCTTTATTTTCAAAACAATTAATTTAATCAGATGTGATGAAATAAATTTAGCATGTCCTACAGCTGAGAAAGTTTAGGTGAACTGATACTGATAGACAGAAGTGTTTCCATGTGCACCACCATGGCACAGGGTCCTACAAGTCTGAGGCACTTTTCTTTGGGGGAGAGGTGGGGATGACACAAAGGACACCAGGGACAAAGAGAGAAGGATTCCTGTTGCACCATATCTTCTTCTCTGCCCCACAACCATTTTCATTCCCAAGCAATCTTTGAAGAGACTGAGGGGTGAAGCTGACAGAGGAAAGTTTGTTAAACCCCACTTCAGCTGCCAAACCCCACAAAATCTGCCCACACCCAATGTGCAAATTAACCCGAGTCACGAGCAGCGTCCTTTGGCCCCTGCAGCTCATCCCACACCTCCCTTCACTGCTGAGATCAAACAGTTTCCCTGTTTGTACGTGCTCTGTCATTTCAGTGTCCTGGACACACACTGGATTTCTGCACCATGGATATGAAGGTGCAAAAACTTTGTTAAGGTGCTGAATGCCCACCCTGGAGAGCACTTTGGTGGCCTCATCCTCGTGGTACAGCTTGAGGTGCGACACAGATGGGATCCTAAGATTTATTTTTTTATTTTGAGTGCAAAGTTGATAAAATTGCTAAACTTCTCAACAAGCAATTGCAGATCTGAGGAAACAGAACTCCAAGTTCTGCGCCTTGTGGGGATACAAGAACTGCTCAGACTTGCTTCCAAAGTCAGCTATACCAGAGATATCTAACAAATGATTCATAATTGGATTCATTAATTCAGGATCTATTCTTAGCCCACCTAGCTAAATGTTTGCCGTTGTCATAGAGGCTTTCCCTCAAGGAGGGAGCAGAGCACAGACAGATGAGGTGGGGATGGAATGGCTGGGGTTCTGTGGTTCCCCGGCTCCTTGGGAGGCAGAGAGGGGCACAGCTGCCAGTGCAAGGGCAGGGACACTGCCAGCCTCGGGGGACAGGGACCCACAACAAGCACACACAAAACATCAGCTGAACATTCCAGGCAGCCCAAACCCAGGCGAGACCTCTAGAAGCAAAGACGTGTTTCCCTGAAGGCAAAACCCTTTCCAGAGGCCAGGAGCCGGCTCAGAGGAGCGCCCAGGGCTCGCTGCTGGCTGGAGGGCAGGCAGTGTCCCGGCAGGACGGCTCCACACAGCCCAGAGCAGCACAGAGCGGCTCCACCTGCGGCAGGAGGGCTTCCCCTGCTGCTCCATCAGCCGGAGACTGCTCGGGAACAGGAACAGGACTCCTGTTCTGGGTTTGGAGCAAAGGGGCAGCAAAGGCAATTCATCAGGTGAAGCCCCTCCGTTAACAGACGCGGCCTTTCCCCATCGCTGTGCTTTACTTGAGAGTAATTCCGTGTGCTGAGAAGGACAGAGCAACCCGTGGTAGAGCAGTAAAACTGTACTCGGACACCACCGTGAGGCTTGAGGTTCAACTGTTTGTATAAACAGGGGCATCCTGCAGTCACACACACAAACCCTCCTGAGCTCTGAGGGTTTGTACATTGGAAACAGATGAGGAACCCTGAATGTGCTCTGTAGCTGAGTTAAACCCGAGGGTGAAGGCTGGAGGAGGGGAAGGGCTGGGAGCCAGAGTACGGCACAGGGTACAGGCTGGCACATCCAGCTGCAAACCATTGAATCGAGAATGCTGAGTGAGCATCGAGGGGAAAGGGGAACAGTCTGTGTGCAGATTTGATTCACAAACTTGCACTCAAAGAAAGTGATGGCAAACGAGTGCACAGAGGACTTTTCCACACATCCAGTACAAGCCGCTTTTCTCCACCTGTGTTTCTGTTTGGAATATTCAGCGGGCAGGTACTGAACTCAGTGGCTGGGACAGTCTGACACTTTGGGCTGTGACATCTTTAATACAGAGCTGGCGTTCAAACGTGGGCTCCGTTTCTTTGGGGCTACCAAGGAAATGTTTTTAAAAAAGCAAACTGCAAAAAAAGCAAATAAATATTTAAGTACATTGTCATAAAACATAAATAGAGCGTTCCTTACCTGGGTGTTTGGGGAGCTGGGAATAGTTTCCGTACACCTGCACATAAAACATCACAGAATGAGACACGGTGAGGCAAAACTTGCTAAGAGGAACCCAAGCACCTCTCAGTACTGACCAGACTCAGAATATTACCTGATATTTTTGCTGAAATAAAATCAGCAAAGAGTAATGGCAACAGAGTAGAGATAACAAACTCTCCATGGTCAATTTAAGGTTAAAAGTACCGTCGAAATCAAATTCCTGTAAGATTTCGATCATAAGTTTTCCTTTGCGACTTCTGGTATTAAAAAGGACATTTTCCATGCAGATTCAAAAAGTCCATTCCTTCAGTGACGGCAAAATACCCTTCCAGACCCTCCAAGAAGTGTTCTCTTGCTTCACCCTCCGGTATCTTCATTTAACTCTGAATAAATTCCCGTGACCGGGGGGAAATTCACAGAAATGTGCCCCGAAGCCCGAAGTTGTGCCGCTCCGTGTAAAGAAGTCAAACACTTGTGCTCCAGTCCGTGCCGAGAAGAAGAGCTCTTGTTTGCAACTTTCCCGGTGCCGGTCCTTCCCCGCCGCTGTCAGAGCCCGGCGGCGGCGGAGCTGCGCTGGCAGGGAGCGGCACTTCCCGACGGACCTCGGGAGGGGAGCTCCTGCCCGCTCCACACGGGCTGCAAGGAGCCCAAACGGGCTGCAAGGAGCCCAAACGGGCTGAAATGAGCCCAACGGAGCCCAAAGGAGCCGAAAAGAGCGGCCAAGTCCCGCCCGTCCCGTGGCGCTCAGCTCGCACCCCCAGCCCAGACCCCTGTGGGAGGGGAGCCCGCTGATGTCACGCTGCTCCTCCGGCCCTGGCCTGGCTTTATTTCTGGTTATTTCTGGTTATTTCTATTTCTGGCCTCCGCTGTCCCGCTGCCGCCGCTCCTCCGCGGCTCCCGGAGCAGCGGGGCCCGGTGGCGGCGGCGCCAGGTGCGGCAGGGAGGGGACAGCGGGGCCCCGGGGGGCACAGGAGAGGGGAGGGGGGGCTCCTTGGGGGGACGGGTTTGGGGCGTTGTGTGTGGGGGTACATGTTTGGGGGGGGTTGTTTGGGAGTTTGTTGGGGGGTACGCGTTTGGGGGGGTTTGTTTGGGGGAGTTGTGTGTGGGACTTTGTTCGGGGTGTTTGTTCATGGGTGTGGGTGATTGTGGGTGTGTTTGGGGGTGGGTGTGTGTTCGTGGGTGCGGGTGGTTGTGGGTGCTTGGGGCTGTCTGGTGGTGTCTGTGTGTTTGTGGGTGTCTGTGTGTCTGGGGCTGCGTGGGTGTTTGAGGGTGTTTGTGAGTGGGTGTGGGTGATTGTTTGGGGCATCATCCTGGAGGAGGATGGAACTGCAGGGCCCGAGGGCTGAGCAGAGCAGAATTCAGCAGAATTCAGCCTGGGAACCCCGGGACACTCACACTGCACCAATACCCCAGGGGGACCCAAGTTCAGTGTTAGAAAATTTCAGTACTGAAATAAAATGTGAGTTTTGTCTGTAGTCCTGACTTAGGACCCATCCAGGAAGAATTGTGAACACTTTGAACTTTCAGTTCCTACACAAATGTAATGATAATTAGCCTGGCTTTTCCTTATTTCCCTCCAGCTTTTTGGAGACTCCCTCCCTCATTCCTGTTAGCCACAAGCTCCTCGATATCCTGAGGGAAGAGGAGGAATTCTGTGCAAACCCCACGAATTCTGCATCGTATAGTGACAACTAGAGCCACTCTTGGAAATAATAGAGCTGCAGTTAAAAATCCTGAGAAAAAACCCAAAATGTATGAAGAGAAAGAGAGGAATCTGAAATATTTGCCAAGAGGGGCCTGTCAAGGGAAAGAGTGTGCTTACCAAAACAATTGTGAGAGTCCAAGCAAACAAGTTCACTGCCAGAAATTTCTGTGGAAACAGCAAATTGCAAGCAGACATCGGAGATGATTTGCAGAAACAAATTCTGAATTTATTCCTGTGATGCTCTGGAAACACGACCTGAAAAAAGCCACATTGCTCCCAGCACGGCCCAGAGGGATGCACAGAGGGATGCACAGAGGGATGCAGGGCTGGGGCTGTGAGGGATGCAGGGCTGGGGGCAGCACTGGGGCTGGGGGCAGCACTGGGGCTGGGGGGCAGCACTGGGGCCCAGAACCCCCCCAGATTTTCTGTCCCAGCTCAGAGGGAACAGGGACAGCGCTGTCAGGGCTGCTCTGCAGTGGGACAGGGGCTCAGCAGAAAGGAAAGGTCGGTGGGCTGGGGTCGGGCACCAGGTGAGTGTCACCCAGCACAGGTGAGTGTGAGTGACCCAGCACAGGTGAGTGTGAGTGTCACCCAGCACAGGTGAGTGACCCAGCACAGGTGAGTGTCACCCAGCACAGGTGGGTGGGTGTGACCCAGCACAGGTGACAATCAATGCAGCAGCCCTGCTCACCTGCTGCTCGTCCAGGGTGAAACCAGGATAGAAAGAGAAAACCAGCAAAGGCTGCAGGTGACATTTACCAGGAAGGGACAAATAACCCCGAGTCAAAAGTGTTTGTAGCTAACAAGGGACACACAGGCAGAGGGATAATCACTGGGAGAATGTTTGACCCCGGAGAAGACAAACAATTTGTAATACAGTTTTCTTCCCTTGTTTTCCCTGGGATCACCGATTTACCATGTGAGAGAGCTGGTGCATCACTGGGATTGAAACATTTCAGCAAACATCGTAGACAGGAGTATTTTAAGAATCAATAGATTTTGTAAAACTTCTTTCACACCACAGTCTGCACTAGCCCGTCAATAAATCTCCTGGATTACAAAGTGTCTCTGTCAGCAGCAGGCATTGTCCAGAGTGATCACAGCTGGTACATCAACGCACAGCCACTTACATTGCACCGTGAACCTCGCTGCTAATGGACAGCCCGGCTAAGTACTTGTAGAAGGGATTTTATTTAATTCACTTGCACAAATCACCCCACAGCTGTGTAAACTCATTCATCTGTCCCTTGCTCCAGGGAACCGCTCAGATGTACAGAGGTGCAATTTGGTGAGATTTGCACTTCAAAAAATCGTTTGCCAGCTGCATCACCTTCAAAGAGACTGAGGAATGTTTCCTTCTCCTCCTCCTGCTGTATTGCAATCAAATCATGCTAATGGGCGGCACTAATTGGCCAACTACGGGAGATTCACTGAGGTACAACAAGTGCAGCCCTGGCCCCGGGGAAAGCACAAAAACACAAACCCCACTTAAAGCCAGAAGAGCTTTGCTTTAAAAAAGGGGCAAAAATCGATGATTTACAATAGAATCATCAGATTAATCTGAACTGATGGAGTGGATGGGGATGAGTCAGAAAAGGCTGAGTCGTGCATTTCCTTTTCCAGCACACAAGTTCTGTCCTCCCGCGAGAAGTGCTTCTAAACCTGCAAAGAACCTCAAAAGTGCTGAAAAAACCCTTAGGGGCAGCAGGAACTGGGGCTTTGCAGTCCCCACTTGCACAACACCCTCTGAAATACCAGCTGAACACCCCCTGGATCCTCACGACAGCCTCCAAAATTCCCTAAATACCCCCTGGATCCCCACAGCAGCCTCCAAAATTCCCTAACAGAGGCCATGGAAGGGCCCGGCTCCACTCCCCAGGAGGGATCAGGTAATTAACCATGTTTAGAACATGTAATTAACGAGGTTTTGGTCAAACTCCTCAGCCAGGGACCACGCTGGTGAGAGCATCCCATGAAATCTTCGAGCTGACAACTGGGAAGGACAAACTGAACAGCTCAGGCTGGAGAAGGGAAAACAAACACAGATCCTGGAGTTAATCCCACAAGGCAAACACTATCATGGAAAAATATTTTTCTAATTAAGGATACGAGAAGTTGCTGGTTGGTGCCAGAAAACAAAATACATCGTTTTGGCAATAAAATTTAGGCCTAAACAAGTGAAAATACTTTGGTTGTGCAACACGTGTAACATTAAGCTGATTTAATAGATAGATAGATATTCCTTATGAAAACATCAAGACACTGATGATTCAAAGACCAATTAAGCAGGTAGATAAAACCATACAATAAATTATGCATTTAAAGTTTCCCTAAATGAGGTCCCAGTTCCTAACTGACTGGATTTGCTCTTTCATTTTCACTTCACTGGATCTTTTTTGCATCCCAGCAGTGCCTTGAACATCTTGCTCCAGGCAATGAAGAGAACATCAGATTTTTTGCAAAGTAGTTTAGGATTCTGTGCCAGTCCCAAAGATTTAATTTAATCAAATCTTTGATTATCTGAGCCTTAATGTCAAGCTTAGGTAAAATTGGATAATTGTATAAATAAAATGTTTCACAAATCCTTTTCTTATGCGATTAAGCAAATCCTTTTTTTCCAGAAGCCACTGTCTGTCGCTGGGTATGTTTTGGGATCATTCAGGTAGTCAGATCTGCTTAATTACACAAATATTGAAATAATATTTATAATATTATACCGTAATGATGAATAATCCCTAAACCATGACAAATGTTGGCTCTAGGATTTGTGCCAGCTTTTCTCTCACAGTTTTACAGATTTGCCTCTTGCTCTCCAGGAGCTCCAGGGAGGTTTCCTGTGAGTGCCCCGTGGGGAGTTCACCTGCAGAGGAGAGGGAGCAGCGGTGGGAGTGACCCCTGGGCAGGGAGAGCTGAGCTCTCAGACACTCACATGGAACCCCTCACCCCAGGGGAGGGCACAGCCCTGGCTTCTGGGGTTTCCTACTTCAGATCCAAGTGGCCAAAGCAATGAGAGGGTGGGGACAGGAACCAGAGCTGGCTGGAGGGTAGGCAGAAGCTCCCAAATCTACACTCTTACTAAAAAAAACCTGAAGAGTCATCAAATCTGCAATGCAACTCATTAACTAATGCAAAGGCAAGAAAACTGAGCTCCAGACCCTGTCACACGATTTCAGGTGCTGAGCCCTGGCCCTGGGCCAGCCCCACAAACCAAACCCAGCCCAGATTCTCCGCCCTTGCCTCCCCCAGCCCCCCTGGTTCCTGCTAGTTTGATCCCCACTCTGCTGCAATGCTCTGTAATCTGAATAATCACTCACATCTGTCGGCTGCAACAGCCATCCCAAAGATCCTACAATCACAAGACACACCCTGGAATCATGGAGCTGCCTGAAAACATATTGTCAAAACAATAAATGAAATAAAAAACAATTCCCATTCGTGTCTGCCACTGCTCTTCATGCACACTGCAGGGAAGGAAACTGGAATAAAATCAACCATTCAAAATGTGATTTTGACTATGAAAATGGATATGATATGGAGATCAGAGAAATCCCTCTTTCTTTTTCTAGAGAATTTGTCAATCTCTCTCAAGTGATTTTCATAGGCTCCTTAAAGAAATGTCATTGCAGATAAAGACGATTGATGCAACCTGATTCACATCCCTTTTAATTAGTTAGAAACACTGACTTTTCAAGAGATTAGGTGTTTCCCTTTTGGGCTTTAAGACTCTTTTAGCACATGCAAAGTCACCTGGGATGAGGAGCCGGAGATGGAAAGATCAAGGAATACCCAGCACATCAGTCTGGAGAGTTAAATACGGGATAAACAGCTCTGCAGTCAGGCCAGCACCTGTGGAAATGGCATTACAGAACCCAACAGAGCAGATTTGCAACAGCCAGGGATACGTGCCATGTGTTTAGGAGTAAAACCATTATCCTCTGCTGGTAGTGAACCACCAGGAGCCACCATCCCCTCTGTAGCTGGCAATTAGAACAGAAATAAGCCTGGAAAGTGTGATTAACGAAAGCAGACAGCAGAGCTTTCTCCAGAATGAGCATCTGCTGTGTTTTGCTGAAGCTGCCAGGCCAGCACGGGCCTCAGGTAGGAGTGCAGGGCAGTGCCCTGCTGGGAGGGGCTGCCCCAAAGGGCCCTGGCAAAACCCAGCTCAGCCGAAAGGATCCCAAAACGGCAACAGGAAAATGCTGAAAAGCCTTTCCAGCTGCAGCACAGAACGTCCTTCGTGCCCAAATCACGTTTCCCTCTCACCTGTTACTCAAGGTCCCCGCTGTTTTTAGGGGTAGCAGAGAAAATCACCACAGAGCTGCTCCTGCAGCCGCCCCGGCCTCGGAGCTGGGGCTCCGTGAGGAGAGCATCCTCCTCCCCTATTTACACCTCCTCAGGGCAAAACAGGAGCTGTGCTGCTCAGGACACCGATCCCCCGAGCTGCTGTGCATTGTGCTACTCACAGCAAACTTCACTACGAGATCAGCCCACGAGTGACACGACACTCCTCTGCTGGGTGTGCCTGTTGCTCGTTCCTCACCACATTTCTGCTCTGTACCATTTACTGATCAGCACTTCAGGGAGGATTTTTTCCCCCCGGGTGAAGCTGTACTTCGGTTCAATGTCAGTTATCAATGTGTTGGCTGTTTTCATGTCATAAGCTCTGATTTTAACAGCGCTTCAATGTAAATTAGATGAATTGTGGGAAAGATGATGGTGGTGCCTTTGCTGCGCTAATTGTATTAGGATGAAGAACTCCACCTGCAGCGCTCGGTCTGGGTGCGTTTCACGCTGCTGGCGGATTTCACTTGTGAAAATGGAAAAATCGATGGGAAAATCGATGGGAAAATCGATGGGAAAATCGACGGGAAATCGATGGAACAATCGACGGGAAATCGATGGGAAATCCATTCAGAGAGGAGACGGGCACCGCGCGGGCTGCGGCCGCCACCGCGTGGCCGAAATGGGAACTGCAGCGCGGTCCGGGCAGGGGCTCGGAACGGCCCCGAATCGCCCCAAAAATCGGCCCCGAATCGCCCCAACAATCGACCCCAAATCGCCCCGTCCGCTGAGAACACCCCGTCCGCTGCAGCAGAAGCTCATTCCGGGACACTGCTAGCACTCCTGGCCTAAGCCAACAGAAAAGTGTTACCAAAACGCAGGCGAGGAAGGGAGCAATACCACCAGTGCAGGCAAAGAACTGGCTTCAGTCAAACTGCTTTTGTTCCAGGAAGGGGAGGGCAGACGTCTATCCCAGCAGTCTCAGACTGCAACAGCAGCACAACAGACAAATTTCTGCAGGGAAAAGACAAGTTCTGTTGTGTTTTAACTTGTAGGTACAAGAGACAGTCTTCACCCTCCTTGGCACAGAGCTTCCCAGGGCTGCAGAAAGTGCTACCCAGTGTTTCTAAAGAGGAAAAAGAAGATTCTCTGTTGAAATCAGCCCTAGCACTCCTCAGGCCTTTAATTCTCCTTGCTGCCAAGGCCCAGCAAGCAGCACATTTCCTCTGCCAGTTTCCTGCCTTTGACAGCTCCAGCTCTGTCCTGGAGCACGGAGCAGGGCACGGCCCAGCCCCTGCTGCTGCTGCCCACGGAGCAGGGTCTGCCCTGCACCTGTCGGGACAGCCTGAACCCAGAGCTCGGAGTGGGAAACCTCCCCAGGGGCGTGCAGGGAGCACAGAACCTGAGCCGGGCACAGAACACGGGCACCAGGGCCAGAGGAGCATTTCAGCCTCCATTCAGTCCTGGCACTGCCGTGACTGCAGCGAGCAGGGTCTTAGAGCACAATTTTCCTCTTTATGTGCCTGAATAGGTTTTGTTTTCTCTAAACCCAACTAGTGAAAACTTCCTTAGAATGGTTATAGAGAAGAACTTGAACCGAGCACTCTGCACATGCATTTAAGGCTGGCTGCATTATTTAAAATCAAATATTAACAAGGACTAAACATAACAAATGCTGCAAGTGGGCTTGACTCCACTCCCCAGCATTGCAAACTGAAGAGATTACTTTACAGCAGGATGAGTGTTCCTGTTTCAGAGCTGGACTTTTTTGGACTTGGGAGATGCACTGAAGACTCCAGAGCAAAGCTCCCAACAGTCAGGGCAGCCCTCAAGCAGCTTTTCCCCTCTGCAGCTGCTCTGCAGGACCCCCAGCAGGACAGGGCCTGTGTCAGGCAGGTGAGCTGGAAGGATGGCACCACTGACACGCTGTGGAACCACACAGACCCACCCCAGAGCTGCAGTGGAACCACACAGACCCCAAACCCACCCCAGAGCTGCAGTGGAACCACACAGACCCCAAACCCACCCCAGAGCTGCAGTGGAACCACACAGACCCACCCCAGAGCTGCAGTGGAACCACACAGACCCCAAACCCACCCCAGAGCTGCAGTGCAACCACACAGACCCCAAACCCACCCCAGAGCTGCAGTGGAACCACACAGACCCACCTGCAGAGCTGCTGTGGAACCACACAGACCCCAAACCCACTCCAGAGCTGCTGTGGAACCACACAGACCCCAAACCCACCCCAGAGCTGCAGTGGAACCACACAGACCCACCTGCAGAGCTGCTGCCTTTTCCTCTCAGTGGCCACATTGCACAACTACAAGAGTTTTCCATTCTGTTTTTGAGCAGTTGTTTCCAGGAGTGGGAGCTTGAAGAAACAGCTACCACAGACACCTAGCAAAGCAGCAGCCAAGCCAGCAGGATTAACCATGACCTGCACAGGGAATTAGTACCACTACAGGCAAAAGCCCACAACAGAAGTTAGAGCAGGATTATGCAGCAAGAAGAGTCAATGGAACGTGAAGGGGGAGTTTGTCCCTTTACAAACACCAAGTGTACAACATTTCTCACTTTCATCCAGGAGCTTCAAGTCTTGAACACACAACTCAGCTTCTGAGTAGCCAAAAAACAAACAAACCAAAAGACCCAACCCCCCAAGAATTCCCAAACTGAACTAACTTAAAAGTTACTCCTTTGCAGCAATAATCGTAGTCCAGTTTTTGTTACCAGGCAGCAAAAGTTGAATATCAAAGTAATTTATGTACACAAACATGCAAGTTAAAAGGAATAAATGAAATGCTCCACTTTATTAAGAAACCAAAAATACAAAACTGAAGAGTCCAAGACCTCATGTACTCAAACACTACTGAAAAAAAATTCCTAAACTTAAGTTTTGCTTACTAGCAGTACTAATATTGACCAAGATTCATCTCTACAAGGTAGTGTTAAAAGTTGACATTTTCCACCATTTGTGCTGTAATAAGCCAGTTTCAAATTAAGAACTTGGTGCAGTTACAGTAAAGTCTAGATGTTTAGATCACTGTGGCTTCACTGGGTAGGCAAGAGCACTTGAGCTCACACCACGGTTGTTTTCAGGTTAGTGAATTTGAAGATGCTTAGAATTGTTTTAAGCAGCTATAGCTCTACTGCTGTTCCATGCAGACACAGCTGAAGTCAGTTCACAGGCCTGGATGCCATTTGCTTCTGGCTGCTAAAAACACAGAGCTGCAGGTACCTGAAGAGGAGCTGAGGCTGGAACTGCAGCATGTGCAAGCAGAACTGCAGGCTGTGCTCTGCAGCCACACCAGTGGCACTGCTGGGGCCCTGCCTGGCAGTTCAGGTTGCCTCATGCCTCAGTTCTCTGCGCCAACAAAAAATGCAAAGGTTAACTGTTAGCTCTGAATTAGCAAGAGGAGCATAATATGAGAAGCAGGAAGGAAAACAGAATGAGAAATGCAGTAGCAGACAATCAAGTATTACCCTCAAATGAAGAACAGAAGACACTTTGAACAGTTTTCCTAACAATGCATGGAAGTTCACTTGCTTGGAGATACTTGAAATACAACTTTATTACCTAAACAAAAGAATGGGAATGACAGAAACAAGATTTTCCACTTAACACTCTGATGTGACTGCAGCAGTCTTATACTTGAAACTCAAAAGGGGAAGTAATTGCAGTCCAAAAACAGCTAAATATGCAGGTCCAAAATATGAAGGGTTTTTGTTTTGGTTTTTTTTTTCATTTTGTTTTGCTTGTTTTTTTTTAAACTGCCACATTCACTCCGAAGCCCATTCATCTCTTTCAGCATCCCAAAGATTAAGCACATGTTCTGTTCAGCTAGATAATAAAGTGGCAAACACGCTGCACCACTGACATCACAGGACAGTTGCCTATAAAACTAGACTTCTGACGCTGGGCTCCAGCTTCATCCCTCACAGGTCATCATCTTCATCTGGCAGTGCAGTGGTCTGAGCAATCTGCAAGACAGCAAGTCACGCTTCAGAACTCGCCAGCTCTTCGTGCCCCGAGTGTGACAGCAGCCACCAGGCACTTGTGCCCCCCCTGCCCTCTGCCACTGACCTGTAAGTCTTGCTCATACTGTGCTGCCAGTGCTGGGTCCATGACAACTTCAGGGGGTGCGAGCGCAGGCATGGCAACAAACTCCAAGTTGGGGTCTCCAATTAGCTTCCTAGCAAGCCACAGGAAAGGCTTCTCAAAGTTGTAGTTACTCTTAGCTGAAATGTCGTAGTACTGAAAAAAGGACATGTTGGACATTATTTAAAAAACCCTCTCAAGTTTAGGACATTCCAAGATTAACACAATCAACTCTTTCACCTTCCTTTTTTTTTGACTGCATGTCTTTTGTTTGCATATTCATAAGCAGTTATGATTGAAGTGTCTACAAACAAACAGTTTCAGGCAGAACCTGTTAACTGCAAGGTTATCACATCTCATCAAGGACAGAACTTTCAGGAGGCAACAGTGCATGGATCTTTCTCCTGTGACGTGATCCACTGCAGCCCCAATCCTGTCACAGGATGAGATTCTGAGCAGCTAAAGCCAAATGCACACAAGTTCTTTAAGAACCTAGCACAGCTTCTGCTCCAGGCCAGTGATGATCACCCTTAACACCACCACCTCCCTCTCCCCTGAATTTCAGTCTGAAGAGCCAAGAGGTGTGAGGCTGCCTACAGTGACAGAGGCAGAGCACCCAGCTACTCCCAAAACCCAGCCAACTGCATTCCTCCTGACTTACCTGGAGATTCTTCTTCCTATGGAACACAATGGATTTTGCCTTGACTTTTCTGTCCTTAATATCCACTTTGTTGCCACACAACACTATAGGGATATTTTCACATACTCGTACCAGGTCTCTATGCCAATTAGGTACATTCTTGTAAGTAACTCTTGATGTTACATCAAACATGATGATGGCACACTGAGCTGCAGGAGAAGGAAAGCCAAGTTACACCAGGAGCAACTCAAGCTGCCACACGGGACAGAGAAGAGGAACCCAGAGATATCCCACAGGAGGGTTAAGCATCTGCTTTAGCTTTTCCCTCTCAGCCTGACAGCTCTGACAGCTCCTGCCCTGTTAACGAGGTCACTGCAGGAGTGCACAGACCCTGGCCCACGCTGTGGCACCTCTCAGATGGGCTGCCCTGTGTCAGACCAGCTGCTTTCACTGATTCAGCTCTGCCACTGAGGAACATGCTGCTGCACTAGATGAGAACACACAAGACTACAGAAGCCAACTTGGATTTGCCCAAATATTGGGCAGAATCAGTTAAAACCTATTTAACTCATCTCAGACACGCTAATGAGGCTTCAAGGTAGGCTGAGAGCCTGTGGTCCACATCTCAGGATGCCCTTGTCCAGAGCAGTTTCTGAAGGAACTCAAGAACACTTTACAAAAATCAGATATGATAAAGACAGGCAGGTGAGTGAAGCAGCACAGGACAGACCTTTGCCAAGCAGGAGTAAGGAACACTGCCTGCACTTTTTCAGAAAGACAGACAGACTCTGGCATGGAGGTGTCCACTTTCCTCAGTGTTGAAAATCTGAAGTTTCTGTGTTCCAAGCCCTTGCCTGAGCAAGGCACTTACTGAAGCACGTGTTTTCACCCCTTAACCACCAAATGCCAGCAGCAGTACCTGCCATTAATACCAAAGCCCACACTAACACCCTGAAACACAACCTCTCACATCCCCACACTGGCACACATTGTCTGGCAAAGGACATTATCCTCCCTGCACAAGGAGCTGGAGGATTCCTCTGCCAGCTCATCACTGCAGCTGCACTGGCAGCTTCCAGCGTGGCCAACAGGAGCAGAATGAAGGACTGAGCTGCAGGAGGTACAGAACTGTCCCCCCACAGACCTTACCTTGGATGTAGTAGCCATCACGCAGGCCACCAAACTTCTCCTGGCCAGCTGTGTCCCATACATTAAATTTAATGGGGCCTCTGTTAGTATGGAACACCAGAGGATGAACTTCAACACCAAGTGTTGCTAGGGAAGTAACAAAAAGCAATGCATTTAGAAGTCATGGATTGTACTTCCATTTGTAAGATACTGGAGCTCAAATGTTTCTTCATACATACCTACATACTTCTTTTCAAATTCACCAGTCAAGTGACGCTTTACAAATGTTGTTTTACCAGTGCCACCATCACCAACCAGGACAAGCTGAGACAGATAAAGAAAGAGTTAAAAGCAATGCATTTGGAGACATTTACCAGTCATTCTAGCACAGATACTATTTATTACTACAAAGAGCTCAGTCTCTAAAAGGTGCTGCAAACACAAGACAGAACTCCTCCCCATGAAGGAGCTCCCTGTGCTGGGAAGCAATTTGCAAAGCCCATCCATCATCCAGTAACTCTGGCCAGTCATATCCAGCCTTTGTAGGTAAAATCTGCACTGCACTGAGGATGTAGTTCTACTAAACTACTACAAGAGACTGAATGAAGAATGTTTAGGGCTTTCAACCTGAATATGACCAGACTTGGAGAGGAAATGATCAGTATATCCATGGGAGAAACCCATTGTTATCTGACAATTAAAAAACCCGACAAAACCAAAACCCACCAACATTTGCACCATGAACTGGAATATGCTAGCCAAGCACTGCAGGAAACACAAGTAACAACCTTCAAGAAGCAGTCTTCAGGACTTCTGGCTGTTAAGATAACAAAAAACACCACCAACCCACCAGCCACACAAACACCAGAAAATTCTCTTCTGAGACATTGGAACAATTAGCACATAACAGAAAGCAGGCTATTCTAATTCACTGTGAGCACCTTTTACAGTGCACCTCAGTTCTTAAATTTAAAAATCATTCTGTAGGCAAAGATTCATTACAATTTATTAGAGTAAACTGCAAATAGAACAGATCGGCACAGTTTAACAGACTCTTTCAGTGTAAGTTGTATGCAACACTACAATAAATGGCCCCATTAAGGAAAGACCAGCACTTTGAAACCAAACCCACCATCCACGCTGGCACTCCAGAGTCGCTCGTGCTACTTTTCCAGCGAAAGGGAAAAAAAAAAAAAAAAACCCACAAAAAAACCCCCAAACCCGACCTGCGACTCCCCGGGTTACCTTAAACTGCACTTGGGGCTCTCCTTGGGCGGCCATGCTGTGTCTGCGGGGGAAATGGCAGCGTGTGAGCGCGCCGAGCGCGGGGAGCGGCCCCGCCGGAAGGGGCCGTGTCCAGCCCGGGCCTCCCGCCCGCGTGTGGCGGCACCGCGCGCGGTAATGGCGGCGGCGCCTCCGCCCGGCCCCGGCCCCGGCCCCGGCCCCGGCCCCGGCCCCCCGCGCCCGCCGGGCCCCGCCGCGCCCAGCCCGGCCCGCGGCCTCCCAACGCCGCCCGAGCCGCGGCCGGCCCCGGCTCCTCTCCCGATCCGCCCGCCGAGAGCCCCCCCGGCCCGCCCGGAACCGGCGTGCCGCCGCTCAATGGGAGCTCAATGCTGCCCGATCCGGAGAGGCCGCGGCGAGTCCCGCGGGGCTCCGAGCGGGGCCCGCCCCGGCCGGGCCTCCCCACGCACCGGGCCGGGCGCGCTCCCCGCCATCAGCCACCATGACTGAGCAGCGCCGCCTCCCCCCGGCTCGGGCCGCGGGAGCCCCGCTGGCTGCCCCTCGCACCCCGCCCGCCCTTTCACCGCGGACGGAGCCGCGCACGGCCCCGGCCCCTCCACCGCCCCGCTCCCAGGGGCGAAAATCCGCCACGCGCCTCGGCTCCCGCAGCCGCAACGCTCCCTCAGGCGCAGCCTCCCCGCCACCCAGCCCAGCCCAGCCCAGCCCAGCCGCGAGCTAACGGTGGCCGCCGCCCCGGCCCGTGGCGCTTTCCAGAGCGGCCAGGCGCGGCCCGATGGCGGCGGGGCCGGGGCAGCCGGGCCCGGGCCGGTACCTCTGCCGAGGCGTGTCCCGCTCCTCGCTCCGTGCCGGGCGCAGGGAAAATGGCGGAAGCGCCGTTCAAATGCCCGGACGGCGACGCCGCGCGGCCGCGGGCGGGGGCGGGGCCTCGCGTCACGTGGTGCGCGGCGCGCGGGAGGCGGCGGGAGGCGGGGCCGGGCCGGGCCGGGCCGTGAGGGAGAGCGGCGGGCACGGTGGGCACGGTGGGCACGGCACCGGGCACGGCACCGAGCACCGGGCATGGCACCGGGCACGGCACCGGGCACGGCACCGGGCACCCGGCACGGCCCTGTGAGGCCAGCCGGTCCGAACGTCCGCCCAGCACGGCCTCCGGAACCGCCAAGCCGCATCACAGCGTCACATCCTCGTCCGCACCTCAGGGATGGTGACTCCATCACCTCGCTGGGCATCCTCTTCCAATGCCTGACCACCCGAACAGCGGAAAAATGTTCTCAAATATCTAAGCTGGTTCTAGCCTGGAGGCCCTGTCCTCCCTGGTGAGGTTCTGATGACTGGAAGCTGGCCAGTGTGACACCATTCACAAGAAGGGTGGGAATGAGGATCCCGGTAATTACAGACCAGTCAGCCTGACCTCAGTACCCGGTGAGGGGATGGAACAGTTTGTACTGAGTGCCATCACACAGGACTTACAGGATGGCCAGGGTGTCAGACCCATGGGTTCAGGAGGGGTAGGTCGTGTTTGACCAGCCTGATCTCCTTTTATGACCAGGTGATCAGACTGGTGAATGCAGGGAAGGCTGTGGGTGTTGTCTGTTTGGACTTCAGCAGGGCCTTTGACACTGTCTCCCACAGCACGCTCCTGGAAAAGCTGGCAGCCCGCGCTGGACAGGCGCACTGTCTGCTGGGTTCAGAACTGTGCCAGGCTCAGGGACTCTGGCTGCCTCCTGCTGCAGCCATGAAATCCCATGAGATGCTGTCAGCTGATGATGCTCTCCCCGCAGACAAAGTGAAAAAAGGCACATAGTTACTTAGAGAAACTGTTCAACTGCTTTAAAGTTTCAACTTTATTAAACCCGTGTGGTTTAATAAAGAGGTCTTCAACAGCAGGAGGGTTTAATTGAACAGCTCTCAGGTATGATGGGCTGTGGTCAAAGGGGCTTTCCTTCAACGTGCCTCATGACCGTGATTTTCCATTCTTCGTACAAACTGATCTACATTCACTAGGGAGTGCAGTAATGAAAGCAAAAGTTGTTTGGTAAGCCTTGGATTTAGAATAGTCCTCAAAGATCTCAAAACTCTGTCCAAACATCAGTGGAAAGAAGTTGTTTGAAAACTGACTTTCGAAGAACGTACGAGTTTTGCATATGTCTATAAATAATAAGTTCATGGGTTTGCTCTGATTTTTAAGGTCTCTGGTATTTTTGTTTAATCCAGTATACTTCAATTACTTTTATTATCTTTGTTGCCATCCCCATAATCTAGAATAAAGAAATGATATGCTTTTTCATATTTCTGACTGAACGGAATTGACACGGAAAGTACTTCATGGCAGGTGATACATACAAACAGTTTATTTCTTGTTCATTTCCTGGCATAGACACAAAATACACACAAAGCTTCACAGGAGTGCCTGGAGTGTGCCGTAATTTTTGCTTATTTCATAGTGTAATGCCAATCCAAATATTGTGTGAGATTTTCTTGGAAAAGTCACTGTCGTGTTGAATTTGCTTTCCCTTTCTGAGAGGGGTTGGGTGTGTGTGGTGTTCAGCATTTCTGCTCAGCGCCTCTAGGTGTCAGGATTATTTTTTCAGAACATGCAACTCATCTTTTGTCAGCACAATGCTATCCTGGTAAAAGCCTTGTGAATTCCACCTCTCCTTTTGACAAATAGGAAGGTGTTTATAAATAGGAGACCATAAAGCCACATCAGTGGAGTTTGGTAGTGCTAAAGAATATAAACACAGGGGGAAAAGCAATCTGTAACTGTGCATATAACACTCACTGCTTTAGTTATTTCTTCATACTGTAACAAATTTATTAGTAAACTACTTTTCCCTGCAAACTATCTAGCACTTTAATTTGGAATAATTAAAAATTCCATTATCATAGCATTTGAGCTCCTGGCAAACACTTATTTCATTGCTAAATAGATTAATTACTGTGTGGAATCTAGTTTTTAGCATATGTTTTATCAGCACGTATAAGTAAGTGTTCAGTTCAGAGGATGCACAGAATGTCTGCTCCAGATAAACCCATCCAGCAAAGGCAGCAAAACACTTCAGCAGTGTTAGATCACCACCTAAAAGATTAGAGTCTGTGAGATCCATAGGTAATCAGCAGAATAACTACTTTTAAAAGGCCTTTACATTTCCTGAATCTTAACTCGGGTCAACTGTGAACAAACTTAGCAAGTCTGACACAGGTAAATACCAAATGATACCAAATGAAAGGGAGCAGGCACAAAGCGTTTGGAGCTGCGGATAAGGGGTATAAAGGAGCCGTGCCTTCCAGAGTCCGGGCATGCTCTCCTTCCTACAGACTCTCGGGCCTTGAAGATAAGGCTGTACCACTAAAAAATAACCAGATCGCACCTTTTTACAGCTCCTTCTCTGACGGCAATGTCCCACAATCGAGTTCCACAATTCCTGGTGAGGATCCCTGGTGAATGGGAATTCCCTGGTGCGCACCTGTGGTACCGCTCCGGCACCGAGCTCTCCCGCACCGAGGATTCCTGGCACACATCCACGGAATCCCGCAGCACCTCGGCTTGGAGGGGCCTCTGGGGACCCCTCCGAGGCAGGCTCACCTGGCGCAGGTGACACGGGGGCGGCTCCAGGAAGTGTCCAGCCCGTCCCGCAACGGTGCCACACCGGCCGTGCCCGCTCCGCGCCCGCCGTGCCTGGTTCCTGCCCTCTGTGCCCGCTGAGCCGTGCCTGCTCCCTGCTCTCCGTGCCCGCTCCCCGCCCGCCGTGCCTGGTTCCTGCCCTCTGTGCCCGCTGAGCCGTGCCTGCTCCCTGCTCTCCGTGCCCGCTCCCCGCCCGCCGTGCCTGGTTCCTGCCCTCTGTGCCCGCTGAGCCGTGCCTGCTCCCTGCTCTCCGTGCCCGCTCCCCGCCCGCCGTGCCTGGTTCCTGCCCTCTGTGCCCGCTGAGCCGTGCCTGCTCCCTGCTCTCCGTGCCCGCTCCCCGCCCGCCGTGCCTGGTTCCTGCTCTCCGTGCCCGCTCCCCGCCCGCCGTGCCTGGTTCCTGCCCTCTGTGCCCGCTGAGCCGTGCCTGCTCCCTGCTCTCCGTGCCCGCTCCCCGCCCGCCGTGCCTGGTTCCTGCTCTCCGTGCCCGCTCCCCGCCCGCCGTGCCTGGTTCCTGCCCTCTGTGCCCGCTCCGCCGTGCCCGCTCCCTGCCTGCCGTGCCCGCTCCCCGCCCGCCGTGCCTGGTTCCTGCCCTCTGTGCCCGCTGAGCCGTGCCTGCTCCCTGCTCTCCGTGCCCGCTCCCCGCCCGCCGTGCCCGCTCCCTGCCTGCCGTGCCCGCTCCCCGCCCGCCGTGCCTGGTTCCTGCCCTCTGTGCCCGCTCCGCCGTGCCCGCTCCCTGCCTGCCGTGCCCGCTCCCCGCCCCGCCGTGCCCGCTCCCCGCCCGCCGTACCCCGCTCCCCGCCCGCCGTGCCCGCTCCCCGCCCGCCGTACCCCGCTCCCCGCCCGCCGTACCCCGCTCCCCGCCCCGCCGTACCCCGCTCCCCGCCCGCCGCGGCCCGCACGTCACGGCGCCGGGCGGAGCCGGGGCCGGGCCCGGGGCTGGTGCCGAGGCTGCCCGCCCTGCGGCCGGGCCTGCGCGGTGTGGCGGCGGGCGGGCCCCGCGGAAGCAGCGCGGAGGGCGGCGGGGCCGCAGCGGGGCGGCCGCGGGGATGAAGGACCGGCTGGCGGACCTGGCGGAGGTGCGGCGCGGGGGGCGCGGGGCCGCTGAGGGGGCGGGCGGGGAGCGGGGCCGGCGGTGCCCGGGGCCGGGAGGGCCCCGCTGCGCCGGGATCCCCCCGGGGCTCTGGCGGCAGAGTTCCACCCTCTGCGATTTCTGTAGCGTGCCGTGCTCCGCTTCTCCCTGGCCTCTGCGAAGCGGCTTGGGCGGCACCGAACTCCATTGAATTCCACTGAATTCCATTGAATTCCCCCGGTGATTCCGTGCTGGAGCCGCCCGCGCTGTGGCGGGGTGCGTTTGTCCGCCCGGGAGCTCTTGGGCCGTGATGCGGCAGGAAAGCGCTCTGCAAGCTTTATTTTCCGCGTGTTTACAAAATGGTAGCTGCCTCTGTTTATACGCTCTTTTCCTTTCCCTTATTCGTGCTTTGGAAACAGTGTCCTAAAAAAGAAGGGAGAGTTTGGGGAGAGGCACCATCAGTCTGTCTGCAACAGGATATGGCTTGGGTAAAATAAAAGGATATTTGAGGTTTTTTGTTTTGGGTTTGCTTTGTTTTCTTTTTTTCCTGAAAAGAAATGGAAATGGAGAGCAGACAGGAGTTCCTGTAATAGTTCCAGTACTCCACGTATGTGTAGAAGTTGTGCTGTGTTGAGCTGCATTCAGATCTGGGGCTCTTTCGTCTTCTGGATCATAAAATACGTTTTGGAAGCTCCATCTCTGTGATGGAATGACCGGTCTCTTTGTCTTCCTCTCTGAAAGGGTGAATTGGCATAGAAAAAATTTTAGGATTATTAAATTACAGCTTCTCTACCGGAATGATGTTTTGGAATCATGCCAAAAAAACCAGTGTCATTTCTTTCAGGTGTACCTGTTCCTTTTCCCTGTTTCTAAACATGTCCAGGTTGTGGGAACACATGCCAAATTTCGGTGCTGGTGCACGCTTCCCAGGTAGAAGCAGCAACCAATGGTGATCCAAATTTGCCTTGTATTTATAATGCTATACCATACACTTAAGCCTGTTCTATGTTTCTGTAAATAAAAGAAATTCCACCAAATCCACACCCCGACACACCCCCCTTTGACAGGGTTAAAAGAGTTTAATGCAGCTGTACAGAGGCATTTTTGAGCCAGCTTTAGTGTTTGACTTCTGAAAGCGTTACTGCAGTGGGCTGCTTTTGAAATACATCTCAGCCAGTATTGCTGAGGTGCTTCATGTGTTCATCAGTGTCATTTCCATGCCTGTAGAATGAATAAACAGCTTAGAGACTTAAAATTTTTCTTCTAATGAAGAAAACATTTAAACGTGAAATGAAGGTAAAAGTTACTGAGGATCTAGTCTGTGTTTCATCACAGCTATAAGTGTGTAGTTGACTGAAGTTTTGTAGAGCTGCATGTCCAAGGGAGATGGATATTACCATTTCCACGGGCAACTCATTGAAGTAGCAGTGTCCATCTTCCATCTTTATCTGAAATCTCAAAAATATAATGATTTTGTGGTTCTCCTTTCCTAGAATAAACACTTTGAACAGAGATGCTTGACACATGGGTCAGATGCTCTGAAAAGGAATAGCAAACCTGAAGAAATAATGTGTTAACACTTGTTTGCCGACTTTCCGAAGCGTTCAGGTTGTTAATGCAGTTTCACTGTATTTCATTTGGCTAAATCACTGAGAGTAGAACATAGACATTGTGGTTTTCAAACAGGCCTAGGCCTGCAAGGTCTTTACAAATAACAGTACCTTGCCTCTTTTCCTTACCACGAGGATTTCACGGTGTTCTTTGGCCATACCTCACCTGCCAGGTGCCTGCACCCTGGCTCCCCACAGAGCCACTGTGGCACACAAGGAGTGTGGAAGATCCCAGCCTACACCGACCTGTTACCACTGAGCACTCTATTGCCTTCAGCAGAAATGCCAATTTCCCCTGCCCTCCTTTGTGTGTTCCTGGATTTTACTGGGCAGCAAGCAAAATATTTTGTCGTCAGTTTTTCCTAGATCATTATAAGGAAGAGGGAGAAATGCTGCCTGTCAGTGTTTGTGGTTCATTAACACAACATTAACATAACTGTGGGATGTTTTTGTTAATACACTATGTTTAGGCAGTTGAACAGTTGCTGGAGAAAGAAGTGGTTGATGATATGCAGATTATATAGCCTTCAGATAATGCTGCTTCCTCTTGTTTTCTTAGCTTGGAGAAGTTTTGTAAGGTATGTGCTTTTTCAGAGGACAGCAACCATAATTTGTTCAGCTTCAGGGGGACATTTTAGTGTCATTGCTAAATTACTCTAAGCAGGCCCAAATGAACTTCTTTAAGCTGTTTGAATTGTCCTTTAGTACAATTAATGGGACAATTGAGCAAATCTCAGACTGTTTTTAGTTATTTTGAGCACAAATAGGTGTAAGATTAAAAGGTTCTCTGATCCAATACACTTTTCTCAGCAGTGGTTTATAGTAGGTGTTTAGGGAGGAGGAAAAGGAGTAGTACAGAGCTGTGATTGCAAAATGTGCTCACAGCCTTCAGTGGTTTGCTGTTCACAGATCCAAGTCCATCTGAAACAGCTCTAAAAGAGCTGTGCAATCCACGTTCAGACATTCAGCTGTGTACATTTAGCTAACTTCAGCTATTACAAAGATGTCCTTTTAAAGGTCTGGTAATAAAACTTATTCATACTTTCTGTTTGTTGTTCAGTCCTTTCAGAACAAGGTTAGATGTAAAGCTCTGCTCAAGCAGAGTGCTGCTTTAGAGCTCAGGTTTGGGGTGCATTGTCCATATGGCTCCAAAATGTCCCCCTTGTGACCTGCTGAAGGGATGCAGACCTGTCTGCTGGAATCCATTTTTCATGTTTGATTGGTGAATCATTTAAAAAGCTTGATTTTTATATTTCTTTACTTGTGAGTGTTAATGAAGATCTGTTACACATTATCTTTGAAAAATGGGTAGTACATAGCTATCTGGAAGTTCATATTTGACTGCAGCTTTTTTTAAGCAAGGACCTGTAACTTGAACAGAACTGCATTGATTTGTTTCTAAACTGTTTCTTGGGCAGTCACTCGGTGCCCCCAGAACTGTTCAGGAACAGGTGAAAAACCACAAAGGCACGGGGTTAAAATTGCTGGAATTGGGTGATACGGAAACAAACAGCAAGTGAGGCTTTGCAGCAGGAGGAAAACACGGCTGTTGTTTTTCCCTGAGTCAGCCTCTGACGTGAGGCTTCCTTCAGCCATGGAGCTGCTGAGGATGGGCCGTGTGCCGTGGCAGTGAGGGATTTATTTATTGCAGGGGCTCCCATCTGCTGTGCTGCTGCAGTGCTGCTGCTAGCAGCGTGTTAATGATTGACCTGCTGCAGCTCTCCCTGCCCTCTGCCAGCCCTCCTGGGCTGCTCGGGGGCACGGGGGTTCCTGGGCACTCGGATGCTGTGAGGAGAAGCTGTGACACTCTGTAAGGTGCTCCGTGGGGCTGCTTCCCTGGGAGAAGGGTCAGTTATGATCCTTGCAGCCTGCCAGGGGAATACACGTGATCTGCACTGAGAAACAGCTAACCTTGAATGGAATTTCAAGGGCAAGTAATAGTCACGTTTTTCAGTCAAAAGCTGTTTCCAGTTTCAAAGGTCAGTAATTACTAGGATAGCTCCAGCCTGGCTCATTCCTGCAATTCTGTAAGGTAGTGGAAGTGACAGAAGTTTCATAAACCATCAGGATAGCCTTTCTTGGAGCTGAGAAATGATAATTGTGAGAATGTCTGGCAGCGAGAGCAGCACACAGCTGCTCATTTGCTCGCCCTGGTGGGATGGGGCAGGATTCCAGAAGAGAGAAAACTCATGGATTGAGAATAAAGGCAGTTTAATTGGTAAAGCAAAAGCTGCACCCCAGCTAATTTAAAAAAAAAAAAAAAAAAAAAAAAAAGAATTCCTTCCTACTTCCAATGGGCAGACAGAGGTCAACCATTCCCAGAAAAGCAGAGCTCTGTCACACGTACCAGTGGCTCGGGAAGGGAAAGTGCCCTAACTCTAAAGGTGCCCCCCTTCCTTCTTGCTTCAGCTTCACACACTGAGCATGATGCCATGTGCTCTGCAATGTCCCTTGTGTCACCTGGGGACAGCTGTTCCCATCTGTGCCCCCCAGCCCCCTTGGAGGGGGGCAGCCCTGACTCTGTAGGAGCTATAACTGAGACTTGCCAGTGTCATCAGCCCTGGGCCGGCACAAATCCCAAACACAGCCTGTGCCAGCTGCTGTGAAGAGCCTTAGCTGTGGCCCAGCCAAAGCAGCACGAGCTCCTGGCGGGGCTGCATGTATTTTATAGGTCTCTGAATGTTTATGGAGCTGTATGTCCCAGACTTTGGGTCCCAAGGTCAAGGTATGAGCTGCAAACAGACTTTATTAGATTGCTCTTGGCATTGACGTGAAACTTTTTATCAGCTTTTTGTGATACTGCTTGTACCGGGGAGGTGAAGTCCTGGGAGAGCAGTATGTTTCTGCTAAACTCTGATAAAAGTGAGGTCTTGGTCAGTTGTGTGCTTGTCAAAAGAGACACGGAAGCACATCAGTAGAAGAGTCAGCAGATGAGCTGTATTTTAGGTAAGAGATGATTTAGGGATGTAGAGAACAGAGGTTGACAAACTTCTCAGGTGTCTCAAGTGCTGATGACTGAGGCAGGCTGTCCATAAATCCTTCAACAAATTGTAGAGAGCAAATGGATCTGTCAGTGATACCATTGCAGCCAAGCAGGAAAGTGAAATACGCGTGGCACAGGCTGTGGGCTGGGGAGTCATCATCAGCTGCCTCCCAGCTGAGCATCACCATGCACATTTCTGAGTCACATTGCTGTCTTTCATTCATTTCCTTCACTCAGCTGTTACATGTTTTACTAAGAGCTGATCAAACTGAAAGCTGACATTCTGAATCTCTTAGTAGGATGGTATTTTCATTATTTTTAGTTCAAATAACTAAATATAGGATGCAGTTACGAACAAGCAGAAAAAATATTCTTTACTCAGTATATTTAGACAGAAAATATTCTTTTGCATAGATAATGAAATTAAATGTCTTTAAAATGTAGCTCCTTCCTAAATATTAACTTAGAGCTCATGGCTTAGTAGCAGTGCAGTCTTGGGAAGGTGAAGTTTTGGGTGACTTCCTTGGGGCACAGACTTCCTCCCTTATTTGTGTTAAGCAAGACTGTTAATTGATGGCAATCTGGAAGGACAGATAATTTGAGTTGTAGGGTTATCTCCCCAAAATGAGTAACTTCCCAAGTCCTCAGTGGTGCCCAGCACTGGGTGGTTGGTCCAGGAGGGCAGTGACATCTCTGTTCCTGAATTTCTCTTGGGGCATCATTGTTTCCCCTAAGCACAAACCCCAGGTGCTTTCTGACCAGCCTGCTGCCCCAGGGCTTTGTGCATTCCCTGAGTTTGCAGAGAAGGAACTGGCATTGTCTGTAACTTCTCCCCGAAGGCTTGGGCTGGATCTTAATTGACAGTAACTTCTTTATAAGATAATAGCAGTGTTTGACACTGGATTAAATTGCAGAATTGGCATGCAAACAATGCATACCTCACGTAATTTAATAAAACCAGAACCAAACTTTTTGGGTAATAGGGTCAGAGATTAGGAGCAGAAAGTGGGTGTTAGAAGATCAGATGGCCTTGTAAGGAAAAAAAAAAGTGTCTTGGAATGAAAATCCCTTAATGACAATTATCATGTAGTGTGTTTTTTTCTAACAACCCCTTGACTGTTATGTTAAGGGTAGTATTTTGTTCCAATTTTGATTTAATGCACTTCAAACAGTCTGTACTCCACGGAGGGAATTAAGGAAGACAAGCTTGAACTCTCTGCCTTCCTATGATGCATGTTAATTGTGTCTTTTCCTGTGATAAAAACTGGAGATCCAGGGGCTGGCTCAGGGAGGTGTGACTGGGGAAGGTGCTGGGCGTGTGCCCGGGGTGTGGCAGAGCCTCTGGGGCTTTATCAACCCTGTCATGTATTTCTGCTTTAGTGGGGACTAATTAGGGCTGAGCTGGAGTGGAGTGGCAGCCCTGGAGGGCAGCAGCAGCAGCAGCAGTGCTGGGGTTTGTGCTGGCTGGCAGCAGGTGTTGGCCCTGGTACAGCACAGGCTCTCAGCACCTCTGTGGTTCTTTCACTGCTCTGTAGTAGCCACTTGACTTTCTGTGGCCTCTCTGCTTGTTTGTTCTTAGATTACAGTCCTCAGAAAAGGGAGGCTTCCTTGGCTTTGCAGGCTGTTGATGGAAATGTGTGTGCTGTAGCAATGAGGCACGAGTTGTAGCTTCTTCAGAACAGTGGATTTCATGGATTTGTGTTTGCTGTCTTCTACAGTACAAAGGAAATGAAGATGGGGAGACAGTTATCATCGAAAAAGACCATTTTATGGATGACTTTTTCCAGCAGGTAAAGTTACAGTTTTCACCATGGATTAAAGACTGACTGTGTTCTCTCTGTGTCTTTTAATTTCAGTAATGAGGTTTAACAATTCATCTACACATCCTCCCAAGTATGGTTTCTAATTGTATCCCAGAACAAATGTTGGTAATGCTTTATTAGTTTATTTCAGGGTATTTTCTGTATTTATTGCAGAAAAATGTTTTTAATTCCCTGTCAACAAGTAATTTGCTAATAGAATTCTAAACCAGTTGTTTATTACAAGTATTAGTACTTAGGTTTTTGGCCATTCAGAGTATATTTGCTATTAATAATACTGTGGTTTAGTTTAGAAAATAATTGCAGACTGTTTAAATGTTGATGTTTCTGCTGGGATTTCTTTCTCTGCTACTTACAGATGAAATAGTTTGGGTTTTATTAGCAGGGTTTTTTTTGTTTTTAAAAAAGTATTGCCCTAAATTATTCTAATGTCTTCTTTGCCATGTTTCTCTTCCTCTAGGTTGAGGAAATTAGAAATAATATAGCCAAAATAGCACAAAATGTGGAAGAAGTGAAGAAGCAGCACAGCATTATCCTGTCAGCACCAAATCCTGAAGGAAGTGAGCAGTAATTTTTAAGATGTCACAGAAGTGTGGCTGGATATTCTGAAATATTGTTTGTTTGTTTTAGCTGTCCATAGGAATAGAACTTCAGGTGGTCAGAATGTAAAATGTAACACTAAGTAAATAGTTTAATTTTTTATATTGAATTAATACTTTCATTTGTTTGTTTTGACCTTTTCTAAGTCTCATTTGAAAAAAAATGCGGTTTAGAATATTTCTTGCATCATCCAAGCCTTTCCTGGACCAAAACTCAGTTTAGTGTGGGGTTTTTTCTGCAGAAACAAAGAGGATCTTACATTCTGGTTTGTGAAAATGTTGAAGTTGTCACTGAAGTTTGTGCTGCCAGGTCTTGTCCTTGTTCCTGGTTGGGGCCAGGGTCCTGTGTGGCAGCAGAGCTGCTGCTGCAGCACTTGCAGTTCCCTGTTTTTCGAGGCTTTGGCCCCAGAGCTGGCAGTGAGGTTGTGCTTTCTGAGCAGAGAACTGGCCAGCTCAGGGAACTCGCCCAGAGCCTTCCCTGTGCCCAGCCCGTGGTGGCTCCAGGCATGTCTGTGCCTGTGGGCAGGGCTCAAGGAAAAGGGAAGGAAAGATGCTGAGACAGTCTTTGTTTGAGTGTTGCAATGCTGGCTTAACATTTATCTTGTTATTTCATCTTGTTGGTGGAAGCTGAACTTGGGGCGTTATTTTTTTTATTTTATCCTGTCCCCCCGGTTTCCTTGGTGTCTGTTTGTGTTCCTGCAGCTGATTCTGCAGGCTGCTCTTTCAGTGGGTCTCAGCTTTAGTCAGGGTTCCTCTGAATGTTTAACTGACAGTGAGCAGTGTGTTCTTGTGTGTGTGGTCCCTCAGTGAGCCCTGGGGCTGGGATGTAGCACAGCTCCCCGTGGATGCTCTGGGTAGAACCCCTCACAATGTCAGTGAGGGTTGCAGCAGTGCACACGTGGTGCACACCACACTGGGAAAAAGGGGAGATAAAGCTCTGGTTTCACCTGTTCTTACAGCTCAGCAGCATTTAACTTTTGACTAGCAAATTAACATCACCCTGAAAGTGTTAAAAAAACCTGTTTATTGCCTGGTTTAGGTGAAGATTTGGTAATGATAACATTTCCCAGGTGTAAGCCTGTCATAAGAAGCAAGAACCTGATGGTTCTTGGCTGTTATAAAAATGACATTTAAAGTACTTAAGAGGAGAATAAACTTCGACTCTGTATGGTTATACTGAATAAAATTCTGAGATTGCAAGGTAGATTCATACTCTCGCTGACTTACTGTTATCAATCTTTAACAGTTCAAAAATATATTTTTTAAAGGAACAAAGGAAGAACTTGAAGAACTAAATGAGGAAATAAAGAAGATTGCTAATAAAATCCGAGCCAGGCTAAAGGGTAAGTTGTGAGGACAAATAAAACTCTTTGCTTTCAGAAATAACCTAGAAAATGACAGTGCAAAGTGATTCCTCCACACGGAAATGTCTTCTGCAACTGAAGTGCTTTTTTGGGGGATGATACTTTGGAAGAAGATTAACTTGAACTGCAAAATGACACCTTTTAAAATTTTTTCAGTGACATAGACAGTAGTGTGACTCTGTTAAGAGTATGATTGAAGCAGTTACTGTGTTCAAAGATCTCTACCAATTATCAAAACGATTTTAAAATTTTACTTATATATCAGTGAAATATGAAATGTTCTCCCCTGAAATGTTACACCTCTCTGGAGAACTTGTACCTTTAAAAAGTAACAATAATATTTACAAAGTAATTGAGCTGTTAAATAACTGCCATTGACTGGGTACTCTTGTCTTGTCCTCAGCTATTGAGCAGAGTTTTGATCAGGGTGAAAATGCTAATCGGACATCAGTGGACCTCAGGATCAGAAAAACACAGGTAGGATCCCTTCAGCTTATGGAAAATCCATGGATTCTGGTAAAGTGGAGAATGAGTTTAACTGTTCTGAACTCATTTCAGAACTCGTGTGGTGCTTTGTTGGGCTGTAAGTGCCACTGTGAGTTGTTGTGCAGACAGCAATGGCCCTCTCTGATGTCCCTGTCTGTCCCTGTCTGTCCCTCTCTGGTGTCCCTCTGTCACTGTCTGTCCCATCTGCTGCCCCTCTGTCCCCGTGTCTGTCCCTCTCTGATGCCCCTGTCTGTCCCCTCTTCTCCCCTGTGTCCCCATGTCTGTCTCTCTCTGATGTCCCTCTCTGTCCCCATGTCTGTCCCTCTCTGATGCCCCTCTCTGTCCCCTCTCTGCCCGTCTGTCCCTCTCTGCTGTCCCTGTCTGTCCCCTCTGCTCCCCCGTGTCCCCTGTCTGTCCCCTGTGCCCCCTGTCTGTGCCCCCTGTGTCCCTGTGTGTCCCTCCCAGCACTCGGTGTTGGCACACAAGTTTGTGGAGGTGATGACCGAGTACAACGAGACGCAGACGCTGTTCCGGGAGCGCAGCAAGGGCCGCATACAGAGACAGCTGGAGATCAGTGAGTCACCCCAGGGGCTTCTGGAACAAGGGAAATCATTGCTTGGTACTGCCTCCCTTGCTCCTACTCATTAAATATGGCACAAGGCATCAGAGATCTCAGGCAGCACTTCAGAGGGCAGGAGGGAAAAGAAACAATTTTACTGCATGGCACAAACTCCTTGGTGTTGCTCTTTTTAGAACAGCTGTAAAGAAAAAAGAGAAAACTCAATAATTTCCCTTAGGTTGAAAATTATTAAAAAAATTATCTTTTTCCTGTGCTTCATTTACTTCCAATATTGCAACTTTAAATGAAGCATCAAGAAAAGCTGCATTCTGAAACAGCAAGTGTTATTAAAAGCCATTCCAAAATTAACATGCCTAACAGGATAACAGCTCTTTTTATGTGATCCCATTTTTGTCTGCAAGGACACTTGGTAAATTCATCTGGCATCAAATCAGTGCTGCTGTTACATGGCTTTAATCATTTGTTGACTGACTCACATATGACTTACTTCAAATTCATTGTTAGCAGTATTCTCTAATACTATTCTGACCAGGGTTCCTCGTGGTAGCTTTGAATCTACGTTTGTTTTCTGATTATTACTCGATACTTTCTGGATTTTGTTATGTGCAAAATGGCCCTTGGTAGTGGCTGAACACTACAGGGCAAAATCCTGCAAAATCCTGCAAAATCTCAATGCAAGAATTGTCTTTGAATTGTCATCCTTCTGGATGGCAAAATGTTATGTTCAGTCCTGAATAAGTGATGTTATGTGAAGTCCTGTTGTTTTTATCCTAGCTGGAAAGACCACCACTGACGAGGAGCTGGAAGAAATGTTAGAGAGTGGTAATCCTTCCATTTTCACTTCTGATGTATGTATTTCTGGGCCAGTTGTGTCTCCTCTGTTCTGCTGCTCCTGCTCTTGGCGGGTGTGTTGGCACTCAGGGATGTCCATGTCTCTCTCCTTTCTCCCCAAGATCATCTCAGACTCGCAGATAACCAGGCAAGCCCTGAACGAGATCGAGTCTCGGCACAAGGACATCATGAAGCTGGAATCCAGCATTCGGGAGCTGCACGAGATGTTCATGGACATGGCAATGTTTGTAGAGACTCAGGTGAATGAACCAGGGCAAACACATTCCTGGGTGGGCGTTGTTTCCTCACTCTCCCCCTTTGCAGTGTGCAGGAGCAGGTGATGATACCCAGCTAGTGCAGATTCAGGTGATTCTGGACTGTGATTGGAATGTGTGGAAGTTAATCACGGGAGGTTTTTGTTTTGTTGTGGACAAACAGAGCATCTCAATGTCCTTATGCTTTCAGTAACTGACCACAGACGTGCCTTCCAGTCAGTACATTTAATATTTTCTTCAGTATGATTAATTGCAGTATGCTGGAACATCTTTGTGCATGTTTAAGTAAGAAAAACTATCTCGTGGAACATTGTTACTGCCTTGGGGATTTTGTGTTCTCAGCCCCAGTGGAGTACCAGGCGTGTCAGCAAGGCTGTGTGCACCTTGCACTGTGTGCAGAAGTGCAATTCTGTGCTCACCAACACGAGTGCAATGGGCTTGACAAGTCCTTCAAGTCATCTCTTGTACTCATAAGCTTTGCCTTGACATGTACATTAATCTGTTCTATTTTTAGTCTTTAAATACCAATTATCCAACAAAAGCATTTTAACTTTGATCTTAAAATGGTTTGACTTCTGCAGGAAAGTGAAAAGAATAGTGTTAGAAGAGAAACTTGCCTGAAAAGCAAGTTAGAGAGACTTGCCTGTTTTTTGTAATTGGGTTTTGTTCTGGAAGTCCTTTGTTGCTTTGATATTAAATATACAGCCAAGAGAAATTGCTAGCAGGTTTCTTGTGAATTACACACAAACAGAAGTTACTTGTGCATCATTCTGTAATGCTTTGCTGTTTACTGCTGCTGATTATTTCTTCTGATGGACAGAGACACAGGTAACAGACTTACTGTCATTTTTCACCAATCCTCCATCTCATTGCCAAATGTCATTCCTCATAATTAATTTGAATTTCTCATGCACTGACATCCTAATCCCTGAGCTCTGAGGGCCTCGTGTGTGTGTATTTCCTAGAGAGCTGTTGGAGCTTGTTGGCAATAGTCAATATCCTTGCCCACCTGAGACACAGCAGGGATTTCTGATCTCGGGTGTGTCCCTCTCAGCTTTGGCTGGTGAAACAGCCCTCCCACACCAGGGGTGTTTGCAGGTGCTCAGTTCCTGTTCCTGCACCAGGGGGAGATTGGCCTGCCCTGCTGATGAGCATTCCTTGTGTGGTGAGAGCTGGGAGCCCCTGCTTCTCATTCCCTTCGTCCTTTACATGCCACAGCAGAAAAAAATGCCATCCCTAGTGTGTGCACCATTGGTTTGTGCAAGTAATTCTTGATGTCCTAGAGCCTGCCTTTCAGATCCATGGGACAAAGATCCATGCACTCCCATAATGTGTTTTTTCTTCAAAATTTCGTTCTAAGGGTGAAATGATCAACAACATAGAGAAGAACGTGATGAACGCGACAGATTATGTGGAACATGCAAAGGAGGAGACAAAAAAGGCAGTGAAATACCAGAGCAAAGCACGCAGGGTACGTTGTCTCTCCCTAATTGTGCCAGGCAGGGTTTCAGTTTAGCATGGGAACATTCCCAATGTGAGTTACTTTGCTGCAGTTAATATTGCAAATTTGTAATACCTATAGAGGACAGACACTTCAGCAGTTCCTGCACAGCTAAGGGTGTGCTCACAGTTTTCCACTCAGAGCTGCCCTTACAGAGTGTAAAAACCCCAAAAGAAGAATTAATCTATTATTCCAGTGGATAAATTCACATGTTTTTCTTACCAGCTTTTGCAGTACCCTAAATTATTCAGGTTCTGAATCACCTTAGAAGTTGTTAGCTGTTTATCACAAGTAAACTTACCTGGACTTAAAGGAATAAAATCTATTTGCCAGCAGGAAAAATAAAAGTGCTTTTGCTGAAACAGGCTTATTTTTTAAAAATTCTGCTTGTGATGTTTAGTTTTACAGATAAATTAGAGGGATCTTCCCTCTGGAAAGGGTGTGGCATTGTGCCATGACACTGAATTTGTGCAGGACTTGAGTTCAAAGGAATGTTCTGGCACTTTCCATGGCACTTGTTTTGTTTCAGTAGCTTTCTTCCCATCAGACAGCAAATAATATATTCTGATCTCAGCCTACTGAGTAGTTTATTTTTGCATTCCAATTTCCCCTCTTGCTGTGCTGTGCAATTCGGTGAGGCTCGTTATGGTGAGCTGGGTTTGAGGGAATAATTCATTTTCTGTAGATAGAGATCTGCACAGAGATAGCAAGCCTGATCCTTCACAAAAGATCTTTTCAGAAATGTTAAAAGAGCCCACTTAATTTGTGTGTAAATGGTGCTTGTATCATCTCTGATAACTGTATAGGCATTGATCCCGTGGGTTTACCTGCTTGAAAGTGTTAATTCTTACATTTGCAAGATTGTACAGATAAATTTATCTCAATTTAAGAATACAGGGGGCTTTAATAAAAGTGCTTGTGGATCTAAAAACTACTTGAAAAATTGAAAGTAAATGCAAGTGTTAATGTTCTTAATATTAATCATGCCTTGTTTTTTGACAGAAAATGTGGATAATTATCATTGTGTCAGTGGTGTTGATTGCCATAGTAGCTCTAATTATTGGTTTGTCTGTGGGTATTCGGTGATGCTTGGATAACCTCAGCATGCATGGCTTCCTGCCACTGTGGCAGTAAGTAACTAATCAACTAATTTGGCTCTTCTCTCTGTGTTCTCCTGCTAACCCTTACTGTGTGCCCAGTGCCCTGGGGAGGGCTGGGGGACGTGGTGGCCCTGCTCCCTGTGCCCCTGACAGGAGCTGTGTGTGCCTGATGTGGATATTGCAATGCCTGTGTGTGCTGTGTGTGCCTGATGTGGATATTGCAGTGCCTGTGACAGTCCCTGTGTGTGCCTGATGTGGATATTGCAGTGCTGTGCCAGTTCTGTGTGTGCCTGATGTGGATATTGCAGTGCTGTGCCAGTTCTGTGTGTGCCTGATGTGGATATTGCAGTGCTGTGCCAGTTCTGTGTGTGCCTGATGTGGATATTGCAGTGCTGTGCCAGTTCTGTGTGTGACTGATGTGGATATTGCAGTGCTGTGCCAGTTCTGTGTGTGCCTGATGTGGATATTGCAGTGCTGTGCCAGTTCTGTGTGTGCCTGATGTGGATATTGCAGTGCTGTGCCAGTTCTGTGTGTGACTGATGTGGAGATTGCAGTGTCCTTCACAGTCCCTGTGTGTGCCTGATGTGGATATTGCAGTGTCCCTGACAGTCCCTGTGTGTGCCTGATGTGGATATTGCAGTGCCTGTGACAGTCCCTGTGTGTGCCTGATATGGATATTGCAGTGTCCCTGACAGTCCCTGTGTGTGCCTGACGTGGATATTGCAGTGTCCCTGACAGTCCCTGTGTGTGCTGTGTGTGCCTGATGTGGATATTGCAGTGTCCCTGACAGTCCCTGTGTGTGCTGTGTGTGCCTGATGTGGATATTGCAGTGTCCCTGACAGTCCCTGTGTGTGCCTGGTGTGGATATTGCAGTGTCCCTGACAGTCCCTGTGTGTGCCTGATGTGGATATTGCAGTGTCCCTGACAGTCCCTGTGTGTGCCTGGTGTGGATATTGCAGTGTCCCTGACAGTCCCTGTGTGTGCCTGATGTGGATATTGCAGTGCCTGTGACAGTCCCTGTGTGTGCTGTGTGTGCCTGATGTGGATATTGCAGTGTCCCTGACAGTCCCTGTGTGTGCCTGGTGTGGATATTGCAGTGTCCCTGACAGTCCCTGTGTGTGCTGTGTGTACCTGATGTGGATATTGCAGTGTCCCTGACAGTCCCTGTGTGTGCCTGATGTGGATATTGCAGTGTCCCTGACAGTCCCTGTGTGTACCTGATGTGGATATTGCAGTGTCCCTGACAGTCCCTGTGTGTGCCTGGTGTGGGTGCTGTGGCTGTTGTGGGCACTTTTGTGGCACAGGACCCTGCTGGGTGCCCTGGTGGCTCTGTGCCTGTGCCAGTTCTGTGTGTGCCTGATGTGGATATTGCAGTGTCCCTGACAGTCCCTGTGTGTGCCTGGTGTGGGTGCTGTGGCTGTTGTGGGCACTGATGTGGCACAGGACCCTGCTGGGACCTGCCCAGGGCACCCGGAGCAGCCACAGCCTCACCCAGCCCCAGGAGATGGCACAAACAGCCCCGGGCTGGCTCCCAGCTCCTGGAGTTGCTGTTCCTATGCTGAAAGTTCACATCAGCAAACAACATGCAATGCTAAGTACACTTTATCCTTTATCCAGTGGGGGTTTCCAGTAGAGTTTTTTTAAAAAGTGGATATCTGCAGCCATGCAGTTGGCTGTTATGGCTTGGAGAACATCTTCCAAGTTCTTGCTTTGAAACTGTTCATTAATGCCAGACTAAATGAAGCAGTGGGAGATAACAATGTGTTCAGGACATGGGATTTCTTCAGTGTTGATGTTTTTGCTGTAGTAAAGCACCATTTCCTGTCCAGATAATGCTCAGCCAGGTTAGGTGAGCAGTAGCAGTTGATTTCTCTGGGTGCAGTAGAAGTGCAGCTTTTAACATGCAGTGTCTTTAGGCCCCACACAGAACACCAGGAGCAGGTGCAGACAGCCCATCAGAAATTCACATTTCTGTACTAACACTCTTTTAACATCTAAGTTTTTGTTTTGGTGTTGGAGATTCTTCTCAGCACTGGTTTGAGGGCAGGGAGCAGAATTCACTGTGTCCTTCCCTGCAGTCAGAAATTCTTGACCCAGAGTTTCACCGTGAGGCTTTCACACAGAACCATCTCTCCTTTTTTAACCCTTGCAGCTCCTCTGCAAGGAGAGTGTTTTTACTGACCTTCTGCTGAATTCCACTGAGGGTGCAGATGTAAAGGTTTGAGCAGGCTGCAAATATTTATCCAAGGAGGGTGGCAGGGAGCAGTTACTGAGACTTGACCTACATCTGTTTCTAATGATGTTTACAGAAGCTGGGCATGAGTAATAACCATTATTCTGTAAAGGAAAGCAGAGAAATGTTGCACAGATGGCTCTGTCTAGTGACCATGGTTACATGTATGTTAGAAACAGAAACAACAGGAAATCACAGCAGTGATTACTCCTTAGAAAGAAAATCCCAGCACTCAGCCCAGGTGTCAGTATTGCTGAGGCTCTGAATATAATTAAACAGTTCTGTCTCTGACAAAGTATTGCAATCTTAACTTTTCTTCTTTCTTTTCCCTGCAGAAATTGATGTTCATAATAATATGTGTAACTGTATTGCTTCTGATCCTTGGAATTATCCTAGCAACAACTCTGTCCTAGCAAGCACATTCCAAGAGATACCAACCTTCAGGAACTCGGAAACATCTGCAGCAAAACCAAACCTTTTCCAGAGATGATGCCTTACACTGTCCCACCATGATGGCCTGTCCCCAAGGGTTACAAAGGAGAGCAAAACCACTCCTCATGTTTACTCACAGATGGAGATCAGAATGTATTAGGGTGTGTTTGGGTTGTGCATCATCAGCTAGACACTTGTGAGACTGAAACTTTGTTTTGAACTAAGGTGACTTAGGGTTTTTCACATCTCAGTGTTACAGTTGAAATAGGGAGTTGAGAGACTATTGAGGTTTGACTGTTTGGCTTTTTTTCCTATTGCTAACCTAACTCTAATCATGACTTTCAGTACCTTGCCAGTGCTGCCTTCGTTAGCACTCTTGTGAATATTTTTATGAGATGTAGCCTTGTGTTTGAGTGTATTAATTACTTAGTCACCTTAACCTATTTAAACTTTATGCTTTTTCTCCAACAAGTGCTAAAATATTTTATCCTGAAAAGACTACTCATTTAACTGCCTAGTGCATTACAGTTGAGAAGAAAAAAGAAAAAGAGCTTCTTTACACTTGCCAGTTTTTTTATTTTTTCTTTCAAGGTTAACTGCTTTAAATACTTCCTTCATGGTTAATAAAACGTTAGTTGCAACATTTCTGGTAAAAGCCTACAGCTCTGAAAGGCTGAATTTGCACTCGAGCAGGTTATTTTACAGGAAATTCCTGTGCAAAGGAAACTGATGCATCAGTTTGGCCTTATTGCTCACATGAATGTGACAGAAATGACTTTATAAAGCCAAATCAAGTTTTCTTGTTCTGGAGTTTGCTAACGTTGATGTGTGACTACAGCAGGTGGGGATGAACTCCCCCAGCAGAGTCTGGCACTCGCTGCAGGCTGAGACACTGATTTGTTGTGGAAGCTGTGTGGCTCTAACATGCATGAAGTGTTTTGGTGTACACACGCCTGCTGCAATGCCAGCCTGCACGGCTTCCAAGGATCCAGATGTACCCAAATAACTGCAGTTAATGTTACAGGTTGTTTTTTATTTTTGTGTGTAAGATATTTGTAACTTGGGTTTGTGACTCCTCGTTGTTGAAGCATATCCATGTAGATATGTAGATATATTTACACTCTAAGAGAAATAGAGGAGAGGATCATTTGTGCCTTTTTAAACATGGTCTAAAACTACACTCATCAATGCTCTCAGATATTCAGCTCTCATGTTGACTGCAGTAACTCAGTCCTACAAGTTTAGAATCCTTAAACTTAGGTTTTGTTGTAAGTGTCTGAGATCAAAGTTACTCAGTAAGTGAGAATTCAGACTTCACAAAACTCAGCAAAGTTTACAATTTCTATTGCATGTATGAATATTCCTGCTTTGCTGCCCAGGTGTACTGTGAATATGCTGGAGCTATTCAGATGTCAAACATGTTTAAAACAGAAAACAAACATTGTTATTGCTGTTGTTATTGGTCTCTTTACAAGTCAGCCATAGAGAAGTCGCTTGAAAAATTCGGCTTCAATAATGAACAAATTCCTTTTACCTCTGAGTCCAGAATGCTCACTGATGTTTGTGAGGAAGTTTACATGCAAAGTAAGGAAGGATTGGTTGCCTTAATGCTCATTCTAGGTAAATATTTTTTATTCTGTAGTTTTCTAGATTTTTATCAGTAAATATTATTTATACAGATATGCAAATTAGATGGGGGGAAAAAATCACTCCTGCTGTTTGCCAGCTGGTTATGTAAACTGACCCTCAAAATCCTGTCATGTTGAAGTTTTTGCTCTGTAATGCAGTAATCTGCCCATCAAGACCAGAGATTTGAATAGGCTACTCCACAGTTTTTAGTTCTTGTTGAACAGCTGCCTCAGTGAGTTTGTTTTACAGCAAACAGACCTTTTCACATGAACCTCTTTGTTTGGTTCATATTGGAGGGGAGTAAATCTCTAACCTATGCACTAATAAACTCATCTAAGCCAGTCTCCTGTGTCTGCTCTGTGTCCCTGGTGTTGCTGTGGCCCTTGGGAGTGTTCCAGGAGCTCTTTGAATGAGGCTGACTTGCATCAAACACAGGGTAAGGTGCTGTCTTTCCTGCAGCTTTTTACTGCACACAGCAAGCTGAAGGAAGAAACACATACATTAAAAAAATCCAAACAAACTGCTCCCAACCAGCTGAAAATCTGCAGAGAACCCATTTCAAAACATCCTGGGTTTGAATCAGCTCCTACGAGCACACGCTGCATTTCCAGCTCACATGCTTGCTCTGCTTTTGATTTTCCCTTTTGGCAATTTATTCAGAGTAGAGTTAGTGGGTAGAATCTCAGAGGAGAATAAAAGCCAGTGTTTTGAGAACTAATGAAGTAATTATCTAAAGCATTATTTACAATGATTATTTAGAAGATAATGAGACCCTTTAATTATGTTTGTTCTGCACAGCTAGCCGTTCAATAATTCAGGGTGTTGCCGTACAATTTTCTCCCTGTTTGCTTTGCACGTTTTTTTTTTTCTTTAGGAAAACGTCACATTTGTGTGTGAAGCACAAACCTGGGCCCCCCTCTGGGCATTGTCCGTCCCATGGAAATCACCTGCTCGCTGGGGCTGGGGCTTTGGGCCTCCTCAGCGTGGCGTGGAGCAAAGCAGCTGCTGGGGAGATGGAGCTGCACCTCTGGAAGGCTGCTCTGGCTCTGTTCCTGTGACAGCACTGCTGGAACGTTTCCATCCTCTCATTACCCCCCTGCTTCTCCTGTCAGCGTTTCTCCCGCTGCAGCTGAGGCTTGGCTTGCAGTTTATTTCCATTTTGGGAGCCACCACGGTGATGTTCCCGATGTAAGGTTTTCTTACCAGAGCTCATTTGTGTGCCAGGAGCCTGGAGCATCCTTAGCACTTCAGCAGCTGATGAAGATTTCACTGCGTCTGACCTGGCTGCTGAAATGGACAGTTCTGCCTAAGCCCGTGGTCAGCACTGCCCAGAGAGCTCCCTGGGGAGCTGCAGCTTTTGTCAGGGCCCAGCTCCTGCAGCAGGGGCTGAGGATGGGCAGGAGGCAGCAGGGAAACTCTCCCGGGGGCTCAGGGCTGCCCCAGCCTGCCTGGCCACTTGTTTAGGGTTGAACCAGCTCCCACAGGGACCTTCCCACTGACCCCCAGAGATGCTGCAGGGGTGGCTGATCTCCTCCCCACCCCTGCTCCTCTGGGGCGGCAGACAAACAGCACCTGGGGAAGCACACCCTGATTTTACTGGGGTACACTTAAATCTATAACCCAGGCCCCTTCTGGAATATAAAAATTGAAAGTTGAAAAGGTTTATTAAGCAGTACAGTGCTGGGTTCACGTGAATGCTAAGAAATGCATTTAAATGGTGAGCCTACAGTTCATTATGAATACAGTGAGATTCTGAAATACCTGCACAAGTACAAACGAGCTGCTTCAGCTTAGAAAACCCAGCCAGCATCCCCGAAGCCTGAGGGTGAGAGGCAGGCCCTGAGGGAAAAGAAAGGAGAAGGGAAAGGGAAAGGGAAAGGAAAAGAGAAAGGGAAAGGGAAAGGAAAAGAGAAAGGGGAAACCCCAGTACTGTGCCTGTTACCTTGGAGAGTGGCTCATGAAATGGAGCTGATTGAAGTCAGAAGTCCCACGATTTGGGCTCTCTGCAGGGGCTTTCAGGGCTCTCCAGCCCCTCTCCCTGTGTTCCAGAGGAAGGCTCTCTGGCACACTCTGCACTGTGGCTGTCCTGTGCTGCAGTCCCCCAAGGCAAATCCATCACTTCCAACAGTGGATGAGCCCTTGACTGAAGAACAAGGGGAAGATGAAGTGGTGAGGAACCATTTCCAATCCAGGGAATGCCAGAATTAGGCTGAAAACTTGCCTGGGTTTTGATTTTGAAGCAGTGGAGTTATAGGCAGCTATTTTAAACAGGCATTTTAAACCCCTTTCCATGTGGAGGAGCTGTCCACAGCCTTGCCAAGAAAAGGCTTTGTGGGGCAGGATGTGCCCCTGGCATGCAGAACAATCAATTAAACCCCCAGGCCCCAGCGTTTGGCAGAGAGCTGAGCAAGTGGAGGTGCCTTTTGAACCAAGGTGTGGCCAACAAGCACAGAATGCAGCTTCCTGTGAGCTCCAAAGGCTCTGCAGAGTCCTCTGGCTGCAGATGGGAATGTTCCACTTATGCAGTGCTGCAATCACAGGGCCAGCTCCAGCAGAGAAGTTGCTCAGAGCCTGGGGGACTTTTGCTGCCAGGGCACTTCAGGTGTCCTGCTGGGGCTGAGCTGAGCTGCATGCAGATGCAATTTTTGGGAACCAGCTGCTTTCACCTCAGTTGAGGAAAGGCGTTTTTCCCCACAACAAATAACCCACAGGAAGGCTCCCAGTTCAGTGTCTGTGTCTCTCTCCTGGCATTCCCACCAGGCTTGCCTGCTCTGTCTTTCTATTCCCCCATCTGCCATCACCATGTGTGGTGAACTGATGTCCCTGAACATCCCAAACGTCCATTGTTAAAAATAATGACAGCTCCTCTTGCTGTTCCCCACATCCACAGCCAGTCCCTGCCTCCTGAGCTGCCCCCAAGTGCTGCTGATTCGAAATAAATCAATTTGCATGTGTGGCAGGGTACATTTAGGCTACTCCTACAACACAGAGCTCTTTCTCACCACGTGTTTACAGCTCCTCAATAGTCACTGGTGGCAGGATGTAAAAAAAATCACCTAAAATTAGGTTCAGACCCACTCCAGGAACCAGAGCAGGTTTCTGCAGTGGGTTCTCAAAGTGCTCAGCAGGACACTGAGAGAAGGGCAGCTCTGACCTGGGGGGGCTGGGAGGGGATTTGGGGTGCAGAAATCCTGCCCTGGGCCTGCAGCTTCCACCCATCCCAGGAACACCCAGGACAGCTCTGCCCAGGGCTGACAGCTGGGCACGCTTGTGCTCTCCTGACTCTGGAACTATTTATAGATGGATTTTGTCAGAGTTCCTGTTTGTACAGTTCCCCCTAACGGGGTTTTGGGCACAGTTTTCCTTCCAGTATGAGGCAAATAAAACCATGGAAGAAATCAGTGCTAGAAACAAAACATAAATCCACAGCACAATAAAATTCAGCAAGTGCTGACATGTATAAAATGAAAAAAATAAAATTACAGAAATTACCAGAAATTACAATAAACTTCAGGGGCGTTTGAAGAAAATGAAGGCAAAATCTCAGTTTCCCTGCAATCCAGCTGGATTCACATATCCACATGCAAGAGCTGGGTTTAGATTACATATCTGCATTCTATGCTTTTCCTCCTCAAAGCTGCTTCATTGCTAAGGCCAGCCTGTGCTGAGCAGAGTGACTCAGACCTGTGGGCCAGGATGCTTTTCTTGGGTTTCCACTGAGCATTCTTTGCATCCTACACATTTATAAATAAGTGCCCCTGCTGCCTTCCCTGCCATTTATACCAGAAGAGTGAATGTGGCATTATTTAAATTGCATTAAAATATCTTTTCTGTGCTTAAAGGGGAGCTGTTTCACTGACATCTGTTATAACTTGGCAGTTCTGGCACCCACAGTGCCACAGGGCAGTAATGCACAGGGGAAAAGAAAAGCTGGACTGAGCTGCTGTGAAGGATCAGTAACTGCACCGTTCTGAGATCTGCCTGGAGAAAAGAACAAACCCCAAAAACACCTTCTGCCTTGGTACTGCAGGGCTCAGCTTCCCTCGGTGTGAGGTGCCCAGCTCAGAGGGGCTGAGCCAGGGGTGCTGGCCAGGCAGAGACAGCAGCAGCAGGGGGGAGATGGGTTGGGGTGGTGGTGCTGCAGAGAGATCTCAGGGGCTCTGCTCACCTGAGGGAGCCGTGCTGGCTGCACAACATTCAATGTTGTGTGAAGTGCCAGAGCTGCTTTGGCAGGGCAGGGGCATTTCCCAGGGCAGCCCCAGCCCAGCAGGGGCACCAGCCCTCCTGGAGCCCTCGTGGCACTGGGAGCATCCAGAGGTGAGGGGTGCCAGGTGAAACCACTGCCTGCACCCTGCCCAGCACACGGAGATTTACCTGTCTGCCTTCCCTGGCAGCTCTGGGTTGTTTCATGGTCCAGCAGAAAATACAAATTACAAATTACAAATTACAAAAAGCAGCTCTTTGCACTTTTAGGAGTTATGCTGTGAATGCCAACCAGTTACAGGACTGTCCCATGAGGACTTTTCTTCTTTACCCTTCTAACTGGAGTTATTTGCTGCTGGTGTGGTAGAGACACCTCAAATATTGTAGAGACACTTGAAATACTGGTCAATTGGAAGTGATCCTCCTCCCTCTCCCCAAATGAGATGCTGATGTTCAATGCCTTTTGTGCTGATTCCAGCACATTTGTCTGCACGTCTGGCTTGTGTGAGGGGGGAGCAGCTTCCTTCCAGAAGCCCTTGAGCCTGGGGCTGGCAGAGGAAGGCAGCAGTGAGGATAACCCCAGGATGCCCTGGAGATGGAGCACAGAAACTGCTTTTCCAGGGACCTCGGGGTGCCCAGTGATTTTCTTCCCCTGATGTTTGCTCTGGTTCATCTTTTCTGTTCACTAATGCATCCACGCTCCAGAGCTTTCAGTGCTTCTCCCTTCAGTAGACACAAACACGATAAAAAATGCTTTAAAAAAAATCAATGAACACTTAAGTGTTTGGCAACTCTCAGACTTTTTACTGTACCATTTACTCAACGGTTTAATGCCTAACAGGAGGAACTCAGCAGTTAAACATTCACGTGCAGATTTAGCAGGTGTGACACACCTCGGGAGGGAAGGGAAGGGAAGGGAAGGGAAGGGAAGGGAAGGGAAGGGAAGGGAAGGGAAGGGAAGGGAAGGGAAGGGAAGGGAAGGGAAGGGAAGGGAAGGGAAGGGAAGGGAAGGGAAGGGAAGGGAAGGGAAGGGAAGGGAAGGGAAGGGAAGGGAAGGGAAGGGGAGGGAAGGGAAGGGAAGGGAAGGGAAGGGAAGGGAAGGGAAGGGAAGGGAAGGGAAGGGAAGGGAAGGGAAGGGAAGGGAAGGGAAGGGAAGGGAAGGGAAGGGAAGGGAAGGGAAGGGAAGGGAAGGGAAGGGAAGGGAAGGGAAGGGAAGGGAAGGGAAGGGAAGGGAAGGGAAGGGAAGGGAAGGGAAGGGAAGGGAAGGGAAGGGAAGGGAAGGGAAGGGAAGGGAAGGGAAGGGAAGGGAAGGGAAGGGAAGGGAAGGGAAGGGAAGGGAAGGATTGGGTTGTCTTGGCAAAGCCAAGCCCGGAGCGCTGGGCTGGTCCCGGGCAGGGTTTGCTGTGATCCAGAACAGCCCGGGGAATGCGGCACCCCTGGCGAACGGAGCATCCCGGGCAGGGTGTCCGTGGTCCAGCACAGCCTCGGGAATGCGGCATCTCGGCCGAGCTGCAGATCCTAAAACCACCAGAAAATCCTCCCCCAAAATTCACCCCAATGCCCCCAAACCCCCTCCAGAAGCTCTTTCCTGCCGAGCTGCGGGTGCTGCGCTGGGCAGGCACGGAGGCAGCAGCGCTCTGTTGCCATCCTGTGGTAAATCCATCGGGCACCGAGCCCGGCTGGGGCCCGCGGGGGCGGGGGGGAGAGAAGAGAAGAGAAGAGAAGAGAGAGAAGAGAAGAGAAGAGAAGAGAAGAGAAGAGAAGAGAAGAGAAGAGAAGAGAAGAGAAGAGAAGAGAAGAGAAGAGAAGAGAAGAGAAGAGAAGAGAAGAGAAGAGAAGAGAAGAGAAGAGAAGAGAAGAGAAGAGAAGAGAAGAGAAGAGAAGAGAAGAGACTTGTCTGCTTTTCATTTCTTTGTGTTGTCCCTATCTCTTTACCTGTGACTGATCAAGCAAGATTGTCTCTTACTCACTTACAGCTTGAATGAAATGTCTGAGGAAGAAAACCTTCAAATAAAGCACTAACACTATGATTTTTGAAAGAATTTGAATTAAATTCTTCCCCTCAGACAAAGTTTTAGCAAGAGTGACATGAAAAATGTATTTTCTCCTTACCAGGCTGCCAACCCTTCAAGTTCACTGACATTGCCATCCAATAATGCTGCTGTCATCACAAAACCACCACCTGCACTGCCTCCAGAGCAGGAAATGCACTTGGCAATGATAACCCTCAGCATCTGCAAAACAGCAACAAACAGCCCAAAAGCATAAAAGCTGGGATGCCCGGGGTAGGTAAAACTCCAGTTCTATTTCTGATATCCAACTGTGCTGGCAAACAGTTACAGTGAGAAGAGTTTATTGACAGGTGTGCTAAACCCAAATATTTACCTGTGCATTTCTCATTCAAGCAGATAATTCACACAATGTCTAACACCAACAAGCTGACCTGTGTGGAGGAGAGTTTGGATCTGAATCCACAACACTCGTGGTTTGGACTCAAGGCTTTCACTGAGGATGTGAACTTGCACTTTGGAACACCCCGTGGCATTTCTGCACTTTGTATTTCAGCACCAAACCCTTCTGGGCACTGCCCTGTCCTGATTCTGTGCCCTCCCAGCAGCACCTCTGAGCCCTTTGCAGAGCAGCAGCCCACGTGAGAGGAACAACTTCCAGTTCCCAAAGGCTGGGATTGCCCAGCTCCTCTCCATTGTTCTCTCAGCAAAGCTGTCATGTGTGTCATGTATATCCTTACATGCCAGTGGCCCATTCAACAGCAGCCAGAAAAAAATATTATCAAGCTATATGATATACTTCATGCTGATATTTGGCCACACAAGCTACCAAATTAATAATAAAATGTTTATTACAGCAAATCCTGACATCTTACAATTCCAGTAAAATGTCAGCTCTCATCTGCTGTAGCATAACAAGTTGCATATGTCAGGTTTTTGTGATTTGTGATTTGCTAAACATGTTCTTGAGATAGAGAATATGTTTTAAAACCTTCACAGCAGTCAGTCTGTACTGGGAGCTCAAAAAACTAGTTGCTGTTTCACTCTCAGAGTGGCTTAATCAAATTTATTCATATAAATTTCCATAATTTTCAAACCAGGGAAGTTAATGACAATTAACATATTTATTCACGTATGTACCCGCACACCCCACGCACAGAGATGCAGGTTGGAAACCCACCCTGGCAGGGAAGGAGCAGAGCAGGTTTGGCTCAGTGGGACATGTTGATAACACCATTCTGACAGATTTTCAACGATCAGGTTGGCCTGCCAGATTTTTGTTGTGTTTGTGCAAATGCACATAAGGGAGCAGTCAGGTTCCTCCTGGGCCTGACAGGTCCAAAACACCACCTGGGATGCTCTGGTGGCCCCATGGCAGGTGCTGGGTGCTGAGGCAGTGTGCTAAGGCTGGCAGAGTCAGCAGGACACTGGAGTCTGGAGCTGGCACAGAGCTCAGCTGAGGGAAAAATCTGACTTGACAAAATTAGACTAAAAAAAAAAAAAAAAGCCATTTATGCCAGAAAATGGTTATAAAATGAAGAGTGCCTTGCCTGATGATCACAGCCATAATCTAATCTGGGAGTGAACATATGAACCTGGCCAGGAACAGCTTTCCCCTCCAAAAATGCCAGAGTTTTGTTGTCCCTGCTGCAGTCATGAGCAATCCCAGGGAAGGGCATCTGGGGCTGAGATCTGCACAAGAGAGAGGTCTTGGGGACCTTATTCTGAGATCCTGGAGTTCTCATTCAGAAAATCCCAGTCTTTCTAGACTGTGCCAGTGCAGAGCTGCGGGGAGGAAGCACAGATTGTCTGTAAACCTTCTCCTCATCTGCTCTGCTGGCAGTGTCACAGGGCCCAGGTCTGGGTGTTCCACTCACAGGATGAGGGACAGATTTTCCAGCACAGCCAGTTGCTCTGCAGAGCACACTGTGAGCAGGATTGAACCCCAGGCCTCCCAAGGAAATGTGCTTCATGCAAGTGAAGTGGAGTGGGGGCTCCCAGTGCTGCTGGGAGCTGGGGGTGCTCAAAGAGATGGAGGGCTGGGAGCTGCTGCCCCCAGAAATCCAGACAAGGCCAGGCTGGAGGGATCCCTCAGCTGTTCAGGGGTTCAGGGGTTCACTCTGAGTGTGCACTGGAAATCCAGATAAGGCAAAACTTGAGTGAGAGACCGTCTGACAAACCCCTCTTCCATGGCTCCCAGTTCCTTCCAGAGAAGCATCAGGTGCTGGCAGTTCCTGGAGAGCAGGGGCTCCCCGTGCCAGGCTTCAGGGGAAATCTGCCTCCTTTCGTTCATGCCAAACTCTCCCGAAAATTCTCCTGCTCTTCCCCATGGTGCCTGTGGGTACAGCCATGGGAGGAAGGCTGGTATCTGAAAGGGACAGTGGGAAAGACATTATTGCATTGGGAGATGTATTTCTCTGGATACTTTAACAGAATTCAATAAAATAGTGCCTTGAGAGTGCAGTATTTCCTTCCCCTGTGAAATACTAAAAGGAAAATACAGAAATGCCACTCAATATAATTCAGATGTTTTCTTGATGATTTGACCCTCATCAGCCTGGATAAATCTGCTGTGTTGTGGGGAAGGCACTCCCAAACCGGCCAGATTCTGCCGCTCAGGTCATCTCTGCCCAGGAGAAACAAGGAGCAAAAAAACACCGAGAGAACGACTGAGGCTGGCTTTCTAAAATGTGATTTATTAAAAACCTTTCCCTGTCCCCCCTCCCGGCGTGTCCCCGTGCCCGCCGGGCAGGCGCTGCCGCCCCCCGGCAGGGCTGCCCCGGGGAGAGGCGCGGCCGGGATGCTCCAGGTGATACCAACCCGCCTCAGCTGCCTCTGCAGCGGCGCTGCCGCGCCTTCCCTGGGCAGGCCGGGCAGGGACGGACCCGCGGCTCGCTCCGCGCTCCATCGCTCCGCAGGCCCGGCCGGCCCGGCACGGCTCCGCACGGCCCCGCCGGCAGCCCCGGGCCGTGCCCGCCGCGCTGCCCCGCGGCCCCTGCGCGGCTCCGGGCGCGGCTCGGCCCGCCGGGGCCAGGCCCGGGTGAGCGGGCACGGCCACGGGCACCGAGAGCCACCGAGAGCCACCGAGAGCCACCGAAAGCCATCTTGGGCGGCTGCGACACCGCCGCCTCACGGCCCGGCCGCCCCGCGCCGCCGTGATGCTCGCTCGGCTCCCCGCCTGCCCCTGAGCAACGGCACCGGGGGAACCGGCACCGGGGGAACCGGGACCGAACGCCGCCAGTACCGAGAGAAACCGGCACCGGGGAAACCGGGACCGGGGGAAACCGGCACCGAGGGAACCGGGACCGAGGGAAACCGGCACCGAACGCCGCCAGTACCGAGAGAAACCGGCACCGGGGAAACCGGCACCGGGGGAAACCGGCACCGGGGGAACCGGGACCAGGGGAACTGGGACCGAGGGAAACCGGCACAGAGAGAAACCGGCACCGGGGGAACCGGCACCGAACGCCGCCAGTACCGAGAGAAACCGGCACCGAGGGAAACCGGCACCCAGCGCCGCCGGTACCGAGAGCAACCGGGGCTCCTGAAAGAACCGGCACCGAGCGCAGGCGGCACCAAGAGAAACCGGCTCCGAGAGAAATCGGGGCTGCTGAAACACCGAGCGCCGCCGGTACCGAGAGCAACCGGCACCGAGCGCCGCCGGGGCTGCTGGAAGCCGGCACCGAGCGCAGCCGGCACCGAGAGAAACCGGGGCTGCTGAAACACCGAGCACCGCCGTCACCGAGCTCCGCCGGTACCGGAGCTGCTGAAGCACCGGCCCCGCTCCGCTCCCGCATGAGCCCGCTGGCCCTCGGCACCGCCTGAGCGCAGGTACGGGCAGATTTCACACGGGTACGGGCAGATTTCACACAGGTACGGGGAGATTTCACACAGGCACGGGGAGATTTCACACAGGTACGGGCAGATTTCACACAGGCACGGGCAGATTTCACACAGGCACGGGCAGATTTCACACAGGTACGGGCAGATTTCACACAGGCACGGGGAGATTTCACACAGGTACGGGCAGATTTCACACAGGCACGGGCAGATTTCACACAGGCACGGGCAGATTTCACACAGGTACGGGCAGATTTCACACAGGCACGGGCAGATTTCACACAGGCACGGGCAGATTTCACACGGGTACGGGCAGATTTCACACAGGTACGGGCAGATTTCACACGGGTACGGGCAGATTTCAGACAGGTACGGGCAGATTTCACACGGGTACGGGCAGATTTCACACAGGCACGAGGAGATTTCACACGGGTACGGGCAGATTTCACACAGGCACGGGCAGATTTCACACAGGCACGGGCAGATTTCACACAGGTACGGGGAGATTTCACACGGGTACGGGCAGATTTCACACAGGCACGGGCAGATTTCACACAGGCACGGGCAGATTTCACACAGGTACGCGGGGGTTTCAGGCGGGTACGCGGGGGGTTCCCCCTCCCCGAGAGCAGCCGGGGCCGGTCCGTGCTCTGCGGGCCCCGGGAGCTGGCGGGGACGGGGACGGGGACGGGGATGGGGACGGGAATGGGGATGGGGATGCGTGTGCGGGGGGAGAATCCCCTTCTGGCGATGCGTCGGTAACTCTGATGGCAGGCAGGCAAACTTTATTATTCTGCAGCGGTTTGGTGATGCCCTTCAGTGAACGCTCCCTGCTCGGTGCTGCCGTGAATAATGAAATGTGCATCGTGCACGAGCGCTAGGTAAAGGGATTAAACTCTTGCTAGATTATTCCATCCTCCCTCCGAGTGATGTTTAATCTGATGTCATTTCCCAGTCACTCCGAGGGTTTCCAGTGAAATAAAAGCCATTTTGGCAGCTTTGATGGCTGCTGCGCTCCGTGGCGGTGTCTGTGGCGGTGGCTGTCCCTGCCCCCGGCCCCGAGCCCGCTGCATCCGCACAGAATGTGTTTGCTTTGCAAATGTGCATTGTCGTGTCACGCCAAAGTCACCGCGGCCGCTCCCGCACGCAGCCCCGGCCCTGCAGACCCGCGGCGTTTGTCTGGCGCCTGATGCTCAGTTAGACCCAAACGCCTCAGCCTTTGTACACAGAGCGGCGGGGTTTGCACCAGGCACAGACAGACAGACACACGTACGGACACACGGACATCACGGACAGCAGGACGGGGGATGCCTGCCGTGCAGCCGAGCCCGTAGAACAGAACAATAATATTGATTATTGCACGTCCCCGCGAGCAGCAGGATGAGCAGGCACCGGCGTGCTCAGTGTCCGGGGCACTGCGGGGTCTGTCAGCCCCTTTTCCGTGCCTGCCCGTGCCGCGGGCAGGGGGTGTGCCCTTCCCGGAGCGATGTGATGGTGACACCGCGGCTGTGCCCGGGCTTAGGGCAGCTGGGGCCGAGGAGGATCTCAGGGCACATGCCGGCTTTGGGGGCTCCTCTTTAAGCTGCTGCTGCCCGTTCTTTCGGTGCTAAAACACTGCCTGGACTGTTTTGTCCAGGGCAGGTGGTGATGCAGGCTTTATACATAAAATAACTCAGCAGAATAACTCATTAGTGAGTGCTGACGCTGCACCTGGTAAATCCAGAGTCTGCTTCTTAGGGGATTGGATGCATTTTGAAGAAATGCCTGAATCCAAAGCCACTGGCTGTAATGTTAAGAATTGCACCGTGTATTCTGTGAGAGGGGAAGAACACCATGATTGTTACCATCCAGATAAAAAGAGGAACTATTGCTTGACAAGAGAGAAGAGCTGCCTGAAGGAAACAGCATGAAATACTGAAACACAGACCCAGCAGAAGAGGGGAATCCACAGCATCCCCACCAAGCCAACATGATAAAAACCAGCAGTACATGGCACTGATAGGAAAGTGGCTGTAGTCACTTTGTGTTTTGGTGGTTTGATCAGGAGGTGTCATATTTCTGTTACAGGAGGGCTTTCAGGTCTGCCCAGCTGACAAACGAAGAAGGAAATTCAGATCAAGTATTAGAGATGTCAGCCAGGACTCACGCTGCAGAAATACACATGTGCTACCTCCAGTGCCTTAAGGGAGGTTGGGTCTCCTTTAGGTGCCTCTGTTATTGCTTTTTGATCTGATGGCCCTGGTCAGTGGCTTTGTGCAGACTGCTTTCTTTTCAATAGGGAAAAGAAGGACTCTAAATGAGGGCAGTGAGGTGCTCAGGCTGTCTGAGGCTGGGGAGCAGCCCTGATTTCCCTCCTCCCATACCCGAGTGAGCCCCAGCCTGCTGAAACACAGCACAGCTGCATGCTGGAGGCACTGAGCACAGGGCACGGCTCCTACATCCAAATTCATGTATTTGTCTCCACCTGCAGCACCTCTTTGAGACAGGCAGTGTGTTGAAATTTCTAGAAGTAAAACCAAGTCACAGCTCTAAAACAGCAGGTGGGTCTTAGGGGCAGGAAAAGTGAGATGGAAAAAACATGGGGCAGTGAAAAACCTGTGCAGTGCCACAGATTTCTGCATGGAAACGGCCTGAACAGCTGCTGGGTGCTGCTTTAGTTAACTGGCAATGGCAAGCTCAGAAATCTCTCTGTGGGTGTGACCCATCCATGCTTGTGCAAGCTGTGTGTGCACTTCTGCATCTGTGTGAGCTGTGTGTGCACTCCTGCACCATCTGTGCAAGCTGTGTGTGCACTCCTGCATCATCTGTGCAAGCTGTGTGTGCACTTCTGCACCTGTGCAAGCTGTGTGTGCACTTCTGCATCTGTACAAGCTGTGTGTGCACTCCTGCAGCTGTGCAAGCTGTGTGTGCACTCCTGCATCATCTGTGCAAGCTGTGTGTGCACTTGCATCTGTGCAAGCTGCACCTCCTTGCAGGTGTCTCTGGTTCAGATGTGTGTGAGCTGTGCACACACTCCCGTGTGCAACCACTGCAGCTTGCACAGCTGGGTGGTGCTGAGCACTAAATTGATGTATCAGCACAACAGGGCTCTTGTTACAAACCCCTGAACCTTTCTGGGCTGCCACAAGAGAAATGAGAAGCCTGTGAGCACAGGATAATTAATTTCCTTGGCTATTAGGGGCTTTCCTTTCCCTGTGTCAAGTGCCCCACCACAGACCAAAATTAAATATCCAGAATCACGCTGACTTCACTCTGTGATGAGAAACTGGGTGGTCATGCATCAGTGTCCTGTCCTTCCAGCATTTGTGTTGAATGGAGCATGGTTTGCCAGTCAGGGCTGTTTGTCAGGCCCTGATCACTGCTGTGAAATGTGGCACACCAGCTGAGGTCTCTGTCAGTCACGACTTCTTCCCTGGGACTTATTTCTGGGTTATTATTCAGCCAAAGGTTCTGACTAAACTGGAGTTTTGTGCAAACCCCTCGTTTTCCCCTTTCACAGCCTGCAGATCCCATTCTGATAGAATGCCAACAATTCCCCTCTGCTGTCTGGGAAGTCTCTCTGTGCCTGGGACCAAGGAGCTGGAATCTGGTTCAGGTGTTCTGGAAAACTCCTGGTGCCACTGGTGCTGGCCCCTGTGAGTGGTGCTGTTCTGTGTCAGGTGCCTGCCCACCACAGATGGGGGTTGCACAGGGTGCTGCTGACAGCAGCATTTGCTGTTAGGAGTGAAAAATGCATCCCAGCATGGTGAATAAACCCTGAGCTGGAGCACAGCCACAGCACTGGGGAAATGCAGCTCCTCCCCAGGCAGTGCCCTGGCAGCAGTTTGTGCTCAGGGCTGGGGCAGAGGGCTCTGGGAGGGGGCAGAGGTGCCACAGCCCTGGGGAGCAGCTGGGGGGTCCCTGGGGCTCTCTGGGAGCACCCTGGTAAGAGCTGTGCTGGAGCTGTGCTCCTCTGGAAGTGATGCTTGGAAAGCCACCCATGGCTGGGGTTTTGGGGAGGAAATCAGAGTGGCCCAAGGGCTTGTGGCTCCTCCCTTGGGCTGGTGCTTGGTCAGGAAATCAGAGTGGGGCTTCCAGCTCTGCCACAGATTCTGTGAATGGCCCTGAGCAAAGCATTTCGTGTCTCTTGGGCTCTGTTCTCCTTCCGTAAATGGGAATAATAATGAACTCTTTCCACTACATTCTATTTATTTTATCTGCTTAGGAAATGAGATTTTCAGACCAAATACTATTTTCTCCATCAGGATGCTGAATCCCAACAGAGGCCTCTAGATGCTGCTTATAAATGACTTGACAGCCTGCATTGTGTGTTGTTGATCTGTGGAAGAATATTGCTGAGTGCCAGAAGAATTTGAATCTGTTCTGAGCTGGCTGGGATGACATTTGATTAGCTAAATTCTCTGTTGTGCTCATGGGTGTGTCCAGGCTGGAGGGAAGAGCCTGGTTCCCCTGCTGGTGGCAGGGGTTTGGTAGAAGCATTTAAACATTTACAGTGTTTATAGATATATAAACATATATTTGTATATATATATTATTATATATATATTTATATTACTGTATTTATATATACATATACAGTGTCAGGACAGAGGGAGTGGCACTGGGGAGTTGATTTTTGCCTCTTTTTTTATATATAAATATATAATAGTCATAAAGTTTTCTATTTTCTGTTACAAACAGGCTTGATTTCTAGAGCAGGAGGTTTTGCTGTGCGCAGTGTTTGCTGCTGAGGAAGGCCTGGAGGATAGAACAGCCTGGCACAGATTCCCTTCCCTGCTCTCCTCTCATGACAATTAGAAACCCTCTCCCATTTTCCCTTTAAAGATCCTGCTGCAGCCAGCTCCTCCTCCCAAGGCTTGATGTGATCAGGGTGAGCTGCTGGGCACCCCTTTGCTCTCCTGCTCCCCCTCCCCTAGAACCAGACTGATTTATTTTCTTTCACTGGGGAGCATAAATCATTTTTATAGACAGCCTCATCAGGTTTTTACTCTGGATGTGTGGTGCAAAAAATGACAATAATACCCCCTCTTGCCAGCTTTGAAAGGAAAACAAGCCTTTCTTGAGGAAGGTTAACTTGTTTAGGGTTGGCTCAGAAAAATCCTAAATCAAGGCTAAATTCCTCCAGAGCAGGGAATTTATTCTGGGATTTTTACCTTTTCAGCTCCTGCTGAATCTCTCTGTACCTCCTTCTTGCAGAGCTGAAAAAACACCCTTTTTACTGCTGTAAAAAGAGTGAAAAGGGCATTTTTTACTCCTGTGTGGAAAAGCATGGTGCCTTTTGACTGGTGTGGGGAGTGCACTCAGTGCCCCTCTCCCTGTGAGTGCTCTCTGGAGTTCAGCAGCGAGGATCTGCAGATCTGAGCCAGCCCTCAGCACGGGGGTGGGCCAGCAGCGTCCCTGGAGGGGCTGTGCTGGGGACGGAGGGAGGGAGGGATGGATGGAGGGATGGAGGGATGATGGATGGAGGGATGGAGGGATGGAGGGATGGAGGGATGGATGGATGGAGGGATGGAGGGATGATGGATGGAGGGATGGAGGGATGATGGAGGGATGGATGGATGGACAGGGATGGATGGATGGATGGATGATGGATGGATGGATGGATGATGGATGGATGGAGGGATGGATGGATGGAGGGATGGATGGATGGAGGGATGGATGGATGGAGGGATGGAGGGATGATGGATGGAGGGATGGAGGGATGGAGGGATGGATGGATGAGGGATGGATGGATGGATGGATGGATGATGGATGGATGGAGGGATGGATGGATGGAGGGATGGATGGATGATGGATGGATGGAGGGATGGATGGATGGATGGAGGGATGGATGGAGGGATGGATGGATGGAGGGATGGAGGGATGGATGGATGGAGGGATGGATGGATGGAGGGATGGATGGATGGAGGGATGGATGAATGAATGGACGGATGGATGGATGGATGGATGATGGATGGATGGATGATGGATGGATGGAGGGATGGATGGATGGATGGATGGATGGATGGATGGGTGGAGGGATGGATGGATGGATGGAGGGATGGATGAATGGACGGATGGATGGATGGATGGATGGAGGGATGGATGAATGGACGGATGGATGGATGGAGGGATGGATGAATGGACGGATGGATGGATGGATGATGGATGGATGGACAGGGATGGATGGAGGGATGGAGGGATGGATGGATGGATGGACAGGGATGGATGGATGGAGGGATGGATGGATGGAGGGATGGATGGATGGATGGATGGAGGGAGGGAGGGATGGATGAATGGATGGATGGATGGATGGATGGATGGATGGATGGATGGATGGATGGATGGAGGGAGGGAGGGATGGGGCTGCTGGTGCAGAGGGTGGCTCAGCAGTGTCCCTGGAGGGTGCTGTGCTGTGCTGGGCAGGGAGGGATGGATGGATGGATGGATGGATGGATGGATGGATGGATGGAGGGAGGGAGGGAGGGATGGGGCTGCTGGTGCTGAGGGTGGCCCAGCAGTGTCCCTGGAGGGTGCTGTGCTGTGCTGTGCTGTGCTGTGCTGTGCTGTGCTGGGCAGGGAGGGATGGATGGGGCTGCTGGTGCTCAGCACTCAGGGGGATCAGGATCAGCTCGCAGCTGTCACTGCAGCCAGCACTGCAGGGCTGGGCCCGGCCCCTGCTCGCTGCATTTCCCTGCCCTGGGACAAGCCCAGATTCACCTCCGGGCAGAGCCTGCCTCTCTGCTCTCCCCACCTCCCTGCCCCCGACCCTGCCCAGGGTTTGGAGCCTCAGGAATATTCCCTGCCAGCTCCAGGGGTGTGCTGCTGCCCGTCTGCCTTGTTTACCGCTTGCTAATTAAATTTTGTAGGTGGCGGTTGGGGATCCTCGTGGGCCGTGTCATGTGGCTGCTAATGCTCTGCAGATCTCTATTACATAACCCTTAAGTACTTGGGGAAATGTGCTTGTGTCATACTGGGCCTGACATAAGGCTCTGTCTGCAGCCAGCAGCCCGGCCAGGTTTTTATGTAGGATGACTGTAGAAATCTTGTGGATGGTTTGTTCTGGCACAGGATCCGTGCCCTGGGCTGTCAGGTCAATTCCCTTCCCCGGCTGAGACGCTTCGCAGCGGCTCTGTCTGCCTCCCCTGCCGGGCAGAGCGGGCAGGGGCTGGCTCTGAGCGCTCTGGCACGCCAGGTAATGAGCAAATAACCCCGAATGCAGGCTGCCCGGAGCTCTCCTGCTTCCCGGGAGCTGGGCTGGTCCAGCTCTGAGTGACCGAGCACAGGGCAGCCCCGCTCTGCCCCGGGCTCAGCCGGGCTCTGTGCTCCCTGCAGTGAGAACGTGAATCGGTGCAGCTTTGCAGAGTGCTGGGCAGGGACCATCGCTCTCTAATGCCTGCCAATTCATCAGCTCCTGCTCTGCCGAGGAGATTTGTAAATGACAGCGACGTGCCCTGGCAGAGAGGAGCTGCTCCTCCTCCTCCTCCTTCCCCCGGGCAGAACCGGCTCTTGGCCCTGCCTCACACACAGGACACACTCGTGTTGCCTAAAGCATCTTTGTACATCCTTGTACATCTTTATACATCTATCTACACCTTTATACATCTATCTACATCTATCTACATCTTTATACACCTTTATACATCTATATACATCTTTATACATCTATATACATCTATATACACCTTTATACATCTATCTACACCTTTATACATCTATATACATCTATCTACATCTTTATACACCTTTATACATCTATATACACCTTTATACATCTATATACATCTATATACACCTTTATACATCTTTATACACCTTTATACATCTATCTACATCTATCTACATCTTTATACACCTTTATACATCTATATACATCTTTATACATCTATATACATCTATATACACCTTTATACATCTTTATACACCTTTATACATCTATATACATCTTTATACATCTATATACATCTATATACACCTTTATACATCTTTATACACCTTTATACATCTTTATACACCTTTATACATCTATATACATCTATCTACATCTTTATACATCTATATACATCTATATACACCTTTATACATCTATATACATCTATATACACCTTTATACATCTATCTACACCTTTATACATCTATCTACATCTATCTACATCTTTATACACCTTTATACATCTATATACATCTTTATACATCTATATACATCTATATACACCTTTATACATCTTTATACACCTTTATACATCTATATACATCTTTATACACCTTTATACATCTATATACACCTTTATACATCTTTATACACCTTTATACATCTATATACATCTATATACACCTTTATACATCTATATACATCTTTATACATCTATATACATTTTTATACATCTATATACATCTATATACACCTTTATACATCTTTATACACCTTTATACATCTATATACATCTATCTACATCTTTATACACCTTTATACATCTATATACATCTATATACATCTTTATACACCTTTATACATCTATATACATCTTTATACATCTATATACATCTATATACACCTTTATACATCTTTATACACCTTTATACATCTATCTACATCTTTATACACCTTTATACATCTATATACATCTTTATACATCTATATACATCTATATACATCTATATACATCTCTGTACACCTTTATACATCTCTGTACACCTTTATACATCTATATACATCTCTATACATCTCTATACATCTTTATACACCTTTATACATCTTTATCCACCTTTATACATTTATATACACCTTTATACATCTATCTACATCTTTATACACCTTTATACATATCTTTATACACCTTTATACACTTTTATACATCTTTATACATCCTTATCCACCTTTATCCCCTTTATCCCCTATCCAGTGCAGCTGAAGCTCCCCGTGGATGGACCAGCCTGGGCCCTGCAGCAAAGGAATAAGTAAATAATAATAAGGAATAAGTCCCTGCTGAAGGAAATAAAGTCTCGTTTTGGTTTTCTGGCCAGGAAATGGCCTTGGAGAGGAGGAGGAACTGGATGAAATCTTGGGTGTTGGGTTTTTTTAAAAATATGTCAGATTACAAGTTTTTAATTTGTATTGAAATCCAGTTGTGTGAACCTGCATTTTGTCCAGAGAAGCCCTTGGCCTGCAATAGCACTTTGCACCAAGAAAACTCTGTGCTGGGGGCTTGAGAATGATGGTTTGGTATCATTCTGCCCATTTTGCAAGTGAGAAATTTTCAATGTGCTTCGGGTTTATTTGCCCAAGATCATTCAGTAGGGTCAATGGAAATCCACAGGGATTGTTTGCAGAACCTGGTCTAACATTTATCCATTTTATTGCTTCTCTTAATTAAATGTTGTGTAAGAGAGGAGGAGGGGGAAGTATTGATCTTCTAAAAGCAGAGGTTTTTTCTTGTTTCATTTTAAATTAACTGGCCACGTGCTACTCAGAGTAACGAGTCTGCAAATGTATTAATCTTTTAAAAAATCCTGCTGTCATAAATCAAGGTGGCTACAGTCAGTTTGTGTGTTCTGAGGGCTCCTGTTCCCCTGCTGGGTACCCTGGAGCTGTAAATGTCTCTCTGGAAGGGCCTCTGTGTTTAACAGTCTTAAATCTTCAGTGTAAATGTATTTACCATGCACTCCCTGTGACTTCAGTGGCTCTGGTTTCTTTGAAGACTAAGAGCAGTTCGTGCTGCTGTGTCACCCTCCTCGGTGGCTCCTGGTGAACTGGACTCTGAGCAGAGGCAGCTGTAGAGCAGTTTTGTGGGGTTTTTGGTGGGGCAGGGGGGTGCAGCTGGTGTTTGTGTGTCTGAAGGGAAAGCTGCCATCGAGGGAGCTGCTGCTGTTCATCACAGGCAGGGCTGAGCCCCTCAGGACGTGGAATTTGTGCTCAGGGCTGCACAGGCACAGAGTGACAGCAGAGCTGCGTTGTCTGGGATGCCAGGACAGTGTGTGACCCACAGAGGAGGGAATGAAACCCCTGTAGGGCTCACCAGCCAGCAGGAGGGGACTGTCCCTGACACCAAACCTGGGGGAAAATGAGATTTGTTTGTGGCGTGTAGCAATTGCCAAGGGCACAGAATTTTCACAGCAACCATGGCTGTTGGAGAAATGCAGATCTGAGGCGTGTGGCACTATTTAATTTTGTTCTCTGCAGCACTCATTAACAGTGTAATTGCCGGCATTAGCCGGGCAGAATAACGCACGCCTGCGAGCTGCAGTGCTTTTAAAGGTCCGTGGCATTCCTATTGTCAGAATTCCTGATTTATTGGAGCGGCTTCGGGGCTGAAATGGGTTTCTTTCACCAGGGGCTGGTGCGATGAGTCTCGTTCAGGTCCGTGGTACATCTCCCCGTGTGCAGGAGGCTCACGGCTGCGATCCCCCCGGCAAAAGCTGCGTTTGGGTTTTCACAGCCCCAGCACAGCTGCCCTGGGATGGAGCCCCCAGGAACGCTCAGCTGGCACCGGCCAGCATCACTGGATTGATCACCAACACCGCTGCAGAAATAACAAACACAGCAGGGAAACACGTCAGGGGGAATCCCACAGAGCCCCACCCCGTGTTTGGTGTCTCCTGAAATCGCCGGGCACGTTTGGTAGGGCAGGGCAGACGTGGGAGACACATCCCCATTATTCCCATCACCGGTAATTAAAACCATTTAGAGTGTGGAGTGCCCAAAACACACCCTAAAGCTCTGGCTTTTTGTGTCAGTGTAGGATTTGTGCTCGGGAAGGATGAGCTGGAAGTGGAACAAGGCAGAAGAAAGGGCTGTGTGAATAAACCAGGAGTTTGGGGAGCTTACGTTATGAAACACTGGAAGAGCTTATTCTTTGTTGTCTGCTGTGACAAAATGACAAGGCAGGTCTGATTTCATCCCTGATTCTGGCTCAAGCACAGACTCAGAGCTGAGTGCTCCAGTTCAAGCACCCAGAGATTGCTGAGGTGATGGAAGTGCTCAGAAGTGCCAGAAGCTGCTCATCTTTAGTGGAACTTTTCCACAGCTCCTGTCTGGCTGAGCTTTGACCCAGCTTCAGCTTTTACCTTGTCCAAGAGCTTCCTGGGCTTGTTCTCTCCCTGAATTCAGTAATTCTCAATGAACCTTTTCTCCCAAGTGCCACAGGAATGTTTTTTACGTAAAAAAAAACCTTTTTACTTTTGCAGTCTTCACATGGTGCCTCTAGTACTTTCCTCAGTGTAGGTGACTGAGTATTTTTCAATTCAGAGTTCCTAACTAAAGCTGTGTCTGCTCTGGGAGCCCCAGGTTTCTCCAAATCTCTCACTGCCATAGTGTTTGTTCTGCTGTTCAGTTTTAGGTGTTTCCCAAAGGTTTCCTTGGGAAAAGCAGAATTTTATTTTGAGTTATTGTTCCCCTGGGGCCAGATATATTGGGTTATTTCTTGTACTGTCTCAAGAGTACCTGCTCAGCCCCTCACAGAGGTGCTTCGGGTGCAGTGTTGGTATCAGACACTCAATTTCTCTCCACAGAGATGGAGCAGAAAGTGGTGCTAATAAATGGCTGCGTTTGGGGTGAACTCCCCCTGCTGCTGATGCCCATTTTGCCATTATTCTGTATTGTTTTAGATCTGTGTGTGCTGCCTGGCCTGGTGAAGGTGGGTTCCTGCTGCCCTGCCCAGTTTCTGTCCGTCAGGCTGGGGAGCAGCTCTGCTGCAGGTCAGGCTGCAGATGGCCAAGCACAGACAGAGCAGGTTTATTTGGGGTTTGGCCATGAGCTGTGTGTGCACACCCGAGTGCCTGTCCCAGGCAGAGCTGTCTGACCCTGCTGCTGGCAGAGGAATTCTCAGTGGGGTGAAGGAAGGGCTGCAGGCACAGGGTCCAGGCTTCCCTGGCCTCTGGCTCTCCCAGTGCAGGTCTGTCTGCAAGGCAGGGCAGCAGTTTGCCTTTGAGCAGCCCGGGGCTAATGGTTAGGAAGTGTTACATGCACCAAAGAGATGAGAAATGCGTGAGACAGGCATTATTTCATCTTTGGTGGGTTCATGTGGTGCACTTTGCCTTTCACCTTGGGGTTTCAGTCCTCACAGACATTAATTAACAAAGCCTTAGACATTTCCGAGGTAAGAATGATTTTTATCCCCATTTTGTTCAGATTTCACACCATTTCACCAGCCCCTGCAATGAGTCAGTGGCAGAGCTGGAACCAAACCTGCCTGTGCTGCCCACACCAAACTCTGCTCCACTGAGGGGACTCTCCAGGAGATGTAGGGCTCTGCACAGTTAAACATCCCCAGCCATTTCCTGGTGCATCAATTAAAAACAAACAAACAACAACAACCAAACAAATCCAGCCGTGAAGTGAAGTGAAGTGAAGTGATGGAAGAACATTTTGTGCAGGAGACACCAAGGCTGCACTGAGGGCTGCAGGAGGGGCTGCAGCTCCCTGCAGGAAGGTGTGTCTGGCTCCCTCTGCAAATCCTCTCCTCTCCTGCCTGGGCACAGGGAGGCACAGGGGGAGGTGGGGGCTGGCAGGAGCTGCTGCTGCAGAAATGCAAAGAGAATTTGCTCCAGGTGCTGCAGGAGGCATTCCCTGTGCTTGGCTCGGGTACCTTGCTCAGGGCCCTCCTGCTGTGCTGCCAGCAAACGTTTCACCTGTTATCCAAATGTGGAAATATCATACACAGAATATATCTGTATATATATAACACACAGAATATATCTGTATATGTATAACACACAGAATATATCTGTATATGTATAACACACAGAATATATCTGTATATGTATAACACACAGAATATATCTGTATATGTATAACACACAGAATATATCTGTATATATATAACACACAGAATATATCTGTATATGTATAACACACAGAATATATCTGTATATGTATAACACACAGAATATATCTGTGTGTTACCTGGCAGGATTCACTGCCTCCCCACCCCTACTGCATCACTTGTTTGTAAGACAGACTGGGGACTGCATGTGGCCCATCTGAGCACTTTGGGTGGGCTTGAGCTGGAGCTTTCTGCTCTCACCTCTTCCTCTCTGGTTCCAAATCACTGCTGATGATTTATTCCCTCAGCCTGGACAGGGCAGGTGAATGCTCTTGACCTTGAGGTCTCCAAGCTGTAATTTCTGGGGATGTCATGTCTGGGATCTGAGTTATGCAGGCCTGTGATGGATGGAGAGGAACCTTAGATCTGCTGCTACAACCTTAAAAATAAAGAAAAAGTTCTTTCTTCAGCTGAGGGGGAATTCTCCTGGTCCTAAAAGTCCTGCTGAGAATCAAGAGGTTGCTGGAGGTTTCTGAGGAAGGATTCCTTTGGAGAAAATCAGGCCAGGGCTTGCCTTTCATTTCTAGAGTTTAGAAGAGAAAATGCAGTTAAAGACATCCATTCTCTTCCTGCATGAGCAGTGGCTGGAATTTAGCGTGCTGTCTGCTCTAGAAGTTTATTAATGCACTCACTCAGCTGCAGAAAGTTAAAACATTGAAGTCATCATTTAAATGCAGTCAGAAATACATGATTCTCGTGTGAGAAAGGGAGAGAAAAAGAAAAAAAAAAAACCCCAAGTTTTCTAGAGAAGTTTTTATATCAATTTGAGTCAGAATTTAAGTTTGTGGGGCTCAGCCAGCCCAGAATGCTTTAGAGAGATGTGTATGAACAACTTACACTGGCAGTGATAAAGAAGTCAGATATCCAGGAGAAATAGAATTTGGTTATAAGGAAAAGTACTGTAAGCTCCAAGGAATCTTCAAAGTGACCACGTTCCTTAAACGATGGAAAGCAGGAAATTGCAACAAATCTCAGTTTCATTAACTGCATCAAAGGGGAAGAGAGATGTGACTTGCATACCATCAATTCTACCCTGTGCAGGGTGCAGAGGGGGGCTGGAGAAAAAGGGAATCCTTTAACTAATCTTCACATAACTTAATAGGAAAGTCAAAGTAAATTGATTCTCCCTCCCTGGGCTGCATCCTGGACCTGTGGTGCCGCAGTTATTTATCTTGGCTCTGTTCAAAGAGCTCCCTGGAGGAGGGCAGGCAGCAGCAGCTGTTCTGGGCACACCTGGAAGGGAGCTGCAGGCACAGAGGGCTGGGGTCCAGGGCAGCTTTCAGGGACTGACAGGAAAAGCAGGGGGCAGCCAGGGTGGGCAGGAAGGGGCAGGTTTGGCACAGGGACATGAGGAGTGCCTGATGCTGGGGCAGCAGGAACTTACAGAAATCAGAGAAAAAAAGCTTTCTGTTTTCACTCCCTATCTCAGAGTGGATATAAATTCCATCTAAAAGTGCCCATCTTTTCACTGACTGTCAGAGGGCCCAGACAGCTCCAGTGCAGGTGTTTGTACCCGTCCAGTGATAAACAAAATAACCCTGTGAAGATTTATATTTTCAATTTTGTATGATAAATGGATTCATTTTTAATTATGGACATCTTTAACCTCAGTATGTGGAGCACATTTTGAAAAATGTTTGATGCTAATAAATGTTGATGCATCATTTATAATTTCCACAGAGACCACCCCAAACCCTTGGGATGGAGAATTCCATCCCGGCCTGAGGAGAGCTGTGGTTTTCATGCTGAGGCTGGCTCGGCCCTGGAGAGCCCAGTGCAGCGTGGACACATCCCTGCCTGGTGCTCCCCAGGCTCTGATGAGGCCATTAGTGCCTGGCCAGGCTGCCAGGCTGAGCTGTGGAGCCAGGGCTGCTCTGGAGCAGGGCAGCCTGCAGGGCGCAGGTGCTGCGGGGCTGCTCTGCCCAGCCTTGGCTGCCTGTGCAGGCACAGCTCCAGCAGGGCTCGTGGCACAGGCTCTCTCTCTCTGCAGGTTCCACTCCTCTTCTGGCAGATCCCTTTAAGCCTGGCCATGGCAGCATTTATAGCTGTCAGCAGAGCCCTGCTGGAGGCTGCTGGTGGGGCTGGAGGCAGCGCTGCTGTCTGCAGTGCTGCCCTGGGAGGGGTGCAGAGCCTGGGCTCTGCAGGACAGCCCCAGGGTGCAGAGCCCGGGCTCTGCAGGACAGCCCCAGGGTGCAGCACCTGGGCTCTGCAGGACAGCCCCAGGGTGCAGAGCCCGGGCTCTGCAGGACAGCCCCAGGGTGCAGAGCCCGGGCTCTGCAGGACAGCCCCAGGGTGCAGAGCCCGGGCTCTGCAGGACAGCCCCAGGGTGCAGAGCCTGGGCTCTGCAGGACAGCCCCAGGGTGCAGAGCCTGGGCTCTCCAGGACAGCCCCAGCTGTAGGAATTTGGGATCTGGGGAGGACGGTGATGAGAGATCTCTGGAGTCAAGGCTGGTCTTGGAGAATGTGGTTTATTGCACAGGGCCTGGGTGAAGGGGCCCTGCTGAGAGCTGCCAGCTGCAGCTCAGAGCAGAGAGAGAGAGAGAGCAAGAGAGTGAAGTAAGAGAGGTAAGAGAAGTAAGAGAAGAGAGGAGAAGAGAGTGAAGTTCCCGTTACAATACATTAAATCTTCTTCTATACTGAATATTCTAAATTACACCAACCAATCCAGTACAAGATACAAATCCTATAGCATTAACACACAGCCTATAAGAATCATTACATTACCATACTGTGTTATATTTTAAACCCTAAAAACGACTCTTTGGACCCCTCCTGCCAAGCTGGTAGAGTCTGCTCTGACCCTCGGACTTTTGGTGAGGAGAAGGGCATTGTTTAATCAAAAGGGGATTAATTACTTTCAGCAGCCACACTGTTGTTCTCCAGTTGTCCAGTAACTAAGGCTCTAAACATCGAAACTTGCTTTCAATTCTATTTCACTGACGGGTTTCATATTCTCAAAACCTGAGCAGTCATGTTTGTAAGGCTTTCCTTTTTCATCGTCCCCAACACCCAGGGTGCAGCAGCCTGGGCTCTGCAGGACAGCTCCAGGTGCTGTTTGCCTCCCGAGGGCAGCTCCTGCCTTTGCTGCTGCCAAAAGGGGCTGGTTTGGCCATTGAGAGACAGCAGCTGCTGTCAGATGAGTCCTGGCCTCAGCCTGGGTTTCAGATTCCTTCACAGAGATGAATCTCCAGCTCTTGTCCTTTTGTTTGTGTCACAGGCAGTCAGGCATTTTCCTGACTGTCATTTTCTCATAAAAAGCCACCTCAAATCCTTTTTAAAGGATTTACATTTTATGTTGATAATACTTAGGACTTAAAGGCCTGATTCTGCTCAGACTTGTGGCAGTATCACTGTGGGATAATTCCAGTAGGAAATACACCAGTTACATGTGTGAAATGAAAGAAAAATTGGTCTGGCTGGTACATAATGCATCTAAATAAAAACCAACAGCCCCATGGAAGAGACAGGCATTGTGTTTGCTCGTGTTAAAGAGTAATAAATAAAGCAATTATTCTGTCTAGATAGCCAGATTTGTATTTTCCCCCAGAATCCCATTTCTTGCTCTGGCCACAGGATGTACTGGCACTTTCTGTGGTACTCTGCTCTTTGAGGCTCACAGCTAGAAGTGGTTTTTAGATTCCCACAGCAGCATGAGTCATTTGCATCACAGCCTCCTGCCCAGAAGGTACCGAAGTTGCCTTGGATTTGTCATAAAAACTTTGACAGCAGGCTCTCACTTTGAATTCAGGATAGATTCCTGCAGATAGGTGTTTAACTAATTAAATTCACAGCAATTTGGCACAGGAGCTAAAAATATGGGAACCCTCAAGACTGCAGAGCTCTGGGGAATTGGTGGCAGCTGCAGGAAGAGCCATGATGGAAATCAGAGTGACTGGGAAAGGTCTGCACTGCAAGGGTGGTGGAGGAGGAGGAGGATGAAGGGCAGGATGTGAGAAGGGAAGAGAGGCTTCTGCAAACAGGGGTTTGCTCCCAGCAGGGCTGGGTTTGTGAAGCTTCATGGGTGCAGGAAGGGTTTGTGTGCTGAGGGTTTGTGTTACAGAATGTCTGCTGCAGAGAGGCAGCACAGAGCCACGCTGATCTCTGACGGAAAAAAGGGTGGAAAACTCCAAAAGTCTGTGGAGTTAAGTAGTTTGCAGGTTAATGTAGTTGCTGAAGATTTTATTGTTCCAATTAAAAAAAGAAAAGCAGAAAAGCCCAGTCCTTAGCTGTTTTTTGTCCCTTCATTTGGAGAGGAGTTGTTCACTTTGCCACACAGTTCCTTTCCCAAACCCAATAAATAGCTTTTCTGCAGTGCTGTCCATTGGTTGGTGTGAGCATTTTATTGCTTATCAGGGTTTTTCTTGTCAGCTGTCTGCATTCATTTTATCATTCTGGTGATGCAGCTCTGGGTGTTTCTGTTCCAGGGCTGGGACTGCATGCCTGGAGAGCCTCCAGTGCTGCCCATTGTTCTCTCTTACTTTGAGCTGCAAGTGACAAGTGAGCTCTAATTTTTAATTTTATTTATTAAAAAATCGAATCAACAATCTTCCCATTCACAATCAGGATCAGCATTCACCCAAAGCTAGATCTGTGTAATTAGCCACAAGCCAAACTTTGCATTTTCAGCAGTGGTGGTGGGAATTGCTCAGTCTGGCCAACACTGGAGGGAGGTTTGAACAGAGAGAGGAGGATTTTTTTGTCTGATGATAAACACATCCTCCTCATTTATTCCTGATCCCATGAGAGAGCTGACAGCCACCTGAGCAGTTTCTTTGGCAACCCAAACTAGTGGGGGAAGGAAGATTATTAAAGGCAGCAACCTTCCCCACCAGGCCAGAAAATGTCTGTGTCTGCTCTTCCAGCTGGAATTCTGTGCCCAGCACCTGAGCTGGGGTCCAAAGGAGGAAGGGGTTTATCTGAGGTGAAATCAACAGGTTCCAGGTGCCAACTTCTGGGACAGTTCAGGTTCCTTTGCTGCCAGCAGCTGCTCCTCAGCCTTTCGTGGTGGTCGCTGTCCTGCCCATCTTCACTGCACGGCCAGCACAGAGGCCAAACTCAAGAACACCTTGGAAAGAGCAGTGAGGAGCTGGAGTTGGCTTTCCTGCTAGGCCAGAGCCCCAGGAAGCACAGATGTCTGTCTGTCTGTCTGTCTGTCTGTCCCCCTCCATCCCCCAGGACGCCTCTCCTCCCCTGTGAGCCTTTCCCGCAGCAGGACTGGGGCAGGCTGGGTTCCCAGCTTTGGGGTGCACCTTGCAGCTGCAGGTGTCTGTGCAGGGACAGAGGGCTCTGGGTGGGGATTGCTCCAGCCAGGAGCCTGCCAGGGCACCTCTGGGTGCTGCACAGCCCCCAGACTGACACAGGGCCCTGGGCAGAGCACAGGAGCCCTGGGTGGGATAATAATGGGTGCTCAGAACGGGTTCACAGCTGCAGAGGGCACAGCTGGCACTGCTGGGCTCAGAGTGTAGGGAGCAGGACACAGCAGCACTGTAAAACACCACATTCCCTCAGTGCACTCACATCACCCACTGCCTGCAGGCTGGGAGCTGACAGAAAACCCTGTGCAGCTCCACCAGGTGTCATCAGTGGAGTATTTGGGGATGTTGCCTTGCCTGGCCAATGAGCACGCTTCCAAAAATTATTTAGCAAGGAGTTGTGATTCTTGCTTTTGGAGCCCCGTTCCCATTTCCCAGTGCCAGCTGCTCTCAGAGCTGCCAGTGTCAGGGGATAATTCTCCATCCTGGAAAGCCAAATGCTCATTCTCTTCAGATGGTTAACAGGAACTCCTGACAAGCTCACTGGGTGCACTTTTGATAGAGTTTAGATTTTATTTACCTTGTAGTTCCCTTTCAGGTTATTGCAAGGAAGTTCTTTGAGCATTTCTCTCCCCAAATATGATCTCACCTGTGTGAGCATCTGCTGTGCTGCCCTTTGGCTGCTGTGGTTTGCAGGGCAGCTCTGGACTGAAAGGAGTTTCCTAAATGGCCCAAATGGGACCCCCCGTGTGTGAGAAGCACGTTTGGGCTCGAAGGGAGCCCAGGTGAGGGGTGCAGAGGGCAGATTTGTACTGCCTGGGCTTTGTGTGGGAAGGGCTGGCTGGGAAACCTCTGAGCCTTCCTGGGGTGCCCAAACAGAGCAACTGGAGCCGAAATAACCTGGGCATCAAACTAAGGGAGGGGTATAAATTCAGTTTAATTAAAGGCACTGAAATCAGGCAGGAGGATTATGTGGCAAGAACCCTTAATCTGCTGGGAGAGGGCTCTGCTGCTGGTGCCCAGCACAGATGCAGCAGGGCCTGAACATCTTTGTGTGCTCTCTGCACTTTGACATCTGTGCAGCTGCTCCTCCTCTGTTTATTTCATAAAAACATTCATGGGAATGAAGCAGGGTTCTGTGTACTGCTTGTGGTCCTGCCCTCCTTTGGAACCACCTTTTTTTGTCAGTTTTCAGTGCCTGGTGAAGTCTGAATTTCTCTCCTGTGCCTGTGTCCCATAACAGACCCCCAAAATAAAAGGCTTTAGGACACTTCCTTGTGTGCCTGCATTCATAAATTACTAAAATTCCAGGTTAGTGCCCCTTTCCTGCACCCAAATTTTCCTTTGCTGGAGTATCCCCCATGTCATGAATATTTTCAGTTCCCTCCTTTGTGCATACAGAGCTCTCACAGCTCTCATCCTGCAATTACAGCTCTCCCTTATAAATATTTAAATGGCAGTTCAGCTTTCAGACAGAGTACACCAGTGACAAAGATCAAGCTTTCTGACCTTTTGTTAATTTGCTCAGTGAAATAGGATTCCCATGGTCTCATTTTTTGTATTTAAGAGAAGAAATTTGCATACAGAGAGGGTGGTGGCTTTTCTCATTTGTTGCTAATTTCCTTTTGGTACATTTATTCTAGTAGATCTTAAAGAGAAAAATCACTGGATAGTTTTATCAGTTAGGTATGAGAATATGAAAGACAGAACTGAAGAAAAAAAAAACACTTGGGCTCCTTGTCAAGAAATTGCAAGAAATGTTTTTACTATTGTGGGAAAAAAAATCAGCAAAAAAAAAAGCAAAAGTAGAAATGTGTCTAGACCAATGGAGAAATTTGTTACTCCCACACTGCATTGGAAAAAATACAAACTGTTTATGATAATAGTGGAGAGTGAAGTTGGAAAATCCCAATTATTGCTCTGGAAAGGAAATTTTCTGTTCTGAAAAATACAGCACCTGCATACCCCCCCCCAACTGAACTGACAGCAGACTGAACAATGGAGTGTGCCGGTGGAATGACAAATCCACTGGATCTGCAGCAACTGCAAAATGGAACCTGCATCACGGATCTGTAAACCCTGGCTGAAACCCTGGGTGTCTCTGTGTTTGTTGTCAGCTTCCTGTGGATGTTTCCAAGGAGGGAATTGCAGCTCCTGCAGCAGAGATCCTGGGAAAGCTCTGGTGCTGCTCTTTGTTTCTTGTTTCACGTGCAGCCATGAAGGAATGGACATAGATATAAAGTTGATTAAAGGAGGGACTTGATTAAGGGTTGTAATTAAACCAGTGGAGCAAATTACAGCGGAATTGAGAATTCAGAGTGAGCCCGTGTGATGTGAAGGCTGCTGGTGCTGAGGCAGTAATCTGTATGAAATAATTGATTCTGTAGCCATTAGTCTTTTCTAATGAGATTAAGGACGAGGTGGCACGATCCCGCTGATTAATTTGTTTTGTGACTCTGAAACACGATGGGATGGCACAGAACTGGTGACTGCTGAACACACCAAGAGGCTCTCAGATTGCAAATACCATCAAAGCAATTCCCTGCTCTCAGCTGGAGCAGGGTTGGGGATGGTGTTTGCCTTCACACCCAAACATCAAACCAGGCACCCCGCTCGGGGCAGCCCCGGGGTGGGCAGGTTCCAGGGGAGGGCCCCTCCAGCTGCACAGCTTTTGGTTTTATAATCCAGGCTCTACCTGGGGGCAAACTCTGGGGGCTCGTGGAGCTCTGGGATCTGCAGTGTTTTCCTGTGCTGTGGGGTCACACCCCGTGTCTGAACCTCTGCCACGCTGTCCTGCACTACCACAGTGCTGTAAACTAAAAAATTGACAGTGCTCCTAATCCCAGGCTCTTCTTATTGCTGCCTACTGGCACCTAATAGGGCAGTCATAAATTGTAATAAATTAATTATAGACAGCAAATAAAATGTATCAGCTTGGTTAGTGTCTGTGCTAAATGTCTTTCTCTGCACACACCCACAGAGTGCAGAGCTGCAGAACCACTGCTCATTGCAATATTGCTGATTATTTCACTGAGTGTTTGTACTCTGACAGAGGCAAGAGGAGAAACGTGGTAAGAGCAGAGGGAGGTCAGGAAACCCCTTTTGATTTATAGGAAAGATTGAAATGTGCTTTGTGAGGGATTTACTGAGATATCTTGCATTACAATCTCAGCATTTGTGTGTTTCTTCAGCAGAGTGGTAAGTTACAATTGTTGGGTGTGAGTGCTGCTGTCCTCTGTACCCTGCTGCTGGTTCTTCCATCACCCTGCACTCCTCAGGGCAGTTTAGGACCAGGGTCAATTGCTGAGCTAGTTCTGAGGCACAGTTAGAGATCACAGGAGATGAGACAGAGACAGCATCTTTCCAATTAATGGATGGCAGCAGCAAACTCGTTTGGCCTTGTCAGCGTGCCCTGGTGGGCAGTGCCCTGGTGGGCAGTGCCCTGGCTGCTCTGTGCCCTGGTGGGCAGTGCCCTGGTGGGCAGTGCCCTGGCTGCTCTGTGCCCTGGCTGCTCTGTGCCCTGGTGGGCAGTGCCCTGGCTGCTCTGTGCCCTGGTGGGCAGTGCCCTGGTGGGCAGTGCCCTGGCTGCTCTGTGCCCTGGCTGCTCTGTGCCCTGGTGGGCAGTGCCCTGGTGGGCAATGCCCTGGCTGCTCTGTGCCCTAGCTGCTCTGTGCCCTGGCTGCTCTGTGCCGTGGTGGGCAGTGCCCTGGTGGGCAGTGCCCTGGTGGGCAGTGCCCTGGCTGCTCTGTGCCCTGGCTGCTCTGTGCCCTTTGCTGTGCAGCTGAGCCCGCACTGAGCTCCCAGCAGGAGCAGCCTGGCACTCCAGCTCCGGGGGGATTTTCCTCTCAGCCCTCAGCAAACTCTCCTCCCCAGCCCGTGTGTGAGCTCTGGGGGAGTTCAGCTGCTCTTGCTGCCCCTCCTGCCTGCAGCTCTCCCTCTGTGAGGGTTGCAGCAGCAGTTGTGGCTCTGAGGGGATTTTTACCTGCATTTGTGGGGGCACTGCAGGTACCAGAGCTGCACCTTTGGAAACTGCAGGGAACTCTCTCTCTTTCATGCTCAGAGAGCCGGGGGGGAAGGCTGGGGTTCCAGAGGAATGGTGAGAGCTCTTTGCAGAGCAGGCTTTGATTGCACATCCTGTGCTGGAGCACGGAGCTGCAGCTGTGAACTTGCGTTTTTGGGGCCGTGCCCCCCGGCACAGTCCCTGCAGCAGGACAGCTCCGTGCTGGGGATGTGCCTGGCTGCATCTCTCCAGGAATTGCAGAAACGCTGCCTTCCCTCAGAGCCACACGTGGGCAGCCTGCCCCGCACCAGGGGACTTCTCCAGGCAGATCTTTCCCCAGCGAAAGGCTCTGTCTGTCAGGAGAGCTCTCGGCAGGCAGCTCGCACCTGAGTGAGTCACCCGGAGCGGGCAGGGAGGGTTGGATTACGATCCTGCACACGGCAGCCACGGGCTCTGCTCGGCAGAGTCATGAATAAGTGAAAGATCTGAGCCCAGGCCCAGGGCCAGCAGATCTGGGAGGATCCATCCCTTCCTGAGTGATTCCCCATGTCCCACGAGCACAGCCTTGGTGCTGGCACTGCAATGAGATTTGTGCTGATGAAGACACCAAACATTATGTAAGTAAAGGCATTTAAAAATAGCTGGCAATGTGGGGGTTTGAGTGGAAGCATCTATCATTAGCTCTGTGCAATCTGTCAGACTGCAACCTCTGGTATTTAGCTCGTGCACTTGGGATGCCATTCATATGCCTTGCCATGCTGTGTGTGGAGGGACACTGTCCAAAGGTATTTTTAGAATTCCATTTCAGGGAGAAGATAAAGCCTTTGGAAGGACTGATTCATGCTTGTCATCCCCTCCTCTGCTCCACCATGGGGTTTAGCACAAGCCCAGGCTGCGGAGGGTGGTGCAGCAGCCAGGGTGATGGGTCAGACAGATTTGGGGTTCAGCAGGGGCTTTGGATGCAGGAAACACAAAGAGAGTGGGGGAGGAGGCTCTGTGACCATGCTGGGCATGGGGCTGACCCTGCTGGGGATGGGGCTGACCCTGACCCTGCTGGGCATGGGGCTGACCCTGCTGGGCACGGGGCTGACCCTGCTGGGGGTGGGACTGACCCTGCTGGGGGTGGGACTGACCCTGACCCTGCTGGGCATGGGGCTGACCCTGCTGGGGGTGGGACTGACCCTGCTGGGCGTGGGGCTGACCCTGCTGGGCGTGGGGCTGACCCTGCTGGGGATGGGACTGACCCTGCTGGGTGTGGGGCTGACCCTGCTGGGGGTGGGACTGACCCTGCTGGGGGTGGGACTGACCCTGCTGGGGGTGGGACTGACCCTGCTGGGCGTGGGGCTGACCCTGCTGGGTGTGGGGCTGACCCTGCTGGGGGTGGGACTGACCCTGCTGGGCGTGGGGCTGACCCTGCCGTGCCCCTGGCTGAGCAGCCCTGGCTTCTCCAGGTGCCAGAGCGAGGGGCAGCTCCGAGGAGGGCACCTGGGCACCCCCAGCCCGAGGAGCACACCTGGGCACCCCCAGCCCGGGGAGCACACCTGGGCACCCCCAGCCCGAGGAGCACACCTGGGCACCCCAGCCCTGGAAAGGCACCTGGGCACCCTCAGCCCGGGGAGCACACCTGGGCACCCCCAGCCCTGGAAAGGCACCTGGGCACCCCAGCCCGGGGAGCACACCTGGGCACCCCAGCCCTGGAAAGGCACCTGGGCACCCCCAGCCCGGGGAAGGTTCCCGAGGCTCGGGAGAAGCACGGAGGTGTCTGTCTGTGCAGTGCAGCCCCGAGGGGCTTTGCTGAGCTCACAGGGGCAGTTCTCTGAGATCTTTTCTGGGGCTGTGGAGCCGGAGCCAGCTGGGATCTCACCCGGAGAGCTGGGGGAGTTCCCCTCCGGTTTGGATTTCTCTCTCTCGGTGATTCACGGTCCCCACTGAGTCATTCTGCAAATGGTGCTCGATTCCTGGCCAGGACAAGAAGTGCTTAGCAGAGAATTCCGTGGATTTGGACTATCCCAGGCTGAGGATCCTTCCAGCTTTCTCAGAAACCGTGGACTTCAAAGGATATTTGGATGAAAACGTAGTGGACTTGAGGGGATTGTCCCCAAACCCTTTTGAAAAGGAATTGGAGAACGTTGTCTTCAGTGATTCCACCCAAAAAGATTTGAAATACCAAATTTAAGGATCCCCATTAAGCCAAGGAGAGCAGTGAGCTGAGTGGGTGAGACAGCAGAAAGCCCCCAGGATTTCTGAGGGTGCCTTGTGTTACCCTTTGCTGGAGATGGGTTGTCAATATAAGGAGAGGTTCTGGCAGAGTTGCAGACTGTAATGATAAATGTTGGGCAGAATTCTCCTGCTTCGTTCTGTGTCCCTACAGGTCTTAGAGGGGCTATTGAGGCTGAATTTTTTCATTTGTCCTCTGGAATGATTTTCTCTCAGCACACCAGTGATGACACCGTTCCAGGCTTCTTTTGGAGTTTCTTGTTGGGCTTTGGTCACGTTGGCTGCCAGGACAAAAATGTTTATTCAGCAAGGCTGAATTTATTCATTTAAAATTTCTTTTATTCCATTTCTTTTGTTGTATGAAATGGATAATTGACCATCACTTCCCTGCAGCTTTGGGGGCACACGCAGTGAAATACAAGGTGTGTGTAGCAGGAGGAGCAGGTGCAAATGCAGCTGTAACAAACGGGCCCTTGCCTTGTTCTCTTTCATCCTCCCCAGTTTGGGAATGGCCCATCATGTCTGCAGCCTGCAGCTTCACAGAAAGTATTTGATCAGGTTTGTAGGAGAGACACAGATTTCTAATCTCGTGTCACCACCCTAAACCCAAAGCATCCTCTCTGGCAGTTTTTGGTAACTCCTGTCTTTGTTTGCAGTGTTTTGTGGCAGCTGCTGCCTTTGGAGAGAGGTTTTGTTTTGTTTTGTTTTGTTTTGTTTTGTTTTGTTTTGTTTTGTTTTGTTTTGTTTTGCAGCCCACGCTGCTGCCTCGGGTTGGTTCTGGTTTTGGTGGCTGTTGTGCACAACTGCAGGGGCTGGGGGATCTCTGAGGGGGAGACCTTGGGAGGGTTTAACCCCCCCTCCCCAAGGCAATCTGCTCTGTTGGTTCCCTGAGCTGCTGCAGAGCCGTGGTGGTGCCTGCACTGAGCTCTGTGTGCTCGTGGTGCACTCTGAGCCTGGACTGAGGGTGTGAGAGCCAATAAATGACACCCAGAGCCATCCCAGTGCCAGTTCTGCATCCGTGAGCAGGGAGTGCAGGATCCTGTGCACAGCCTGTGCTCCCATCGTGGTGCACCCACCCTGCACTCAGCTCTGGGTGCCAGCAGGTGATTGCTGCTGGGATTTCTGTCTGTCTGACAGCTCCTGATCTTCAGGCACTGCTGGAACTCAGAGAAGGAACGTTCAGAAGGCCTGGTCAGTGGGCTGGCCCCATCTCCTGGTGCTGAGATGCAGCTCCTGTATCACCTTTGATCTTCAAAGCACTTTGCAACCAGTAACTAACAGAATCATTTAAAGAAAATTCGTTTAAAAATACCATTTTAAACCTTATATTCTCACAGTTCTTCTTTGCACCTCGCTGCACTGAAAGTGAAGGCTTAAAGCTTTGCTTTAAGAGCCTGGTATTTGAAGCTTGAGGTTCTAAATTTGGGGCTGGATTTATCCATTTGAAGGATATGGGTTTGATTGCATCAGAAGTAATTATATTTAAGATGACAAGAGAAAAGTGCATAAATGTGATATTTTGAACAGCTGTTAATGCCTCCTTTGCATCTCTGCTTCTGAAAAGAATAATTACATAGCAGTGATGTGAACTGAATGTTAAGGTCTGGTGAAAGACGTTTCTGGTAAAGAAGGAAGTGGAGTCAATCTTTTAATGTTGTGTCAGATTTCCCTGGCCAGGAGGCACTGGGGAGGCGAGGGGGCTGCCTGCAGACCCAGACCCAGCACCACAAACCAGCCTGGGGCAGGGCTGGGGCACCTCGGGGTCAGTGGGTTTGCCTGGTGAGCTCCTTCAGCACAGGATTGGTGCCTGCAGGAGCAGGAGGTGCTGCCAGCCAGAGAGCTTGGGTTGGGTCTGGGGTTGGGGTTGGGTTTGGGTTTAGGGTTGAGTTTGGGTTTGGGTTTGGGGTTGGGGTTGGAGCTGGGTCTGGAGAGCAGGAGAGAGGGAGGGCTGTTTGCAGCAGCCAGGCTGCACCCCTGGGTGTGGGTGTGTGTGGAGTTGTTTTTGCTTCTCTCTCGGGGATTTGAGATGCACTGGGGGACGCTGGCTGAGCTCTGCCCTGCCAGTGCCTTGTTTTCCTTGTGGATTAGCAGGGAACTCCAATCTGGTCCCTTTCATCAGCACTGAGCCACTTTCAAAAGAAACCCGTGCATGTGACCCTGGGAAGCATTTCCATTTTTAACAGCCGGCTCAGACACCAGACAACAAGGGCAGTGTGCACTGAGAGGCTGCTGGGTGTGGAAATCAGTGCAATCAGTAAATGTGGCGATAGCATCTGCATGTGGCTGTCACCTCCTGGAGCTGTGAGTACCTGCTGACACTCTCAGTGCCGGTGCTGCCTTCGCTGAGCCTGTCTGTGGTGTGCACACATCAGCACAGACATCAGAAGTCCAAAGAAACAGTGATTAGCATATTTTAAAGTTTCCTGCCCTGACTGCTTAAATACATTTGCATTAATGGAAGGATGAGACCTACTTCATGATCTCCTCTGCATGACAAACGCTAAAAATAGTTCTATTAGAACTTTGGCTGCAGCTCTGCTAAATTTTAGCAGTTTGGGGGAGAGGAAAACACTTCTGAAAGGTTATAATTAATGAGTTACGTGTTGTTGGGTTTTTTCCTCAAGCATACCAAAATAACACGGAGAAACGGGGACAAGGCTGCTTTTTTTGTGCCTTGGCATTTCGAGGGCTGCAGCCTGGCTTCCCACTCGAGCCGGGGGTGGGCTCTGCTGGGGCTGCTCCCCACAGCTCACCTGGGCAGGGATCCAGGGTGGGAAGGGAGAGATGAGTGCACAGGAGGAGAATCCTGTTCTGAACGTACAGAGAGAAGAGCTGAGCCGACCACTGCTGCTGCTGAAGGGAATCCAGCACCGAGGAACTTCACCTGAGAGAGTCAGCTGTGTTTAAATAGGGAATTAGATGGTTGCCCGGTGCCGTCCGTGCAAACACCAGCACAGCAGAGGGGAGGTGGAACGGGGTCAGAGAGATCTTGGGAGTGCGATTTGTGAATGGCCACTCTGCTGTTCTCTCAAACACCCGCTAATGGGTTTAGGGGCTGGGGAGTTCAGCAATCACCCTCTCAGCCCTCTTCGGAGGGGAAGGAAGGAAGGAGAGCAGCCCTGAGTGCTGAACACGAGAGTTTGGGTGTACCGGTGGTGTTTGTTGTCCCAGATGTGATTAAATATCCCCTGGATGTACTGGTGGTGTGCCAGATGTGAGTTAAATACCCCTTGGTGTACCAGTGATAGTGTCCCAGATGTGAATTAAATACCCCCTGGATGTACTGGTGATCCTATCCCACATGTGAATTAAATATCCCTTGGTGTACTGGTGACACTGCCCCAGATGTGAGTTAAACGTCCCTGGGAGGCAGAATGGAGGCACCGGGATGATTCCCGATCTCAGCAGGGGAAAGCAGCAGAATGTAAAGGTACCTAAAGCTGCTGTGGTGGTGTGGTGTTCAAAGCACTCCCAGGAGCTCTCACCAGGGTATTTTGACAACCAATGATAATTTGCAGAGACTTTGTTTGGAGTATTTCAGCCCAGCTGAATACCCCATGTGAGAAGCTTATTCATAATTTTGAAAGGCTGGAGCCTCTGAGACCATTAAACCCTGGCTTTGAAAGCTCAAGAGAGCAGTTTTTGTACCCTTCTTTCTGGCATGACGATTTCTATCTCAGCACTTAGGCTGTTCCTGTTCTATCAGTTGGCTTCTAGTAGAAAACGTGGATTGACTTGATTTTTAAAGGTGATCAAGATCTTTCAGATTTCAAAGTTTTACCAATCCAAAGGCTCAGTTCATAGCTGTGCTGTCAAAGCTTTCCTCTCTGTTTCCACCCTCAGCTGTGCTGCTGTAGGAGCTCTGTGTTCTGTCCGGGTGGGACACTTCTGGAGGCAGCTGGAAGAGGCATTTCTGGGCTAAACCCTCTGCCTGCTTCCACTGCCGGCTCTCCCCGCTTGCACAGAGATTCCTAAGGCAGGGGAGCGTCTTTGACCCCCTCTGGCCTGCATTTCCCTGCACTTCCCTGCATTTCCCTGCAGTTCCCTGCACTTCCCTGCACTTCCCTGCATTTCCCTGCACTTCCCTGCATTTCCCTGCACTTCCCTGCATTTCCCTGCAGTTCCCTGCACTTCCCTGTATTTCCCTGCATTTCCCTGCAGTTCCCTGCAGTTCCCTGCACTTCCCTGCATTTCCCTGCACTTCCCTGCACTTCCCTGCATTTCTCTGCACTTCCCTGCACTTTCCCTGCAGTTCCCTGGTGCCCGGTGCCTCTGGGCATTCTCTGCAGGAGGAGGAAGAGGAGGAGGAGGAGGAGGAGGAGGAGGCTCGGTGCCCGGTCCCAGCCCAGGCTGGTGGAGCCCGAGCCTGCCCCCGGCACTCCCTGAGCACGGGAGGGGCTCCGGGGGTGCTGATCGAGCCCAGGACCCTGGAACCCGCCCGCCTGCAGCAGCTCTGGCTCCACAGCTCCAGCCAACCCCGCAGCAAACCTGATTAAGCTGTTAAATTGCAGATCGCTCCTGACAGTAAATTAATTCTCAATCCAAGCCCTATTCTGCACTGCATTGGGAGACTTTTGCCAGGAGGCCAGTGGTCTGAAAATGGGTAATTAAATTCTGCTGTAAATACATTTCTGTCTGCCCTTCTGCTTTGCAGGAGCTGGCAAACAAGCATGAGCCATTAATTAATACCTGTAATTTGGTTTAGTTGGAATAAGCCCTGCTCCTGTCAGGTTCTGAGATGCAAACCAAGGTTGTGAAGTTGGGAGTGAGTAAAAGATAACAAAGACTGACCAAAATGTACTCACAGGAGAATCTATTCCTACTTTTCTCCATAAAAATGTTGTGTAGTTTGCAAATTTGGAGTTGTGTAGTTTGCAAGCTTGGAAATAGTTTGATCTGAAGTCAATGTAAAAAAGAAATTTTAAGAGCTCTAAATGTAAGAAGAGTAACAACAGTGAGAAGATATATTCTGGGCATTTTTCATCCATGTAATTAATCGGTTATGACCCAACTTCACAGCTTCAGCAGTTAATCTTTGCAGATTGATCGTTCCTGTGGGCGTGGAGTTGTGCATTTGTTGTCACCCGAGGTTTTTGGTTCGGGGCAGGAAGTGTTGGCTGCAGGTTTGCTCCCGAGGGGTCAGAGGGACACTGAACCTTGTTTGCTTATTCTCCAGCCAGGAGCCAAATTCATTTCTCCCGTCCTCCTTCCTTATTTCTTTTCCATTTCCTTGGAGACCGGGCCGTTTGGCAGCTGTGAGTCCGGCTCCCTTTTTAACGCTAAATACCCGCTAATTGTCATTAAGGAGAGAAGCAAAGCCTCTCTGTGTTATTTGCCTGTGCAGAGCAGTTCCTGGTGCCTCCAGCACTCCCAGGGATTTCCAGCTCAGCCTCGGGGAGCCCGAATCCCTCACCTGCTCTCCGTGCACACGCAGGTAAATGGTGTGTGGGTGTAAAGTCCACACTCTGAGATTTGCTGCTTTGCTTTCCAACGTCATCAAAAATTTAACCACGGCTCCAACTGAGACACTTTTGTCATTTCGAGGGCAACGTAAATGTTAATAATTAAAGGCAATTTAAAAGTGCGTTAAAAGCCATGTGATTTTTATGGGCTGGATGAATGAAAAATGTCATTTTTTTAATATACTTGTGGGGAATGGATTTGTGGAGAATTTTCAAAGCCTGACAGAAGGCTTACATAGTGTGGATCTGTGTGGAGACTTCCAGATAGGAAATGCAAACTTCCAGATAAGAAATGCAAACTTCCAGATAAGAAATGCTGACTTAGAAATGCTGGGGAATAGGACAGACATTATGGAGAGAGAAATAATAATTCCTCTCTCAACAACGAGAGAGAAATAATCTCTGTCATGATTAGTGAGACAGGTCCTTGCCGTGTCTGTGTGCCAGACTGTGAATTCTGTGAATTGTGTGAATTCTGCTGGGATGTGGGGGCACTGCCAGCCCCAGAGCCTGGCAGGGCAGGAGGGAGGAAGCAGGAGAGAGAATCTGGGCAGTCACAGCCTGGGCCTCAGCAGTGACCTGCAGGGAACTGCAGTTTGTCTGTCTCTCCCTGGCAGATAACTGAGGGGAATTCTGCTTTTGCAGAACATCACCAGTACAGAAAATCGCTGTGGGTTTCTCTCCCACCCCGTTTCCCTTTGCTGCCGTATCAGCAGGAGGGGTTTGAAGGCTTTTGGGGCTTTTTGACTTCAGTTTTGGACTTTAACTTCAGTTCTATTTCTCAGATTCAGCCCTGTGAGTGCATCTTCTTGCCAGGTGAACCAGTTCAGACTGACAGACGGGCTGGGCCGTACCCTGTGCCAGATCTCGGCTATTCAGAGCCTGGAAGTCATTTCCCTGAAATAGGGATGTGTCCTTATCTGGAATAGGGCTGCACTCCTCCCATGCAGCAGCGCTTTCAGCACATTACCACCTAACTGAATTTAAAGCCAAGGCACAAGAGTGGGAGCTCTCTGCCTCTGGGGGAAGGCAGCACCGTGTTTAGTGACCTGAGAGGGTGGCTGGGGAGGCACTGGGAATCTGTGTTAGAGCATGTCCAGGTCCCTGGGCACCCCGGGGGCTTGCTGGGTGTGCTGATTTAGAATTTTAACCCATTGCTGTGGGGAGGGAAGGCCTTTCCCCTCAGGTCAGTAATAACCATTGGAAGCCACTCAGGACCTCAGTCCTGCCTGTCTTGGGCGGTGCACAGGGAAGCCATCCATGCCCCAGCCCGCTGAGTGGGTTTGCACTGAAGTTCCTCTCACAGAAAGCACAGATTTGGTAATGATGGCAGATCCTTCTGTGAATTCTTGTCAGAGGAGGTGTCAAAGCTAAAATTAAAAAAAAAAAAAATCAAAGGAAGTGTTTAGTCACTGAAATTGGCAATGTGTTCAGTGAAATTTGCTGATGTTTGAGTGCAGTGCCAGATTTGATTTGCAGATTCAGGTTTATGCACTTCTAATTTATCTAAAGTAAGAGATGGACTGTGATCAATACTGAAGTATGAGGATGGCTTTGAAGAAAATGAGAAGGTTTTTTCAAATTTTCATTTTGGGCAAATTCCTCTGGAATTCCTGGAATCAAAGCCTTGGTGTTCCCAAGGTCCGGGCTGGCAAGGAGCTGCTCCAGGGCCAGACTGCATCTGAAACGAGAACCTTGCCTTCCTTTCGTTTGCACAAAGGAGTTGGAAATGTCAGGGTTTGTTCGGAATTCTAATAAAACCACAACAGGGAGAGTCAGAATCCTCCACAAAAGGAAATATTACCCAGGAGGGCTGAGCGGGTTTGTTTGCCAAGCACTTTGTGAGCGTGTGTTGGATGACATCTGAGCACTGGCTGCTGTCTGGGTTGTGTTGTGGAACAGCAAGGAAACAGAAAACAGCAACAATGAGATTGCACAGCTTCATTTTCCCAAAGGTTCAGTGCTTGTGTTCACTGAAGGCTGAATTGGTGTTTAGAATGAGGACTTGCCTAGAGGAAATTATTATTTTTTTTTTTTTTTTTGTGTACGTTTCACTGGACAGCAAAGCAATTACCTCCTAAATTTAGAAATGATTCTCTGCTACATTATAGCAGGATTAGACAAGTTTTGGCACTTGAGCAGCTCTGGACACACATTTTGCACACAAGGAGAAATAACGCCCTTTGACAATCTGGCAGCGAGGAAATGTTCCGGACCTGGGTTCCTCTGCAGCCTGCCTGGGGAGCGGGGCAGGGTTTCCATGGCAGAGCTGGGGATGCAGGGACGCGGTGTCCCAGCCCTGCCCTGCCCTGCACGGGTCAGTCACTGCATGAGGGCAGCGTGGGAGCCCCGGGGAAAGCTGCTCCTCATTTAAACTGATCGTCATTTAAACTGCTCTTCATTTAAAAATGCTCTTCGTTTAAACTGCTCTTCGTTTCCTCGGCGTGCTTCAGCCGGCAGTGAGAGGCTGAGCCGAGGGCAGGGCACTGACTGCAGCCCAGCCATTCTCAGAGAAAGGATGAAATGAGCTCATTTGGTTAATGATGTGCTCAAAGCCCGTTTGGGGCAGCACCGAGACAGAATCTGCTGAATTGAGATGGAAACGGCGAAGAAAGGGCTCAGGCTGTGGTTCGGGAGTCAGGCACGGACACAGAAGGTGCTGGCAGGGAGCTCCATCCCCTCTGGGCAGAGCCAGCACGCTCTGGGTGCTCAAAGCCCATTTAGGGCAGCACCGAGAGCGAATTGTGCTGAATTGAGCTGAAAAGGGTAAAGAGAAGGCTCAGACTGTGATTCGGGAGTCAGGCACCGACACAGAAGGTGCCGTTCCATCCCCTCTGGGCAGAGTCAGCACCCCTGGGTGCCGAGGGTCTGTCCGGGCTCCCCACCTGGGGCAGGTCCCCTCCCCAGGATCCGAACAAACCCGCAGGGCAGGAGCGCAGGCGGAGCTCCAGCACAGAGCGGGCAGGGCCCGGGTCCCGCAGCCCCAGCAGGAGGGAGATGCAGCCCAGGATCGGGGGGAGATACAGCCCAGGATCAGGGGGGGATGCAGCCCAGGATCGGGGGAGATGCAGCCCAGGATCGGGGGGGATGCAGCCCAGGATCAGGGGGGATGCAGTCCAGGATCAGGGGGGATGCAGCCCAGGATCGGGGGGAGATGCAGCCCAGGATCAGGGGAAGATGCAGCCCAGGATCGGGGGGAGAGGCAGCCCAGGATCGGGGGAGATGCAGCCCAGGATCGGGGGAGATGCAGCCCAGGATCCGAGGGAGATGCAGCCCAGGATCGGGGGGGATGCAGCCCAGGATCGGGGGGAGATGCAGCCCAGGATCGGGGGGGATGCAGCCCAGGATCCAAGGGAGATGCAGCCCAGGATCGGGGGAGATGCAGCCCAGGATCGGGGGGAGAGGCAGCCCAGGATCGGGGGGAGAGGCAGCCCAGGATCGGGGGGGATGCAGCCCAGGATCGGGGGGGATGCAGCCCAGGATCGGGGGGAGATGCAGCCCAGGATCGGGGGGGATGCAGCCCAGGATCGGGGGGGATGCAGCCCAGGATCGGGGGGGATGCAGCCCAGGATCGGGGGGGATGCAGCCCAGGATGTCTCTTTCCTTGTGCTCCGGGTTCACTGCGCTGGCCCATGATCCGAACCAGCCCAGGGTTGAGCTTTTCCCTCCCTGCTGGGTGAAGGGGGTCTGTCAGGCAGAGCTGACTTTGCACGGCTGCACGAAGTCTGCAATGCCCCAGTGAAAGAAATGGATTAGGCAGATAATCTCCCATCATACTTCAAACAGTCTGAAGCATAAGGCTTTAAAAAGTGACAATTTTATATGGAGATTTTTTTTTTTTAGAAAAACAGGAGGCTATATTCATGACATAGCACCAATAAATAACAATTTCCTTTTCTTAAAAGAATTTCAGAGCACCTTAAAACTGTAGAAGAATGTCTTTGCCTGTAGGTTTGTCCATAAGGAAAAGAGTTTATTATACATCTAACTCAAATGAGTAATTCTGGTTTATTTCTAGTCCTTCTGTCCATTCCCCACCATTTGCTGGCATTATTTGTGACAGGAGGAAAGAAGTGAGGACTTTGTGCCTTCTGCCACAGGCTGGGTGTAGTGCTGTAAAGGGGAAGCAGAAAGGAAAAGAAATTATCTTTTGTTTAAATATCACTTTTGGTCTTCACGAGTTGTTCCAGATCAAATCTTTTCTTTGAGAATTGGCCCAAAATAGGCAGGGAGAATAATCCTCTGAACTGTGATAAGTATTATCACCAGAAATCAATCTCAGAAATAATTTCCACGGATAAATGCAGCGTAAATTGGAGGAGAAGAAAATGCGATTAAATCAGGCGTGGGGGAGAAAGCCTGCAACAGCATTTCTATGGAATTCAATTTGGTGTTAATTTGCTGGGAGCTCAGCAAACAGAACAACAGGGAAGCACTAATGGAGGGGAAGGATGGCTAATGAGGGAAAGGCAGATTTGGGGGAGAATCAAACCCCTCTCCCGGCTGCTGTGGCATAAAAAAGGAAAAATTCAGTGCTGGCTCCTGCATTCACACCCTGCTCCCCGAGCAGGGAGAACATCTGAGTTTCACCTTGCAGGCAGAGACAGCGGTTGGATTTTGCTGTGATGTGTTTCACAGCACAATTGACAAATGTGAATTTTTGGGATGTGTTTCACAGCACAGTTCCCCACAGAATCACTTTTCCTGCGGGTGTCGCTGCCCTTGGAGCCGGGTTTGGGTTCTCCGTGCCCCCCGTGCCCCGGGGGCAGTTTGGCACACGGGTGGCACCGTCCCTGTTCCCCCGGCCGTGATTCCCTTTCCCGGGGGGTGGGCAGGGCACCTCGGGGTGCTGTGCCCAGACTGCAGCGGGCAGAGAGCTGAAAAACAGGACCAGGGATATGAAATCTGTGTTTTAGAAAACTTCCTGGCAGTGCAGCCATCTGGGGCGATCTTTAATTTCCCTGTCTCCTTCCCTTGGCTGACAGCAGCATGGGAGGTGTGCAGTGATGCTCAGCTCCATTTCAGCCCAGGGTCAGGCTGGGGAGATTTCATCTCCATCTCCAGAGGAGAAGAGCTGGGAATTATTTCTTTGCCATCCCTGAGCTGGGGCCTTGATGCTTTGGTTTTCTTTCAGTTTCATACCCAGCAGAACAGAACGTGGATATCTGGCTGGCAGCATTAATGAGGATTTAGGAAAGAGAAGGGAAGAAAAATGGCAAATATCCTGGTTAGATTTTGTGTTCTTGCTTGTGATATATCAACAGTGAGTATTTTGTGGTCTGCTCTCCTCCAAAATGCCTTGGGTGTTGTCCTTACAGAGGTGGAGAACAGACTCAGGGCAGTAAAATAAGAAGCTGTGGTAGTTCTGGAAGATTTGTGTGTCTGTGTGATGGTTTTTGTGTGATCTGGCTCTGCTTTAGTGTTGTTGTTCAGTGTCAGTCAGATCACCTGTGGGTCCCTTCCAGCCCAGGATATTCTGACACTCTGGCATTTAAGACACTTCCCCAAAGAGTTCTCTGCTGGTTTCTTGCCCAACTTTTCAGGGATGTCTGCAACCAGCAGAGGAATCCAAAATCAGCACCCCCCCAGTTTAAATGGCAGTGAAGTGTTTTGAGGTGGGCCCTTATTCCAGATCATTTTAGTTAAGGGAGCTTTGGCTGAACCACAGAAGGACCAGTGTGAGGTTCTTTCCTTAAAAAAGCATGCAGGGAAATCAAATTCTTTGCTTTACTCAGAAATTTGTTCAGTGTTTCTGTGTACCACCTCAGCTTAGCAGAAGATGAAAAATGGATTGTGCAGCCTTACTTGAAGCCTGTAATATTATCTGTTCTGAGAACAGAATTTTTGGAGCATGAAGAGCTGAATGATGCTTCTGGCACCTAACCCTTGAAATTATTCAGTGTATTTTTCTCGTGTCTGTCTTGAAAGGAAAAATGATCTTCTGTTTTCAAGTCACTTATAACTCCTAAAAATTGGGCTAAACTTTTCATAGAGGTTTCCAAAATGATGAAATCTATTAATGTAAGTTTCTGCCTAATGAAATTACTCTGAGACAGCTGGATAATTACTGATGTCACCAGAGTTCACGTGAGGGTTTCTGACGTTTGCATCTCTACATTTCTGGCTAAAAACTCTGCCAGCCTTTGAAAAACCCCGGATCTTTCTGAGCCGCGGTGGATGCCATGCCCAGGCTGGGTACATTTCATCCTTTCAGCGGAGTTTTTCACCTGCCGGGCTCGGCGTTGCCATGGCAGCAGCTGATCCTGTTCGCCGCTCGCTGCTCTGCTGCGTGACCGAGGAGGAGCTCCGGGAGAGGCGCTGGCCAGAGCCCCTCGGGCTGGGTGATGGCATCGGGGCACCGGGAGCGCGGCAGGAGCGGCGGGCTCCTTCCAGCGGGGCGGGAGGCACGGGAGTGTCTGTGCCGGGCGGGGGGCACATCCATCACCTGTCAGAGCTGCCAGGGGCTGGGCTGGGCTGGGCTGCGGGGGAGAGGGGGACCCGCGGGCAGGGGGACACGCAGGGGGACAGCTGGGGACATCCCCAGCTCCTGGTGATGCTCTCCCTGCTTTAGGGAGGGTCAGGGGGACAGCTGGGGACATCCCCAGCTCCTGGTGATGCTCTCACTGCTTTAGGGAGGGTCAGGGGGACATTTGGGGACATCCCCAGATCCCAGTGATGCTCTCCCTGCTTTAGGGAGGGTCAGGGGGACATTTGGGGACATCCCCAGCTCCTGGTGATGCTCTCACTGCTTTAGGGAGGGTCAGGGGGACATTTGGGGACATCCCCAGATCCCAGTGATGCTCTCCCTGCTTTAGGGAGGGTCAGGGGGACAGCTGGGGACATCCCCAGATCCCAGTGATGCTCTCCCTGCTTTAGGGAGGGTCAGGGGGACATTTGGGGTCACCTTTGGGGACATCCCCAGATCCCAGTGATGCTCTCACTGCTTTAGGGAGGGTCAGGGGGACATTTGGGGTCACCTTTGGGGACATCCCCAGATCCCAGTGATGCTCTCCCTGCTTTAGGGAGGGTCAGGGGGACATTTGGGGACATCCCCAGCTCCCAGTGATGCTCTCCCTGCTTTAGGGAGGGTCAGGGGGACATTTGGGGACATCCCCAGCTCCCAGTGATGCCCATCCATCCCCTGCCTGTGTTAGGGATGCACAGACTGCTCTGTTATCACTGGTGTGTGGAAGTGTCACAAAACACCGTGCCTGGACATAGCTAAAGTGATCTCTTCACCCATTTTCATTTCTAAGAGGGCTGAGAGGGCCTTGCCATGTTTGTACTGTGTGCCACAGGTGAAGGCACTGAGCTGGAGAAGTGAAGAAAGTGGAAAGTGAGATAGGGAAATGAAAGGTAATGTGAAGAGAATCAGGTGGAGACTGTGATGAGCAGCTCTGAGTGACAGCCCTGCTCTGAGCAGCAGCAAATCACATCTGGCTCATTCTTCCCAAGCTCCATCTATTTGGATTTGAGTGACCTGATAAAGCATTTCCACCCTGCTGGTTTGACCTTTGACTGTGTATTTGAGTTGTATTTACTGTTCTTTTTGCCAGCTCACACTGCCATCTAAATACATAAAAGTGTATTCCTGAGGCTGCAGTTAATGCCCTGATCTGTGAGCACAGGCTCCTCAGGTTCCCTGTGAGCTGCTGCATGTCTGCCTTGGCTGTGCCTGCAGGACAGAGATGCTGTGGGTGCTGCTGTGGGAACGGGGCTGTTTGCTCCTGTCAGAAACAACTTGCACTCCCAGGGAGGTGCAATATGTGATCCCAAAGCAGGGGGGTGTCCCACGGGTTCAGGGGGCTCTGGTGTTCCACCTGGCCATGTGGAGGCAATGCTGCAGAGGGGTGGGCAGAGAGTGAGAATGAAATGAGCTGTTTGTGCAAGGCCCATTATCTTCGGGGTTTATTGAAGTGAGAATGAACAGCGAGCAGGAATTGTTTGTGTTTCCTGCACAGCAGCTGCTCCCAGTTGCCATGGTGCCAGGCCATGCTGATTTCCAGCGCCGAGGGGCTGCTGCAGCTCCTGTGGCCCTGATTTAGCAGTGCTTTTAAGAAGTGCTATTTTTATGTAGTGTTTCTTATGCTAAATTCAGCCTGCTGATTAGAGGGGTAAAGCTGCATTTGTTTTCCTTTGTTAGAACAGGGTGTAATTTGCACGGAAAAGTTCCTATTTTTAAAACGAAGGAAATCCAATTGGGGAGTGATTTTATTTAAAATGCAAGCTCTTCCTTTACCTTGAGAGTGGCAGTGGAAAACACTCATCTCTGTTAGTTTCCCCGTGGAATTCATTAGTTTCTAAGTGTTAACATCAGGAAATGTCCAGCTACTTTCCTGTGCTCCTGGCTAACATGTGCTTCACCATGGCAATTGAGAGGAAGGACCAAGTGGAAATAGTAAAACACCTAAAAAAAGTAAGACTATCTTGTTTCTTTGTTTTTCACTGTATGTAATAGTTTTCCACTAACTTATAAAATGTGATTGATGGTGAGTGCAGGGTTCTGGCTGTGGCAGGCAGTGCTGCACAGATCTGTCCCCTCCTTGGGGCAGGCAGGGGACACTCAGCACCTGCCCTGGTGCCACCACGTCCTGCTGATGTGCAGGAGCAGTGCCAGAGGGCAGGGGAGGTGCCAGAGCCTGGGCTGGCAGCAGCAGGGCAGCAGCAGCTCTCCTGATTTCTGTCTCCTGAGTGATTTCTGTCTCCTGAGAGCCATTTCTGGATCCTGAGAGCCCTTTCCCTCTCCTGAAAGCCTTTTCCCTCTCCTGAGAGCCATTTCTGGATCCTGGGAGCCCTTTCCCTGTCCCCTCGGGCTCCCCTCTGCCCAGTGCTGCTGGTGGAGGTCACAGGCACGCAGGGCAGGCTGGTTTTCCTTGCTCTGTGCAGGAGCTGATTGCAGAGATCAGCTCAGGAGGGTTTAGAGGCAGTTTGGTGTCCAGGCTGTGCCCCAGCTGGCCATGGGGAGGTTCTTTGGTTTCTGTTGGGGATGAGTCAGCTTTGCCTTCAAAAATCCAGCTCCTGGAAGAAATAAAAACTGAACTGGGGGTGGTGATGAGGCTGACCTTTGGAGTGAGTCATCTACGGGGCCAAAACGCGTGAGAAAGGATCAGAAGATCCTGAATTTCCTTCCTTTTAGGAACCTGCAGCCGACAGGCTTTCCCTGTGCTCCTGGGTGAATCCTGTTTGTGTATCACCAAAGAGAGAACTGTCACAGGGGGTGGAACCAGAATGTCCCGGTGCAGCCCTGCCAGGATACTGCCAGCAATCATTCCAAAGAAAAGGAGCTGCAGATAAATGAGTAGTGTACAAGGTCTTCTTTTTGAACAAAAATAACTGATGGGTGAGCAGAGCAGCGCACAGGGCAGCAGATGCCTTTCTGCAGGCAGCGTGGGACCTTGTTCCCCCGACAGCGGTGTCAGGTTGCATTAAATCTGCCACAGCCATCCTCCTGCTGGGGTTTTTCGGGCCGTCCTCACACCCACGGGAGAATTTTTACTTTTGCTCAGCTGCGAGCACACGTTCATGTCTGCACTTTAAAAGATGCAGCTTGTACACAAGGTAACACAGTTCATTTGCACTGTCTCTCGTATTTAATTCTTTAATTCTTTATTAATTGTCTCGTGTCCTGTGAGGTTTGTGCTGGTGTCTGAGCCTTTAAATCCCCGCAGGGCTCTGGGCACCCCCAAACCCAGCCCCGCTGGTGCACATCTGGCAGGGCTGGCCATTTCCTGGTGGGGTTTGCTCCCCACGTTCTGAAAAGATCACGCTGGTGTTGTTTTCTTAACCCAAAACTCCCGTCCGAGCTGGGCACGCCCGGAGCATCCCCTGCAGCAGCAGAGGTGTCCCTGCTGGCCGGAGCGCTGCGGTCCCCGGGACATCGCGGGTTCTCCGCAGCTGCTGCTGCTCCTGCGGGGGCAGGGACAGGGACCCGGCACCGTGTGACACGGAAATGTGGGATGTGCTGCCTGCCAGAGAGCTTCGGCACGGGAGAGACAAGCTCTGGGCGAGTTCTGCCTCTGCCCGCTGGAAAAGGTTGGGTTGGTTTGTTCTGTGATGCTGATCTGGGACAGCACTCCCAGGTTTCCTTCTGGGGGAAGGTGAAATTGTTCCACAAGCAGCTTCTGTGCCTTATTTTCTTACAATGACTTTTCCACATTCATTTATCTGTAAAGTTTTTGGATTCATGCAAGGCCAGTAATTAGATTGCTTCAAGCCCTTGGTTTTTGTTTTTTGGTTTTTTTTTAGTTAACATTGACAATTTACTTAACATAGAGAATTTTTTTATTTTTTTTTAGTGAGCATCGGGAACTTAGTGAGCATAGAGAAGTTTTTTTGGTGTTTTTGTTTTTTTTTTTTTTTTTTTTTTTTTTTTTTTTAGTGAGCATTTTTCTTTCAGTGAGCATTTAGGGAGCACCATGAGAAGGGGGTGCCAGACTGTGCAGGTGACCACTGGCACCCAGTGCCAGGCCTCTGGAGAGGGGCAGGAGGCAGATTTGGAGGCATGAAGGGCTGTTTGTTTGCCTTGCACCTGCACTTCAGTCTGCTCCACGTGTCAGCGTTTATCCTGTGCTGGCCTCAGGGAGCGGGTGGATCCCCTCCTGCCGGGCTCTGCCGCCTCGGTGGGGTTGGATGGGGCTGCCCCAGGGAGGTGCTGCTCCTCAGGCACAGCTGCACTGCTGCAGGCAGGGAGGGGATGGGGAACGGGGACAGGGCACCACGGGGAAAAGGGACAACACTCATCACATCTGGATTAAGAAGTCAAAAGCTATTTCAGTGCAAACTAGGCAGGATGAGGGGAGAGTGCACGGAAATGCTTTCCACAGGTTTGCTGTCTGCACTGCTGCTGCTTTATTGCCAGGAAGTTTAACAGTCTCAGTCATGGCAAGTTCCAAAATGAACTGTGACATCCCACAGGATTTCCTCTCCAGGAGGAAAGGTCCAGGCAACAGTAGAGTGGTATCAATAATTATTAATTCTAATTATTACTATTATCAGTTGTTAATAATTAGAGTTAATAATAACTCCCATTACAATTTGGAGGAGTTACTAAAGTGGGAGTGGGGAAGGCAGGAGTGGAGAATCCTTGGCACTCACGGGAGGGCTGGAGGCAAGCAGCACCTCCAGGCTGGTGCCAGCAGGTCCCCAGGCTGGTGCCAGCAGGTCCCCAGGCTGGTGCCAGCAGGTCCCCAGGCTGGTGCCACCACCTCCAGGCTGGTGCCAGCAGGTCCCCAGGCTGGTGCCAGCAGGGCTGGTGGCTGCCCTGTGTGTTTGCTGACCTGTCCCTTTGCTGTTTTGAAATTGCTTTAAGAAAGGTATGCTTCAATAGCAAGTCTTTGCTTTCAAATAACATGAAAAACATTTATACATTAATCTTGAAATTCCATTTTTAGGGCTTGCATTGGTGTATCAAAAATTGTCAACTCACATTTTTTTTTGTACTGAGAATTTTAAAGACAAGCTGTGATAAAGCATTGCTTGGGCAGTTTTTCTTTAGGCCTCAGCAGAATTAGTAGAGAAATCTGCTGATGGTGTGGATTTAGTGATGCAAAACCATAAATTATTTCTAATCACTCAAAACCAGGCCAAGTGTTGCCCACCTTAATGTAGTTTTTGGCAAAAACAAGCAGAGTTTTCAGCAGACATGGAAAGGTTACAGACTGCCCAGCCTGGCTGCTGGCAGCTTTCATCAGGAATTGAATTTAAGATATAATCTCCCAGCTACCTTTGGGGACTTGTGCAAAACCAGAATAGTCAGCAGTGGCAGGGGATGCTCTGGTTTTTCCTGAGCTCCATCTATTTGGATTTGAGTGACCTGATAAAGCATTTCCACCCTGCTGGTTTGGCCTTTGACTGTGTATTTGAGTTGTATTTACTGTTCTTTTTGCCAGCTCACACTGCCATCTAAATACATAAAAGTGTATTCCTGAGGCTGCAGTTAATGCCCTGATCTGTGAGCACAGGCTCCTCAGGTTCCCTGTGAGCTGCTGCATGTCTGCCTTGCCTGTCCCTGCAGGACAGAGATGCTGTGGGTGCTGCTGTGGGAACGGGGCTGTTTGCTCCTGTCAGAAACAACTTGCACTCCCAGGGAGTGAAATATGTGAATATAAACGTGTGGGCATGAGTCCATACACCCCAGTCGTTGGCTTTTGCCCTCAGAATGCCTTCTGAACACCTCAGTTGCTTTATTTTCTGGGAACTGAGTCCCTTTTTCTCCCAGCTCTGGGTGAGGAGAGGCAGCCGAGCCTGAGCTCTGTTACCTCCCCAGGGAGATTTTTATTGTTATTTCTGTAGGCACCAGGCCTGTGGAGCCAGGTCATCTCTCTTTGCTTGCACATCTTTAATCAGATCATCTGCTGAAAACACGGGGGTTTATGGCAGAGCTGCCTGTAATTGCAAATTAATCTGGTGCTTCTGCACCTCATATTGCTCTTAATAGTTTGTTAATACCAAATCATGCAAACCCAGGGCTGCCTTAAGCACTTAATAGGATGTGCTGCAATGGAGACGAGGGCCTGTAACCCCTGCCTTTCTGTTCCAGGAGCATGAACTGAAGGATGCTGGGCAGGAGAGGAGCCTGAGCCTGCAGGATGCCAGCCAGTGCCCCCCTGCTCTGCAGCACGGCCAGGTAACAGCAGCACGGGCAGGGAACAGCACGGCCAGGTAACAACAGCACGGCCAGGTAACAACAGCATAGCCAGGTAACAGCAGCACGGGCAGGGAACAGCACAGCCAGGTAACAGCACAGCCAGGTAACAACAGCACGGGCAGGGAACAGCACGGCCAGGTAACAACAGCATGGGCAGGGAACAGCACAGCCAGGTAACAGCACGGCCAGGTAACAACAGCACGGGCAGGGAACAGCACGGCCAGGTAACAACAGCATGGGCAGGGAACAGCACAGCCAGGTAACAACAGCATAGCCAGGTAACAACACAGCACGGCCAGGTAACAACAGCACGGGCAGGGAACAGCAGCATGGGCAGGTAACAGCACGGGCAGGGAACAGCACAGCCAGGTAACAACAGCATAGCCAGGTAACAACACAGCACGGCCAGGTAACAACAGCACGGGCAGGGAACAGCAGCATGGGCAGGTAACAGCATGGGCAGGGAACAGCCAGGTAACAGCACAGCCAGGTAACAGCAGCACGGGCAGGGAACAGCACGGGCAGGGAACAGCACAGCCAGGTAACAACAGCATGGGCAGGTAACAACACGGCCAGGTAACAACAGCATAGCCAGGTAACAGCACGGGCAGGGAACAACAGCACGGGCAGGGAACAGCACAGCCAGGTAACAGCACAGCACGGCCAGGTAACAACAGCATGGGCAGGGAACAGCACGGCCAGGTAACAGCACAGCACGGCCAGGTAACAGCACAGGCAGGGAACAGCCAGGTAACAACACAGCCAGGTAACAACAGCATAGCCAGGTAACAGCACAGCCAGGTAACAACAGCATGGGCAGGGAACAGCACAGCCAGGTAACAACACAGCACGGCCAGGTAACAGCACGGGCAGGGAACAGCCAGGTAACAACACAGCCAGGTAACAACAGCACAGGCAGGTAACAGCAGCACGGGCAAGGAACAGCACAGCCAGGTAACAGCACAGCCAGGTAACAACAGCATGGGCAGGTGACAGCCAGGTAACAGCACAGCCAGGTAACAACACAGCCAGGTAACAACAGCATAGCCAGGTAACAGCACAGGCAGGGAACAGCCAGGTAACAACAGCACGGGCAGGGAACAGCATGGGCAGGGAACAGCACGGGCAGGTAACAACAGCCAGGTAACAGCATGAGCAGGGAACAGCACATCCAGGTAACAGCCAGGTAACAACAGCACAGCCAGGTAACAGCATGGCCAGGTAACAAGAGGCACAGCTGCACTGGGAGCTGCCCTGGCTGTGATGGGCACAGCGTGGGCACTGCTGAGCTGCCCATCCCCAGGGGCTGAGGGGGTCCCCAGGCAGGGCCCAGCAGAACCAGAGCTGGCTCTGCATCTGGGCTGTGTTTTGTGTGCCCAGGCAGAGCTGAGGCTTCTGCTGCTGCTGGACTGGAATGGGTTCTGTGTAAAAAGGCAGAGCTGTAATGCCTCATGATAGGAGGCAGCCATGTGTATCATAGCATCACTTAATTTAATTCACCCATCTGGCTGCAGATTTCTCCCTTTCCTAATGTGTTTCTCTCCTCTTTACTGTTGTTTACACATTACCTTTGCTCTTTACCTCAGGAGGCACACCAAGTCCCACTTGGGCAGTTTTATATTCTAGCTGACACACAGGAGTGTGCACCATTAGTGCAATGAGGGCTCAGTACTCTGGTGACACTGAGAACACGAGTCCTGTGACTGCAGCAAGTGCACAGCTCCCATGGCTGGCAGTGCTTTGTTACAGGTGATGCTGGGCCTGAGGTACGGTGGAAAAGTCTCCTCAAACCAGTCTGAAATACAGAGCTCAACATTTGTCACATCAGCCACTGAGTTAGAAATAAACTCCTCTCTCACTCTTGTCATGTCAGAGTTTATCATACTCTGGGTACCTGTTTCTTCCCATCTATTAAACACTGAAAGGCACAGAGCAAAAACTCTGGGTGTTTGCACTGCTGATCTCAAACAACAGCCTCAGTGCAACCCAAACCTTGTGTAAGAGTTCTGCCTCACTTTTAACAAATTTATGATGAATTGAGCAGAGAGGCATCACAGATCAGAAGGTTCCCTGTTTCTGCCATGAAGCCAGAGCCGTCCCTGGTGCACTCTATTGAGGTCAGCTGCCTTTGCCACTGGGAGCACTGATGTTCTGATATGCTCCCTGAGTAATTCCAGTTCATGTGTGTCCCATATGCTCTTGAGCAGCCTGCTTGGAGAGAGCAGTAAAGTCACATTGAGAGCAAATGTTGTCTCAGAAAGCCAAAGGAGATGATAGTCTCATCAAGCTTTGTGGTGCCATCTGGGTTATGTGAGCGTGTGCATCACAGCATTCCATACAGGATCTCCAGAGGGGCCTGCTCAGAGTGTCCTCAAAGAGAGAAATGGGAGAAGGTGTCAGTGCTTCTGGAGGTAACAGCAGGGATTATCAGAAGGAGCTGGGTAGGTTTGGTTCTGTCCTTTCCAGCACTCAGAATCAAACCCTTGTTTGAAAGCTGATCAGCCAGCAGAGAAAGCAGAGAAATGACCAGAGCTGTTGGTGTCTTCCTGAGCTTTGGCCAGTTTGGGGAGGCACACTGGGATCCCAAAGGAAAGCTCCTGAGATGTGTAAGGTCCCTGCAGTTCTACCTGTCTCTAATCCATCTCTTTCCAAATTTCCATCAGCAGCCTGGTAAGAGCTGTTTGTTCTGAGAGCCCCTCCCTGCCAGCAGGAGCAGCTCAGAGCAGAAGGGAACTCTGCTCCCTTGCTCCCAAAAATATTCAGACTATGATAACTGGTGAGCTTTAGAAAAAATTCTAAAGTGGTGGTCACCTGGTATGAATTGTTTTGGAGACAGGAAAATCCAAAGTCTGACAAAAATAACCTCTGCCTGTAACTGGTTCAGATTCTTGTGCTTCATTAATGCTGAGGAAATAACTGAGACTGCCAGAGAAGAGAGGACTGTATTACTGATCCTGATACCTCACTGTTTCCTTTTCCACCCCACTATCCCTCAACATACACACTGACTGACCTGAGCAAGGCAGAGCAGTATGAAGGGTGCAGGAGTTAGTGAATGCTGAAAATCCATTGTTTAATTATCTTCCTTCCTTACAAAGAACTGAGAGGAAGGGAAAAGAAAAATCCGTGCACAGAAAAAAAAAATCTTGAGGTTGACAATAATTGCATCAGTTCTTGTGGAAAACATGATTTGTTCCCTTTTCCTCTCTTTTTTTCTAGTCCACTGCACTCCAAAGAGCCCTTCTGCAGAGCTGAATGCAGGGCTGGCTGCAACCATTTAGATTGTTTGGTCCATGGCAAAATCTGCAAGTTAACAAACTGGAGCCAGAAGGCAGAAAAAGGCTGAATCAGCTTTCAAAACATTGCATCAGGAAAGGGCCAGCAGAGACATCCATGCCCAGGAGTGCTTAATGCCTCTTGCTCTTACATTACTGCACTCTGGGCAGTAACCCCATTTTGTTAACCCCATTTTGTTCCCTGCACTCTGGGCAGTAACCCCGTGTTGTTAACCCCGTGTTGTTCCCTCAGGTAGAACCAGACTATGACCACCTTCGGGAAACCCTTCTCAGAGTGACCAAAGAACGAGATTTGGCTGCCAGGGGAAAACACCAGCTCCAAGCCAAGCTGGAGAACTTAGAGCAGGTCCTAAAGGTGAGTACAGACCCTGCACTCCCTCAGGCCAGCACTCCCAGTGCTGCTCCATCACCCCTGTGCTCAGCCAGGGCGTACACTGCAAACCTGGGCACCGAGTGCCCCTCTCAGTCCTGACCTGCCTGGGATGAGAACAGCAGCTGCTGACAGGGATCTCAGCAGCACAGAGACACCCAGAGACCTTTACCTGACTCTGTGGAAGCAACTGCATGTACATTGCACTGGATGGTTATTTCAGTCAAAATGACAAAGAGAGGATGAGAACACAAACAAACTGCCCAGGTATTTTACTCCAGAGAGCTGTGCCTGCCAGCCTGGCTGGCTGCAAAATATTACTGTGGCCTTTCCATTCTGTACCTCTCACTGCTCTGCTAAAGAGCTTCTTCCAGAATTTTCCTTCGCTGAAACAAAAATTCCCTGGTGGATTCGGAGATCCTGGCTTTTCATGTTTGGTGCTTTTCCCCCTGAGCAGAGCCCGTGTGAGCTGGCAGAGCACCTTGGACAGGCTTGGAGCCCCTCAGCTCCCTTCTAAGCCATGGCCAGGCAGATGCAGTTCATGGTGTGCTCTGTGTGTCCTCACGTGCTGGGGAAATGCCTTGCAGCTTTCCAGCCACTGCAAAAAAGTTTTGAGAAACATTTAGCCCAGTTTCCCTGTCTGAAAAGAAGCTCAGTTTCTCTTTTGAGAAATCCAGGATGTAGGAACAAAGCAGAGCAGGGAAAATGCAGAAGTGCTGAATTAGCTGGCTGCTGGCAGTGCCTGTGCTGGAGAAGGGCTCTGATTTCCTGATGTGTGCAGGCAGCGTTTCCCATTCATCCCCTGCTGCTGCTCACCCATCTGCCAGCACAGATGACAAGGCTCCTGATGAGAGCCCTTGTGTGGGCATTAAATCTGCTCCTGCCTCAGCAGAGTTCTGCTCTGCACACCGGGCCCGGCCCTGGGAGCCGTGTGGCCCTGTCCTGGTGTCACCCCCCTGCCAGGGCAGGGATAAAATGAGACTTTTCCCCCTGATAATTGAAATCATGGGGAGGGCTAGTTGGTAAAATGGGAGATGAGAATCAGAGCCGTTCTCCTTGGTCATTATAAAATACTGAGAGCAGAGATTCCCCATGAGCTTCTGTACAGGATGCAGAAATGTCTGCAGGCAAACATCAAATCCTCACCAAACTCCCAGGAAGCGAGCCATAGCTGAGGGTGAACACTTACAAATCTCTTTCTTGTTGTTGTTTATAATCAAACAAAAAATGAATCAATCCCAAGCAGAGGCCAAATGGAGAAATTTCTACTTCTTTTGCAAAGATACCCAGGCTGGGAGCTGCCAGCCCCCTGGCTGTCCCTGTGCTGGGGGTAACATGTAGCAGGCAGTAACAGCTCCTTACAGCTTAGAAATGTGCCTGATAAAGTTCTCTCTTGCAGACAAAAAGGGATATTTTGGGCTGCTTTTGTCCATTTTCAGCAGGCATTTGTTTTCCCGAGTGCAGGTTTGCAATAGGTCTGTGTGTAATAACTGGGTGCTGCAGATAAGGCATTGTGCCTCTGCTCTCAGGCTATTATGGGAGCAGGATGTAATTTGGAAAATAAAAATCTTTAATACCAGGCTCACCAGGGAGGAGATCAGAATCTACAAAGAGCTCTTTCTTAGTTCCCATTTATTCAGATGGTGTTTGAAAGTTACGGCGATGCTGGGGGAGTGATATTAACCTGTAATGAAAAAGATTTCTATCTGCAAAGGGTGTCCTGACACTGCCAGCTCGTGCTCCTCCCAGAGCCTCTCCCGTGCTGCTCTGAGCCATCAGCTCAGGTACACTTTGGAGCTGTGTGTGAGCACTGTGCAGTGAGGTTTTGTCCCTGCTGCCAGCCCCACCGGGGCTGTTCTGTTCTGTCTCACGGTCTGGGGCAGCAGGCAGGGATCAGCAAAGGCAAAGCTGCTCCTCTTGGCTCAGCGATTGCCAAACGAGCCCCAGCAGCACGTCCTGCACCAGGGGCACCTCGGGAGTCGCCGAGGTGATGTTCTGCAGCGTCAGCCTGTGAGCACGGTGCTCCGAGAGCCCGTGCCTGCGGGATGAGCTGGCTGCCGTCCCTGTGCGCCCCGGGGCTGGCGGGGCTCGGTGTCTTTGGCTGAACCTCCCAGCCCTGCCCGAGTTCACAGCCGGTCCCGGGTGCCGGGGAGGGCTCTGTGCGGGGAGCGGGGCCCCCCGAGCTGCCGGGGCTGCTGCAGGGCCCTGAGAGTCTCCCTGCCCTTGTCCCCAGCACATGCGAGAGGCTGCGGAACGGCGGCAACAGCTGGAGCTGGAGCATGAGCAAGCCTTGGCTGTCCTCAACGCCAAACAGCAGGAGATCGAGCTGCTGCAGAAGGTACCGGGATGGGATGGGATGGGATGGGATGGGATGGGATGGGATGGGATGGGATGGGATGGGATGGGATGGGATGGGATGGGATGGGATGGGATGGGATGGGATGGGATGGGATGGGTGGGATGGGATGGGATGGGATGGGATGGGATGGGATGGGATGGGATGGGGTGGGATGGGATGGGATGGGATGGGATGGGATGGGATGGGATGGGATGGGATGGGATGGGATGGGATGGGATGGGATGGGATGGGATGGGATGGGATGGGATGGGATGAGACAGGCAGGAGATCAAGCTGCTGCAGAAGGTACCGGGACACGGAGGGGAGGGGACAGGGAAAGGGAGGGGACAGGGACAGGGAGGGGACAGGGACAGGGAGGGGACAGGGACAGGCAGGAGATGGGGCTGCTGCAGAAGGTACTGGAGACAGGGAGGGGACAGGGATGGGATAGGGATGGGACGGGGATGGGACAGGACAGGGACAGGACAGGGATGGGACAGGAACAGGCAGGAGATGGGGCTGCTGCAGGACGTGGAGCTCCTGCAGGAGGCTCGTGGGGACAGGGCCAGGCAGGTGGCACCACGAGCTGCAGGGACAAAGGACACAAGGTGGGAGGGCTCTCCTGGAGCGCAGGAATCCCCAGGCTGGTGGCTGCCCTGGCTGTGTGCCCTGTGACACAGCTGGCTGTGCTGGGGGCTGCACAAACGTCCCTGCAGTGAACACCCACCAGCCTGACCCCGCTGGGTGGGAGATGCTCTGCTCCCAGCAGGGATCAGAGTGGCACCATGCCCTGGATCCCCTGTGCATCCCCACTGCTGGGTAACACTGGGGCATCTCTTGGGTGTCACAGAGGAGCCCTGTCTGCATTTCCTGACCATCAGAATACGAGGCCTCTGCCACTTCCAGCTGCCAACATTCCCACTGACACATCCATGCTCTGGTGGGATTTCTTTGGCTCCTCTTCAGACATGCAATTCTTGCCACCTCTCTGCAGCAAATGAGATAAAAGGGAGTCTTGCCAAGGCACTGGCCCATCAGAGTTGATCTTCCTCCTCAGGAACGTGCCACGTTAGCGTGGCAAGGGTTTGGTGTCCAGCCCACCACAGAGACTGAGCAGTTGCTAAAATACCTCATTTCCAAGGTCATTCTCTAATTCACAAATCACTTTAAGATTTTTTTTTCTTTTCTTTTTTTTTTTTCAGACTGCAATTTCTCAGTATTCATTATAACACAAAGCCCTTGATGTTGAGTCTCAGTCTTGCCAAAGTCACTTCAAGCTGCAATTGTCTCAGTGCTAATGTTGGTTTTTCCAATTGCTGGGCTAGATTAAAACACAGAAATAATGCTGCTGATGATAATTTGGTAGGGAATTGGCACGGAGGGACCTTCTCAGCAGCATAAATGATGTATCTAATATAGTTGCTTGAAATAGAAAGCTGTAGTTGACCAAATGAAATCTTCCAGTTAATTTTCTTTTAGTCTTTCTCAATGAGTGTACTTAGGCAAATGCCATTCCTAGTTATATTCAGCTGTTATTATTAGAAATGCCTCATAAATCGTGGACTTAAATTTCCTGGCAAAGGGAATGAATCAAGGGAAGATACAGCATTTCTTGCTAATTTTTGTTACATTCTTCTAATAAACCTTCCTTTGCACTGGCAGCAGGAGGCAAATCTGTGTGCTCCCCTCTGCAGCCCCTGTGCTGTCCCAGGGCTGACAGGCACAGCCCAGGCTCTCTTGGGTTTGGTATTTCACCCAGTGCAACAAGCTCAGCAGATACATTTTATTTAATTTTAACAGATTTTAAATTTTTTTTTACCAATTATTTTCACAAATTTAAATAAATCTGTTATTTTTTTTTAAATACATCTGTTATCTGCGGAACTATAGCACATCACTGCCAGCTTTAAACAGGAGCTGCTGGCCCACAGTTCATCCAGAGCTGGCCTCCCAATGGACCCAGCACGTGGGTGTTAAATTATCTTTTTCCCTTTGTTTTTATTGGAGTTGTCTTTAGTTGAAGAGGTATTTCCAAAGGGAAGCAGGAGGTCTGGTCAGCAGCAGGATGATGTTCCACAGCACATCCTGGTACATTGTAAAGGTGCTGCTGGACCACCAAGACCCAAATGTGCACCAAAAGGTGCACCTCAGAGCAGAGGCAGCCACTGCTGCAGCCCCTTGTTACACTTTGAATATAAATTAAAGTTCAGTCTCTTTTTAATACGAGCACAGACTGATCAGATCTCTCAGCCTGGAAGGAAGAGCACAATATTGCCCTAAAGAAAGGCTTTGTGTTGATGGGGACTCAGATGGTTTTTCTCTTTAAGAAAACCTGAAGAGGAGGCAGTTTGATGTTCAGGAGAGATAGCTATTGATGCAGGTTCTGTCATCATTTATCCAGAGCTCAGGCTCTGGGCAGGTTTTATTAAACTTGAGGTGATGGATGACTCCAGGCTTTCTGTCACCTGCTGTCACTGGTGGGGCCAAAGTCCCATCCCCTGCAGGCAGAGCTGCCCCAGGGTGCAGCAGCAGTGGGGCTGCAGGGCAGCTCTGACACCCTGCCCACAGCCAGGGGCACTCTGGGGACCTCTCTGGGGCTTTGGGGCTGGGAGTTTGGGGAGTTTGGTTTGTGGGTTTGGGTCTGGGGGTTTGGATCTGGGAGTTTGCGTCTGGGGGTTTGGGTCTGTGGCTTTGGTTTGTGGGTTTGGGTCCATGGTTTTTGTCTGTGGCTTTGGTCTGTGGCTTTGGTTTGTGGATTTGGGTCTGTGGTTTTGGGTCCCTGGTTTTGGTTTGTGGGTTTTGGTTTGTGGTTTTGGGTCTGTGGTTTTGGGTCCCTGGTTTGGGTTTGTAGGTTTTGGTTTGTGGTTTTGGGTCTGTGGTTTTGGGTCCCTGGTTTGGGTTTGTGTGTTTGGGACCATGATTTTCGTTTGTGATTTTGGGTCCCTGGTTTTGGTTTGTGAGTTTGTGTCCCTGGTTTTGGTTTGTGGATTTTGGTTTGTGGATTCTGGTCTGTGGTTTTGGGTCCCTGGTTTTGGTGGTGACTGTGTGGTCTGACCCAGCTCCCACTGGAGCATTAGGGCAGCCCTGAGCCACCAGGGAGATGAAGTTAAACAGAGCTGCATCCCTGTCCACCCTGGGATGTCTGGCACATTGAATTAGCCAGCCTGTGGGGTGTTGTCCTCCACTGAAAGGGAAGTTTTGTGGCTTTTCTCTGGTGAGGGCTGTGCAGGATGGCCCAATGTTAACAAAGCTCGTGCTTATCCTGGGCCAGCTTCAGTAAAGGAGACAGTGGAAACTTCAATGGAAATAGAATGAGGATAACCCAAAGTTACTGAGTGCTATCTATTTGGTTTTAAGGTTTAGATTCTCCCAACCAAAATCTGATAGCTGAATTTCTGAGCCACATAAAATACACTTTTCTGCCCTTATTTATTCCCCCTTTTTGTCTTGTGACTCAGCTGGTTGGACCTGAATTGTTCAGGTCCTCTTTTCAAACAGCCTGTCTGGTGGTTGCCTTGTTTTGTGAGCTGTTCACTGTGGTGGTGAATCTTGGTGTTCAATTTTTGGTGATAAATCCTGTTGTTCCCTTTGTGGTGATAAATCCTGTTGTTTATTTTGGTGGTGAATCCTGTTGTTCACTGTGGTGGTAAATCCAGGTGTTCACTGTGGTGGTGAACCCTGTTGTTGTTCACTTTGGTGGTGAATCCTGGTGTTCACTGTGGTGGTAAATCCTGTTGTTCACTTTTTGGTGATGAATCCTGTTGTTCACTTTTTGGTGATAAACCCTGTTGTTGTTCACTTTTTGGTGACAAACCCTGTTGCTCCACTGACAGAAGGAGCTCCATTTCTGTGTTGGTTTCTGGCAGCTGCTCAGGGGGGGCTGTGCCCCAGGACCCCTCCCAGCTGGACCCTGGGGGCTGCAGGAGCTCCCAGGATGCTGCAGCCTGGGGAGCTGCCTGTGTTGGTCCAGCACAGAGCACTGCTGGGGAGCCTGGCTGAGGCTCAGGCTGCCAGAATGACAATAATTAATAATAATAATAATCATCTCCTGCTGGGGCTGGGAGGGCTGGCACAGCCACCCCTGGGGATGGGAGCTGCTCTGAGGCTGTGTGTGCTGCCTGGTGTGCACACAGCATATTGTGTGTGGCATGACTAACTCCTTCTCCCTCTTCCTCCTTTCCCCTCTTCCTTCCTTTTTCCTTTTCCACCAACACAAGGCTCAGGTTGAAGCTAAGAAGGAACATGAAGGAGCAGTTCAGTTGCTAGAGGTAAGATCCTCTGGGTTCCCTTGGCTTGTTCGGTCCCTTCTGAGCAGGATAATTCACAGTATCATCACTTGTGAACATTTCAGAGAGGGGTTTTAGGCAAACGGGGATTTTTTTTCTCTTCTGATATAATTGCATCTTTAAGATTTATAATTCAGTTAGGAGTGCATTAAGCTGAGCTGTTGGAAGTGATGTATGTTTCTCTTTTGGTGCCATTTTTTGTAAAATGCTATTAAAGGGAGTGATTAATGATGAGGTTTTTGATTTATTAGGCTGGAAATGCAGCAGCAAATACCAATCAGTTACCTAGGGTTCCTAATTAGATACTGTCTAATAAACATAAAGCAACATGTTAAAGAACCAGAAATTGCAAACCTAATGAAAGAATTGAGATGCTTCAAAAAACCTTCCAAGGGGCTGCTGGAAGGAGAACACTTCATTTTCCTGCCTGAGGAAAATGGTTTTAAGTGTTAAAGTGTATGTGTCCTACAGAACATGCAAAAATATGGATTGATAATAGCAGGTGTGCATTGTCAATATTTCATTTAGAAATTTGCTTTTAACTAAAGGTAATTTCCAATTCTTTTACCTTCCCACAGTGTTTCTATATGTATTTGCTGGCCCTGCCCTGGTGAAAGGTGTTTCTTTTTTTGTGGTGCACTGATCAACTTTAAAAAAAATAGAAATTAAAGCATTTGTTTATTATTATCTCTAACAGTTAATATTCCCACAGAATGTGTTTTACACAGGCTTTTATTACCATCATAGATGTGAAGTTTGTTTTAGCTCCCAGACTATAAGCTGCAGTTCTGATTTAATGCCTGGTGGAAAGTGTGTGATAGAGGAGAAGAGAAACGAGAGGGAAAAGAGATTCCTTACCCCCTCAAGCTGAGCACAGTTCTTATTTAGCTGATTTGTCTGCAGCCTCTGATTTGCATAACCCCAACAAGATTTCCAAAGCTTTTGCTTTTTGTTGCCACAAGCAGATTATTTTCCAGCCTTTTACTGAATGTGCCTTTGCAGTCTCAGATCAGCAGCAGTGTTGATTTCTGTGGTTTGTGTTAATGCATGTTTTACACGTGTAACTGTTCTAATAGACTTTGCTTTGAAATGTGAAAAAAAGTATTCAAAACTGTTTTTATTTCTTTGTTTATTTCACATCTCCTTGTTTACTGTGTCTTGTTTGGGATTTATTGCTTTGCACTTCATCCAGAACACCTTGGACAGCATGCAGGTATTTTAGGGCATAAATTCTCCTTTTCCCTGTCCTGAGCCCTGCACTTCTCCCTTGCAAATAGAGCCCTGCCTCCCCTTGCATGGGATGCCAGAACCATTGTTATGCAAGCATGCTTTGCATTTATTGGCCCAACACCAAATCAGCAAAAGCAGGATACCTTCTCTGCAAGAATTAACCCCAGCATGGTTCCACAGAACCTGGATCCTGGTTTGCAGTCAGTTCCTCACGAGCATGCCCCGTAGGAATGGTTTGGTGGCTTCCTCGGGGTGGTGACTTTCTGCCTGTGTGGATTTTGTGTGAATTCAGATTGCCCCTTTGCTGGTGCAGAGCCTGTTGTGTGAAACATTTTCACCTGGGGCTGATTTGGGCAGTGCAGCCCTTGCTGCTCTGTAAGGAGTTAAACTGTGGGGTCCATCTGCACAGCAGAACTGCTGATTGCTGCTCTGAATTCAAACCTGTCCACCTGGGAAGCTGCTCATCATCCCCCTGTCCTGTGTGCACAGTGTCTGCCTGTCTGTCTGTCTGTCTGTCAGGGATGGATCTGCTGCACTTTCCATTCCTGGAGCCGTTTGGTCTCAGCAGCAGTGCTGGGTGCTGTGAGGAGCTTGGCAGTGCCAAGTGCCAGACACTCAATCTGCTCTGAGCAGGAATGTCTCATCTGCAGCCCTGCTGCAGCAGCTCCAGGGAGAGCTGGGACACCTCTGTGCCACCCTGCCCAGCACAGCTTCCATGGCCAGGGACAGGGCACAGGGTAAAACCCAGTTCTGAGCTGAGCACAGGGTAAAACCCCAATTCTGAGCTGTGAGCACAGGGTAAAAATCCCAGTTCTGAGCTGTGAGCACAGGGTAAAACCCCAATTCTGAGCTGAGCACAGGGTAAAAATCCCCAATTCTGAGCTGTGAGCACAGGGTAAAACCCCAATTCTGAGCTGAGCACAGGGTAAAACCCCAATTCTGAGCTGAGCACAGGGTAAAAATCCACAATTCTGAGCTGTGAGCACAGGGTAAAACCCCAATTCTGAGCTGAGCACAGGGTAAAAATCCACAATTCTGAGCTGAGCACAGGGTAAAACCCCAATTCTGAGCTGAGCACAGGGTAAAAATCCCCAATTCTGAGCTGTGAGCACAGGGTAAAACCCCAATTCTGAGCTGAGCACAGGGTAAAAATCCACAATTCTGAGCTGAGCACAGGGTAAAACCCCAATTCTGAGCTGAGCACAGGGTAAAAATCCACAATTCTGAGCTGTGAGCACAGGGTAAAACCCCAATTCTGAGCTGAGCACAGGGTAAAAATCCACAATTCTGAGCTGTGAGCACAGGGTAAAAATCCACAATTCTGAGCTGTGAGCACAGGGTAAAACCCCAATTCTGAGCTGTGAGCACAGGGTAAAACCCCAATTCTGAGCTGAGCACAGGGTAAAACCCCAATTCTGAGCTGAGCACAGGGTAAAAATCCACAATTCTGAGCTGTGAGCACAGGGTAAAACCCCAATTCTGAGCTGAGCACAGGGTAAAAATCCACAATTCTGAGCTGTGAGCACAGGGTAAAACCCCAATTCTGAGCTGTGAGCACAGGGTAAAACCCCAATTCTGAGCTGTGAGCACAGGGTAAAAATCCACAATTCTGAGCTGTGAGCACAGGGTAAAACCCCAATTCTGAGCTGAGCACAGGGTAAAAATCCACAATTCTGAGCTGTGAGCACAGGGTAAAACCCCAATTCTGAGCTGTGAGCACAGGGTAAAACCCCAATTCTGAGCTGTGAGCACAGGGTAAAAATCCACAATTCTGAGCTGTGAGCACAGGGTAAAACCCCAATTCTGAGCTGTGAGCACAGGTTCAGTGGCAGGAACAGGGCACAGGGTACCAGTTCCCAGCTCTGAGCACCTCCTGCCCTGCAGGGACCCGTGCACATTTCCTGCAGGGAGGTGGCTCTGGCTGCCTGACAGCAAGGGCAGCACGTGCCTGGAGTCCAGGAGCAGGGATGGGCACAGGGATGCTCCTGGTACCTCAGTCTTGGCTCTTATGGGAAATTTTCTCTGTAAAGTGCCAGCCAAAGTGCTCACTTCCAACTCACAGCCCTACTAAAAATAAAGCAGTAAAGGCATTTTTCTTCCAGGCTTCCTACTGCTGTGAGAGAACTTGAAATCTCTGCATGCTCAGAAGGAAAGACAAAGAAGACATTTACTGCAATACCAATAAGCTTTAAGTTAATAAATAATATTAATACTTTTCCAAAAATACTTTTAAGGCAGCCTTAGCTTCTTGATGAGGTCTGGATTGTGATGCTTTTATTTTTCATTTGGTGCTAGAGTTTCCAGTAAAGCTCAGTAATATTCTTAGAGAGTTGAATGGCTCATCCTTAAGCTGCCCATTGGAAAGTGGGGACCAAAAAACCCAAGCCAGTTTTCTTCTTTGTTTGCTTAATGTCCTTTTGAAGCTGCATAGATGCCATTTCCATGCAGCAAATTAACAAGCAGCAAAGCCTGACATTTCATTTGCTCAAAACCACAGAAAAAAAAAGAAAAAGGAAAAAGAAAAACAACCCCCCCAAGCATTCCATGTTTGTGTAAAACTCCCACAGTGTCTGCTTCTTCCTGTTCTTCGTTTCACAACCAGTCAGATGGATACCCTGAGATTTCTTTTGCAGAAATAAATTTATTTGTGTGTTATAAATGTGAAGAAATTATATCTTTTAAACTCCTCTAACTGAAAAGAGGTATTTGTTACAAGAAAAGGAACAAACAGTGCCACCTTGTAGAGTAGAACATTTGGATTTGGGGGATCTTCTGGGTTCTGTAAGTATTTTCCTTTAGCCAGGCTCTTATAGAGGTGGTATGTAATACGTGTTGTTTTCCTGATGTATAAAATACACAGTTCTTACATGAACTGAGAATGTTTATTTCTTTAAAAATCCAAAGCTCTTGGTTCAGTTGAATGAATTTAATTGCTCTCCAGACTTCCTTGGTTAGTACAGTTGCTAAACTAAGCACAGGAGGGGGTTTTAATGAAGGAGGGTGATGTTTGTTCACCATAAAGCACCAGGCTGGGATGCATTAATATAATTAATATATTAATACATTAATTTAGCTGGCCCAGTGAATGTGCAGATCTGGATGAAGGGGGTTTCATGCTGCAGTGTCCTCACTGCTCTCTCTGTGCCTGGAGTCAAACCTGCAGAGCCCCTGGGCTGCCCTTTGTCACAGCCCCAGGCAGGGGATGTGCCTGACCCCCCTCAGCTCTGACACCAGGGCTCACCATCCCCTCTGTGCCCACCCACAGCAGGAGCTCTTCTCTTTCAGGTTCCATTCTGTCCCAGCCTGGTGCCTCAGGGTTCAGTCAGGGCTGCTGTGTTTTGGTGCCTGTCCCAGGCTCCCAAAGCCTCTCCTGGCTGTGCCCGGGGCCCCTGGCTGTGCTCTGCCTTTCCCTTTGTCTGAGGGGCAGTTCAGCCCCGGGCTGGGCCAAATCCTGCACTGCCACTGGGGGTTCCCTGCTCTTGCTGGGCTTTAATACAGAAATATTGATGTATTTAATACAGAAGCATTGAGGAGCCTGAGCTCAACAGCAGGGGATGGGCAAACCCCAGAGATACACCTGGTTTTCAGAGGAGGCTGGGTGACATCCAGACTTGCAGAGAAGTCACAGAACTGTAGGATTGACACACCCCTGCCCTCCAGCCCCCTGGGTTCCTATGCTAGCTCAGTATTTCGGGGAGCTTTTGGGGGGGAGTATATCATGGATAGGGTAAAAGAATTCCAAAGAGGCTCCTTACCTAGGGAGGTGTTCCAAGGCTTTATTCCATGAAGGGGTTCCAGAGGCAAAGAGGAAGAATAAGGAAGGACATGGCTTTTTATCTACCCTCTGTCCTAAGACAGATAGCTGGCACTGAGCCATAGGTCAGAGAGAAGCTCGGGACAGGGTCAAACTAATGGGTACAGACATCAGGGGGTTTCTGGGGGGAAACCATTTTCCCCAGAGGAATACAACACAGGATCTCCTCTCAGGTGTCCTTGGCAGTGGTTTTTTAGCTCTGCCAGAACAGAAGAGGAGGGGTTTCCCCTTGGACAGCGGCGATGGGAGGAGAGGTCCCCGCGGTGCCGCTCGGGGCGCGGGTGGGAGCGGGCGGGGGGCTGTGGGTGCCCATCCCCGGCTCTGCCGGCCTCTCGGGCAGGCTGCCAGCGGCTCTGTGGTGCTGTGTCCTGCAGGCCAAGGTGCGGGAGCTGGAGGAGAAATGCCGGACGCAGAGCGAGCAGTTTAACCTGCTGTCCCGGGAGCTGGAGCGCTTCCGACAGCAGGCGGGCAAGATCGACCTCCTCAGCAGCCACCCCCTGGCACCGCCCGCCGCCCCGGGCAAGCCCCTGGCACAGCTCATGAATGGAATTGCCACTTCCATAGGCAAAGGTAAGGGCCGTTGTGTGCACACACACACAGCACCTCAGAGCATCCTCACTGAGCTTCTTCCAGTTTTATCTGTAATGTGTGTGATGTAAACAGTTTCCTGCACACACAGAGCCTCTCAGAGCATCCTCGCTGAGCCTGTTCTGGCTGTATCTGTAATGTGTGTGGTGCAAACAGCATTTCCTGCACACACGGAGCACAGAATGCACTCCTGGTTCTGTCTGGGGACACGTTCACATCTCAGAGCATCCTCACTGAACTTGTTCTGGTTTTGTCTGGGTGCTGCTGCTGTGAGCAAAATTCTCTCTAATTGGTGCTGAGTGTGGTGATAAGGAACCTGTTCAGTGTTAAAATTGTGTGTTCCTCATGTAAAAATACACCTCATGTAAAAATGCACCTCTCTGTGAGGAGAAAGACTGCCTGCAGGTCCAGGCTTTGCTGGAAACCCTTCCCTGTCTCGGGGACAGGAGCAGGGCTGCTCTCTTGTTGAAGGAGGGGTTAATGGGGACAGAAAGCACAGAGACCCCACAAACTGCATTATCCATTACATTAAAAACCCCATTTAAATAGAGCTGGGTAGAAAATGGGGAAACTGGATGGAGTATTTTGACAGACATGAAAATGGTTTGGGCTCAGTTTCATTTGTGCAACAGAAACGATCCATTTCTCTGTGAAAACTTGAAAGTAAAACATTTCAAAAAGCAAAAAATAGTTTTAAGAGAAATGGAGAGCATAAAGTAAAAAAAAAAAATTAATTTCCATCTGTATTGATGTTTTTACACTTCCAGTCCCCAGCAGAGTGAACAGTGTGTGTTTATCCAAGATCTGTGCTGAACTTTCACCAGGTCATCTCCTGTTGCCAGAGGCAACGGCTCTCCCAAGTGCAGAGCTGTGTAAACCATCCATTATTCAGAGGAAAATTACAAAGATCAAGGCAAGAGGTTACCTGAGGACACCTAAAAACAACTGCCATGTCAATCACACCTTAGATTGTGTGTTATCCCATGTCAATCACACCTTAGATTGTGTGTTATCCCATGTCAATCACACCTTAGATTGTGTTATCCCATATCAATCACACATTGGATTGTGTGTTATCCCATGTCAGTCACACAGGATATGAGTTATCCCATGTGAATAACATGTTGGATTGTGTGTTATTCCATGTCAGTCATGTTAAATTGTGTATTATTCTATGTCAATAGCATATTGGATTGTGTCACACAGTCACACAGGATATGTGTTATCCCATGTCAGTCACATGTTAGATTGTGTGTTATCCCATGTCAGTCACACAGATTGTGTGTTGTCTCATGTCAGTCACGTTAAATTGTGTGTCATTCCATGTTTATTCACACGCTCCATTGTGTGTTATCCCATGTGAATCACACATTGGATTGTGTGCCATTCCATGTGAATCTCACAGATTGTGTGTTATCCCATGTCAGTCACACAGATTGTGTGTTGTCCCGTGTCAGTCACGTTAAATTGTGTGTCATTCCGTGTCAATCACACGTTACACTGTGTGTTATCCCATGTGAGGAGTGTGATCAGTGCCACCCCGCTGGAATCACCTCAGTTCTCCTGCAGAGCAGCCGCTGACAGGTCGCTCTGGTTCCTCACAAATTCCCCCAAAGTGGCTTTAAATAAGCATGAAAAGGAACTGGGAAAGTTAAACGGTCTTGACTTGCTCTCCTAAGCTGCTAGAGAAACTCTGAGGCGCAGGGCCCTGCAGATCAGAAACGATTTCCTGCTGCTGTCAGTGAGGGGTGCTGAGCTGGATGTGACATTCCAGGGCCAGCCGGGGTGACATCCCTCTCTGGTTCCAGCTCAGTGACTCTGGCTCGGTGTGCCTGGGCTGCCTGAGCTCACCTGGAGCTGCGGGCAGCCCTGCCCTCCCTGCTGCCTGGCACTGCTGGGCTCTGCCTCAGCTCCCAGCTCCCCTCAGTGGGTGTGAAAGGGCACTAAATGGACAATTCCGAAGGCATTTCCTGAGAGACACCAGAATTCAGTGGAAATTTCCTTAATACCGACAGCAACAGCTCCTCATGTCTCTGGGGGCAGGATTTTCACAGCAACAATTAATTTAAAAGGAAAGGTAATTAGGTATGGAGCTGTCCTTTAGGCAGAAGGGAAGGTCCAGGCTGTCACTGCCATTGATTTAATGAGAAATGAAAAGCAGCTGAACATCTTTCAGGTACTCAAACTCTCCAAGCTACTTTATACTTATGCTAATGGAAAAACCTTCTTAAAAACTTTGAAACTTATGCCAAACTGGCATCTCCCACGTAACCCTCGAGTAAAACCACAGCAAACACAGCCAGGGCTGTGCCCAAGGCACTTGAGGGCCTCCCTCTCTAAACCTTTTCTCAAAACCTCTGGAATTTTATGGGACTTGGAATTCAGGGCCTGCAGCACTTGTGTCTAAACATCAGAGCTGCTTGGACAACATCCACCCCCAGTGTGAATGCACTGACAACAATAAAGTCATGTTTGAGCAAGTGGGCAGGGTTTGCAATTACTGAAATCAGCCCCTGCTCAGAGCGATGGCAGGGTACAGCAGGCCCTCCCAGCCAGGAGTGTAATTATTTTTATTGTGTGTGAGGAAGGAAGAACACGAGAGGGAACACAGGGACAGCTTTCAAAGCCAAGCAAACGATGGCAATGAGATCAGTTTATGACCAGCTGCTTTGCCTTAATTGGTAATGTTTGAATGTGTCAGGAAATGAAAGAAACCTAGCCAGGATGGATTAGAGCATTAAAAGTTCACTTTAAACGTACAATAATGTCACAATCAGATATAGAAGCCTTAAGATTTATTATTCATCAGTTAAGAGGCTCATTTAAATGGTCTCTCTAGATAATTTAGGTAGTCCATATGGAATCAGCAATTGCAATAAATAAAATGGAGAGTCTAATTGTGGTGCAAGTATGGGCACATTTAATTCTCCTGAAAGGTTTAAATTAGGTCTGCTGCTCTTCCTCTTTCCTTGATAGGGTGTTCTTCAGACTTCCTTAACAAATATTTGCCAGTCACAGGAAAATAAAGGCCATTTTAAGCACATATGGATTTAAAAAGGCTTCATGGCCAAAACCCCTGTGGCTTTATAAGGTTCTTCTCTGGTATTTAAAGAGAAAAAAAAGACATTTCTAGATGCTGCAGTGTGTTCTTATGAGCTGACCTCTTGTATATTTTATTTTTACCTCTGTTTTATTTCCAGAGGGAAAATACAAAAGGAAAGGTATTTTATTGGGCTTTTTTTGTTTGTTTGTTTTCTTTTTTGTAGGTTTCCAGTTAACAAGCTTTAAAACAGTCTGCAGCTCTGATTCCTTCTCATTCTTGATGTTCAAGGCCAGGGCCCTCAGTGTAATTGCCTTGGATGAAGGAGAGAACCAGGTTTAATCAGTTTCTTTTTTTGGAGGCAAATGGGCCAGTTTTGGAGTGCAGCCTTTTCTGTCTGTGCTCTGTGTTCAGAGCCTGCAGGAGCAGACCAGGAGCAGATCCTTCCAGCAGATCTCTGCAGGGATGCTCAGGAGGTCCCACCAGGAGGAGTGTGCTTCCTGCACTCTGAAGCTTTGGTTTGGGTTTTTTGCTTTGCAGAGGCATTATTGATGATGCCTGTGTTTATTTTTCAGTCCAGCTGTGGCTCTACATACACAGAACCACGTGAATTTGCACAGAATATTTGTCTCATGACCTTTTTAACAGGCTCCTCTGCAGGACACACAGAACTCACTGCTGAAGTTGTTTGATAGGGCATGTTCCTGGCTCCAAAACCTGTTCCTCCCAGTTCCTGCTCTTGCTGCTGGATATTCAGTGCCTCTGCTGGGCAGGGAGGTGTCTGTGGTGTTTTTATTATCAGCACTAATTACTGAACCCTTTCTCCATGGTGCTGGGGGAGCAGAGCAGGTCCTTCAAAGCAGAAATGTGATTATCTGGGGCCAGAGACGTGCCCAGGCCCTTCCTGCAGTCACAGCCCCCACACACCTTTCTCTCCTCTGTGTTAAGGGCTCGGGGTAAATTTTGTGTACCTTATTTTCCACGTGAACAACCTGACAGATCCCTATCTTCCAGCACCTTGGTACTCCTGGAGCTCTTGGTAATGCGTGTTCCTGTGGGTTATTAAAATCCTGTGTGGATGCAAAACAAGGGCTGCATGCCCTGGAACCTTCCCCCACATTTGGTACCCAGTGGCAGCAATTTGGAAACAAAGCCTGGAGAGTGCAGGAGGTCTGAGACCAACCAGAGGCTTCCTTTGAATGAATAATCACAGTTGGCCCAATTATTTATAGCCTGGCGCTGGCAGCTGAGATGGCAAACACATTAACAGCAAACAGAAGGAGCTAAATTGGCTAAAGGCTCCTGAACAGGGAGGACTTCTCTGTTAGGGATGTGAGAAAGGTTCCAAGAATAAAAAATGTGCCCTTTTCCAGCCTGGGGATTGCTCTAAGTGGGGCTGGCTGTAATTAATCTTTTCTGTGGTGAGTTGTGTATTTCCCTGCTGTCAATGTGCTTAAGCTGGCCTGCTGTAAATTACAGTGATGCGCAGAAAATTAATCACATTGGACTAATGAGCAGGGCAGAAAAACCCCCTGATGGTGTTCCTGGAGCTTATTCTCCTCTGCAGTGGGAACAGAGGGGCTCCTCTGAGGATTCCTGGGGAGGTGGGCTGATCAGTAGGAAACATTGCTGTCCCTTCTGGCAGGACAGGAGAGGAGATGCTGAGCCTGCAAATATTCAGGGGCTGAACAATCAGAGCCCAGGCTCGTTATGTTAATGAGAGGCAGAAGGCACTCTGCACATCTGGAGTGCCAGCAGCTCCCTGTGCCCTGCTGGAGCTGCTGCAGGTAGAACAGAGCTCAGCTTGCAGCTCCTGCTTCCACGTGCCTGGGGAACCAAACCAGCAGTGAAAGGTAAAATGTACAAGTGTTTTTAGCAGCTTTATCAGTCTCTCTTGCAGCCTCGATGACATTGCACTTTTCACTTGTCTCACCTCTGTTTTTCACCTGAGGCAGGGGGAATGGCAGGTTCAGCCCCTTGTCAGGCTGTTCAGTGTGCACCATCATCTGCCTTTTCCTTGCTCCCAAACTGTCTTTACAAAGCACAGGAAAAATGTTCCCAGAGGAGTTTTGGAGATTTTTTTTCCTTTTGCACAGTCTTGGTTTCCATGGTAGAAGCTGGGGAGAAGGCCCTGGGATCAGATCCATGTGGTTCAGAGCTGGTGTCAGGGAGGAGCTCCAAGGAAATGTGAGCAGGTGCTCCTGGCACTTCCTGCTGCCAAAAGTCAAACGACTTCATTGCAAAACGAGTGCCCTGCCAACCAGCTCATTAGCATTTCAGTCTCCTCTTCAGGAGAGAAATGTATGACTTGGTTCTGATCCCCAGTGTGTGACAGAGTCCCCAAAAGAGATAAAGGTTCCCTCAGCAGCCCTGAGTGCTGGCTGTGCTGCACAGCATCTCACCTCACTGCCCCGGGCACTCCGAGGGGCTCAGAACAAGGGTGGGGGTTCCTGTCACTGGGGAAACTTTACCTTTGGTAAATTCTTTGAGTTTGAATGCCTTCCCTTTCTGCCTTGTGTTCTGTGGTGTTGACTTAAGCAATTCATCAGCAGTCTGGGAGCTGGCAGGCTGAGCTGCTGCTGTGCTCTGCAGTCTGCCCACCACAGTCCTCTCCTTGGCTGGCTGCTAACAGGAGAGGGAAAGGACCTTCTGCTGTGTGCTGGCAGTGCTCCTCAGAGAGCCCCTCTGACTCTGTGTGTGTTCTGTTGGCTGCCAGGTCATGAAAGCCCTTCTGGAAGTCGCTGTGTGATCTCAGAGTTTATCCGACCCCTTCAGATCTCTGGAGACAAACCAGAACAACTGTCTGTCAAGCCCACATTCCTGTCCAAGGCAAGAGCTGGTACCCCAAGATGCAGATTTGATTCAGACGTGAGTCTTTTTCAATTTTTTACTGAAAAGGTGATTTAGGGCTGAGGCTCCTCTGCTCCAGCAGGCAGATGCAGGTTGATGCACCTGATTTTAAAAAGTCAAGACGTGAATGTTCTCATTTTCTGAGGTGGCTGGGGAACGTGGTCAGTGGGAATTTAAGTGATATTTTCAAAGAAGCTGCAGCTGATGTTCCAGTTGCACAGGATAAAAAGCAGGTGTGTGAGGAACTGGAGCTGCTCTGGAGATCTCAGCCCCCAGTGGTGCACAGGGAGCATTCCAGTGCTGCTGGGTGAGGGGCAGAGCAGCATCTCTGCCCTGGGGCAGGGCTGTGCCAGGCAGGGCCAGCTGGGCTTTGTTCCACCCCACAAAAGCTGGGTTTGGCTTTGGCACAGCCTGGGCAAAAGGAGCAGGGGTTCCTGCAGTGCCCAGGGCTGCTGTGACAGGGAAATGGTTCAGTTTGCAGGGCTGGTTCTGTGCCTGCCTTCTGTGGAGTGTGCATCTCCCCCTGCAGCAGGGCAGGCACCGCCTGCTCACAGCCCCCAGCTTCTCCTGAGCCTGAAAAATGGAACTGAAATGGCAGGGTGCTGTCACTAAAGTCATTCAACTCCACATTGTGTATTCAGCTGCACTTCTGAAGGGTTCTGTTCCTCCTTTCTTGGGAAGCTTTTCTGCTTTTCAGTGCAATTGCAGTGGAAATCCAACGGGGAGCTCAGAAGAGCTTTCCAAAGGTGCCACAGCAAGCTGATTTTTAATGTTTAGGACAAACATTAAATATAAAAACTGCATAGAACAAATTTTGGAAACTCTGCAGAAGGGTATTCTTTTCTATTGAATATACTGGCTTATATGGGCAGATAGCCATGAGGAAATGATCTTCAGGTTCTACCCCTCATTTCAGGAAATCCCTTTCCTAATCTTTACAGGAGTAAATAAGTTGTAACTGTGCATATTTTCTATCCATGTTATATTCATTGATACTGAAGATGTGGAAGTTGATGGAATCAAAATGTTTCTAAATGGATCACAAGCCTGAGGATATTCAACAAAATACTGGATTCTTGTACAGTGGGAATTCCGTGGGCATATCTGAGGATTATCCACAGGAAATGTTTGTGTATATTTGTGTAGCAGCATTACTGAAGAGTGGAAACATTCACTGCTTTTTGAAGAGGCCACAGAAAAAGCGGCTTAGCAAGGAGACTTAGGGAAGCAGAACTAACAGCAAGGAACAGAAGAAGCGCACGTCAAATTTAATTCCCCTTTTCTATTATTTTTGGGTTATCTCTCAGTGAGAATGTCAAGCCCTCTTTTGCAGAACTGTACGTTTTGTGCCTTCCAGAGTGTAATTATGTGATACACTCTTACATTATGCAAGCTCACAGAAATTAAGCTCCATTCCTTTTTAGAGATACCCAGACCCAAGGGAGGGCGTGTGAATAAAATCTGAAAAATGGAACAGAGTGCTGGGAAGTCTGAAATAAATAAATAAATACATCAGTGATACTCTAAAAAAAAAAAAAGGCAAAAAAAACCAACAACAACAACAAAACCCCACAAACCAACAAAAAAAAAAACCAAAAAACAAACAAACAAAAAAAAAACAAAAACAAAAACTTGCAACTGCCCTGGCTGTTGCTATGAAGAAGCCTTCTAGGATAACCATTTCTGGCTGTGAGCTCCACAAGGTGCCCCTATAAAGTGTCAGAGATGATCCTGGCAGGGTTTCCTGGATCCCCCAGGTGAAATCCCTGGGAGCTGGTGGCAGCTCCTGGTGCTGGAGCTGTGCTGGCACAGCAGTGTGTGCTGGGCTAAGCCACCCCTCAGGAGTCAATTCAGAATAAAAGGGACTTCACCCAAAATTTTCTGGGTGTGCTTTTGGCAGGGACCAGTTTAGAGCCAGCAGCTGTAGTTCAATATTCACTGTCTAGCTTGTGAAATTTTGCTCAGTTTTTGAACAATTTATTTTATTTGAGCCCACTGTTAACCCAGTATTTCTACCTTAATTGAAGTTCTCTCAAGCTCAGGCAAGAAGTTGGTCCATTTTTCTGAAATGTCTCACAGCAAACAGAGCAATGAGTGGAGGGAAGTTCACCCCTCACTTCAAAACCTCTACCAGCTCAAAGAGGAGCTGAAATTACTGTTTTACCAGTGGGAGACCTCGTGCAGAGCTAAAATAGGCAGAGCCTCTGTTAATTCAACACCACAATTAAATCCCCAGGTTTTGTAGACCAGATTTATAATAGAACAAACGTGTGGCTTTGCAGGATTGAATTAAATGTGATGTTAAATTCAGAAGAAAATGCTATTTCCTTCAGTTAGTGCAAAGGGTGGCATTGAACAGATGCTGTAGTTGGATTGGATTCTATTGGATTGGGTTGGGTTGGACTGGGGGTGTATTTTGTGTGATGTTCGTGGTTTCCAGGTGTTTAGAGATTGACACTTGCACCAGTTCTAAACTCAGCATTTATTTTAAGTACTCAGTGACTGGAATCTGCCCTTCTAAGTAAAATTAACCAGTTGTTCCATGTTACAATTTATTTTGTTCCTTGATATTATGTGTTCAGTGATTTCTATCACCTGTCAGGAAAGTTGTTCATTCTTTTTTTGTTGTTGTTGTTATAACATCATCTTTTTTCTCCCTGCCCTCCACAGATGGATAATGATCAGAATTCCAATACCTCAAAGCAGAGATATTCTGGGAAAGTCCACCTTTGCATTGCCCGTTACAGGTAAAGCTCCCACCTCATTACAGGCGCAATTCACAGCTGTATTACAATGTTCAGCATCAGGGGTGGCTCCACTGCACTCATGCTCTGGATTGTGAGGTGGGTGAGGCTGTGGGGAGCAGCCCCCGTGTGCAGTGGCTGCAGGGCAGTGCCCTGTCCCTGTGCCAGAGGAGCTGAGCCTGGCCTGGCCCCCCCACCCCCTGCGCTCCCCTCCTTCAGTGTCCAAATCAGATTGAATGGAGAGGAGGTCTCAGTCTGCTCTTACCAATCACTTTTTCAAGCAGGAAAAGGTTTGAAGTCCCTCACTGCTTTGCACATTAAAATTTCAGGCACGAAGCAGTGCCATGATAAAATTTCCAGTGAGTGACCGTTCCTTTCAGGATGGATATGGATTTAAATACTGAATAAGCACTTCTCTCTCGGTAGCTTCTCGTAGATGCAGCTCACTGCTTTTGTCTTCTTTTCCCTTGCCTCTGTAGAAGTTTAATGAACTCGTGCAAAAGGAACATTAAACTGAATCCAGCGGCTGGAAGAGACCCCCAGCGCTGAGTTTGCTTTAACTCACGCTAAAGAATAAAGGGAATTTGGGCGGGTGTTGTTCAGGAGCGCTAAGTGAGGAGTGTCTGAGCGAGCCCTGCAGGAGAGGACGTGGGGTCAGGGGTGGAGGGGGAGCTCGGAATGTGTCTCAGAAGGGGAGCAAAGGCACAGCCTGGGGACATCGCCCTCGGCGGAGCTGCGGCCCCTCTGCTGAGCATCCCTCTGCCTGTCCCCCCGCAGCTACAACCCCTTCGATGGACCAAATGAAAACCCAGAGGCGGAGCTCCCTCTCACGGCAGGAAAGTACCTTTATGTCTACGGAGACATGGACGAGGATGGCTTCTATGAAGGTATCTTTTATTTAATCCAGGAATTCATGCTAATTCATGCAGATTGTCTGTCAAACACGCTCCAAATCCTTTCCTTCGTCTGCTCCTAAATCGGTTGCTAAAATTAGCTTTATCATCGTGGTGTTAATTAAAAGAGTTTCTGCATCAGCAGAGCCGCTCCTTGCAGGCAGAGCTAATTATAAGATATTTTATAGTGTCAGCTTTTCCTACTGGCAAGATTTAAGTCGACAAAAGATCTTGCTGGCAGTCCTGGTGTTTCCCTTAATAAGCCTTTATGTTCCCACGCTGGGGATGTTTTTATGCATTTTCACTTATCCCTTGCCCCTCACCTTGCCCGCTTGAGATACTCCCCTGCCTGTCCCCCGGGCTCCTGTGGCTTGGAAGCTTTGGAGGAGTATCTCAGGGGACAGGGTAAAAGATTCCAAAAGAGGCTCTCACCCCTGGGATCAGCCCAAGGCTTTATTCTCGAAGGGTTTCAGGGCAGAGAGAGAGAAGAAGGAAGAACAGGGCTTTATCTGGTCTCTGCTCAGGAGAGAGAGCTGGGCCTGAGCCAGTAAGGTCAGGATAGGAAGGAAGGGTCAAACTGCATGGTCACAGGCTTCAGGGGTTCTGGGGAAAGCCATTCCCCAGAGGAACCCAACAGCCACTCTCACTGCCGTGGGGGAGGCGTTCTCCCCCAGGGCTTTTCATGGCCTTGCTCCTTCTCTCCAGGAGAACTTCTGGATGGACAAAGAGGACTCGTCCCCTCCAACTTTGTGGACTTTGTCCAGGACAACGAGACGCGGCTGTCGAGCGCCCTGAGCAGCGAGCAGGACCAGAACCTCATCAACCGCTCGGGGCCTGCCCTGGAGGGGGAGCTGCTGGAGATCAGCCCCCCGAGCCGCACCGACTCCGGCGTCCTCAGCAACGGCGCGGGGGGGACGCTGGACGTCAACATCGACGAGATCGGAGAAGACATTGTGCCTTATCCCAGGAAAATCACCCTCATCAAACAGCTCGCCAAAAGTGTCATTGTGGGCTGGGAGCCCCCGGTGGTGCCGCCCGGCTGGGGAACCGTCAGCAGCTACAACGTCCTGGTGGACAAGGAGGTCAGGATGAACGTGGCCCTGGGCAGCAGGACGAAAGCGCTCATTGAAAAGCTCAACATCTCCGCCTGCACCTACCGGATCTCCATCCAGAGCATCACCAACAAGGGCAACTCCGACGAGCTGCAGTGCACCTTGCTGGTGGGCAAGGACGTCATCGTGGCCCCCTCCAACCTCCGAGTGGACAACATCACCCAGATCTCTGCTGAGCTCTCCTGGCTCCCCACAAACAGTAATTACAGTCATGTCATCTTCCTGAACGAGGAGGAGTTTGACATTGTCAAGGCTGCTAGCTACAAGTACCATTTTTTTAATTTGAAGCCCAACATGGCCTACAAAGTGAAGGTCATGGCAAAGCCCCACCAGATGCCCTGGCAGCTCCCCTTGGAACAACGAGAGAAGAAGGAAGCCTTTGTGGAGTTTTCTACATTGCCAGCAGGTTTGATATTTTCCTCCCTACCCTAAAACCCTTCAGTTGAACTTCTCTGGAAATGCTAGATAAAATACTTCAACCTTCACAGCATTTAGGGTGTGTAAGTGCGTTCTGGTTGTGAAGCTGTAATCAACTTCATTGTACAGTTTGAGTTTGTGAAGTCAACAGATTCGTTGTGTTTTGGAAAGTCTGAGGTTTTTTCCCACCTGGCTTTTACATTAGGAGCATTGGTAAGCGTTGTCAGTCGTTTGCCATTATTCAGAGACATGGAAAACTAGAGCAGAAGTAATGCAGTGAATTTGAAGGATAATCTCATCATTTTGGGTGGCAGCAGCTGAAAAAATCTGAGTAGTTTTCCTTCTAGATTCACCTACCCAAGATCATCTAGTCATGGCCAAGTAGGAGACCCCTTAAATATTCAGTCTTTCAGGTCCCTGGATACCTGTGAAGGGACACTCAGGTGCAAGTGGCCCCTGGCAAGTGAAAGGTCAGCAGCTCTGAGCTGGGGTTTGGTCACTCCCTGCTGGGCTTCGGTTCCAGCAGAGGGGCAGGAATTCATTCTGCTCTCCTCCCTGGCCTGGGGGCCTTTCCTGAGAGGAGACAGGGAGGGCAGCAGAGCTGGCTGATCGAGGGGCAGTGGAGCTGCTGTGCCCCTGCTCTGGTGCCAGTCTGGGTTCAGTGCAAATGTCCTCAGCTCACACGTTTCTCTGTAGTCTGGGATCAGTGCATTGTTGTTGTGGAGTGTGCTGGAGGAGGGCATTTCAGACCTGGGATGTCCTGGGGGACGTGGGAGGCACTGCCTGGATGCTGGCTTGAATTTATTTCAACTCTGCTATTTAGGCAAGGCCTTTTGAGTGAGGGTTTTTCCTGGCCAAACACTTCCCAGGCTGTATCTCCCTCTAGCTGTGACGGCTGCTGAGCAATGCAGAGCTGTTCTCTGCTGAGGAGCTGAGGTGCAGGGAAGCCTCAGCTCTTAGAGCCAGAGATCCCAGAATCTCCCCCACTGCTCCATTTCACTGGGAGCACTGCTGCAGAAACCAGTCAGCTTTTCACTGGTGTGCAGAGAAAACAAAACAGCAGCTGCTGGGGTGACATGGGGCTGGTTCCAGAGTCACTGGAGCAAAGGAAAAGGATGAATTTGGAGTTGGTGATGGGAGTTACCACCACAGTGTGCCATGCAATTGAACTCATCTCGATTCATCAGAGCAGTGGAATTGCTTCAATAAAAATAGAAGTGTTTCTCTCTTGGGCACTCAGATCTAAAAATAGAATTAAGTATGGGATCAAGGCCAATGAGGTGCTGAGGGTTTTGGAGCTAATTTATGTAAAAAAAACCAACAAAACCCGTGAGGAGCAAAGTGTAGCAGAATTCCAAAACAAACATTTATGTTGATGACCAAGACAACTGAAAATCATCAGGAATAATTTCCCATTTAATGATGGAGGGAATAGAATCCATGCTGAGCCTCAGGCACTGCAGTTTATTAAACCTGTCTCTGCCACAGCCTGTGAAGGTCGAGGCAGACACCCTGGGGATTGTTTAGTTTGGGGAGAATGAAGGGAAGGTGACTTCTCCTGCAGGAGCAGATTAATGTCATTGTCGTTGGCAATGCTGGGTTGGATCAGAAGCATTCTTTCCTGTAAGCTGAGCAGCCCTGCTGACCTGGGAATGCTGGCTGTCAATGAAACAGGATGACCAGGAAAGCTGAAATTCAATCCTGAACCAAAATCTCTCTTGGCCAAGAATAGTATGAGGCCAATTTGCATACTCTCAACTTGCAGAGTAAAAATACTTTATAGATGCAGGGGTGGTGTAAGCAAAAGCTTCCTGTTGTGCCTGTGCTGTCCTGAACATGACCATGATTTTATTTCCACGTCCACTAGAGGATGAAATTCAGTGGCAGCAGACCAGTGAAATGCACTGGCAGTTTGCTTTGGTCTTGTGTGATATGTGCACGTGTTCCATGCACACAGCTGAGGTGTCTGTGGCCTCTTTGGTAGATGAACAGGAATGAGTTGTGTTCAGTTCACTGGGAGAGGCAGGCTGGCAGCAGCCAGGGTCTGTGTTCTGTTCTGCAGAGGTGGCTGCAGCTGAGCCCTGCCTCTCACACCTTTCAGCAGCAGACTCTGCTCAGGGTTTGATGGTTGGAGTAGCACAGCACGATGCTTGAAAAATTTATGAGCTAATAATCTCTGTGATATTTTTACTTTGGCTTCCTGGCCGAAGTAGAGCTATTTATAGCAGGGTAATGACTTTTAATTAAGGAGGTATTTGTGTGCTGTTACAGTAACATTCTGTAAATGCCTTAAGAGGTTACTGGGGTTTTTAGTTCAGTGCAGAGAGCAGACTGGGAGCCCAGCTGTCCTTTCACCAGCTGGGGGAAGTGTTGACCTTTCAGCTTGCAGCCCACCCTGCACCTTGGCTCACTGCTCCGAGGCTCAGAGTGACCATTCCCATCCCTCCCAGGTCCTCCAGCTCCACCTCAGGATGTTGCTGTCCGGGCAGGGCCCACGCCAGGGACCATCCAGGTGTGCTGGAAGCCACCGGCTCTGTCGGCCACGGGGACATCACACGGTGCCAGCGTCACAGGCTACGGCGTCTATGCCAAAGGGCAGCGGGTGAGTGAGTGCCCTGCCAGTGCCACCCCCTGTGCCAGGGTCACCTCCTGTGCCAGGGTCACCTCCTGTGCCTGTGCCACCTCCTGTGCCAGGGTCACAGGCTACGGTTTCTATGCCAAAGGGCAGCGGGTGAGTGAGAGTCCTGCCAGTGCCACCTCCTGTGCCAGGGTCACCTTCTGTGCCAGGGTCACCTCCTGTGCCAGGGTCACCTCCTGTGCCAGGGTCACCTTCTGTGCCAGGGTCACCTCCTGTGCCAGGGTCACCCCCTGTGCCAGGGTCACCCCCTGTGCCAGGGTCACAGGTTATGGTGTCTGTGCCAAAGGGCAGCGGGTGAGTGAGTGCCCTGCCAGTGTCACCCCCTGTGCCAGGGTCACCTTCTGTGCCAGGGTCACCTCCTGTGCCTGTGCCACCTCCTGTGGCAGGGTCACCTCCTGTGGCAGGGTCACCTCCTGTGCCAGGGTCACCTCCTGTGCCAGGGTCACCTCCTGTGCCAGGGTCGCAGGTTACAGTGTCTATGCCAAAGGGCAGTGGGTGACTTCCCTGCCAGTGCCACCCCTGTGCCAGGGTCACAGGTTACGGTGTCTATGCCAAAGGGCAGTGGGTGAGTTCCCTGCCAGTGCCACCCCTGTGCCAGGGTCACAGGTTACGGTGTCTGTGCCAAAGGGCAGTGGGTGACTTCCCTGCCACGCTCACCGGCTGCTGGGGGATTTCAGCTGGAAGGGAGGGGTGGGACAGCCCTGCAGGGGCTGCCTTGCTGCCAGTGGAGCCTGTGCTGTTGTTTGGGCACACCTTGCTCCCTTTCCTGGAGCCCTTCTGGCCAGAGGGGTTGGGAGGATGGGAGGCAGCTGGCGTGGGGGTCTGGAGCCCTGGTGGGGCTCTGGCAGCGCCTCACTGAGAGGATGCTGGGGGCTGCACCTGGCTGGGGCCGGGGCAGGAGCTGACAGTGGCTGTGTGTGTGTGTCCCCAGGTGGCAGAGGTGATGTTCCCAGCAGCAGAGAGCGTGTCCCTGGAGCTGCTGCGGCTGCGGAGCCTGGACGCCAGGGACGTGACGGTCCGGACGCTCTCGGCGCAGGGGGAATCCCTGGACTCTTCTGTTGCTGCCATTCCATCCGACCTCCTGGTGCCTCCAACCCCTCACCCCAGAACTGCTCCCAAATCTAAGCCATTTGCAAGTGCCGGAGCCCCAGAAACCAAAGAAGAACATTTAGGCCCCCATCTGAAAAGGGATGAGTCGTGGGAGCAGACTCGTTCGGTGTCCCCTGTCCACGGACACATGCTGGAGCCACCCAGCTTCCATGGCCCACTCCAGGGGAGGAGGTCTCCATCCCCCAACAGGATCCTCCCCCAGCCTCAAGGCACCCCAGTCCCCAACACCGTCGCAAAAGCCATGGCAAGAGAAGCTGCACAAAGAGTGGCAGAGAGCAACAGGGTAAAGGCAAACTTCTTCCTAAGGCTTGTCTGGGCTGGCTTGTTCATTGTGACACTTGCCATCAAAGATTTTCCATCATGTGCTTTAAGGAGCAGGCAACCATTGCTAACCTCTGAAGATGCAGAGCTGGAGAAGCAGTGTGGTTTGTAAATCCTTATAAAGCCCAGCTGTGTCTGGTGTTTCGTGCCTGAGTGTTCACCTTTGCCATTTTTGGCCCTTTGCCAGATAATTGCAATGAATGCCACTTTGTGCCACTAATTAAATTAACTGGCAGCGATCCTGAGGGTGCAGGCAGCCTCTGCTGACCCTCTGTGCTTCTGTTCCCTGTTAGATGGAGAGGAGGAGCATCTTCAGCGAGAGGAGCAGCGCCGGCCCCTACTCAGATGAGGAGGAGGATGGGTACGACTCCCCCAGGGTCAAGAGAAGGGGAGCCTCAGTTGATGATTTCCTGAAGGGGTCAGAGCTCGGAAAGCAAGTGAGTAGCCTGGCTTTGTCCTTGTACCTGGTGCTCAGCCAGTGTTCTGTGAAGCCCAGCCCTGCCCAGGTCACCTCTGAGCTGAGCCCTGGGCAGGGGCTGCTTCTGCTCCTGGGGCTGAGAGGAGCTGAGAGCCTGGCACAGGGGTCTCCTGGGCAGCCTCCCTGCCAGGCTCTGCAAACTGAACAAAGGAAGATGGCAAAGAACACAGAGCATGTGCCTGGACCATCCTGTTTGGGTTCTGTTTCTGTGTGGGTGTCCCTGCTGCACGTGAGCAGCTGTGTGGGACAGGGAAGGTGGGAAGGGTTCCTGTGCCCCATGAGGGCATGGCCTGGGACCCAACACCCCAAGGACAGGAAACAAGCATGGACAGGACTGGCTCCAAGGCATGGAACAGACATTGCCAGAGGAGTTTTGCACAACTGCACAGCTTTTGGTCTGATCCCACCGAAAACAAATATTAAATAATTTATTGCATTAGTTCCAAGAGAGATGTAAATTCTAGAAAAGAGATGTTTTCTTATGTCTTGGCATAGTCAAAAAGGCTTCAGTCAAAGACCTGACCTGTGCTGAGGGTCTGCAGTGGTGGTCACACGCTGCAAGAATTAAATGCTGATCACTTCTAAATGATAATGTGATGTAACAAACAGCTGTGAAGAACAGATGATATGTGAGTTATCCTAAGGCTTTTACAGTTTGGTCAGCGAGACCACTGATGCATGAAGGACCTCTTTAATCAGGGCAGTTTAATCAAGACTAAACCTAGCTTTGCTGCTGTGAATGGGGATATCCTTTTCTGTATCACCTGGGGTTGAGATTGGATTTCTTGAATTACCATCATAAACAGGCAAAACAAAATTGACCCTGGAGCAGAGCCCAGGTCTCGTGGTGCCCCTCCCTGGTGGCTCCCAGCGTGCCTCCCCAGCCCGGGGAGCACCCAGGGTGATCCAGGATTATCAGCTTTGGCTGCAGCAAGGTTTCTCCCCACCTTCTCCCAGGCTCACTACTGCCACGGGGACGAGTACCACACGGAGAGCAGCCGGGGCTCGGACCTGTCCGACATCCTGGAGGAGGATGAGGAGGAGCTGTACTCGGAGATGCAGCTGGAGGAGGGCGGCCGGCGGCGCCTCAGCCTCACCTCGCACGGCACGCTCAAGGTGAGGGACAGACACCTGCCCTGGGCTGCCCCCGAGCCTTCCTGCCAGCACCGGGGGCCCTGCAGGGCAGCAAAACCCTCCAGAGCCTTCCAAACCCTTCCAGGGACCCTGCAGGGCAGCAAAACCCTCCAGAGCCTTCCAAACCCTTCCAGGGACCCTGCAGGGCAACAAAACCCTCCAGAGCCTTCCAAAACCCTCCAGGGACCCTGCAGGGCAACAAAACCCTCCTGCCAGGCACCCAGAGACCCTGCAGGGCAGCAAAACCCTCCAGAGCCTTCCAAGACTCTCCAGGGACCCTGCAGGGCAGCAAAACCCTCCAGAACCTTCCTGCCAGGCACCCAGGGACCCTGCAGAACAGCAAAACCCTCCAGAACCTTCCTGCCAGGCACCCAGGGACCCTGCAGGACAGCAAAACCCTCCTGCCAGCACCCAGGGGTCCTGCAGGGCAGCAAGAGCCACTCTGTCACACAGAGCCAGACCTGCTTTGATGCATTCGTTACCTTCTCTTTTCCTGATTCCATAGATAAACCTTTAGCTGACTGACTGCTTTCCTGTATGTGATTGCTGCAATTTCTGTTCTGCCTCCGGGGTCCTTCCCCGTGTCTCTGTGAAGATGCACTGCATGTGCTGACCCAAAAATGAGTTGTTTCTGAGCAAGGAGATTTGTAAAAACGTCTAAAACAACTTCTGTTTCTGCTGTGTGGGTGATCTGTCGGTGCATCCAGTGCTAGTCCCAGCCCTTCCACAGGCTTGCAGTGTTCCTGTAAGACAGGGAGCTGTTTCAGCTTTGTTTGATCAGAGCTCCCTGTGCTCTGAGTGTCAGGGAATCACCAGAGGGAGTAGGAAATACCTTCCAGAAGTATTGCTTTAACACAGGAATATGCACCATGAAAGACAACTCCAGTGTCACAACTAGAGCACATGCAGAGCCCTAAACACCCCCAGTAATGAATATGTATTTGCCATGTTGTATTTGTACCTGTGAATTGTATTTGCCTCGTTACGTGTGCAGTAATTACACAAACTCTGTTTCCTTAGAAAGCTCAAACCCACAGATTAACTTCTTTCCCAGTAGAGTGTTGTTTAACCAAGATCAGTACTGTTTTCTCATGCACACAAGAATTCTGACCATTCTTATGACTGCTTCCATGTGCTGTAAATTCAGTCCTTTTATTCTGATCCTGCCTGCAGTGAGACAGGTACTTTTTCAGCAGAGGAAATTATCAGTGTTTCTATTGCTGCACCAACATAAAGGCTGAAAGCTAAATCCTTCTGCATGCTCCTTCTATCCCCCTCCCCTGACAAAAACAATAATCCCCAGACTGCTCTTGTTCTTTATGCATCAGAAGGTGTATTTACTTCTTGGATTTGAATCAGTATTATCAGTGTTGATGTTGAGAAAGTTCCAGAACCTCAGCTGGTGTAGGGAATCATTTTTGACTTGCTGAGGTTTGTAGGCTTCTCTTGATGTAGTAGTCTATCAGAACTGTGATAGTTCGTGCTTACTGATCTTTCCTTCACTTCTGTGGCATTTTATCTCGAGTTTCACCGGTGTTACAGACATTTTAAAAACGAAGAAAAATAGGTGAGACAGCCCAAGGTAACTTAGAAAGTTCCCTCTGCCTGAAAGGGGACAAACTGCAGCTGGGTGTTGCTGGAATCTCCAGGATGATCTCTCGTTATTTATGGGTGCTGCTGAGCCCAGAGGTGCCCCTGATCTGGGCATTAAGCACAGGCAGAGATGATCTCCAGGCTGCAGAATCAATAAACCCTGGCAGCCAGAGCCTCCTGTGCCGTGCTCCCTTCCCTCTGCCCAGAGCCCAGCCCAGACGCGCAGGGTTCCCTGTCAGACCAGCCCGTGCTTGTGGAAATGGAACAGTGCAAAATGCAGCTGGCATGTCCAGAATGCTTCTTTTACCCAGGCTGGGAGAGTCTTTACCTGCTTCTGGCACACAGAGAGACTTTAACTTCTGCTCACAGGCTGACTTCCAGAGCCTGGGTCTGTGCAGCAGGTGCAGGGCCGTGAGGAGAGGTTTGGTGGCACTGCAGACCAGGTGACTCTGAGAGCAGCCTGTGTCCCAGGGTCTCTCCCTGGGAGCCAGGCTTGGAAAATGGTGCAGGTTTCTTAGAATTTTAGGAAGGAAACCAGAACTCCTTTAATGATGGCCGTGGAGCAGCTCTGCTCTGACAGGAGACTGAAGATATTTGCTGCTTATGTAAGAAGCTTTAGGAGCTGCAAAGCAGGGAAGCTTGCTGGGGCAGAGCTGTCATTGTCAGATGTGGGTTCTGGTTACAGAGAACATCAGATGGCAGTTTGGCATGGGCCAGGGAGGGAGTTTGAGTGCCATTCTCATTCACCATGCTAGAACCTCTGTGTGGCTTTCATTGCTCTGTTTTAAGTGCACGAGTTTATTCTTGTTCAGAGCATCACTCAGTCGTTTGCACTGACCTCTCATGTTGGATCTGGCACCCAGCAACTCCTTAATCACGTCTTTATTTTTCACAGATCCTCATTCAAAGCACGACATGCTATTCACTATATAAGCTGCATGTCTTACGTTTGCCATTGCTCTAAAACTAATTCTGTCTTTATTTTTCTTTTCTCCCTTTTCCCTCCCATTTTATTTTTGTCACACACTCTCTGTTCCCTGTCTGGTTTTTAACATTGCATAATCTTAAGGAGTACAGTAAGAATAAGACCACTGAAGCCCCTTTTTTGGAGCAGCCTGACTTTCCCCAGCAGACACACCACAGTAAAAGGCTTTTCAGTATTCCCGAAGTGGCAGAAGAGGACGGCGAGCACTCTGAGCTGCTGCACAAGCAGGGTTTAGGTACGCCCTATAGAAAGAGCCCCAGGAGAGCTGGAGGCTCCCGAGCACGCAGGGCCGGCAGTGCCGAGCAGCAGCACAGCCCCCGGTACCCGGCCCGGCACAGGACGGCCCCGGGGCCGGAGCACTTTGTCCCGGAGCAGCGAGGATGCAGGGTCCGGCAGCCGCTGTCCCGGAGCCCCGACAGCGGCCTGGACTGCGGCAGCGAGGAGGAGGAGAGCCGGTTCGGGGTCAGACACAGCTGGGGCAGCGAGGAGGAGGAGCCCCGGCACAGACTGTCATGGGGGAGTGAGGAAGAGGAGCCTCAGTTCAGGGTCAGGCACAGCTGGGGCAGCGGGGAGGAGGAGCCCCGGTTTGGGGTCAGAGCCCCATGGAGCAGCGAGGAAGAGGAGCCCCGGCACAGGGTCAGAGCCCCAAGGGACAGTGAGGAAGGGGAGCCCCGGTTCGGGGTCAGACCCCCAAGGGGCAGTGAGGAGCCTCAGTTCAGGATCAGACACAGCCGGGGCAGCGAGGAAGAAGAGTCCCGGCACAGGGTCAGACGCAGCCGGAGCAGCGAGGAAGAAGAGCCCCGGCAGAGGGTGAGACCCCCATGGAGCAGCGAGGAAGAAGAGTCCCGGCACAGGGTCAGACGCAGCCGGAGCAGCGAGGAAGAGGAGCCCCGGCAGAGGGTCAGAGCCAAATGGAGCAGCGAGGAAGAGGAGCCCCGGCAGAGGGTCAGAGCCAAATGGAGCAGCGAGGAAGAGGAGCCGTGGCACAGGGTCAGACGCAGCCGGAGCAGCGAGGAAGAAGAGCCCCGGCAGAGGGTGAGACCCCCGTGGAGCAGCGAGGAAGAGGAGCCCCGGCACAGGATGAGACCCCCGTGGAGCAGTGAGGAAGAGGAGCCCCGGCAGAGGGCCAGAGCCCCACGGGGCAGTGAGGAAGAGGAGCCCCGGCAGAGGGCCAGAGCCCCACGGGGCAGTGAGGAAGAGGAGCCCCGGCAGAGGGTGAGAGCCCCACGGGGCAGTGAGGAAGAGGAGCACAGCTGCAGAGCCCGGCGGCACACAGAGCCCTGCTCCTGCCGGAGGCGGCCGCCGCCCGCCCGCAGGAGAGCCCTGACCCGGCAGAGCAGCATCGAGGAGGATTTCGGGGAGCTGCCCTCCTCCGGGGCCGCTCCGGCCAGGCCCGGCTCCGAGAGGAAGGCTGAGGCTCCGAAGGGCCCGCGGGCAGAGCGCTTGTGTAACGGAGAAGGGCAGGGAGGCTGGAAGAGCGACCCTAGGGCAGCTGGCTCTAGGGCAGCTGCTGTCCCTGCAAGGCCACCCTACAGAGATGCAGAAGACTCTCTGGTGTGTGAAATATCTTCTTCTAACATCTGCTTGCCAAATCAGCCTGTTTTCTTTATTCTCTTTATTTTTCGTTCTTTCTTTTTAACTCTTTTCCCATTTTTTTTTCCCAAATTGATTTTTAAAGTCCATCCTTTGGACCCATCTGCTACATTCCCCCCGCACCCCCCCCCCCCTTTTTCTTTTTTTTTCTTCCCCATTCATTTTTGTTTATTACTCTGCATTTTCGTTTATGGTCCTCTTTTGTATCATGCTGAAATCAGATTAATTTGCTTTGCAATGATTTTCCCCCCGAAAAAATTACAATAATGGCTGCTTTTATTAAAGGACAACTGAATCTAAATTTTAATTAAGGGTTAGCTGAACTATAATTTTTCCAAAAGAATGCTTTTCTTTATTTTGCCCATCTGAATGTTGCTTTTTTAAAAACACCCCCCCCCCAAAAAAGCTGCATTTTTAACTGGAGAAATGTTTCATCAGTATTTTTTTATTTTTATTTTTATTTTTGTCAAGGAATTCATTTCATCGTGTTGTTTTTATTCATCTCATTCCCAGAATTTTCAGGATATGCTCTTTATCATGGAACATCTCAAGACAAGAATCAAGATCCTCCCCCAGTGTGACAGTGACCCAGATCCATGGAGTCACAGCTTCACCATTTTCATTTTCTGCCTTACCTCTGCGCTGCTTTGCCGTCCTTGTCAGACCATCTCTTCTTGCCTTTGAAGTTGCAGACTGCATCTCTGCAGGAGCATGCAGGCACAGAGCTGCCTCCGGAGGGAGGCCAGGCCCGTCCCACTCCTCCGAGGATGCTCTGCAGGATCCGTTTGCAGTTCTGCCCATTAATGCCCCGAGGAGCCTGCGGGGGTCAGGGACCAGGGACTGGGGCAGCTCCTTCCCCTGTGCCTGCAGCAGCCCAGAGTGCAAACTCCGTCCTGACGCGTCCCACAGGGCAGAGATCAGAGATGAGCAGAGATGACCAGAGATCAGAGATGACCAGAGATCAGAGATGACCAGAGATCAGAGATGACCAGAGATCAGAGATCAGAGATGAGCAGAGATCAGAGATCAGAGATGATCAGAGATGATCAGAGATGATCAGAGATCAGAGATCAGAGATCAGAGATCAGCTGCTGCTCTCCAGCCCAGGCTGAGCTGACCCCAAGGTTCCTCGCAGCAGCGGTGGTGTCCATGGCAGTGGCTGCAGGATGAGCTGCGGAGAGCAGCCGGCTGCAGCTGCAGCCCCGGCTGGCAGTGAGCGCAGGGCAGAGCCGGCTGTGCCCGCACCGAGTCTCTGCATCCCCGCTGCATCCGCCCCTCCCGGCACGGCCCCAGAGCCCCAGGGCCACGAGGACTGCCCTGCTGCCCTGCTGCCCTGCTGCCCTGCTGCCCTGCTGCCCTGCTGCCCTGCTGCCCGGCAGGGATCTCCAGACTCTCCTGCACAGCTCAGGCTCTCTGGGCCACTCTTCAGGACACGCAAACGCCACCTTAGCAGCAACGACAAAGGCAAAAGAATATTTCAGAAATTATTCTTTTCTTTTCTTTTTGTTCTGGTGTGTGACTGCTGGTTACAAAACTCTGCCATGAATCAGGGAACCATTTTTTTTTTTCTTTTGCAGGTTTGCCAGGCAGCAGTACTCACTTTTCAGCTAACCTTTCAGTTAAAAACTAAGTTTAGTTGCCTTTAGAGCTTGTGCATCCAAATGTGATTGACCCGATTACCGTCCAGCCGCGTAACCCCGGTGCAGCCGTGCCTGGGACTGACCAGCCTGTTGTTTCTGTGCTGTTTTTTAGCTCCTAGGTAACCCAGCCTCGGCAGGACGGGCGGACAGGGCGGAGCACCCGGGGCGGAGGTCCATCCACGGCGGAGCAGTGCCACAAAGGTCTCGGCCCGTCTTGGTCCCTTCCATTGGTTAGTTGGACAGATCGGGGCATTTCTGTTCTTTGCAGCCTCGGAGTGGGGAAGGAAACCCTCCAAAAGCCCCACAGCAGCCACGGGTGTGGAGCCCGGCTGCTGCTGCCGGCCTGGGCTGAGCTGGGCTGAGGGCAGGGCTGTGCCGGGGCTCCCAGGGCTGTGCCGGGGCTCCCCAGGCTGTGCCGGGGCTCCCCAGGGTGTGCCGGGGCTCCCCAGGGCTGTGCCGGGGCTCCCCAGGGTGTGCCGGGGCTCCCCAGGATGTCCCGGGGCTCCCCAGGGTGTGTCGGGGCTCTCCAGGCTGTGCCGGGGCTCCCCAGGGTGTGCCGGGGCTCCCCAGGCTGTGCCGGGGCTCCCCAGGGTGTGCCGGGGCTCTCCAGGGCTGTGCCGGGGCTCCCCGGGCTGTGCCGGGGCTCCCCAGGATGTCCCGGGGCTCCCCAGGGCTGTGCCGGGGCTCCCCAGGGCTGTGCCGGGGCTCTCCAGGCTGTGCCGGGGCTCTCCGGGCTGTGCCGGGGCTCCCCAGGGTGTGCCGGGGCTCTCAGGCTGTGCCGGGGCTCTCCAGGATGTCCCGGGGCTCCCCAGGGCTGTGCCGGGGCTCCCCAGGGCTGTGCCGGGGCTCCCAGGGCTGTGCCGGGGCTCCCCAGGCTGTGCCGGGGCTCCCCAGGGTGTGCCGGGGCTCCCCAGGGCTGTGCCGGGGCTCCCCGGGCTGTCCCGGGGCTCCCCGGGCTGTCCCCGGCTGTCCCTGCACTGCCCGCAGCCTTGCCCTCACTTCGGTGCCTGCTGCGGATCGCTGGGGCTCAGGGGCAGTGGATCCCGGCTCAGGAGGATCTGCTGGCAGGTGACTCTGTGGTCAGTGAGGTCAGAGTGGCCACTCGGGCACCCGCCCAGCCGTGCCCCCTGCCCCTCACCAGCCATCGTTTCCTGTTCGCTTGCCATGCTCTTGGCTACTCTTGTCATTCATTTGTGGCAAGCTCTTGCAAACCTAACAGAAACGGCTTTCCTGCATGAGCTGTGCAAGCCAGTCTGGTACAGGAAATCAGCCCAATTTCCAGTGCAGGGTTTATAAGCTTTTTTTAAAAATAGCAACTTGCTAATAAAAAAAAAAAAAAAAAAAAAAAAAACCAAACAAACAAACAAAAACCCAAAGAAACCCAAAAAACTCCAAACAAACCCCCCCAAAACCCCAAACAAGCGAACAAACAAACAACCCCCAAACCCCACAAAAACCCAACCAAACAAAACCCCACCAAGCTGTATAGGACATGCAGTGAGGTTTGGGGTTTTTTCACTGAAATGCCAACCGTGTTTCAAACATTAACTGGGATAGTTGGATGATGAGGCCAACTTGCACTCCTGAATTCTTCTTTTCTGAACTTGCTCCCACAGATGGCTACGGTGGCCATGACCATCTTTCCCCAGATATTTATGAGGAGTCTGAAACAGATGCTGGCACAGAAGATCTTTCCACTCGAATATTTGTTGCACTTTTTGACTACGATCCGCTGACCATGTCCCCGAACCCCGATGCTGCAGAGGAGGAGCTGCCGTTTAAGGAAGGACAGATCATTAAGGTGAGATCCGAGAACAAAGGAAACAAAAGATGGTTTTACAAACTCCTTTGCGCCCTGGAGAAAGCCGCCTGTCTGACCGGAATCCAGCGGGTTCTTCCTTCAGGGCTTCAGGCTGTAAATCTCAGTGGACCTGGTAATTAGTATCGACTGCTAATGGCTTCAAAATAACCACTAAACGGGCAAAAATCTCGGGGTTGCTGCAGATAGTTAGGGCCAGCCTTAATTAAAGATTTAGGGTAAGCCCAAAATGGTGACTCTGAAGCTCCCCATGTCCATTGCCACAAACCCTGCAGGAGGAGCTGCTTCAGAGGGGATCTTTGCTGCAAAGGAACCCCAGAAGTGCTGCAAACCAGAGCTGCTGCGCTTTCTAAATGCTGAGCACTCCCAGCTAATGCACACAAAAATAAAGGTCCAAATTCTGCTTACGTATCTGAAGTCACAATCCAAATAGATATAACAATTCCAGTTTTATAACCTGAGTCAGAGTGGTCCAAAATAATGTAATTCCACATCTAAACTGCAGCTGTCACCCCTGCTTTAGTAACCCTTAACCTGCACTGAAATTCCGACGTGCTGAAACCTTTATGACCAGTTTACCATTCTTTGGATGTCAGGTTTATGGGGACAAGGATGCTGATGGGTTTTACCGAGGAGAAACCTGTGCGAGAATTGGCCTTATCCCGTGCAATATGGTCTCTGAGATCCAAGCAGATGATGAGGAGATGATGGATCAGCTTCTTAAGCAAGGTTTCCTTCCTTTGAACACTCCAATTGAGAAAATCGGTGAGAGAACACACAGACATTTCCCTTCAGACTCTCGGGTCTCTAAACTTGGCTGCACCCACTTCACCTCTTGTTTTTATTCATGTTTTTATGCATTTATGTTTAGCAGCATTTACTGCCCCAGGGGATGCATTCTGTGCCAGTGTCTGGGTGACTTTATACAACTAATATTTATACAACTTTATACAATCTATATTTAATCTTAATGTATCATCTGCTGCAAGTGGGGACCTGCGGCTTCACCACTCCACTTGTTACTTTCTCTCCTGATTTAAGCAAACAAACAAAAAAACAAAAAAAAACCCAAACAAAAACAAAAACAAACAAAAACAAAAAAAAAAAAAAAAAAGAAAAACAAAAACAAAAAAAGAAAAAAAAAGAAAAAAAAAGTGGGCTTTGTCTCCTGAAATATTTCTGGGCACAGAACAGAATCCCTGAGCTGTGGAGTCTGCTGTGCACAGCGAGCTGGGGGTTCTGTGCCTTGGAATAGAGGCAGAGCACTGTTCATTATTATTTAATAATTGTTAATTGTTATTTCTGAGCCGTGCATGGCTGCACATCCTCGCTGGGGCTCTGGCCATTGTGGCACTGCGGGGCTGGAGCTCTGCTGGGAGCAGGGCCTGAGCAGCAGGGCAGCACAGGGACCTGGGACACCTGGGAATAAATTTGGGAACGCTTTGGGAAGACTTTGGGGATAACTTTGGGGATAACTGTGGAAATAAATTTGGGAACACTTTGGGAATAACTTTGGGAACATTTTGGGGATAACTTTGGCAACACTTTCGGGATTCTTTGGGAAGACTTTGGGGATAACTTTGGGAACACTTTGGGGATAACTTTGGGAATAACTTTGGAAATAGATTTGGAAATACTTTGGGAATAACTTTGGGAACATTTTGGTGACACTTTGGGAACACTTTGGGCATAACATAGGGAACACTTTGGTGACACTTTGGTGACACTTTGGGGACATTTTGGGGATAACTTAGGGAACACTCTGGCGACACTCTGGGGACACTCTGGGGACACTCTGGTGACACTCTGGGGACACTCTGGGGACACTCTGGGGACACTCTGGTGACACTCTGGGGACACTCTGGGGACACTCTGGGGACACTTTGATGACACTCTGGGGACACTCTGGTGACACTCTGGGGACACTCTGGGGACACTCTGGGGACACTCTGGGGACACTCTGGTGACACTTTGATGACACTCTGGGGACACTCTGGGGACACTCTGGAGACACTCTGGGGACACTCTGGGGACACTCTGGGGACACTCTGGGGTAACCTGGCTGCCCTGCCCCGCAGAGCGTGGCCGGCGCGGCCGGCAGCAGCCGCTGACCACCCGGAGGATGGTGGCCCTCTACGACTACGACCCCAGGGAGAGCTCCCCCAACGTGGATGTGGAGGTAGGGCCAGGGCTGAGCCCGTTATCCTTTGAAGCTGTCCCTTAAAATGTGCTTTGGTTTTGTTTTTAGCTGGTGAACTGCAGGACACTCTGCAGGAATTTTTTAAAGGAGAAAGGGAATTTTGAAAATGTGGGTCTTGGTGCTTTAGAGCACAGCCAGGGTTGTTTCCTGTTATTTACTGAACCAAATCTGTTTCTAAATTATGGTGTTCCAAAATAGTTTGGCCAACAAATCAAGTAAATTGTGCTGATGTATTGCAAAGGTTTTGTTTGTTCTCTCTCCTGTGACCACAGGAAATTAAAATTAATTTAAAACCCCCACCCTAATTACATTTAAGCCACAGACAATTAAAGAAGAGCCCAGTGCACTGTGCCCATTGTGAAGGTTTTATTGAAGAGAATCCAGGACAGTTCCAGTGCAGGAACATTGTGCTCCAGGGGTGGGCTGGGTGATGTCCAGGGGTCCCTCCCAGCCCTGTGCTGTGCACAGCAGCTCTCTGAGCTGTGCTGGCACCCACACAGCAGGGCCTGAGCCATGTCCCACCCCGGAGCTGCCCCCTCCCCACCAGCACGGGTTTAGGGGCCCTCTGAAGCTGTGTAGACCAAAGCTCCAAAGCTTGTCCAGGCTGTCCAAGGCCTGAATGTCTGGGCTGTTGGTCACAGGGAGCCCTGGGGGTGTCCACACACATGGGAGAGGTGCCAGCTTTAACAAGCTGAGGGAAAAACCCCAAGGAAAAAAAAATAAAAAAGAGGTTCAGCTCAAAGATCAGTTTGGCTTCAGCAGTGTCTTAGCACGAAGGAGTGGGGAGCAATCCTGATGGATTTCCTGTGAATGAAGGGGAGGTTGATCTTTGCTCACAGCTGCCTGTCCCTGCTCCTTCCCTGCAGGCCGAGCTGACCTTCTGCACTGGGGACATCATCACTGTCTTTGGTGAGATCGATGAAGATGGATTTTACTATGTAAGTTGGGTCTGCTGGGTCGCCCCAAGCTGCTCCCAGCTTCACCAGGGTGAAGCAAACACCAGCCTGGGGAGGGGATGTGCAAACGTGGGAGCTCTCAGCATCCCCAGGGAATTTCCTCAGACGGGAATTTCCTCTTCCTCGCCAGCTTGGAAAGAGGGAAAAATATCTCCCTGCCTCCTTGGGAACCCACAGGTGGTTAAATGGAAGCATTCACTGAAGCTTCCCTCTGCTCACAGGGTGAACTCAACGGGCAGAAGGGGCTGGTTCCTTCCAACTTCCTTGAAGAAGTGCCTGATGATGTTGAAGTCTTTCTCTCCGACGCACCCTCGCGCTACGTCCATGACACACCCATGAGGTCAAAGGCAAAAAGGGTAAGCAACCCACTAAGAAACATTTAACCTTCATCTTCCATTTCATTCTGTCTCATGAATAATTTAAACATTACTTTTAACATTACTTTTAAATTCATTTGCCCATTTAAAATTACCTTTCAATATATAAAATAAAACATGAGGAAAAACGACTTCGGCCTTTGCCAGCTGGTTACATTTGTAAATGGAGAAACTAAACTGATTGTTTGATTGCAGACATTACAGCACCAGCCGTTAAAATCTGAATTTAAGCAGCTCTTTCCTGGTGATAGTTATTTCCCAAAGCTTCTCAACTGCTCTTACTAAAACAGTTCTTGTGCACGAAGGGCTGGTAGCAGTGTTCCTCTAAATACAAACTGTAACTGCAGCTGATGGACTGACAGTGGTCGCCTCTTAATCCTTACAACTTCCTGTTCCAACTGGTGACAAGTAATTGCTCAGAGACCTCTCTTTTATGAAAGAATTAATCGTGTTTAGAGTATCTCATTTTTGGTTTTGTTTCATCACTGCAATACTTTTATATATTATATATTTTATATATATTTTTATTTCTTTGCTCATCTGCTTGGAAACAGAAGAAGAGTGTTCATTTCACACCTTAATAAGGCAATGTAGCCTTCACGTAAGTGAGCAACTGAAGATACCAATAGAGATCTCAATTAAAGCTACCTGGCTATCTAATGCAAGTCTTGAAACTTAATTGTGGGGGAAAAGAAAAGAAATATGTCTCCAAACCCCTTGGCCACAGAAGAACAGGCTGTATGCCTTTACTGCCCCTAGTCAGGCCAACTCCTTTCTTAGGAGACAAATCCTCTAAAACAGGAGCCCTCTGAAATCGATCCCACCTCCCTTGACGAAGGTCAGCGTTTGGAACATATTTCTTCCCGAGCTCAATGTTTATGTTTACATAGAGAGGAGAGTTTGATGTCTAACTACCCTACAAACAAAGCTGCATATTGCATTGCTAGCCAAGCTGGGATGTAAAAATTCCAAGCTCCTGTGTCAAGAGAAAAGCACAACAGCTGCAGCCCTTGCAGAAACAGCAGTGCCGCTGGCACGGACAGTAGTTTACAAGGGGATAGTTGGTTCTGAAACTCACTACACTCAAATACAGCTACTTAAATTGCCTGCCTTAAAACGTGTTTTCCACAATCAATTATACCCCAGTTTGCCTAAGACCAACTATTCAACACTCCTGACAAAAGCCCCTCCTGTGGTACAATTGACTCGGATTTCCTAGCGAGTGTACGTTTGCGATGTTAGCACTGTTTGGTTTACCAATGCAATGAGTCTCGGCCTGAAACATGCAGCTCACTGAATGGATGCATTAGACTCCATATCTGGTATCTTCAGGTGTACGTTGGGGTGCTTTACCAAGTTGTTTTGGTTTTTGGTTTGGTTTGTTTTTTGGTTTTTTTTCATTAGAATTAGACCTTGATTTAAAATCAAAGTAGGCTTGAAGCCCCTTTGCTTATCTCACTGTTGCACAACAAGCCAGTAAATTGCTGATGTTTAACTTGAACTGCAAGCTAGCAGGCCTCCCTACAGCATGGATTCTACTGTGAAAATACCATCTTAATTGGTAGTGACCATTTTGCCAGCTGGGCACCGTAGTTAGGATAGGCTGAGTATACGTAATTTTAGCATTTTCATTCAAGTGCTTTTGATGACTGAACAAAAAAAAAAAAAAAGCTGTTCAAAATATTTAGGAATGCTGTCATCTAACAACCTCATAGCTGCAGCATACACATCAAGCACTCAGGGCCTTTAAGCTTTCTTTGATTGCAATTAAGGTTCATTTTAGTTTTTTCTTTTTCCTTTTTTTTTTTTTTAAGCCAGTGTGCCATCTTCTCTAATCTGTACATAAAGTTTGCTAGCCAATTTTAAAGAAAAGGCATTTAAAGGACATTTAAAAAGTAAGTGATCATGTAGCATTTTAAGTAATTTCTTCTGAAAAGAGTTTGGCTTCTATAGATTGCTAATCTGTAGTAATTAACACGTTTGTTTTTCTTAAAACTATAGCTAAAAGTATCCCTCTCTATTTTAGTACTATCAGAGTACTGAAATGAAAAACCAAAGCCAGTTTTGTGGCTTCTGTGGCCAGAAATCTGGCAAAGGGAGTGTACCCAACTTTTCTTTTAAAAAGGTATAACCAAAACTGGGCTCGATTGGTGGGTTTTCTATTTCTATTTTTTTTCTCTAAATTGATATGTTTTCCATAAGCCCAGGCAGTGTTTTAAGCCAGAGAGAAGAAAGAAACCAGCCCTTTTGTTTAAGTGGGTAATGGGACAAGTGATGTTGCCAAGTTTCTTGCTGATGATGGCTTTGAGGCTTTCAAAGATCGAATAAATGATAACAATGTACCTAATAGGTTCCTCCTGAGAATACAGGTACATCCCGGAGAGCACCATCCCCCACAGCTCATCTCCATCCCGGGTCCCCTCCGTCACCGGTGATGGGCTCTGGTAGTCCCGGGAGAGGCAGGGAAATGTCCTCGAAAAAGAAAAAGGGGCTGCTTTCCAAAGGCAAGAAACTGCTGAAAAAGCTTGGTGCAGTGAAATGAGTCATGTGCTCCTGGACGACTTGTAAAGCTTCCAGTCTGTGTACTTCTTTCTTTTTTTTTTTTTTTTTTAAAGTCAAAACTAGGGCTTTCATGACTATGCAGTACTTTACCAGACCTTTGCATTTTTAACTCTGACATCAATAGAATCGTGTGAATTGTTTAATCAAAACAGCAAGAAAGAAAAGGGAAGTGGATTTGTTGTTAGAAATTTTTTTTTTTTAAATTTAAAAAGAAAAAAAAAAAAAAAGTTGTGGGATTAAGACCAGAAGAACATGGTTTTATTTGAAGTCAACTCAACACCTGCAACTCCATTGGAAAAATCTCAGCCTTTAGTCTCCTTTAACCACGAGTGGGGGGAGAAAACTCTCTTCACTGATTGCTAGTTCAGAGAGATGACCCCACTGAATCCAAGCATTATCATTAACAAAAATGGTCTTGAAACTCCTAGTTGAATCAGCCTTGATGTTTTGCCTTATTAATGCACAATGATTTGTACTGTCGAATAAATATGCAGCGTGTATGTGTATGTACTGTGGGTTCAGCTGTCTCCATCCTCCCTCCACCGTGTGATTCCAGGTCAATACTCTGGTACTGGCCCCATCCCATGTCTGATGAGCTCCTGGGAGTGTGGAAGTGCTGTGCTAAACGCTTGTTTTAGTTCTTGCTCCCCCAGTCACACCCAAACCCCTGCCCTGTACTGATTGTCATTCTCACTCCCCTGGAACCAGGCAGTGTAAGTTACCCAGAACCTCCCCCAGTTTCAACCACCCAGCCTCCAGTTTTGGGGTTCGCTGTTCTAAGCTAACGGGGAAAAACCCAACTCACCCCAAAAGCCCTTGATCCCCCAGTTTTTCCTGTGGAGGTTGAGCCCCAGGCCCCAAGGCATTGTCAGCCTGCTGCTGTCAGTCCAGGCTGAGGTGGAAGGACAGGGGGTGGGACAGGCACAGCCCCCAGGGAGCTGCGCCAGGCTCAGGCACAGCAGAATTGCAGCATTGGCAGATCACACAAAACAACCCTACACACCGATGGCAGTCATTGGCTGGTACTCTTTTGTAATTCTTGTCCATTTGTAAATTGTTTTTACTGTTTATACATACTTTTCAGACTGCCTTTCTTTTTGTAATTTATGGAAGGTTTATAAATGAATGATCAAAGCTTCCCCATTGTGTCTTCAGATAACAATGTAAATTACTGTAAAATACTGTCTGCTAGATTATAACATTTAATTAAAGGAAATAACTGGCCTACATTTGTGGTAAAGTACTGTGTGGGTGTGTGCATGTGTACAATCGTTGTGTATTATATTTTATATAAATAAATAATTTGATATTTTGTAGAGTGCAGTATGTTTCATAAATCCACTGTTCAGCTCTGGCTGCTTGTGTCAGCCTCTTTTCAGAACTGTCCATGGCTGCTCAAGCTCCGTGCAGAATCAAGGGAGGGTTTATCTCCTCTGGCTGCCAGACTGCAGGAGCCGCCCAGAGGTAAAGAAGGATTGCAAAGCTACTCCAGCAATTGTCCCATCTGTGCCCAGAGCCCAGTGGTGAGGTACAAAATACACAGAACAGGCTCAAACCAGCAAGGATCACAGCAACAACTTTATTTAAATCTCACAAAGAAAAGCAACAAGGTTCACAACAGAGTGGTTAAGAAAACCAGCACTAATCTGAATGTCTCCAGGTGCAGTAGTCTGACTCTGCTACTGCGAAGATCTGACATCAACCTCCATCCCCACACCTGCTGTCAGTCTCACAAACTGGGCTGCAGAACAGTGACCAATGAAAACCTCAGACATGAACAAACCAGGGCTGCTTCCCACTGCTTGGAACTACAAACCCAAACAACCCCAAACCTGTCAGTGCACTGATACTCCTTGATGCAAATCGTATTTCTCATTTAAAGCCTGTGGTTAGACAGGAGCAGCCAGGCACTTCAGCTGCTCTCCCAGCACAGAGTAGTGCCCGTGAAGTGACAAGAAAAGCTAAAGCACACCCCCTGGGTCCCTGCCAGCCTCACTGCTGCTGCAGCAGCACAGGCTCAGTCCAAGCCCTCAGCTGTGTGCAGAGACCTCTGCAGCCCTGGCTCCAGGGTGCTGCAGTACCCAGAGCCCAGGGCTGCAGCTGGCACACAGCACTCCCTGCTCAGCCCCCTCAGGCCCCTCTGCTCCAGAGATGCTCCAGGCAGCACCAGAGTTCATGGGTGGTTTGCAAATCCCTCACAATGACAACTGTTAAAAACCCTGCCAGAGGTTCTGCACCACTGCACAGCCTGAAAACAAAGCCTTGGTAAGCAAGAGTGTCTGGTCACCTCCTCTCAAGTATGAAACAATTCAGGAGACAAATCTGGCCCTCATTTTAACAGCCAAGAAAAACAAGGAGTTAACAATATTGAAGCATTTTGAAAATCAGAAGGGTAATGCGCTAGCGGGAAGAGTTTGGGTTCTGGTCTGCAGAACTCTGTATCTCTCATGCAAGAAGTAATTCTGTGCAAGACTTCTCAAAATGTAAATAAGAACGACCAATCAACTTGCAGGAAGAATCACAGAAAAACTTTAGTAAGTATCAAAATCACAAAAATGTGTGTAGTTATTCTAGCAATCAGACACCTGTTCAAAATGCAAATCATTCATTTCAAGCTTTTCCCTGGTACAATGAAAATAAAATAATTTCCACAACTGCACATATCCTGTGCACGTCTCTTACAAAAAAAACAAAACTAAACCAAAAGCCCAGACAATTCTACATTCCCTAGAGAGGAACTACATTCTATGTTTGGCTGGGAACTCAGCTTCAAAGGTAGTACAGTCTGTCTGAAAGCATCAGGTTTGGTTCTCTGTGAATGCTCTGACCGACAAGGAAAGCCAATTTATGAGCATACTGGCAAGGAGCAGGTACTCTGATAATACCCTGCAGAAAGGGAAAAAAAGAAAAAAAGCCAATTATTTTCAAGTAATTTAAATAAGCATGCAATCACTGTAACAAAGACCCCTGGACCTCCAAAGTCTGCATCCTTGTGAAATTTGTATTCCCTGCTGTTTATGCTGATTTGTGAAAATAACTTTACATACACCCAACACAACAGAACAGGCGCAAAAAACCCCCACACTTCCCAACTGCAGTGCCCTCCTGACACTGTTGCACAGGTTTCCAGGCAGTGCTGGGCCCTGCAGAAGCTGCTGTTGCTGCTGCTGAAGTGACAAAGCTGAGGCACACCTCAGGCACCAGCTGAGCCTGTGCTGAGCTGGGGGTGCTACAGAGGCCCCACGGGAGATGCAGCAACACAGCTCCACATAAAGGAGTAGCTATTGCTGCAGGTAGGAAATTAATTCCATTTTGCTTCTGACACAGAATTTGGGAACAATGCAACAAGTATTTGCTAGGGAGAGTAAAGATTGCTGTAATCTTCAGAGAGATCAGGTAACTGTAAACCATCCAATCCTCAAACTGCTTTAGGTGCCAAGGCATCCTTGCAGGCTTTTTGGAGCTGCAGGGGTGTTCCAAGGAGGCCTGGTGCAGCTCCCTGCAGGCTGGAGCACTGACTCACCGACCAGTTGTAGTACATGTGGCACAGCTTGTAGGTCAGGCGCTGCACGTGGTCTGGCTTCAGCTGGCTGGTGTCGTAGATGACGTTGTAGTGAGTGGGTGCAACGCAGCCGTTCTTCACTGTCTGGCTGACCACAAAGAAATCATACCTGCCAGAGGAAAAGCAAACCCACCAGTCTGCCACAGGAAGGGCTACTGGTGTAAGAAAAACACAAGTCCCCCTGTATTTGTCTTGTTTTCTTCCAGTCACTTTATGCTTATTGAGTAAACCCCAGAAGGATGCCCAGGCTTTGGCCACAAAAGCTTCCTCTGTGTCTGAAAGGCCAGGAGACCTGGAGGAACATGAACAATCTTATCAAATGGGCCAGGTCTTGAGATAACCTCCTGAACTATTTGTTTTATCACATTTTCCTCCTGATAACCACCCTGCACATGCACTTAGCTTACACTGCTCATCTCCCCCAGCCCCCAAGCCACTCCAGTGTGGGAGGTATTTTTACATGGATGCTACAGTGCATGTAACACTGGATCTGTGTCCTTTCTGAGCAGGCTGCTGCTGAGAGCACAAGTGTCACCTCTGCAGGAACTCACCACTCTGGTCTGGTCACCACCGTATCAACAACAGTCCCAGGGGGTGGGTTTTTGAGTCCTCCACCAATCTCTGCAAAGAACCTGGCACCCACGCGTTTCTTCACCACAATCACAGTGAGTCTGGGGCTAAAAGAAAGGAGAAGGGAAAAAACAATACTCTCCTGGAAAATTGCACTAAGACCACTTCAGGAGCAGATTTGCTGGAGTTCCAGGGCATTAATTTCACATGTAAGTCTTTATTGATTCAGATTAAATAAGACATTGTTCACAACTTCAGATTTTTAGTTGATGTACAAAACTCATTTTTCACCAATCCAACTTTCCTTTAACTTCACTGAGAAGTAGAAAATGGACCAAAAAGGGATCTTCTAAATAAAGCTTAGATTTCTACTCTCTTCCCCATTGTTTCCTATACTGTGTCTTAACAGTATTTTTGGTAAAGCCACTAACAAAAGCTAAACAGAAGAACTGAGCACTTCAATTGCTCTGCCTGCCTGCAATGTAAGGAAATATTTCTATTTTTCAGAGCAGATTAAGTCACTGCAGTTGATAAGTTTCAAAGCAGAATGTTGAAAATGTAAGTGACTGGACAACTTCCTTTAAGAAGTGGAAAGAAAAAAAAATGGCCTTTGCCAGACAGGTAACAGTCAAGCTATGATCAACAAAAGTAAATTATCACATCCATCAAGAATGTCCAAGGAGTGGATGTGCACACATGAATGGCAGGCCACGTGGTGCATGCACTAAGAATTTTCCTATTACATTACAAGTCAAATATCTGAAATCATGTAAATAATCATCAGAAAATCAGATACCTGAGCTCAGGTGAAAATCAGTAAGGATGGAAAGACAACACAGTCTTCATCCATAGCCTTGTTTTGTATCCCAAAATGTGTTCATTTCTCTGGCAGTAAAGGAGAGGGTGGTAGAAAAAGATTTACCTGTAGTCAGTACCAATACTCTTCAAGCAATCCAGGAATTGAGGCACTTCATAATTAACCAAAGTATTGAGTTGTCCATCTCCAACACCATCACGATACACAAAAATACGAGAGGGCAAACACTTATTCCACTTGGACCAGTTCCTTAGAGCAGCTTAAAAAAAAAAGAGTAAAAGCCATTAGTTGTAATGACAATTCATTCCAAACCAAAAATGGATTTTTATTCCTAGAGAAACAGCAGCAAATCAGAAAACTAAGGTCCTCACTGCTTCAGTAATGTGAAATGGGTCAGCACCATGCTACACAAATTCACCTGCAGGACGAGCTCTGGTTTGCCTGTGCAGCCACACAAACGGAAAGCACCCAAGAACACACCTGCTCCACTGGAAATCAGACTCCCTTAAAGCACTCTTGGAAGTGCACTGCTAAGTAGTCTTTAATTATTACAAAGAAATGTGGGAATCAGTGAGAGATTGACAGAAAATGCTATTCATTTTCAGCAATATTCATAATGGAATGTTTAATTTGCTGTTATTCAAGTGCGGGTTGGTAACACCTCTGCTCAGGGCAGCAGGGCAGGAGGGTTTTGAGGAAGCTGAATTGTCAGTTCTCAGATCTGGCTCCACAAGAGCAGAACTCCTTCCCTTTCCTTCCCTTACTTTGCAAGCAGGCTTTGATTCCATCCACAAGTTCTTGCCCACGACTTTGAACAACACAGCGGGAGAACCACCTGTGAAGAACAAAATGAAACACTTCCAAAGCATTTCCCAGGCTTACTGCAGTGAAGTTATTTTTAAAATGCCCATGACCACTTAGTCTTTATGGGTGTTGTGGGTCAGTGCAGCCAAGGAGGAGCTGGGGTTCTATGAGAATACTTCCTCTCTGGTAAAAGTGCCATGGCATGACTTAACATCCTTCTCAACCAAGAACAGCCTTTCACACAAGCCACCTCAAAAAGGAAAAGAACCTGTCACCCTGATGCCCTCTACTCACCCCAGCCCTGTCTCCACCCCTTGGCCCTCTCTGAAGCAATGTGTGGAAAAGGACGAGGCCACTCCTTCAAGGGATGCAGTGGAAATAATTCACAATAGATTAGCCATTACAGCAAATCAATTTGGAATTTTCCTGAGGGATCACCACATTGCAGCTGCTCTTCAGTCAAAGGAAAGGGGGTTTTTTACCGTTTTGGGAGTTTTCTTGCCTCCAGCACTCTGATCTTACCGTGTCATGGCTTGGTTGAGGCTGGCGACAAACCCCGCAATGGACTGCTTGCCAGCGACAGTGTCATGGTAACAATCAATGCCCACGATCATCACCTGCTTCAGCTGCAAAGCAAGCACACACAGCACGGTCCATGCAGGGCCTGCTTTGCAGACACAGCCCAGTAAAGAGGAGGCAGCATTTAGTTACCATTTGTAACAAAATCCTTACCGGGATCTCAACACTCCAGAGTTCTCCACCCATTTTACAGTTCATTTGCAAGGCAATTTTTGTTGCTACTGTCATGATAGTCTGTGGTTTGCTCAAAGTGCGAGCCAGCACACACTGGCTGGGGATGGGGCAGTCTGTACACAAGTATTTCTTGATGGCATCGTATTTATCCTTTCGGGAACTAGACAAAATACAAACTACCTTTGAAGAAAAAAGAATCTTTGTAAGAAGCTGCATTCTCAGCGTTACACAGCACTTGAAGAGTTCTTTAGGAAAAACTTCTTATGCTCAAGAGAAATATTCAACTGTTCACAGTGAAAGAAAGAACTGCAAAGAGTGTCTGTACTTCAGAACCAAAGGCTCTTATCCAGAGGGATACCCATGGTCAGTGTTAGGTTTGCACAGGAGGATGAGCAGCTACATAGTGGATTCTCAGGAGCCCAGAGTTGTATTTCTGAGAGCAAATTCCACTAAACAGCAATTACAGAGATAAACAGGATTTGAAATTATGGATTCAAATACATACTATGTTTGTGTCAGGGGTAATCCTTTGTTGTAAAACCCTTAAATAAGCTTCTGTTCTATCATCTACTTCAATCCTGAAAAGAAACAGAGAAAATGCTTACAGAAAAAAAAACAACTAACAGCTACTGAAACTTCAGCAAAAGCATAAAAGCTCACTACACATCAATAGTGAACAAAATGTCACATTTACAGCTATTACCAGACGTACAACTTTCACACATTTGAAGATTAAAAGGAATCACCTCCAAATTTAAGCTTCCAAACACAATGAAATTCAAAACTAAAGGCAAGTACAGGTACTCAAGGGAGGATATTTGCAAGGAGAACAGATCAGAACCAGAATACATCCTAAGTCAGCAGAAAATACTCCTTAGAGAAGGGTTTCCTCAATGACTGTCTGTCTAATACTTCTTAGTTTTGGCATGCAAAAAGCTCTCAGAAATAAAAGTGTGAGTAAGAAAAGTCAGTCACAAGAGAAGAGGGAACAACCTGCATACTGCAAGCAGCTCTGCTTCATTAAAAATCTCCCAGACACTGGTTGTGTGACACACTACAGCCTGTCCTCACTGAGCAGCCCAAGAAGGCAAGGCTGTGCCAGGAGCTCTGCGCAGACACTCACATGTTTGGCTTGCTCATGCGGATGCCCATGGACGGGGTGACCTTGAAGAGGCTCTGCAGCAGGGTGTTGGCCACGTCGTGGTTGCGGCGGGTGTAGATCAGCAGCCAGCTGTCCAGGGGCACGGCGCGGATCAGCGGCACGCCCCGCGTCTCCTTGGTCCAGTCAGCAAACTGAGGGTTGTAATCGAACTGCACGGCAAACAGCCCGGGCTGTACAGCCTGCTCTGACCTCAGGCAAAGCTACAGCACTCCTACGGGTCATGCTGCCTGGGGCTGAGCATACACTGCCCGTGTTCTACCCACTGAACTGAAATGAAAGCCTCGGTACCTTTGTGAGAGATGGAAACTAATCAGAAACATCTCCGGTCTCCTAGCCTGTGTATCTGAGCAGAAGCACTGTTCTGCAAGGACAACACTACTGTAATGGAGTGCCCTCAAGGGTTTCTAAACACAACTTGGGAACAGTTCAAGAAATTCGCAAGTGTCCTGCTTGGACAAAGAATTGCGTATAACGTTTTCACTCTTTATCCTTCACTTACAAACCAAAAAATACTATTTCCTTCCTTAAGAACTTGTTTCACCAGTGGGACACCTGGAAGATTTTAGAAGTTGATTTATTATTTACCATGGTTCCTGATTGAAAGATCTTTTCTCCTTGAACAACTCTTCCTGTAAAGGACACTGATCTATAATCAAAGCTTAAACCCCAGTTTCGGAGTTCCTTCTGAACATTGTCATCTCTGTTCAAAAACAAGAATTAAAAACGTCAGAAATTTGTTCCTGCTGACTTTTTTAAAACCAGTAAGATTTCAGCAGTTTTGTTGCCAGAAGTTTGTTACACAGATCTTTGATGTGACAGGAATAGAGGGACATAAAGATGCCATACTTTTGGATGTAGTTCAGAAGCCTCCCGAGCTCGCGCTGCCTCTGCTCCGGCGGCAGCCGTGTGTGGATGGCCAAGTCCTTCATCATATTGAAATCACTGCGCATCTTGTCAGTCAGTCCTGCCAACAGCAAAGCCTCTTCTCAGTCAAAGTCAGGACTAAGGACTATGAAATTAAACCTGCAGCTCTGCATGCAGTCCTGCAGCCACAGGCAGTGGAGGCAGTAGTAGCCAAAGCTTTCGGTTGTTTCCTGTACATACATCCCCATTGGCACAGAAAATAAATCCTGGATTTCTGCACTTGAGAGGAAACCACACAAGGCATTGCAGCTCTTCAGTTCCGTTTTCAAATCAAAACAAAACGCTGCTGAGATGGACAGGTACTGCCAGTGCAAAGTGAGTAGCTCAGAGCAAAACCTGTATTTATGTATCTTACAAAATTATCATCAATTTCTAGTAAATTGTTCTTTTTCAACAGCAGTTCTACCACCAAAACTCTCCACAAGTTACCATAGTGCTGATGTTGAACACCACACCTCAACACTACGCTACAACAAACCCCCTCGAACGTTCCAGTCTCATTTAAATATCCAATCTTTTAGCTACAAAATGTGTTCCTGAACCCACATTTATACAAACAAAACAGTTCTGAACTTTGCAGAAAGCTGCTGTCAGAATACCTCTTTCAGTAGGCAGTATGGTTTGACAGATGCTTTGATACGGAAAAATACCACAGTACCTGTTAGGGAGCACAGCTCTGGAATCAGAGCCACAGATCCTTGTATGTTCCCTCTCTTCCTCTTCATCTGACTGATCAGGACAGGCTGCATCCAATCACTAATTTCTATGTTGTATTGCTGTATCAGAAATACAGACTGCATGTTAATTTACTCATAACAAACAAGTCATTCATAACATTATTTCTGAATAATACTGCTCACCTGTAGAGAAAATGAGTATTGTTCCTAAAACAAAACGAAAAGCAACTAGTATCCTTTTTCAATTAGCATTCCTCTGTTCTGTCAGAAAAGGCCATGCAGGGAAGCACTATTGTCTCAATTGGTGCCATCAAACTACTGATGTGTGAGAGACAACAGAAACAAAGCTTCTGCCTTGCTTGAGGCATTATCATCTGGGGTATCTAACTCAATATTCCAGTTCACAATGGACAAAGTTCCTGCCCTACAGAGCAATTTAATTTAAGAAATCACAAGAATCAAACAAACCTGCCAAGCGAAGTTTCTGAAATTTAACCTTCCCATAATCTTAAGTTCCATCCTGTTTCAGCTGAAATTGGTATGCATAAAGAGCTGACAATCACAGTGAGAGGCCTCAGTGGTCAAGCTCTGACAGACCCAGTCAGTTCCAGAGCTCTCCCACCCTCAGTTCTGCACGCTGTGACAATGTATCTGTGCTCCTCCCCATAACCTGTCCCTGCTTCCCTTCTGGAGTTTTCCCAACAGCTCCTTGCTCATCGTTGCAGCCGTCCCAGCCTTTCTGCCTGACCAACTGCTCCCACCAAACCACGCTGTGCAGGTTAGCTACTGATCTCAGATTACACAGTGTCCTTTAAACAAAATTCTGTTAAAAACACTGTGAATTACAAATCCATGCATCCTAAGTAAACCTGTAACAATGACTGAACATTCCAAGTTAAAGCATAAAACACACAGTGAAGTTTTCATACCTTTTTATAGTACTCCACGAAGCTCATTTCAGTACCATCTGATTTTCTAAAGGTACCCTTTGGATTGTTATCCCAGTCGATGTCATCAATTCTGTATGTTCTGTTATTGTACCTACATAAACATTTCATCACTTTTTGTTTACATGTTAACTCAAATAGAAAAGAAATATAACTCTGGGATGACAAAGTTAATCTCAATACTCATGTAAGTTGGAAGTTTTGCTCCTTTCAGAAGTAACAACTTCAAGTTTTCAATTTTAATAGGCTCTTAATTCTACCTAAAGCTGAAGTGCAATAAAACCAAAAGCAAACCAGTGTGTACTTCCTGCTTTTGCAAATGCTGTCACCTTGACCAGTTTGCTAGCTTGACAGTGACAGCATTTTCAGGCTTTGTGATGCTTTATTGCACACTTCAGGACACAGAGCATGAAGAGCTCTCCAAGACAACAAGAGTCCAAAAAGACTTACTTTGTGAGAACAATTAAACCAATCAGCTCTTTAGCACAGGTGTCTCTAAATCTTTCCTCTCCAACCTGGGAGTGAATGCTGTGCATGGTATCCAGCACTGTCTCCCCACGGAGAACCTTGTGGCTCACATCTGCACACAGCATGATGTTCTCCTCATACTGCAGGATGGAACTGGTGAAGCCCAGCCACACCATCAGCCTGGCAAAAGGGAACACACAAATTCTCACTGTGCTTTACATTTACAGCATCTTCATTCTCACCCCTTTTTCCTTTCACAGACACCAGAGAGCAGTGCTGGCACAAAGAAACCATTATCCAAATATAAACAAGCTCTTGAAGGTTAACAAAATCAAAAATACTTTACAGGTAGCTATCTTTAGTCAGAGATCCATTTCATGCTATTAAGTATCTCACAGACAAAGTGTGTAGATATTCAGGACACTTTTAAAGAAAAAGACCAGCAGTTTATCCAGCAGGACACTGGCCAGATCCTTCCAGCAGCCAGGCTGTACAGGTTAGATTAATGGCAGGGAGTGCACCACAGCCACATGATGGCAAAAGCCCACCACCACCTTGTCCAGCAGGCCAGGAGCACCAGGCACCCTGCAGGGATCCTGCAGGGAACAAGGACACCCCTGCCAAACAGCAACCCTTGCCCCAGCACCCTTCCCAAAGCCAAGGGCTTTTGCCTAACCTGTGATTAGGGATGCTGACTGGATCACTGGGGTTGTAATAATTACGTCCAATCTGCTGCAAATTCAGCATCTTCAAAAGCCTAAAGATTGAAAAATTGATGTTGTTTAGTGTTATTACTACTATTATCATCATCACATCATGCATGGTCCAATCCCTATGCACAAACTCATTGTTCACCTGACTACGTAAAACATGAACTTCTTGTTAAACTCCATTTGTAAAGGTCATGGACACTCATTAACAACAATCAGGTGAGAAGTTCACGTCCAACCCCACCCTTCACAACCAGCTGAAGGTAGCAGTCCAAACAGGCTACACCCCAGGTGAACCACACAGCCCAGGGAGCAGGGCTGAGAGGAAAGACTACAGCCACAAAGAGGGAAATTGCCCGTTCAGTGTTCTGCTCTGTTATTTGCTTTAAGAGGCAAACCCACACACACAAAGAAGGGCTGGGTGTTGCAACTGCCTACAACAGCATGAACTCCTTTCACACCAACATGGCCCAGAGAAACACACAACTGCACATTACAGTATGGCCAGATGTGGTTGGCCCCATGGTAAGAGTAGCCAGAAAGGCTTAAAAATTACATTTATAATTCTTATTTGTTGTAGCCTATTCCTCGGAATGGAAAAACTGAAGTCAGATATTTTTAGAATGACCTCTTATAAAGACATAACTTGTACAGCAAACCTTCTAAAAATGATGTTGTAAAACTGCAGACAAGTAGGTGAAGTAGGTGGCAACTCATTAGTGAGTGTGACTGTTATCTTCACATCCTCCCCATTTCGAGTCCTACTGAACAGCTCAGTAACCTGAGAAAGTGAAATGAGGTTAACAAAACCAGAGCAAACACGGCTGTCCCTGCATTTTTCTCCAGTAATACCAAACTGGACTTAGCCATTTTCTTTCTAAGCAATGATCCAAGACTAACTGAAATGTGGATTTGATCTCCCACTAGGACTGTAAACTACAACCTGAAAGCCTCTGCTCATCTGAGTGAAGACAACTCATGGAGTAGAACGGGCAGCTGAACTCCAGATGAAGGCAGGGACATCACTTATCAATTACCACGGCAGGAAATAAACTTAACATATTGCCAACTAATATATATTTAACTACTGATTCCAATACTGGGAAGCAAAGGACAAAAATTAGCACACACACTGAAAACATCTTCTCCCTCCCCCAAACTCAGCCTCACTCCAGACTCCTCCGGCCCCTCTGTGAACAGCATTGGCTACACTCAGTCCCTACAGTGAAGCAAGGAGTGGCACAACGCACAGAGGGCAGGGATTGCCATCAGTACAGAGGTGTTTCCCCTCTGGTGCTCCTTTCTTCTCAGATTTTTCTTTGCTCTGCCATTTTCCCCTGCTTTTTAAACACACAGAGGTGCCAACAACTTTGCTGATGGGCTCAGCTTTGGCCTGTGATGGGTCCATTCTGAAGGCTGGCAATGACTGTGTACAACACAGGGCTGACCCTGACCCCTTCCCACAGGAGCCACCCCGACCCCTCCAGCTACCAAATCCTTGCCACATACACCCAACTCATCCACCCTTTCAATTATGTGGGGCGTTAAAACACAGAAGGTATGAAAAGATGTAAGTACAAAGGAAACTAAATGAGAAATATTGTCTGTACTATCACTTCTGTGCAAAGGATGATTCTAGCCCGCAGAAGTTAAGCATTAGAACCAAAGTTTATTACCAAATTTCTCCACACAAACCAATTAGCTTACACTGATACATTCAATCCAACTAAACACTGCCTGTGAGGTATCAATTCCCTAACTTCACCCTAGCTAGTAACAAACAAGGACAAAGGCAAGCCACGATAAAAACAAACTAGCATTGTCCCATGGTACCTTGTTGTCCAGTTTCTTTGGCAGGAACAGCACGGAGCCATCGAAGGCGTGGGTCTTGCCGATGGTCTCCTCGTGCTGGAAGAGCAGGGCGGAGCGCAGGCGCCGCGCCTCCATCTCGGGGCTGTAGCCCACGTGGTACTGGTACAGGGCCCACTGCGGCCGCGACGTCAGCCGGAAGTGGTTGGTGGTCAGCTTGATCATTTTTCCTGAAAAACCTGAAATGAGAGGCAACAGTTACAAAATGTTACCACTTCCCACTCACTCAACAGCCCTGAGACACGATTGAAGCTATGGCAGTCGGACAAAGATTAGAGGCCAGTGGTGTTCTGCACCTGTTCTAACTCGGTGAGCTACAGCTCGCTGTTACCAGACACTCATCCACCCTCTGGAGCTTTCCATAAAGCCTTCAGCTGCCAGGACAACACTCCATGCTCCTCTTCAGGTACCAGCAACAACTTCTTATCTTTTTCTAATACACTCTAAAGTATCAGTAGCTTTTCAAAAAGAAGACGGGAGGAGGAAAAGAGGAGGAGGAAAGGAGGAGGAGGAAAGGAGGAGGAGGAAAGGAGTATCCTTTTCTAAACACTCTGCTTGGCTCTTTAGGGGAAGAGCAGAAATAAAGGAAACTATCTTTCATTTCAAATTGCTTATATGTCTAAAGTCTAATTTCAACATACCAGTTTTGGATTCTTGAACGTGTACCATGGCTTGCCGAGTATTTACCCCAAGGTCATGGAAATCTCTGCGACGTCCACCCCTATCTCTTAAAGACAAATCCTGGAGCCCCGAGGAAACCTGTACTCCTATTGTTTAAAATTCAAGGGACAATCACTATCAAGTAATAAATAACGTATATACCATCATCTATTAACAAATAAAAATATATAATGCAATTAAATCTTGAAAGGCACTAAGACAAATTTAAGAGCACTCACAAAACGTTACGTTTCCGCTTTTGCTATGTAGCAAACAGCTTTCAAGTCTTAGCAATAAATCTCATTTTGAAAAGAAACAAGAGAACTACAGTCTAAAGGATATCTGAATAGCATTCTCTTGAAAACACGTGCTGCTGAGGACACTGAGCTTGCTGACCTTTCTGACCCTCGGGCCTCCTCTCCTGCAGGACATTGTCAGCGCCGCGCAGGCGCCCGTGGGCGCGCGGCTCCTCCGCCTGTGCTGGGGGAACGTGGAGCGGCTGGAGCGGCGGGGGCTGCTGCGGCTGCGGCTGGGGCTGGGGCTGCCGCCGGCCACGCAGCTGGCCAGGCACACCCTGCTGAGCCTGCCGCGGGGAACAAACAGCACTTCAGCACAGAGCCACTAGGCACACAACACCCAAATACTGCACCGCCAGAGTCACCTACATTTAAAATATTTTACATGTATCAAACACCCAAATACTCCACCGCCAGAGTTACCTACATTTAAATCCTTTTTTTTTTCCACACTAAGTAGCAGAGTTATTATTCTACACTTGAAACTCAAAATTACTGGAGCGCGGAAATTTTTTAAGTTGTTATTCATTTGACTAATAGCTAATGCAAATCTTCTCTTCCCAAGCTCTAACTAAAATTCATGGACTTCTCATTTTCTACAGTCCCTCTGATACCTCAAGTAACCGGTTAGTTATTCTATAAAAACATCTTTTGTAATTTTAGTGTCTAGTGAATAAATAATATTAAAAAGTGTCATGGCTGGAAGAATGGCAACCTTAAGCCACAAGCAATTCCACAATTCAGAGTTTCATGTTACTGGAAACTCAATAAAATGTGCTTAGTAAAGCAGAGCTATATTAACTGTACACCCAACAGAATATATGCATACACACATATAACATATCACACATCTGCCTGACAGTAAAATAGGAAGTAGGTTAGGTGTGACATCTCAAATCCTGGTTGCACTCATTAAGAAGAAAACCAACTTACAGGTGCATCTCCTACAGCAGGAAGAGCAGGTGCCTGTCTGGGAGGTCTTCCTCTGGCTCTAGCTCTTCCTGTCATCTTCTAAAACGAGCAACCTACAGCATTAGTGTTCTGTCTTCTCCTTCCCACCCTTATCCCAACAAATGCTATGAGCAGCACTGTTGCACTTGCCCTGCTTTAATTTCAGCTGGCCCAGTAAAACACACCCATCCCTGCGGAGCTGGGGGATCCCCGCACCGGCAGAGCCACAGGGGGAGCTGGGCAAGGGAACCGTTCCAGTCGGGTTTGCAGGGACTGGCGCAGGCCGCCACAACTCTCAAACTGCTGAGTCAATCGGATCGGAGAGCACGGCAGGACCGGCGGCCTCAGCCAAGTGCAACCCAGGGCCTTCTGATGTCACTTGCAAGTTTCACTGGAGATTCCATTCAGCCCGATTTGTTACCTTACACCAGGAGCAGAGCACCTGCCGGCGCTGCGGCCTGCTCAGTCCCGCCCGGCCCTGCCCGTCCTCCGCACTCACCGCCGCCCCTCTCGGCCCCCTGCGCCTGGCCCGAGCTTCCCTGCCCGCCTCGAGCAGCTTGTGGGGCCAAAACCCCCAACCGGAGCCGCCCCGCTTCCTGCACCCGAACGCACGCGCCAGCCCTCGGCCTTACCTCAGCCTGCCCTCGGGCCGCACAGGGACACTGCTCCTACCCGCCTGCAGACAGCAGGCCGCCCTCCGCACGCCTCCGCACGGCTTCGTGCCCGCCGCCGCCGCCGCCGCTGTCGCAGGCCGGGCCCGGCGCAGCGCCGCCTCCGCCACACCCTCAGCACGGGGCCGCGCGGCACGCGACAGCGGGGCGAGGCGGGAAGGAGCCCGCTGCGCCGATTGGCTGCCGAGCGCTGCCGGAGAGTGCCGAAGGGAGCCGAAGGGCGGTGCTTGCCCCGCCCTCGCGGCGGCGCCTCGTGCGGCCGTGCCCTCAGGGGATGGCGGGGACAGAGGCCGAGATGCTGCGGGGGTTGCAGGGGCTGTCCCCGGGGACTGCACCGGCACTACACCGGGACCCTCCGGGGATGGCGGGGACAGCGCCGAGATCCTGCGGGGGTTGCAGGGGCTGTCCCCGGGGACTGCACCGGCACTGCACCGGGACCCTCCGGGGATGGCGGGGACAGCGCCGAGATCCTGCGGGGGTTGCAGGGGCTGTCCCCGGGGACTGCACCGGCACTGCACCGGGACCCTCCGGGGATGGCGGGGACAGCGCCGAGATCCTGCGGGGGTTGCAGGGGCTGTCCCCGGGGACTGCACCGGCACGGCACCGGGACCCTCCGGGGGCTGCACCGGGACCCTCCGAGAACGGTGGGAGCATCACCTGGGGACCCTCCGGGGATGGTGGAGGCTCCCCCCGGGACCCTCCGGCCGTGCCCACGGTGGTGGCCGGGTTTGTCCCCGGTCCCTCCGGCCGTGCCCGCGCTGCCCCCGGCGCTCCGGGTCTGTCCCCGAGCTGTCACGGGGGAACACCGGGAGAACGTTCCCGCTTAAAGCGATTCCCTCAACCTGTCGCTTGAACGGTAAATTCCAGTTCACCGGGAGGTGGAGCAGTCCAACCAGAAATGCGCTCGGCACCGGGAAAGGCACGGCTGTACTTCTGCACGTGTTGGAGCCACCACAGACCCAGCAATTCGGACACTCCAGCAGCCCCCGGTGACCTTTTTATCAGCCCTGAGGTTCTTTCTGTTGACATTATCTACATTTACTAAGTTAATATATTTTGGGAAAGTAAAAATCAATCAGATACGGTACATGAGAACCCATTGATACATTTAAAATATTTTAAAGTGCTTCCAATTAATGCACATAACACACGTGTGTTTAATGCTCTGTATCTCCCAGCAATAAAATATGTATCAGTCTTTAGAAATTGTGATTTCTTAACTGACTAATCAAACTGACATGGAACTACAAAACAATGAAACACAACCCTTACCATAAAAGGATCTATTAAAATGCATTTTTACTTTGACTTTATTAAACAATAAATAAAAATAAGCAGAACTTCTTCCTTGCTGCCACGGAAGTGCAGACACTGCTGGCAGTGGAACCAGGAGGGATGTGACAGAACCTGGTGGGGCATCCACACTTCAAACCCCAGGAGTGGCTGTCCTTCCACAGAGGGACATTCCCCTGCAGAGCAGCAATCTGGTCAAACAATATTTCCCCTTCAAAGTGAGGGGAAAAGCACCTTTTTCTGAGTACTGAGGCTGGCCCCACTGCCAGGGCTCTTACAGAGAGCCATAACTTGTGTTTTGGACTTCACAACAGAACTAGGAAGCCTTGGGGGAAGCACTCTGAGGTGGGAATTAGCTCCCAGCAAGGTTCTTTGCTTAAAGGTGAAATGGCCTTGATGTGTTTGGAGACACTGACTCCAAGGGACAGAGAAAACATTACCAAATAAACACTCACCTTTGTGAAGGACTGCTCTGATCTTGTGAGGTCATTTACAAGTCTTGAGGCACCTGCAGTGAACAAGGTTCCTTTTCCTTGTTCTCTGCTACTCCAGGTAGAAGTGGGTGACACTGTTAACATTAATACTTAAATAAGAGGAATATCTCTTTTTGTTTCATTTATATTGTCAGCCTGTCCTCAAATCCAATTTTCCTGTGCTTGCTATGTCAGCACAGCTACCCACTTGGGGAGCCAGATTCCCTTCCAGAAGTTAAGAAGAGGAGCTTTCAAACTGCAGAAGTGGATGTTGCTGCTTAAAGACAGCTGAAGTACTTCCAGCATGTGATTTCCATTATTCACATATAAATCTGGATAAATATTTAACAAACTCAATGCATGCACTTAGATGTGGCATGTTCAGTGCTTTTAAGAGCAGTGATTACTCCTTGCCGTGGGCTCTTCACCCACAGTGGCAACTTTTATTGCTCTCTAGCCTGCAGAACTCTCCAGTAGGTCAGAGGTTTACAGCTGCAGAAACACAATATGCAGATTTTTTTGGCTCAGCAGTATTTTAAGATAAACAGAATATAAAGATGTTGTCAAAGTCATTTGCGTTATGTAAATCATGAGAAAGCAGAATGTGTGTGTTGGAAAGAGTTATGTTTGTTTATTCATTTAAAATATCTGCCTGCTTAATGGTTTTTTTTATGCCAAATTCCTTACATTTCACTGCAGAACTTAATTATCTTTAGAAGGGAGTTGTTAAAAGTACTTAATCAGGCTGGCTACCTACAGCAATTCCTTATTAAAGTGAAAATAAACATCAACAATAAGCACTCTCGCTTTTATACGTGGGCTGTCAGACAGTTAATTAGTACTTAGTGAAAGATGGGTTCCAGTTTGGTTCACAGTCTTTCAGAGCTGCTTTTTTAAACAATTCAATCCAGGATTTTCATAGTCAGAGGGGGTGTGGAAAAGGCAGCAGGTCCATCGTGTCCTTAGCCCAGGCTGATCACAGAAACACCAAGGCAAGCAAGGTCTGGGAAATGGTAGCTGTTTGCACTTTATTTTCTGTGTCACCATAAACCCTCCCAAGCTGGACTTCAACACATCAAAATATCACATAGGATTTTTTTTTTCCCAGCTCTTTGGCTTGGACTCCACTTTGATGTTTGCTTTACCCGTGATGCAATTGTTTTTGCCTTCTGTCTCCTGTTGCTACAATGAGCCATTTCCCATCCATGTCATCTCCAAAGGGGAAAAGACCGCATGGAAACAGAACAAAGAAAACAGAACAAAAGAAAATCAGGGATTTTTCCAAAGGCCCATTTGATGTACAAGTATAAACAGGAAAAAGATGCCTGAGGAGGTAGGAGGCAGGAACTGTACCAGCAGACAGCTGTTAGCTTGTGCAGGGAGCAGCACTTTGGGATCCTGAATGGTAAATAAATAAGTGACTCCAATGCTCACAGTGAGGAAAACAATTCCCCACCTTCAGTGCAGTGTTTAAGTGTATTGCAAAGGCCTCACAAGGAAGGCTGAGCTCTTCCCTTAATCTATTTCTTGTAACACCATGGCCAGGTATGCCAGCTCTTTCACTTCTCACCCCAGGAAAGGCACTGTCTCAAGGCAGGAGAGTAAAACCCATTATTTGCTGTGCTGAAGCCAGAGGAAACAAGGAATCCATCAGAACAGAACCCAGTAACTTGCATGCACAGCCAGGTTCTCAGAAGCCCAACATGTTGCTCCTGAGTCTCATTAAATATTTGTTAAGAGATTTTCAAATGGGAATTTCTCAAAAATAAGGATTGCAATTCATGTTTCTGTGATAAGTATTAACTAGTTGTGAGTCTGGACCACAGTGGCTTCACATTCTTAATTAGTTTTTTTATGAAGTGAGAGAGGCCAAGTTTTAAAGACTGTGTGGTACCTGGAACACTGTCTCATGATCTAACAGCCTTGCCTCTTCCCAGTGCCAGTTTCAAGGTCACATTCAGTAGTGGGGCTTGGGATAGAGGAATATCATGGAAGTTCTTTCTCTCAAGAAGAGGGAATATAAATGTGCCAAGTTTGTATTTCCCTGCTGTTCTCTAGTCTACTTTTTTCACCCCTAATTTCTGATTTTTTCCTTCAGGTTCTTACTCCTTTTGTCTGAGCCCTTTTTCTTTGTGTCTCTTCTCTTAGAACATGCCCTCCTGTATTCCTGGAGCAGGTGTAGGACTTTCTCCTGCTCCCCTGACACTGGTGTGTTCTGTGCAAGCAGAGGCAGCCTGGCTCTGGGGTTGTGTTCTCCTTGCTCAGGGTACCTGACCCCTGAGCTCCTCGCTGCTCACTGCCAGCCCTGTCCTGTCACACTGTGCCCTCTATCCCTGAACAGCAAACAGCCTCTTATTTACACTCCATCATCCCCCTGCTGAAACCCCCCATACTCAATCAACTTGATACTTTCTCTTCATTTCTGCCCATTAAAAATTCAGATCAGGCCTGGCTGACATTGATTTTGTGTGCAAATCCTGCATGAAGTGAGCAAGAAGTGATTTGGCACAAGTTCTCTGTCACAGCTGTGTTAAATGGAGAGGTCACACTCTACAGACAGGAATAAGGCCTCCAGAAGTTAATACTGTCATTAGATTTGTGAACTGTATTCAATAAATAATATTAAATTCTGTAAGGAGTCTATCCTGCAAGATATCCTTTATTACCTGTATTTTTAAATTGCAGGAGGAGATGGAGAGATAGTGTATGGAGTATTTCAGAATAGAACAGTGTTTTGGTTCAGATACTGTAGAGTAAAATGGGAGTATGTCAGGAGAGAGGCTAACAGGAGTTCTCAAGTTTAGATAGATTGATTTCAGCTCATTTAGCAACCCAGTTTGATCTAATCGTCTTTTTATTGCTGTGAACATTCCTGAATTATGCAGAGAATTTGGGTTATGTGATTTAGCACTGGATTAAAAAATGCTACAGCCTAACTTTCTTTAAAATAGTGTAGAACTTTGTTCACAGTCAACGAAGTTCATTATTTTTTTGTTCAAAGCCCAGCTGCAGGCCTGGAGCATTTCTCATAAATATCAGGAAGTACCCGAAGCCACAGTCAGGATTAAAGAGTTGATCTGAACCTTAGATCTCAGCTTTAAAGCTGTAATGTACAGTGAATTTGGTTTCATGGTAAAGGAAATGGTAATTGCTGAAGTATGTTTTCTTAAGTTGCAAAATCATTTCTGAAATGTTTTCATGGGAGCCTCTGTCAGTGCCCTGCATGCCAATGAGTGGCCTGGTGGCACTGAGCTGTGCCTGGCCTGGGCACCCGGGACAGGCACAGCTTTGTGCTCACAGCCAGAGCCTGCCTGAGCAGGGGAACTCACAGGTTCAGTGTCCCCAGAACTCCTCCTGGAAGATGGGTCCAGCTCTGGGGTATCGGACAGGCACACACCCACAGCTGTTGTTTGGGTTTTTGCCATTCTTCCCTGTCCCCTTTAAGGAGTTTGGTAAAGTCTTATTTTTAGCCTTCTGTGTTTTGGAGTCAGATACACTTTTGTATAAAAAACCTTCTTGTTATTGTAAAATCCAACAATGCTTACATTCTTTTCACAAGGAGGAGACTGTAGATGGACTGTTGGGTTGCCCAGTGTGGTTGGAGAAGAAGATTTTCTTCCTCCAATCCACAGTCACTGCTAGAGTTGGATAAATGTTAAATCTGTAAATAAACTCCTCTCTTTTCTGCCTTGGACATCACAAAGTGTGGGTGTGAGTTCTTTATGTTGGTGTGACACACGGCAGCCAAGAGCAGGGCTGCAGGAGTGATACCCTGAGTTACAGAAGGCAGGCTGAATTCCTCAGGGTAGCAGTCAAGCGTTAGGAGAAGCACTTTGCTCCTGGCTCCCTAGGGTGGGGTGCAGGGCTGAGCAGGGTGGACGAGCAGAGCTCAGTCAGACACGTTTCTGCATGCTCTGTGCACCTGGTTACTGCACTGAGCACACCACACACCCTCTGCTCTTTCCACAGCACATCTTACTGCACCAAGGCAACTGCTTTTGTATTTAGGAGGAAAATAAAATCCCAGCACTTGGTGCTCCCTGACCTTTTCCAAAGGAGTTTGCATTTGAACCTGTCCTTCTCCCACCGTGACAGAACCTACCCACATCCTGCTGCTCATTCATGTGAGTGACCCAGAGCCAGCTCAGTGCCTGACAGACCCCTGCTGCTGAAACCCTGGCACCCTGGGTGCCTCCTGCACAGGGGGAAGGTTGCACTTCAGGGAGCAAAGGCTGGCTGGGAGCAGGGCAGAGGGGCTGCTCCCTGCACTCTGCACTGGCAGGGACACGTGTGTGTGTCACAGTGCAGTCTGTCCCTGCAAGGGCACTGGCTTTTAGTTCAGGTCCTTGTGAACTCCCTGCCACAGAGACACCAAAACAGGGCTGAATACTGAATTCTGTGCTGAACCCCCTCGGTTCTGTGGGATTCCAGGCTGAGGGATGGGTGCTCTCTGGCCAGAAGTTGTAGACTTTCTTTGAGAGTTTGTAGCTTTCAGATACTTTGCTGCAGTGTGTCAAAGACATTTAAAACTTCCTCATTTCTTCCTCCTATATTTGTCTGTCAAGACTTGAAGTCTCATTTGTCACCTTGTATTGCCCTGCACTGAGTACCAAGCTGAGCTGGAATCTCTCTATTCTTGAAGGTGCCTAATTTCAAATGCACTGAACTTTTTGAGTACAGATTTCCTCAGGCACTCCAAGTTACTCCTCTGTACTTCTCCAGCACTAAAACTATCTTGACAGAACTCCTCAGGCTCTTTGCACCAGAGGCTGCTTAGGAGTCAGTCAGTCTCTCCAAGCTGGGTGCACGTGGTCTGTGGGTACCTCCAGGAGAATGTGGGCCAGGTGTGCAAAGGCCCATAAGGAGCAGAGTCACCAGGAGTGAGTGGCAGCCAGAACAAGCTGTAGTCACAGTTAGAATGTTTGCCTACTGACAAGTGAGTTTTTGAAGGCTCTCAGATTTAGCCCAAGCAGAAGATCCATGGGCTACATGAATTATTCCAATAGGGGCAGTCTGATCTCAGCTATTCCTCATCTTGGACATCTTTTGAGTCTGCAGTGCCTTATTTGCATGAGTGACTTGTGAACTGAATGCACAGTGAGTCCAGCCAAGAAATCAGAAAGCAGGAGAGAAGAGGGGCCGTGAGCATCAGCTCTGCCTTTGAAAATCTGCATGACTTGGATGATCAAAAAGGATGGACACCACTGTTTGAAGACAAGAGCTGCAGGGCATTCACTGGAGAGAGGGTTCAAGTGGAGTCCAAGTGGATGACAGTAGGCTCTTGAAGCCCTGAACAAGGGCAGGAAATAATTTTTGAGAGTGGTGGAAACAGCGCTGGAGCTTTGTGCAGCCCCTGCAGGCTCAGGAGGTGCTGTGCTCTGCAGAGCTGCCCTGGCAGTGCCAGCCTGGGATGGGATGGGATGGGATGGGATGGGATGGGATGGGGGCAGAGGGATTCCAGTCCTGCAGGATGTCAGACTGGCCAGTCTGGGACTCCTCCTGAGTCCCATTTACTGTGCAGGGCAGCTCGGTGCAGCCCCAGGCACCTTTATTCCACTGAGACCCTAAACACAGGTGCAGTTTGTGATGCTTGCTTGGTTTCCATTGCAGCTCTGAACTGCTGGGAGTGGGGTTTCTGTGACAGGAGAGCTCTAGAGCAGCCAGACCGGAGGACCATCCCTGGGATGACCTGGGAAGCTCAGTAACCAGCTCTGCAGGGTGCTGGGAGTGCACAAATCCCTCCCCCAGCAGGGAGAGCACAGACAGCTTTGCCAGGGGTTATGTACACACAGACAGGCAGTGCTCAGCTCCCAAAACGCAGGTCAGAAATGCCCACTGCATTCAGACTTCTGTCTGGTTGTACCTCCCGACCTGCAGACAAGGTGGGTGATGTTAAACTGTCTGCTCTGAGGAAGCCATGAACAAAATTGCACTGAAAAATAAAAATACAGACACAGATGAAATTCCATTTTTCCTTTCTCCTGGCCTTCCTTTCCACCCTTCATCCCACGAGGGCACTGGCTGGGCCGTTGCCTTTGGAGCAGAGGTTACCTGGGTGCTCCCTGGGCCATCAAACCTGTGGCTGTTTTTATCTCAAAGCTGTTTTGGCAGGTTCATTTTCCTGGCTGCATTGCTATTCCCTGCCAACCTGTTTGATTTCAGCCTCAGCAAATGCTAGTGCTCCATCTGATTGAGGAGATGTCTGGATTAATGCAGATGCAAAGTCTTCTTGTAACAAAGGACCTGCCCAGTGGTTTTGGAAGCTGAGGAGAAATGAGGCATTTCACATTTCAGCCAGATAAAAAAATGCAAGTAGGGCGTTAGTCCAACACTTCTGTATTGTGCATTTCAAAGTTTGCACCCAGTGGGTGGGGTGAAAATAAATCAGGGCCTCCTATAGTGAAAATGTATTTGGGATTCAAGCATCTAAGATGTGACCCTATCTTCTGCTCCCCGGATTGTCAGCTGCCTCAGGGTCAGCTGATGTGGACCTCCCTTTCTCACTTCTGAGAATTTTTAGCTTGGAGTGTGTTTGAAAACACTTCAGAAAAAGGGTGGAAAACACGGAGTGCCTGCTTTGAAATACACTCCTTTGTTAAATTCCTTTCCCAAGGGTAAAGAGACTCTCAAACACCTGAGGGCAACAAATGACTCTATTCAGACCTCTCACAAATGACCTAATAAACTCCCAAAGGGTTACAAGGGCTTATTTGTCATCATTTCTTGTCAGCTATTTATAGCATCAATGTAAATTGAAGCAAAACAGTAAAAACCTGAGTTATTTTCTTTATTTTGAACATTCCTTGAAGCCCAAATGGTGCTTTACGATTTTCAACCTCCAGTAATTAATTCTGCAATTGAGTTTAAATCGTTCTCACACAATTTATGTTAAGTTTGTATTTGCCTACATGCAGAACGTTTGTCACCTTTTCGCTTGCTTCCCTGGGAATATTTGTGGACAGTGACTTAAAATATTCTGTTTGGCTTAACTTCTAAAATGTCAGCTGCCCGCTGCCCGTGTTGCTAACGATGCTGCTGGATGGGTTTTCACGTGAGAACGGGTGGGGCTGTGGTGGTGCTGATGTCAGCAGCAGCAATCTCAAGATGCAAAAACTGCATTTATTTAAAATCCGTCCTGGCCCGAATTCCGAGCTGTGCTGCTGCCCTGGCACGTACCGGCCGTGGGTGAGCTGCCGGGGGCACCGAGTGCTGCAGAGGGGCACTGACACCGGCTGAGGGACAGATCCCACCCGGATGAGCTGCACCAGAGGCTTCACCCCCCTCCCCAGCTCTATGGGCAAAGCCTCTGGAGTGTCCCCGAGGCTCTGGAGTGTCCCCGAGCTCAGTGACAGCACCGAGGGCTGCTGGGGTCCTCTCTGGGCTCTCTGCTGCTGCAGCCCCTTCGCCTGTTTGGATGGGCAGAGTGAAGGACACTGCTCCTGCCTTTCTCTAGGTGTGATCATTTCCTGTGCAGTCACCCTGTGCAGCGAGGGAGGGTTGCCTTTGGCAGCTGGGGACAAAGGAGCAAAGGAAAATGTGTCCCTCGGGAATGCCTGGGGAAGCTCTCGGCGGTGCACTGCTGTTATCCAGAATCTCCCGTACCTGCGGGGCCTGGGAGCCCCCCGGTCTGAGGGAACTCCTCCTCTGTGAGCTCGGAGGGCACAGAACGGGCTGCACCTCAGGCACACGGAGCTGCCTCTGTTTGCGTTTGTGCTGCACAAGGACAGCGCCTTTCCCCTGCTCCTGAGGCATCCTCTCGGCAGGGATGAGGGAGCACAGCAGCCAAACACACAAACGGGCACAGGGAGCTAATGCCAAAGAACAGCTCGGTAAAATCTGCCCAGAGCCGTCTTGGGCTTGGTGATGCTGACAGCAGCCACGATAAACCTTATTGAAATATTTATTAAATGTTATTGGGATCCTGGTGATACAGACACGGCCTGACACCCCCTGCACCTGAGTAAGGAGAGACAGAGCCTCAGTCAGAGCGAGGGGAAGGAAAGGTGGGGATGCCATGGCAGGGCCAGGGTGACAAACCCGAGTGCCTCCCCAGGGCCCGGATCAGGATTTCAGCGATTTCAGTGATTTCAGTGATTTCAGTGATCTTTGCCTCAGACAATGGCCGGGAACCGGCAGCACACGGCAAACCCGCCCTGTGCGCTCCCACCCCGGAGGAGCTCGGTGATGTGAACACTCAGCAACCCCCGCCTGGGGAAAAAAAGAAAAAAAAAAAGAGGAAAAAAAAAAGAAAAAAAGGAAAAATAAATAATAAAAAAGAGAAACAACTTGGTGTGGAGGAGCAAAAGGCGCTGTTAAAAAGCGAAGCTGAGCGCCGCGGTGCTGCGCGGAGAGGGGCAGGGTCCCCCCTGCCGGGGAGGTTGATGAATAATCCGCAGGGCTCAAGCTGCGCCCGGCGCTCCGAGCGGCTGGTATCCCACACGAACACTAATCAACCAGTACGAAACATCCATTTTAAACGCAAATGAGGGGGGCCTTTTCAAAGGAGACCCAGCGAGGGGAGGGAGGGGGAGTTCAAAGCTCAAAATGGTTCTTTCTTTCTCTCTCTCTCTCTCTTTTTTTTTTCCTCCTCTAAAGAAGACAGAAATATGGTTGGTTATTATCTAAGTTATTGCTACAAAGAATTTTGAAATTAAAAGATAAGCTTTCAGAGGAAGCTCAGTAATTTTCATAAAGAAGGACTTAAAACAGATGTGCCCTCTTTAATCGGGGTGTGCTTGAAAAAATATAAATGCATTTTTAACATAGCAGGGGGAAAAATCATATGGTTACACATTTGTCTCCTGGGCAAAAATAATTTTTAAAAAAGTCTCTGTGCATTAAGTATCTCACAAACAGCCACCACTGGAACTTTCTTATCTAGCAGAAACTCGGCTGATTGATTAGTTAGTGTTTAGAAAGCAGAAAAATGTCTCACGTTGTTTCCTCCTTTTTCCCTTTTTTTTTTCCCACTGTGCTTTTTCCCCTGTTCCTATAACCACTAAAGTGAATTACCATCTTCACCAGGGTCACCGTGTATGGCTGTTAGTAAAGCCCTAGAATTTACTGATTTACTGATTGCCTTTCTTTCCAGTTAAAATTTTTAATATAATTTCTGTGTCCAATAGAATGCTGTGGCAGATAAATGTCCTGTCAGAAACTCAGGTTTCTTGCCCTTTTTCTGACAATATGGGACTGCCCTTACAGATCCTGCCCAGAAGAAAAGTGTCACTTGCACCAGAGAAGGGTTCCTGGATGAAGGGCTGGGGAGGGAGGTGTTGAGGTTCTGCGTTTTCTCAGTGTTCTTGCTGAGCACTGGCTCTGAATGAGCAATTCTTGACCTTGGAAGAGCAGTAAGTCAGGGTGGGAAGGTTCTCCCCGGGTCTGTCAGCCCCAAGGGAAGGGTTTTGCCCTTTGCAGCTTCACAGGAGCCTACAGAGCCTGACGGGCAGGATGGGGAAACCTTTCCACAGCAGGCGAGGCATAAGTGGCTGATGGGCTTCCCCTTTGGCAAGCACAAATCAAAGCCTGCATATGCTCCCAACAACCTTTGCAGATGACTTTTCCCATTTTTTTTCTTGCTTTTGGCAAGCTGCTGGTTGTTTTTAGTGGGTTGCTGCTGCAAATGCCTGCCGTGGTGGCTGGGAAGCACAGGGCCCTCTCTCCAAGGGGCTTCCTTCTGATTCCATGGATGGGGAGAAGCAGCAAGGCTCACCCAGAGCTGGCTGGAAGGCCTGGCCCTCCTTATTTCCTATGAATATAAACTTCTGCAAATCTGTGCATTTGAGAGGGCAGTCACATAGGCTGGGATTATTTTGCTGTGCACAGCTATGGCCTGAAACCTGATCCTGCAAATGTGAGGGCTGTAAATACACCATGGGTTCAGAAGGGAGTTGTCTGGTTATGAGGAATGTGCTCCCTCCATCACCAGCTCTGTCAGCTGACAGCTGGACTCTCACCTCAGCACAGAACAATAAAACAGCACCTAATTATTAGAGGGAGTCAGGCACAGCGGGAGACCTGCTTTGACATTTGCCCATTTATGACTTAAATATTATGGCTCCCCAGCAGCAGGAGACATGAAAAGCACCTATTATCCAGTTTTCCTTTTGTATAAGCAAAATAATGTTCTTGATGCACACTACAGCTCCCCTAATGAAAGAGTCACAGGAAATAAATTTGCTGAAGAAAAATGAGATGCCAAATGCAAATGTTCCTGTCTGTAGCACACAGGAATCGTGAGGCTTGAGGTGAGTGTAGCCTCCAGAACTGCGTTCATTTCTCTGTGAACATGAATATTTCGGTTTGGAATTCTTGGTTGAATTTAATGGCAGCAGAGCCATAGTACACAGCAGTGGGATTTCCCTTCTCCTGCATCCACAGCCCATTTTCCAGGCTGGGAGATGACTCCTGATCTCTGCTCTAGCGCTTCATGTCTTTGCACAAAGCCAGCTGCTGCCCACAAACCCTGTGTGGATCACAAGCTCTGGCTGCTTCATGTGCCACATCCGAGCTCATTCATCCCCAGCAGCCCAAGAGTGGACCCAGATAAAAAATCCTGAACGTCAGGAGCAGGTTCCTGACCATGGGCACCCCTTGGGTGAGCCAGGCGAAGAGGGGAACACTGAGTGCCCACAAAGGGGCTCTGGGCTCTTCCCAAGCCCCTGGCTCTCTGCCCTGTCTGTAGCTCCCTAAGTTCTATCCCTCCCCAATAATAGAATATTAAAATGCTTTGAAATTATGATGGTCAGTGCAAAGTCAGGGTTGTTTTTGTTTTTGTTTTTTTTTGTTTTCTTTTTGATTGAGGAGCCTTGCAAGTGGTTCTTTGAGCTTTACAGAATATGGCAGTGCACACCTTGCCTTGCTGCAGAGGTTCTGCTGCTCTGCTCCATCAGTGCTCTCAGAGTGGCACACACGGAGTGTGAACACAACTGAGCAGGAGCCCCAGCTGAGCACAGGAACCTGCAGCAGCTGGAGTCACTGGTGTGCCTCCCTATTAAGAATTACAATGATGTCTTGGGATCATTCTAGTTCTGCAAATTTCTCATGGAGAGACAGGAATCTGCTACAGCTTTGCCCGTGCAGCCCATTGCAATATTTACTTTCTACACTTCTGGAACAGAGGCCAGGTCTCACTTGCCATATTCCCGTGGGGTGAGTCACTGAGTCAAAAAGTGGAACAGCATTTGGGGCAAAATCCAAAGGACTTCAAAACAATCTGCTGTTCTTGGTGTACCTGTCAAATGTCTTTGCAATTCTTTTAATTGAAAATCCTTTTGGCTTCTTCAGCCTCCTCACGAGTTAATCCTGTAATAGGACAACATTCACTAAAATTAAGAAAACAGTAGTTACACTGAAGCTGTAATTAAAACCAGTCCTTGATGTTATAAGAGCTGTACACCATTTTTAATTGATACCCATGGTGATTTATTCAATCTATGCACAGATTTTGCTAAATCTTTTAAACACTTTACATTTTTCCTTTTAGGGAACAGATCATTAGAGTGGAGGGGTTTTGCAGTTTAGATTATAAACATTTATGGTCAACTTCAATTCAAGTTCTATTATGCAGCAGAGTAAATGTCTCTTGGTTCTGTTCATGCAGTGGCTGGAGCTGATATGAGCTGCAGGTTCTGCAGGGCCATTGATTGCCTCCACACAACAACAGTCTGGTTCTTGGATGTGCCACATTTGTAACATAAATCAGTGCATTTCAGCTGGATTGGGGTTCCAGTCAGCAGTGCTTGTAGCGTTGGCAGTTCTGATCTGTCATATCAGCTGTAAAAGAAAGCAAGGATGAAGTCTCCTTCATGATTTGCTTTTAAAACCTAATTGATTTCTACAGCCAAGTGCATTAATCATGGTTGGTTACTTAATAGAAGTTTCAGATGTGTGCAGTATTTTTGAAGTGAGCGTTACCCCGTGTTCTCCTAAGGAATGATTATTTCCAGCCAGGCTGGATGGGGCTACCCAAGCAGTGGGGTTTGTCCTCGAGCTGGAGAGAAGTGGGTCAGCTGGGCTCTTGGTTCCTGCAGCATTTGTCTGACATGCAGCCCCTGGGGAGTCCCAGGCAGATCACAACTCCCAGCTCTCACAGCAATGAATATTTTAGCTCAGGGTTGCTTACACCGAGTATTTGCAATGTCTCTGCACACAAGCACATCCTGGCACTTTACCCCACACAAATGCTGCCCCTGTAAAATCTTGGTGCAGGCAGAGAAAATGTAGTTCCTTATTTTTTGTCTTTCAGCACTCAAGGGGGACCTCCTGCTCCTGAGTCCAGGCTCATCCTTGTCCCCTTGCTGGCTCCACTGGAGATGTCACTGCTTCTGTGGCCTTCGCTCCTTCCCCAGAGGGAAAACTCTCTCCTGGGTTGGGATTGAGCTGCAGAGAGGAAGTAGCAACTGAAGGAACTAAGGAAAGGAATGGCAGCTTCATTTTAGTTGGATAAAAGGCTGAGACAAACCTATCTCTCACATCAAGCAGAGATTAAACAGAAAAGGCAACACGAAATAGGGATGAAATAATTTTTCACAGAGTGCTCTCTCAGCATAAAGGGGTTTAAAGGAAATTCTGTCTGTAGGATGCCATGGAACAGTGGCAGAGCTGTGCAGCTCTGAGAGAAGCACTGGTGGGTTCAGAGGAAGTTTTGGGGGTACATGGCCTGAGTGGGAACAGCCTTTGCTTGATTTGAAAAACCTGGTGGGCTCAAGTTCAGATTTCACAAACTCCTTCACGAGAAGATAAACTTTGTATTCAGAGAAAAAAAACAAACTCATAGAGGTTCAGTGAGGAGATGCTTGGAGTGGTGTTCCTCAGGTCTTTTCCTCCCCACGAATTTCTGGTGGTCTGAGCAGAGCTGTGGCCCCAGGGCAGCTGGGAGAGGAGACTTTGCAGGTGCCCTGCAGACACCCTGGCTCAGCCCAGCCCAGCTCAGCTCAGCTCAGCTCAGCCCAGCCCAGCCCAGCCCAGCCCAGCTCAGCTCAGCCCAGCCCAGCCCAGCCCAGCCCAGCTCAGCCCAGCCCAGCCCGCCCAGCCCAGCTCAGCTCAGCCCAGCTCAGCTCAGCTCAGCCCAGCCAGCCCAGCCCAGCCTCAGCTCAGCCCAGCTCAGCCAGCCCAGCCCAGCCCAGCCCAGCCCAGCCCAGCCCAGCCCAGCCCAGCCAGCCCAGCCCAGCCCAGCCCAGCCCAGCTCAGCCCAGCCCAGCCCAGCCCAGCCCAGCCCAGCCCAGCCCAGCCCAGCCCAGCTCAGCTCAGCTCAGCCCAGCCCAGCCCAGCTCAGCCCAGCCCAGCCCAGCCCAGCCCAGCCCAGCCCAGCCCAGCCCAGCCCAGCTCAGCCCAGCCCAGCCCAGCCCAGCTCAGCCCAGCCCAGCCCAGCCCAGCTCAGCTCAGCCCAGCCCAGCCCAGCCCAGCTCAGCCCAGCCCAGCCCAGCCCAGCTCAGCTCAGCCCAGCCCAGCCCAGCCCAGCTCAGCCCAGCCCAGCCCAGCCCAGCTCAGCTCAGCTCAGCCCAGCCCAGCTCAGCTCAGCCCAGCCCAGCCCAGCCCAGCCCAGCCCAGCCCAGCCCTGCCCAGCTCAGCTCAGCCCAGCCCAGCCAGCCCAGCCCAGCCCAGCCCAGCCCAGCTCAGCTCAGCCCAGCCCAGCCCAGCCCAGCCCAGCCCAGCCCAGCCCTGCCCAGCTCAGCTCAGCCCAGCCCAGCCCAGCCCAGCTCAGCCCAGCTCAGCTCAGCCCAGCCCAGCCCAGCCCAGCCCAGCCCAGCCCAGCTCAGCCCAGCTCAGCCCAGCCCAGCCCAGCTCAGCCCAGCTCAGCTCAGCCCAGCCCAGCCCAGCCCAGCCCAGCCCAGCCCAGCCCAGCCCAGCTCAGCTCAGCCCAGCCCAGCCCAGCCCAGCCCAGCCCAGCCAGCCCAGCTCAGCTCAGCCCAGCCCAGCCCAGCCCAGCCCAGCCCAGCTCAGCTCAGCCCAGCTCAGCTCAGCTCAGCCCAGCCCAGCTCAGCCCAGCCCAGCCCAGCTCAGCTCAGCTCTGCTGTGCCCGTGCTGTCCCTGTTTCCCTTGCAGGGCAGCCAAAGGAATGTCCCCTCCTCTGTCAGGCGGGGCTGTGGGCATTGCCACAAGCACAGTCCTGCCAAAGACAAGCGGGCTGAGCTGGTGGGGAAGATCTGCCCCACCCGGGAGGGGAAGGACAGGTCTGCAACATGATCAGCCCTCTCTGTCTGATGATGAAGCTATTTATTACTTAGAAATGCATTTGAATGCATCAATATTAATTTTATTCAAGGAAACAGAACTCGCTCAAAAAGCTGGTGAGCATGGGTAGGGATGGTGCTCGTTCCCAAACCCGTGCTGGTGCTGCCGATTTCCCCAGCCCCGGCTCCCCTAGTGCCGAGCCCGAGCACTGCTGTGTGCCTGTGGCCCTGATGCTTTATGGATGAGAAGGTAACGGGCTGTGTGCTTCTAAAGGAGGAAAAGGGAACAATATTAAATCATTCTCCCACTTAATTAAAAGCATAATTATTAAAGGAGCAGCTAGATTGAGACTGGAGATTGTGGAGAGGAGAAGTTGCCGGTGTTCAGCGCGTGCTCTGCGGGGCTCAGACACGGGATCCTGGCTGGGGCTGCCCTGGAACCTGTGCCAGGTTACAGCAATCATTGCAAGCCCCCCAGGAGCCCAGCTCAGAGATTTTTGTGTGTTCTCAGGAGACAAAGATGAGTGATCATCAAAGGCAGAGGAACACAGCATGACTGTCATAAGCCTGAAGTTACAACTTAGACATGCAATAGAAAATATCACTGGTACCTCTCCAGTGCATAGCCTGTAGTAATTAAAAACTTGATCCCTGCTGTTTTATCATCTCATTAGCAATGGGGGCACAAGACTTTTATCCTTGTTTGTCAGGAATCAAACATACCAGAGGAACTCTGATTATAAATTGATGAAAGTAAAGTTAAACTTTTAAATAAGAGCAGTTTCAGTTCACAATGTTTCAGAAGCTGATTAAAGAGATCTCACGTTAGTAAAAAATAACACCCAAGTCCAGGACAGACAGCAGAGGTCAGTGCTGGGAGTAGGACGTGCAAGGGCAGCTGAAAAGAGCAGGCACTTGTAAAATGGACTGGGTGGGAAGGAAATACTGATACTCTAGAGAGTCTAGATAGTCTAGAGAGTCTAGATAGCCTAGAGAGTTTAGATAGTCTACAGAGTCTAGATAGTCTAGGTACAGTGAGTTTGAAACTTCTGATGAATTTTAACTCTTCAAGCATTTCACAGAGCTCAGGCCTATGCCAGTTTTCCTTGCACAGAGTTCCTGTGCAGTGAGTGCAGTGCTGGTGTGTTCCTGTGCGTGATAAACTTAGAGCAGCAGCAGTGTTGGCTTCCCTCACACACCTTGCCTACAACATTTTCAGCATTTGTTTCAACCCCACAGGGCTCTGGTGTAATTGAAAGTCTCTTGAAATCAGTGCAGAAGATCCTCGTTGGGTTTGAATCAGTCCCTTTAAGGAGAATTCTCCAGGTAGCCCCACGATGGCTCCATGTTTTCAGAAATATTGTCACTTTATTGCATTTTAATGAATCCCTGACCTGAGCAGTGCCCACCATTGAACTGGGCAGAGGCAAATTTGGTGGGAGAGGACTGATGGTAGCATTCTTTTCTTTTGTTTGATACCTTCTGAAATCTCACTTACTCCCCCTTTTTTTCTCCCATGAATCTCTGTTTCTCCTTCCCTTTCTTCTTCTTCCTAAGATCTGTGACTCTGCTGTCGGAGGTCTAACAGGGGAAGGCATCTGAGCCACTGTGCTGATTTTATTCACAAGTTTTTCATCCCAATGAAACAGCTGGCCCTGTGTCTTTTCATGGTGAGTAGGAAGCCACCCTTGATGTTTTGGGTCATTATAAGGAAGGATCCCACTCATTAGTTCAGAGCAATGGTGAATCAAAAGTAAAGAATCTGAATAATTTTTTCTGTCAGCCTGGCAGAAGACAGGTCCTTTCAGCCAAGAAGACTAATCAAGAACTCAAGGACCTTTCCCAGGTGTAAAAGGCAAGCAATGAGAAACAAAGCAGAAATGATGATCCATAACTGATTATTTCACTGGGGTTACCTCACGAGCAATGAAGTTATCAGACCCAGCAGAATGCACTGTGTCTGAGAAATGATGCACTGAAGACAGAAGAGAGGCACATGTTGAACCACCTCCTGTCACAGAAAATTGCATCTTTAAAATATTGTTTCTACAGGAGATGAGTGAGATGGCTGCTTAAACAACCTCTCAGGAGTGTAAAACCTCAGCCTTATTCCAATGAAAAATAAAGACCTAGCTAGACAATCTTCTGAAAGTTACAATGAAGGATTTATTTTTCAAGACGGAAAAAAGGTACTTTAAATTTGGACCACTTAATTAAATTGCAATGGATCAAACAGAGATGTGACAGAAGGGGAGCCTATTTCAGAACTGAGCAAAATGGGCTCATTGAAGGCATTGTCACCATGCAAACTGTGCAAAGAGAACTTAATGGGGCTCCCCGAAGGAACAGACAGGTCACAGAGTTTGGTGCAATCACGGTAGCTCTTTTTTCATTTTTTTGAATTACAGTTTTTGAAGGGATGTGCAGTTTTCACTTCAGGGCAAAGCTCAGGCTCTGAGCGCTGTGGCTCGGGCAGAAATCTCCCCCCCAGGCAGGGGGCAGAGAAATCTCTCCCCTACCCTGGGTTCGGAGCTGCAGCATTCCTCTCTCTCCTCATGCCAGCCCTCCTCAGACAGAGCCGGGGCTGCTCCGGGCCGGCCCGGGGGATGTGGCATTCTGAGTGTGCCTTAAATGGAAACAGCGCTGGGCTGAGGGACAGAGCTCTGAGCGCTGGGATGTTCCTGCTGGGGGGGATGCTCGGTGAGAACTGTGCAGCCCCCGAATGGACAAACAGTGAAAAGCAAACACATTATGAAAAAGGGAAGTTTTTACACTGACTGCTGCAAACACAGTTACACTGTGTGGAACAGAGCTGCTGGTGTAGCTGCTAGAGGAAGATGAGGCAAATGCTGCTTGCTCTGAGATTCGGGGTGCTGTGGGTTTCTCCCCAGGATCCCCAGAGGAGATCCCACCCAGGACTGCCGGCCCTGGCGGTGCCCAGTGCCCACGGGCACAGAAGCCAAGGATGCTGCAAAGCCCTGCCAGGACCTGTGGCACTCACACAACCCCTGCCAAGACCTGTGGCACTCACACAACCATTGCCAGGACCTGTGGCACTCACACTCCCGGACTCCGCGGGCTCACTGCGGTCCAGCCCTGCCCGGGTTTGGGCTCCCGCTGGTTCTGTTTTCACAGGACCGCAGCTGGAGGAGGAGCAGGATGCGCAGATCGAACCGGGCTCTGAGTGCAGCCCTGCCCGGGTTTGGGCTCCCGCAGGTTCTGTTTGCCGCAGCTGGAGAAGGAGCAGGATGGGCAGGTCGAACCGGGCTCACTGCGGTCCAGCCCTGCCCGGGTTTGGATTCCCGCAGGTTCTGTTTGCAGCAGCTGGAGGAGGAGCAGGATGGGCAGGTCGAACCGGGCTCACTGCGGTCCAGCCCTGCCCGGGTTTGGATTCCAGCAGGTTCTGTTTGCAGCAGCTGGAGGAGGAGCAGGATGCGCAGATCGGACCGGGCTCACTGCGGTCCAGCCCTGCCCGGGTTTGGATTCCCGCAGGTTCTGTTTGCAGCAGTTGGAGAAGGGACAGGATGCGCAGGTCGAACCGGGCTCACTGCGGTCCAGCCCTGCCCGGGTGTCCGAGCTCCGCAGCGCTCGGAGGCTGCTGAGCTCCCCAAACCCGCGGGTGCTCTCCAGGAGGATCGCTCCCGCTCCCGACGCTGTTTCTTTCCTTTCACCGCCCGACAAGTGGTCCAGATTAAGGCTTGAGTGCTTCCTGCAACTGTGGAATGCCTGCAAAAATAAAACACATCTTAAGCAGGGTGAGCACTGGGTCAGGTCTGTGCTGGAACGAGCGAGCCGAGCAGAGCGTAGAACAAAGTCTGGAGCACAGATCCCTTTCTATAAACAAACTGTAAACATTGGCAGGGAGGAACTGAAGAAGTCTCTTGAAATCATACATGTACCAGCAACACATAAATCAGGCCTCCTCTGTAGCAGGTAAAACAAATGCTACAATTACCTTTTAGTTTCTTTTTTGGCACTGCTATTGTTCAAAACGCGTCTCTCTCTTCTGAGACAGGAGAAACACTCCATTCCCAGGCACAGAAGGAGATAAATACGTTTCTGACTCACCCAAATCAAAGCTGACCCTTGGTTGAAGTTGGTGATAAGAAATGAAAAAAAGAAAAAAGAAAGTAAAAGAAAAGTGCTCCCCTTCTCAATAAGCGGAAAGGAAACTTCAGCAGAGATAGTGTGAGAAAGGAAAGCAAGATTGCTCACCCCTGGCCGCCTCTTTTAGGATCTTATCATTAACAGGACATTTAACAGGCAGCTGTCTCAAGCCGGAGCAGCCGTTCCCCTCCTGAAAAGGCTTTTTTTGCTTTGCCAGGCTTAAAGCCCTTCTTTTCAAGATAAACCTTCCACAAAGTGAAGCGTGAACGCGGCGCGAGTGGCAGAGGTGCAGCCGGGCTGCAGGGGATGCTGAAACCCCCTGGGCAGGGGCTGAGCCACAGCCAGCTCCCTGCTGAGGGGGCAGGACACAGCCGCGTCCAGGGACAGCCAGGGGAGCCCTGCTCAGGTCCCAGCAGAGACACTGCTGGGGAATTTGTTCCCTGTCCTGGCCGACTGGAAGTTTGAGAGATGGAGCAGATTAATTTTTCAGGGAAGGAATTCCTTGTGTTATGTGGGAGCCGTTCCACCTGAGACAGATGCAGTTCCCACATCTGCTCAAATGGAATAATTGCATTTTGGATTGTTTGCATTTGCTGCCATGATTTATTGCACACACAGAGGAACACATTAGAAGAAAATTATTCGGGTTGAACTCAGGCACCTAAAAACAAGAAAATGCCAGGAGCTGGGATGCTGGAGGAGCTGCATTGGCTTCCTGCTGCTCGTACATCATGGCAGAGTTCTTCATTCCATAATTGCAGGTTTTTCCAGGGAAGCCAGGCCTCCCTCAGTGGTCCAGGGCCTCCCTCAGTGGTCCAGGGCCTCCCTGCATCTCCAGTGCTCCCTGTGTCCCTCCCCCTGCACGGACACCACAGGCTGCCTTTGGGACAGGATTACCCCTGCCCTCATTCCCTCCTGTAGCTCTCACTCTCAGCACAGAGCTCACACTTTCAGGCTCTGTGAAGACAAATAACAGAATTATTGCAACTTGGATTGGCAGAATTTGTTTGAGCTTTCATCTCAGTCCCGGGGATGACTGAGGCAGTCAGCTGAGGTCACACATGTCAGGACAGACAGACTCAGTCTGGCAGAGCTACCAGCAGCTGGAAGGTGGCTGATCCTGGGAGGCACTGGGCAGTGCCCTGCCAGCAGCTGGCCCCGTTTGCTGCTCTGCCAGGAAACGTGTGCTTCCTCTGGAAAAGCACCCAAACAGGAGAGTGGCTGTGCCCTTCCCTGCCCCAGAAATTCATGGGCTGCTCAGAGAAATCAAATACACAGTTTATTAGGAGCCAGGGGGACATTATCCGTCACAGCAAGAGTGTAAGAGACTTTTCCTGAGAAGGGTTTTAAAGCAGGAATTGAAGACATCTGTCCTGTTTGGCATGTGCAAGGATGAACATGCACCTCATGCAAACGCTGGGGGAGGACATGGAAATTTTGTGATGAATGTTGAATCTGGCCCAGAGGGAATAGCTGGGAGAGATAATGGATAGAAGCATGACAGGGAGATGTTGGGAGAAATACACTTTGGGGAGTGTAGCCAAATGTATTTGCAGTTGTTATGCCTGATGTAAGAATAAAACAATCTTCCCAGGGACAGATGTTTTGTTTGGTGATATGGATTGGAAAGGGCAGATCCAGTAGTGCTGCCTTAGGGGACAGAATGACAAGGGCTCAAATGAAACAGAGCCTTCCAACTGCCCCGTGTTTGCATAGCTTGCGTTTTTAAAATACCTGCTCCGTTAGATGCACCGAATATTGCCCTGATAAAATTCTCAGCTGCTCCTTTCTCGGGACAGGGAGAGCAGGTGGCAGGACCTGCAGCTCCTGCTGGAAGCTCAGGCAGCACCAGAGGCACTGCTGGGAAGGGCTGGGATCAGCACCCTGCAAGCCCTGCAGCCCCTGCAGCCCCTGCAGCACCTGCAGCCCCTGCAGCCCCTGCAGCACCGAGGGCTCTGTGCCCTGGGGGGATCTGTGCCTTCTCTCGGGATGCACAAGGTCCGTGTTCCAGCAGAGCTCTCGGGATGCACAGGGTCCGTGTTCCAGCAGAGCTCTCGGGATGCACAAAGCCCGTGTTCCAGCAGAGCTCTCGGGATGCACAAGGTCCGTGTTCCAGCAGAGCTCTCGGGATGCACAAGGTCCGTGTTCCAGCAGAGCTCTCGGGATGCACAAGGTCCGTGTTCCAGCAGAGCTCTCGGGATGCACAAGGCCCGTGTTCCAGCAGGGCTCTCGGGATGCACAAGGTCCGTGTTCCAGCAGAGCTCCCGCTGCTCCAGGCACACGGGAGAAGTGATTTGTGTCTGAGCTGAAAGCAAACAGGAGCGGCGTTACAGACCCCAGCCCTGGTGCAGAGACCGAGAGGGGTTTTGGAGCAGCTTTTACATGTCTGAAAATTGGCATGTTCCTGGTAGCAGCACAAAAGGCCCCCTCTCCCAATGGCTGTTCCTCAGCAATCAGTGTCCAACCCTTAATGTTTTCTTTTGTTGAAAAAAATCAGAAAAACTAAAATAAACCACGGTCTGGTTCTGTGCCAACAATATTAACCAGCTTCTCTTAGAGCCTTTGAAGTTAGCAGGGGGCATCCAATCTTGTGGTGCAAGTAAAGAATGATACTTTAAGCGATTCCTTTTCATCCCTTTAACTTAATGAAAGATTAATAGCCTTGTTATTTTTGTTTCTGCTTTATTTTTGTATTCGGGGAGGGGGGAGAATTTTCGGCACTTGTTGAAGCTGCAGTGTTGCCTGTAATGATTTTATGGATCAGTGCAGCACTGAGTTGTTTGGGTGTTGGGGTTTTTTTTCCCGTCTGTGACTCTTGTTTAACAATGCAAGGCACAAACAAAGTTATGTACTGTAAATTCAGAAAAAGAGCTGTGCATTTACTTTGGGGAAGCAGGAGGAAGAAGGTGGGAGGAAGCTTTGGGAGTGCACAGACCTAAAAGAAAAAGCAGAGAGGGGGGGCTGAGCAAATCTTTCCAGTCAAAGAGCTGAGGATTAGTTATAAAAATGTAATCCACTTCCTAGCTGAAGAAAGCAGCTTTCTGTCGCTGCTGGCTGTGAGGATACAATGTGGGGTTTAGAACCACTGCTTTTCTATATTTATTTTTCACCCTTTTTTCCAGGCAGAGCCAACGACGCAGCCCTGCTGCCTCGCCGTTGCCATTCAGGGTGCAGGAGATGGGCAGATTTCATTTTCTCTTTCTCTTTTCATTGCACCATCCTTGGGGGGCTGGAGGGGGACAGCTGGGCTCACAAATCCCCCCTAAAAATGCCACCTGTTCCCTGTGCTCCTGCATCCCCGGGTTTGGGCTGCAGGGTGTGGGTGTGTGGGCCCAGGGGTGCAGCTGCAGGTGAGGGGTGCTGAGCCCAGGGGCAGCGCTGGGATCTTGGGGCACCTCCAGAGCCCCTGGGCAGGCACCCCCGGGCTGCTCTGCTTCACGGGGGGAAGGGCAGAGGGTACTCCTGGTGTTAGAGCTCAGGAGCTGATTTGGAGCAGGGGCAGGGCGAATGCAATCAGGACCATCACAACTGAGAATAATAATAGTAATAGTATAGTAATGGTAATGGTAATGGTAATGGTAATGGTAATGGTAATGGTAATGGTAATGGTAATAGTAATTAATGGTAATGGTAATGGTAATGGTAATGGTAATGGTAATAGTAATGGTAATGGTAATGGTAATGGTAATGGTAATAGTAATTAATAGTAATAGTAATGGTAATGGTAATGGTAATGGTAATGGTAATAGTAATGGTAATAGTAATAGTAATGGTAATGGTAATAGTAATAGTAATAGTAATAGTAATGGTAATGGTAATAGTAATAGTAATAGTAATAGTAATAGTAATAGTAACAGTAATAGTAATAGTAATAGTAAGAGTAAGAGTAATAGTAACAGTAACAGTAATGGTAACGGTAATAGTAATGATAATAGTAATAGTAATAGTAATAGTAACAGTAACAGTAATGATGCTGATGCTCCAGACAAAGCCATTATAATCACCACGTCCAGTGTGGTTTATAACTTCAGATCCCTCTAGACACAACAAACCTGGGGCAGAGTCTGCATTTCCACTACAGCTTCAGCAAACCAGAAGAAGAATAATACCTATTTTAACTTTCATTTTGGGAAAGCAAAGTCATTGGTGTTTCACCACCAGGGCTGAGGCAGATTGACCCTGAATACACCTTTACCAGTTTTTATAAATATATATGTATATAATATATAAGGGGCAGTGGCAGTGGCAGCCCCAGGTGACAGTGGCAGTCCCAGGGAGCAGTGACAGCCCCAGGTGGCAATGACAGCCCCAGGGGGCAGTGGCAGTGACAGCCCCAGGTGGCAATGACAGCCCCAGGGGGCAGTGACAGCCCCAGGGGGCAGTGGCAGCCCCAGTGACAGTGGCAGTCCCAGGGAGCAGTGACAGCCCCAGGGAGCAGTGACAGCCCCAGGTGGCAATGACAGCCCCAGGGGGCAGTGGCAGTGGCAGCCCCAGTGACAGTGGCAGCCCCAGGTGACAGTGGCAGTCCCAGGGAGCAGTGACAGTCCCAGGGGCAGTGGCAGTGGCAGCCCCAGTGACAGTGGCAGTCCCAGGGAGCAGTGACAGTCCCAGGGGCAGTGGCAGTGGCAGCCCCAGTGACAGTGGCAGCCCCAGGGAGCAGTGACAGCCCCAGGTGGCAATGACAGCCCCAGTGACAGTGGCAGTCCCAGGGAGCAGTGACAGCCCCAGGTGGCAGTGACAGCCCCAGGTGGCAGTGACAGCCCCAGGGGGCAGTGGCAGTCCCAGGTGACAGTGGCAGCCCCAGTGACAGTGGCAGTCCCAGGGAGCAGTGACAGCCCCAGGGGGCAGTGGCAGTGGCAGCCCCAGTGACAGTGGCAGTCCCAGGGAGCAGTGACAGCCCCAGGGGGCAGTGGCAGTGGCAGCCCCAGTGACAGTGGCAGTCCCAGGGAGCAGTGACAGTCCCAGGGGCAGTGGCAGTGGCAGCCCCAGTGACAGTGGCAGCCCCAGGGAGCAGTGACAGCCCCAGGTGGCAATGACAGCCCCAGTGACAGTGGCAGTCCCAGGGAGCAGTGACAGCCCCAGGTGGCAGTGACAGCCCCAGGTGGCAGTGACAGCCCCAGGGGGCAGTGGCAGTCCCAGGGAGCAGTGACAGTCCCAGGGGCAGTGGCAGTGGCAGCCCCAGTGACAGTGGCAGCCCCAGGGAGCAGTGACAGCCCCAGGTGGCAATGACAGCCCCAGTGACAGTGGCAGTCCCAGGGAGCAGTGACAGCCCCAGGTGGCAGTGACAGCCCCAGGGAGCAGTGACAGCCCCAGGGGGCAGTGGCAGTCCCAGGTGACAGTGGCAGCCCCAGTGACAGTGGCAGTCCCAGGGAGCAGTGACAGCCCCAGGTGGCAATGACAGCCCCAGTGACAGTGGCAGCCCCAGTGACAGTGGCAGTCCCAGGGAGCAGTGACAGTCCCAGGGGCAGTGGCAGTGGCAGCCCCAGTGACAGTGGCAGTCCCAGGGAGCAGTGACAGTCCCAGGGGCAGTGGCAGTGGCAGCCCCAGGTGACAGTGGCAGTCCCAAGGAGCAGTGACAGTCCCAGGGGGCAGTGGCAGTGGCAGCCCCAGTGACAGTGGCAGCCCCTCCCTGGCACAGAGGCCTCTGACAGGCAGAGCCTGACACCCTTCAGAAGTTGTCTTCGTCAGAATTCAGAGGAAAGACGGTCCCAACGTGCAGAATAAAACACATCACTGCTCTTGATAGCTGGTCTGTTTCAAATGAGAAATCACAGTAGTGTAATGCTGTAAAAATTAGACAGAATTTTTCTGCTATTATACCAAACAGCCTGCTTAATAAATGGGTAATGAAAAAGAATAATTTATTACAGCTTGTGAATTTTGACAGTTCTAAAAAGATGTTCTTAGAGTTTCCCCAAAGGGAGAAGAAGAATGTTTCTTCCTTAACACACTGGTGTTAGATGTAATTTCTGTGTCTGTAGAATTTTGCTCCTGCCTGGTAGAAGGGATTAGGTTTTTTTCTTACATCATAACCTATTTTAAGCAATTATAATCTATGGGTAATAAATCATTTTCATTCACCTCTCATGGGGAGAGAAAAGATGTGAGAAAGTGTTCTGGAGTTTTAATTTATATCAATGTTTGCATTACTATTAAATGAATTAAATGGGTTCTACAAGTGTTCTCTCATAGATCTGCAATAAATTATGAAGCATCTCAACCTAAGTCATCTAATTGTCTCTCTTACCAGCTTTTTGTTTTGTTTTGTTAATTTCTTTAGCTGGGTAGCACAAACTGTTATAAAACACTCTGAAAAGCCCTGGAGACCCTTGGGCATTGCAATGTAGGACACAACTTCCCTCCCTGCAGGCACAGCCCCTCCATCCCCTGCAGCTGCAGGAGCTGCAGGAGCTGCAGGAGCTGCAGGAGCTGCAGGAGCTGCAGAGCCCAGAGGAGCCTGCCAGCCCTGACCCCAGGGCAGCCCTGACCCTGCCAGCCCTGACCCTGCCACCCTGACCCTGCCAGCCCTGACCCCAGGGCAGCCCTGACCCTGCCATTCCTGACCCTGCCAGCCCTGACCCTGCCAGCCCTGAGACCCTGCCAGCCCTGACCCTGCCAGCCCTGCCCCTGCCAGCCCTGACCCTGCCAGCCCTGAGACCCTGCCACCCTGACCCTGCCAGCCCTGACCCTGCCAGCCCTGACCCTGCCAGCCCTGAGACCCTGCCACCCTGACCCTGCCAGCCCTGACCCTGCCAGCCCTGAGACCCTGCCAGCCCTGCCCCTGCCAGCCCTGACCCTGCCAGCCCTGACCCTGCCACCCTGACCCTGCCACCCTGACCCTGCCAGCCCTGACCCTGCCAGCCCTGCCCCTGCCAGCCCTGACCCTGCCAGCCCTGACCCTGCCAGCCCTGACCCTGCCACCCTGACCCTGCCAGCCCTGAGACCCTGCCAGCCCTGAGACCCTGCCAGCCCTGACCCTGCCAGCCCTGACCCTGCCACCCTGACCCTGCCATCCTGACCCTGCCACCCTGACCCTGCCAGCCCTGAGACCCTGCCACCCTGACCCTGCCAGCCCTGACCCTGCCATCCCCGACCCTGCCAGCCCTGACCCTGCCAGCCCTGACCCTGCCAGCCCTGACCCTGCCACCCTGACCCTGCCAGCCCTGAGACCCTGCCACCCTGACCCTGCCACCCTGACCCTGCCATTCCTGACCCTGCCAGCCCTGAGACCCTGCCAGCCCTGAGACCCTGCCACCCTGACCCTGCCACCCTGACCCTGCCAGCCCTGACCCTGCCAGCCCTGAGACCCTGCCAGCCCTGACCCTGCCACCCTGACCCTGCCATTCCTGACCCTGCCAGCCCTGAGACCCTGCCAGCCCTGACCCTGCCAGCCCTGCCAGCCCTGACCCTGCCAGCCCTGCCCAGGGCCCTCTCCTGGAAGGAAACACCAACCCTGCAGAAGGAGCTGGGATTTCTCACCCACGCTCCATTCCTACCCTGTCTCCTGGCAGCACAATTATTATGGTGGGAGACCTTTCAAATGGCAAGAGAGAACTAAATTAATCAGACTGAACACGTGAAGGCAGAGCTGGGGCAGAACACACAGTAATGGGAATAAATATTTGGATTTATGTTCCACTCTTTCTTGCTGGGCTTTTGGAGGAACCTTGGGAGGCACCCCCACCACCAGGAGTGCAGGCACTGTCACTGTGCTTGCCCCACGCCAGCCAGAGTTCAGGGCTGCACTCATTTCAACCATTAACTGTGTAGAACCTGAATGCAGAAATGCTCTCACAATAGGAAGGAACCTGCAGAGAATGTCCCAAAGTTAGAATGATTCCCAGACGTGCAGCTGGCACACTGAGGGGCAGCTGATCTGGCAGATTTACCTGAGGAAAGCCTGGCACAGCTTTAATGCAGGGCACAGCTCATGAAAGCACCTGGGTGCAAGGAGGAGCCACCCCTGCTGTCCTCCTGCCCCTCGGGCCACAGCCCCTCCCTGGGTTTGGTCTCCTTCCAGCTGCCTCTTCCTTCTGTCACACCGAGGGAGACTCAGGAATGTTTGACTGAGCAACAGGAGCACAAGGGATCAGAAACACCAGTGACATGAGGGGCACAGGGACAGAGCTCTGCAGCGTTTGGCTGAATTAGGAGCAGCTGATCCACATTCAGGCAGACTGTGGAGCCTTCAGCAGTGTCCTCCAGCAGTTCCATCCAGGCTGTGCTGTTTGCTCTGCAGAGATTCTACCCCCAGAGCATCTGCAGACTTTGATTTGGGCCCAGGGAATTGCTGAACAGAAAATGTGCAAAGCAGAGTGGGAATTCTGTGTTATGTAATTTTCCTCTCCTCCTGAGTGGGGAATCAGGCACAGGACGAGGCAGTGCTGGGGGGTGACCCCAGGTTGGGCAGGAGAACACCTCGAGATCTCTGTGCTGGCCTCTCTTATTCCTAAATAAAGCTGGTTTTATTTTTGAGATGCTCACAGTGCTTCAGTTCTAATGATAAATGTTTGAAGGAGCGATTCTGCTTTTCAGGGAAGGACATCCTTTTTTATTAAGAATAGAAATTTGACAATTCAATGGAAATTTTGCTGACTGTCCGAAAAGCCTGCCTGTGCAAATACGGCTAGTTAGGAAATTGGGATCTGTGCAGAGCTCATGGGTACCTACACTGTACTGCCAGAGAAGGTCAGAAGGATCTTCCTGGTTAGAGGGACCCAGGAATCAACTCAGAGACAAGAATTTCTATAAGCTCAGTGCTGCTCCAGACCCCTGCCTGAGTTCCAGGGAGCAGAGCGAGGGAAGGTGATTGGAACCAGCACAGTTATATCAGGAATTGTTGTGAGGGGTCTGTATGGCCACTTGGAGACCTTGCCCGTGGCAGGAGGATCCAGGAAGGGCAAAAACTGCAGCTCTGCCTTTGCTTGTCCCTGGCACTGACAGGAGAATTCTCCCCTCTGCATTCTGCACTCTGTCCTGCTGCACACATTTCTGACATGTGTCTTCAATTAGCACTAATTATGTATTCAAAGGAAGAGTAAGGATGTTCCTGTTTTTCTAGAGGGGGTGAAAATCATGTTTCTCTGAGCTTAGCTTTAATATCTCTGCATCCTCATTCTCTATTTCAAAAGCAAAGCTGATGCCATGAGGCACTGCAGGAATTTGGAAAATATGCTTTGCTTTTGAAACAGAAGCTTCAAATCCACTTTAAATCCCATATAAAAGTTAGTCCAAGGAAGTCAATGAATGGATCATGATCAAAGTCTCTTTATTGAATTTTCTAACAACTTCCAAAGAAATATATTTTAAAAGGAACTGGCTGCATCAAGTGCTTTCCAGTAAGCTGAAATGATAACTCTCAGCTCAGGATAGCTGGGAGAAGTGAGAGATGAAACATCAGTGCCTACACAGCACATGGGCTGTTTTCTGTGAGCTGCCTGACAGTTCTGAATTCCAAACTATTCTGTGGGAATTTTATCACTTTCACTGTCACCTGTTGAATTTTGCAGATCCAGGTACAGTGACACAATATCACTTCCATGCTATTTTTTCAGACCTTGTGAGCAAGAAAAAAAATATTATTCCTGGTATTTTCCATGCAGAGAATTATCAGTTTAAATTGGTATCCAGTTCATGAAAGGCTTGTGGAGTCAAACACAGTTTAATAATTGCAGTTTCATGAGGTTTATTTACTTAGTAGGAGACTTGCACCTGGCTGATTATAGAGAAATTTCATTTTTGCCCTTGTATTGACAGGGGGAGGGTCACACTTTTGCATTTTGCAGACAGCTTTGATCCTGGGAGCTACAAGGCAAACCCCTTTTGTCTTCTAAGGGGGTTTGTGCTTACCTGTTAAACTCAGGGAAGAGCCCCAGACTGCTGTCAGGACAGGGCACACCCCTGCACACACTGCTGGAGCCAGCAGAGCCTGAGGCACTGAGGGCAGAGTGTGGGACACAGGGACACCCCTGGGACACTGCTGGAGCCAGCAGAGCCTGAGGCACTGAGGGCAGAGTGTGGGACACAGGGACATCCCTGGGACACTGCTGGAGCCAGCAGAGCCTGAGGCAGAGGCAGGACAGAGTGTGGGACACAGGGACAGGGACACAGGGACATCCCTGGGACACTGCTGGAGCCAGCAGAGCCTGAGGCACTGAGGACAGAGTGTGGGACACAGGGACACCCCTGGGACACTGCTGGAGCCAGCAGAGCCTGAGGCAGAGGCAGGACAGAGTGTGGGACACAGGGACATCCCTGGGACACTGCTGGAGCCAGCAGAGCCTGAGGCACTGAGGACAGAGTGTGGGACACAGGGACATCCCTGGGACACTGCTGGAGCCAGCAGAGCCTGAGGCACTGAGGACAGAGTGTGGGACACAGGGACAGGGACACAGGGACATCCCTGGGACACTGCTGGAGCCAGCAGAGCCTGAGGCACTGAGGACAGAGTGTGGGACACAGGGACATCCCTGGGACACTGCTGGAGCCAGCAGAGCCTGAGGCACTGAGGGCAGAGTGTGGGACACAGGGACATCCCTGGGACACTGCTGGAGCCAGCAGAGCCTGAGGCACTGAGGACAGAGTGTGGGACACAGGGACATCCCTGGGACATGGCTGGAGCCAGCAGAGCCTGAGGCACTGAGGACAGAGTGTGGGACACAGGGACAGGGACACAGGGACATCCCTGGGACACTGCTGGAGCCAGCAGAGCCTGAGGCACTGAGGGCAGAGTGTGGGACACAGGGACAGGGACACAGGGACATCCCTGGGACACTGCTGGAGCCAGCAGAGCCTGAGGCACTGAGGGCAGAGTGTGGGACACAGGGACAGGGACACAGGGACATCCCTGGGACACTGCTGGAGCCAGCAGAGCCTGAGGCACTGAGGACAGAGGTGTGGGACACAGGGACAGGGACACAGGGACATCCCTGGGACACTGCTGGAGCCAGCAGAGCCTGAGGCAGAGGCAGGACAGAGTGTGGGACACAGGGACATCCCCGTGACACACCAGGAGCTGTGTGCCTGTGCAGAGCCCCAGCACAGACACAGGCTGCCTGCTCCCTGCCAGGCCCCTCCGAGGGGCTGGGAAATCCAAGGGGCAGGTGTGGTTGTGGTTTGCTGGCAGCTGGAATCTGGCAGTGCTGCCTGGTGCCCCACAGCTCTCACTGACACCTCAGGCTCTGGAGGATGCTCTGTGCTGGGGCTGGGCTCTGATTCCTCTCTTCACACAGAGCTGTGCCACCCTCAGTGACGTGTTTGCAGTGTTCAACAGGGTGCTCCATAATGCTCACCAGCAGCAGCAAGGGTGCCAGAGCCCAGCCTTTAATCTGCTAACCGAGTCCTTGCTGAGGTGAATAATTTACTGCGAGGACAGAAAGTTGAGCAGTGATAGCAGGAATTTGCTGAATTATGATTTCTCGCTCCTTTCTGCAAGTCTCTGCCAATAAAATCTCTAAATGCTGAGTTAGACAAAGTTAGGTTGAGTTTATTGTTTCAAGCCTGTTGTGCCCACAGCACTTTCTGTGTTCAAACCCCAGCCTAGGAACTGTGCTGCACAACAAATCTCACCATAAACCTGCACAAAGAGATCCACCACTCACCACTACATCTGCAAGTTTCCTGGTGTTTGAACCCTGTCTGTGGCTTCCCAGGGAATTGAAAACACCCCTCAGCTCCTAACAGGCACTTGACATTTCTTGGTGCTTACCAGCAGTGCCTCAGTTTCCCTGAATGTTGCCCACAGACATCCCCAAACCAGGTAATTCTACTCGTGAGCCTCAGTATTGTGTTAAAATGAAGATGTTGTGGGGATCTGAAACACCTACGGAAAATTCATGGGAGATTGGTGTCAGTGCACAAGCAGGAGAACATGGCAGGGAAGAGAGAGAAGAGAGAGGGGAAAGAGAAAGACTGGGGGGGCAGGAATGGTGCTCCAAAATAAATTGCACCCAGTGTGGATATTCTTGACCACACTTCAAGAAAGTTTTAATTTGAGATTGTTTCAGCACTCGAGTTTACATTCAATTTAATTTTCTGTTGCCCCTTGATTTATGTCCTGTCCTGCGTACAACCATCTGCTCCTTGGGTTTTGGGACTGTAACAAAATGTGATATAAAAAATAATGTTTACTTTTCAACCCTTTTCCATGCAGCCTCTTTTCTTCTGTGTATTTTGTGTCGGCTTCAATAGCTGGGCGCCCTGCGTTCCCAGCTGTCACCTCACAGCCCTGACCCGCAGCTCTCCCCACATTGTGTCTAACCACAGAGAGGGCTGTGATGTTAAACACAAAAGAGGAACAGGAGTGTTGTAAGGTCATATGCTTCTTGCATAAGGGATTTCAAAGGCAGCAATTGTTTAAAGGACTTGAAGATGACAGAAAATAATCTGTGTAATCCAACAATCAAAACCTGTATTCATTAGCGGAGGGAACTTTGTTGGGTGCCTCAGAAAATGGAAAGGTGAGTAGTCAAACTGAGAGCAGGTCTTTAATTTTCCACGTTTCAAGGTGCAAAGAATAGGCTCTGTGTGTTTGGACCATTGTAGTTTTGACTTTCATATTTCTAAACCTCGGGATTTAGATCTGAATCTTGAAAGCGCTTCAGACTTTGGCCAGTTCTGCCGTCCTCAGCCCAAACACAATGTGGAGCTTTTCTGAAATAATTGTGCAGCTCTGGCCCTTCCTTCAATCAGCCTTTTCCAGGCGGGCAGGAGCCTTTGAGGCACAGAGCCCCGAGGCTGCGAGGCCAGAGGGGATGGAGCGAACATGGCAGGCAGGGCAGGGTGCGGGCGGGGAACCGGCACACGGAGATCCAGCGCTGACAGCGGCACCGGGGACACGGACACGGACACGGACACACGGACAGCCCCGCGGCCTGAGGGGGGGAACCGGCACACGGAGATCCAGCGCTGACAGTGGCACCGGGGATACGGACACGGACACGGACACGGACACGGACACGGACACGGACACGGACACGGACACATGGACAGCACAGCCCCGCGGCCTGAGGGGGAACCGGCACACGGAGATCCAGCGCTGACAGCGGCACCGGGGACACGGACACGGACACGGACACACGGACAGCCCCGCGGCCTGAGGGGGGGAACCGGCACACGGAGATCCAGCGCTGACAGCGGCACCGGGGACACGGACACGGACACGGACACGGACACGGACACGGACACACGGACAGCCCCGCGGGCTGAGGGGGGAACGGCACACGGAGATCCAGCGCTGACAGTGGCACCGGGGACACGGACACGGACACGGACACACGGACACGGACACGGACACGGACACGGACAGCACAGCCCCGCGGCCTGAGGGGGGAACCGGCACACGGAGATCCAGCGCTGACAGTGGCACCGGGGACACGGACACGGACACGGACACGGACACAGACACGGACACGGACACGGACACGGACACGGACACGGACAGCCCCGCGGCCTGAGGGGGGAACCGGCACACGGAGATCCAGCGCTGACAGTGGCACCGGGGACACGGACACGGACACGGACACGGACACGGACACAGACACGGACACGGACACGGACACGGACACGGACACGGACAGCCCCGCGGCCTGAGGGGGGAACCGGCACACGGAGATCCAGCGCTGACAGTGGCACCGGGGACACGGACACGGACACGGACACGGACACGGACAGCACAGCCCCGCGGCCTGAGGGGGGAACCGGCACACGGGGACACGGACAGACAGACAGAGAGACAGACACACGGACAGACACATGGACACACAGGGACACAGACACACGGACACACGGACAGACAGACACACGGACAGACAGACAGAGACAGACAGACAAACAGACAGACAGACACACAGACACACGGACAGACAGACAGACAGACACATGGACAGACAGACAGACACACAGACACACAGACACACACACAGACACACACACAGACACACACACAGACACAGATACACACACAGACAGACACACAGACACAGATACACAGACAGACACACACACACACACACACACAGACACACAGACACTCACACACAGACACACACACAGACACACAGACACACACACAGACAGACACACAGACACACACACACACAGACAGACACACACACACACAGACACACACACAGACACAGACACAGACAGACAGACACACACACACAGACACACACACACACACACAGACACACACACAGACACACAGACACACACAGACAGACACACACACACACACACATAGACAGACACACACACACAGACACACACACACACACAGACACAGACACACAGACACACAGACAGACACACACAGACACACACAGACACTCACACACACACACACAGACAGACACACAGACACACACAGACACACACACACACACACAGACAGACACTCACACACAGACACACACACAGACACTCACACACACACACAGACACAGACAGACACACAGACACACACAGACACAGACACACAGACACTCACACACAGACACACACACAGACACTCACACACACAGACACTCACACAGACACACACACAGACAGACACACAGACACACAGACACACACAGACACTCACACACACAGACACACACACACACAGACACACAGACACTCACACACAGACACTCACACACACAGACACAGACAGACACACAGACACAGACAGACACACAACACACACAGACACACAGACACAGACACACACACACACACACAGACAGACACACACACAGACAGACACACAGACACAGAGCTGCTGTGCCGCAGCTCCCCCAGCACGGCTTTGGCCGTGTGCTCAGCCCGGGCTGCTGCTGGGGGCAGGGGGGCAGGAATGGTCCCTGGCTGCTGCAGCACGGCCGGGGGTGACAATCAATCAGCTGCACTGTGACAGGCACCCTTCAAACGTGCTGGGAAAGGAGCAGAAATTAATGGGCTACTCTGTGCTGGCTTTTAAAGGGCATAGAGACTAAGGAAAGCAACTCCCTGCTGCTTCTTATCCCTTTAAGATAAAAAAAAAATCCTCTTTTTCACTTTGAAAGTATTTTTTAAAAAAATAATCAAAGCAACACCAACAATTTTTTGACACCAGAGAATACTTTTCCCTTGGTATACAGCACATTTATAACACAGCTCAGCTAGCCCTGCGGGTAAAATTTTCTGCTGGGGATCTGCAGTTTTCCCAACACAAACCAACAGGATTTAGTCCATACAATGGCAGAGGCAGCTGACATTTAGCCAGGCACGCTGGGCTCTCCTCTGCCTCCAGCCTCCACCTCCACAAAGGCCTCCCACACCTCTGCTTTTGTCTCCTGCCATTTGTCACTGCCTTGGCAAGCACAGCAGAGCAGCCACCAGCAAAAGGCACCGAGTGAAAGAGTGAAATGTTATGTAAGGTGAGGCACAGATCAGTGAAGAGCTGAGATCCTGTTTGTTCCAAGGGTTTCAAATTATAGACAGGTAGGGAACTTCCTTACATCACCTCTTTCATTGTTTTCTGGCCAGTGTAGGACTGGTTTAGGCTCTGGTCTGGCTTCTTTTTCATGAATGCAGGCTGGAAACTTCCCACTCCACACATATGAAATAAATCTTGAGCTCGGTACCTGCCTCAGCTGCTAAAGCTCCTGCAGAGCTGCCAGCCCTCAGAACCCCCTGAGATCAGGGTGTGTGCTCCTCTGGTCCCTCCCAGGCTGCAGCCCAGCCCAGCCCAGCCCAGCCCAGCCCAGCCCTGCCCTGCCCTGCCCTGCCCAGCCCAGCCCTGCCCAGCCCTGCCCTGCCCTGCCCTGCCCAGCCCAGCCCAGCCCTGTCCTTCCCAGCCCAGCCCTGCCCTGCCCTACCCAGCCCAGCCCAGCCCAGCCCAGCCCAGCCCTGCCCTGCCCTGCCCAGCCCAGCCCAGCCCAGCCCAGCCCTGCTCAGCCCAGCCCAGCCCAGCCCAGCCCTGCTCAGCCCAGCCCAGCCCTGCCCAGCCCAGCCCAGCCCTGCCCTGCCCTGCCCTGCCCAGCTCAGCCCAGCCCTGCCCTGCCTGCCCTGCCCAGCCCAGCCCTGCCCTGCCCTGCCCAGCCCTGCCCAGCCCAGCCCTGCCCAGCCCTGCCCAGCCCTGCTCCTGCCCAGGGGTGCCAGTGGCAGCAAATCCCTGCCCCTGGTGAAAGGGCAGCACCACAGTGCTGCAAGAAAAGGTCTGCTGGATGCAAACCGTGCCCTTTCCCAAGGGTTTCCACAAGGAGATGAAAAAGGCTTTCACTCAGAGTGGACTCAATCTGCACTTTTCTGACTTGCCTCTCAACAAATGTCTCCACACTCCAGAGCAGGAGACTGCAGTGCCCTTGGCTTAGCACCTCAGCCTCATACTGGAGACCCAAAGGCCAGAGAGATCACCTTTAATCTCAGGTGTGCTTAGGCAAAGGCCACTCCAGTCAGCAGGTGTTTGAGCAAGAGCAGCCTTTGGTGTGGCTGCAGCTGCAGGTGAGGTGCCACCTGGGCAGGAACCAGCCTCATCTCCAACCCAAATCCCACTGCAAAGCTCCTGTGAAACCTCCTGCCAGGCAAACAGGAACCAGTTACAGGTTTTCATTCCAAATGCAGATCTGCCAGTGTTGACTTGAACCGTGCATTAAAATAAAGCATGCCTTACAAGCCCCTCATTAATAATTCCTAAACACAACGTGAGTGCAGCAACGTGCTGAGCCAGCAAAGCCTGAGCTGCTGGCACGGCCGGGGTGGGGCCTTCAGCCCAGCTGGCACCAGCACCTCCCTGGGCAGAGCACAAACCCATCCCAATCACAAACCCAGCCTCTCCATGCCCGTTCTGACATCACTGCCATCACCCCTCCATGCTCACTCAGACCACAAACCCACCCTTTGCCCATTTAGGTCACAAACCCACCCTTTGCCCATTTAGGTCACAAACCCAGCCTCTCCGTGTCCATTCAAATCACAAACCCAGCCTTTCCATGCCCACTCTGGCATTGCCATCACCTCTCCATGCCCACTCAGACCACAAAACCCAGCCTCTCCATGCCCACTCTGACATTCCCATCCCCTCCCCATGCCCACTGTGCCCTTGCCATCCCCTCTGTCCTTGCAGGGCCACTGGCAGAGGGGAGGCAGGCACAGGCACAGGGCTCCCAGCCTGGCAGCTGTGGGAGCACTCACACAAACCACAGGCCTTGCCCAGTGGGGCATTTTGTTACCTCACCCTGAGGTGACCTTCAGAGAGGTAATTCAGGAGCAGAAAGGCTCCCCAGTTGTTTGGGTAGGGCTGTGATGTGCCAAAGGCTATCTCCAGTCAGTTAGGCAACCCTGCTTTATGAGAGACTAGAGCTGATTCAATTCTTGGCAACGTTTTAAATGCCAACCTTAATTACAGATTTTGAATAGTTTTAATAATATATATGTATACATAATTATTATTTTAATGGAAGTTGACATTGTGGCCAGTATATTAGCTCTGGGTTTGTAAAAGCTGTATTCAAATTTCTTCTCTGCTCGAACCTCCTGTGTGACCCTGGTAAGTCGTTTCACACCACTCTGCCTCAGTTTCCCATTTGTGCAATGGAGACAAGATCAGTTCCTTGTCTCCTGGGGACACAGTGAACACGATGGTCTGTGTCTGTGACAGTCTGTGTGTGACAAGTCTGTGGAGATTCGTTGTCAGGATTCCACAGAGGGAAACATAAGCAAACGAGGGACTTGTCTCAGAGAGTGTCCATTTGAAATAAGAAAGGGATACAGACAGATGGGAGAGCCCAGCTAAATAATGAAACAATATTAACCATTATGGCAGGATCTAATCTTCAAAAACCAGCAGCCAAATGGTTAAAAATGGAAGTTTTCAGCAGCAATGTAAGGCTGTACCATGAATATTTAAGACATGCCTCTTTCAAGAATGAAGGCCAGTGTGGGAGACAACAGAAAGGTGCTCGAAATGAAGCAAACAGGGTGATCAGGTGAAGTTTAGAGGTGTTTTACATGTGCAGAATAAACAATTAGCACAACAGTGGGAGCCAGGGCATCAGGTAAGTGTGGATCACAATGCAGTGGTGTTCAGCTCTGCTGATTTCCTTTCATTAAGGTTTCTGCCGAGCTTTGTCACAGAGCTGCTGTGGTGGCACTGCCCAGCACGGCCAGCGGCCAGCTAATGGTGGGGATCAAGTGCAGAGGAGCAGCCACATCTTTCTCTCAGCTGCCCCTTCTTACTTCCCCCTCCCAAGCCTGCACTGAATTTCTAGTGGTTTTCTTTAATTTCACATGTTGAAAAGACTGAGTGATCCTTTTCCTCAGACGGTCTTTCTAGAACCCCCAACAGAGTGTGAATAATTATTCCCACTCTGTTGGGGCTTTGATAAGACTCTTATGGCTGTCTTTTCCTCAGCCTCTCAGCCTTTGTTCCTGCTAAAGTTATTTTCTTTCTTAGGGAATGAAAAGAGAAGGCAAAAACTGTAACAAGATCAAGCAAAACTGCAATTTTAATAATAGTAATAACAATTAAATTATTGACTTGAAAACTATACATGCTTGGTCAAATCCCTCTGGTAAGTGCATAATCACCACGTCTCCTTCCAGTTTCAAAGAGAGCACGATTTACAAAAAGAATTGGCCAGAAAGGGGTTGGAGAGGTGTCTGAGTGAGCTCTGCCCCTGCCTGGGAGCAGCAGCCTGGCTGCCCCTTTCACAGGGAATGCGATCTGTGGCATTTCATGGATGGCACCGGCTGGAGAGGCTCTGCAGCCCCGCAGTGAGCACTGAGAGCAGCTGGGTGAGAGCTGGGTGACAGGGAGCCCGGTGCCACCAAATCAAAGCCACCTGCCCCTGTGGGTGACAGGGAGCCCGGTGCCACCAAATCAAAGCCACCTGCCCCTCTGGGTGACAGGGAGCCCAGTGCCACCAAATCAAAGCCACCTGCCCCTCTGGGTGACAGGGAGCCTGGTGCCACCAAATCAAAGCCACCTGCCCCTGTGGGTGACAGGGAGCCCGGTGCCACCAAATCAAAGCCACCTGCCCCTCTGGGTGACAGGGAGCCTGGTGCCACCAAATGAAAGCCACCCTGCCCCTGTGGGTGACAGGGAGCCTGGTGCCACCAAATCAAAGCCACCCTGCCCCTGTGGGTGACAGAGAACCTGGTGCCACCAAATCAAAGCCACCTGCCCCTGTGGGTGACAGGGAGCCCAGTGCCACCAAAGCCACCCTGCCCCTGTGGGTGACAGGGAGCCCAGTGCCACCAAATCAAAGCCACCCTGCCCCTGTGGGTGACAGGGAGCCCAGTGCCACCAAAGCCACCCTGCCCCTGTGGGTGACAGGGAGCCCAGTGCCACCAAATCAAAGCCACCCTGCCCCTGTGGGTGACAGAGAACCTGGTGCCACCAAATCAAAGCCACCTGCCCCTGTGGGTGACAGGGAGCCTGGTGCCACCAAATCAAAGCCACCCTGCCCCTGTGGGTGACAGGGAGCCCGGTGCCACCAAAGCCACCCTGCCCCTGTGGGTGACAGGGAGCCCAGTGCCACCAAAGCCACCCTGCCCCTGTGGGTGACAGGGAGCCCGGTGCCACCAAAGCCACCTGCCCCTGTGGGTGACAGGGAGCCCGGTGCCACCAAAGCCACCCTGCCCCTGCACACGCTGCTGCTGCTGCTGCTGGCTCAACAGAGCTTTACCTGTACCGGGAATGCTCTGGGAGTGCTCGGTGCTCACGGGGCTGGCACCGAGGTTATTCCCAAGCCCAAGGATCCCTTCCCAGGCTGATCAGCCACCTGCACACAAAGCCCTGCACTGCACGGAGGAGAGGGACCCTCTCACCCTCCTGCCCTGCCAGCAGCCAGCCCAGAGCTGTGTCACTGCCCTGGCACGGAGCTGTCACCTGGGGGTCAGCACGGCTCGTCCAGGTGTGACCTGGGCACAGAGTGGGACACACAGGGGAGCCTCAGGGGAAGAAAGAGCTGATCCCAGAGCTTCCCAAAGCAGCCTGCCCGGGTGTCTGGGGTGCTGCTGCTCACAGGGAGCTCACCTGCAGCCCATGGGCTCCCAGACCCTGCAGTTTTTGGGGTGCTGCTGCTCACAGGGAGCACACCTGCAGCCCATGGGCTCCCAGACCCTGCAGTTTTTGGGGTGCTGCTCACAGGGAGCTCACCTGCAGCCCGTGGCTCCCAGACCCTGCAGTTTTTGGGGTGCTGCTCACAGGGAGCTCACCTGCAGCCCGTGGCTCCCAGACCCTGCAGTTTTTGGGGTGCTGCTGCTCACAGGGAGCTCACCTGCAGCCCGTGGCTCCCAGACCCTGCAGTTTTTGGGGTGCTGCTCAGAGGGAGCACACCTGCAGCCCGTGGCTCCCAGACCCTGCAGTTTTTGGGGTGCTGTTCACAGGGAGCTCACCTGCAGCCCGTGGGCTCCCAGACCCTGCAGTTTTTGGGGTGCTGCTCACAGGGAGCTCACCTGCAGCCCATGGGCTCCCAGACCCTGCAGTTTTTGGGGTGCTGCTGCTCACAGGGAGCACACCTGCAGCCCATGGGCTCCCAGACCCTGCAGTTTTTGGGGTGCTGCTCAGAGGGAGCTCACCTGCAGCCCGTGGCTCCCAGACCCTGCAGTTTTTGGGGTGCTGCTCACAGGGAGCTCACCTGCAGCCCGTGGCTCCCAGACCCTGCAGTTTTTGGGGTGCTGCTCACAGGGAGCTCACCTGCAGCCCGTGGCTCCCCCAGCCTGCAGTTTTTGGGGTGCTGCTGCTCACAGGGAGCACACCTGCAGCCCGTGGCTCCCAGACCCTGCAGTTTTTGGGGTGCTGCTCACAGGGAGCACACCTGCAGCCCGTGGCTCCCAGACCCTGCAGTTTTTGGGGTGCTGCTCACAGGGAGCTCACCTGCAGCCCGTGGCTCCCAGACCCTGCAGTTTTTGGGGTGCTGCTGCTCAGAGGGGGCACACCTGCAGCCCGTGGCTCCCCCAGCCCATGGGTTGGGCACTGCAGTGCCGGGGAGCAGCAGGAGATCAAAGTGATGGTGCACACAGATACATTGGCGTTTGGAGATTGGGAGATAAATAATTCATACACTGGAAATAGAGTTGGGTTGGGGATATTATAGATTAATTCCATCTCACACTCTTTTTCCTCACTCCCACCGCCCCCCCCCCCCTTTTTTTTTTTTTTTTTTGCTAGTGGGAGACCTACTGCCCTTGTCCCTTTCTTCTGATTTCTGAATCTGCCACAGGCACTGGTAGAATTACAGCAGTGATAAGAAAATATCAGGCGTGGGATTTGAATTAATGCTTTTAGACAAATCTCCATTCCATCTCTAATTCTAATGCTAATTACATTTGCAGATCAAAGCCTGTTCGTTAAAGTTTTGCTTTTGAATACATGTAAAGATTTTACTTTTTTGTTTGATTTTTTTCCCCAGTTTTGGAGAAATGCTTCTTCCAGTAGAGACCAGATGTTTCTAAAACATCCCTTTGGAACAGCACAGCTTTGGTGCTCTGTTTTCCTTTCTTTGACTCTTTTGTCTGCACTGGGTGCAGCATTGTTCTGTTACTGTATAGGCAATCCATCTTTCTGATGTATTTGGCTTCTGTTTAGAAAAAGCCAGTGATAACTTAATAAGTGAGTGCAAATAATTGCAAACATGTTTAACTGCATGCTCAGCATTGCCAACTGCAGGTATTCAAAATCTGGATCAGCTTCAATAAGATTATGAGATTACAGGGAAGAGATTTGAAATATATAGACAATTGAGTTATTTTTATTTTTCCCCCTGACTCTCAGATTTATATGATTTACACTTCCTATCTGCTCCTACAGCTAGGAGGACTAGAAATTATTGCTTCTCTCTCTCTCTCTTTTTTTTTCTTTTTTTTTTTTCCCTATCTGAAGCAGAACCTTGCTAACATGGTTTCCTTAAATTGAGATTTCCAGAAACAGAAATATAAATATCGTGCAACTCTTGCTAAAACCATAAAAACTGGCAAAACAGGCACCAGTCCCACTGCCTCCAACCTAAGCCTGGCGTGTCCATACACGTTTGTAGGATCAGAGCCCATTTTACAAGTGTCAGGTAATGAAAGTCAGGGAAAGTCAGAAATTTTTAACACCAAAACATCAGTCAGAGATTTTTAGCACCAGAGCCTCAGGGGTTGTAGCTAAAGAGTACCAGCTCATTTGGGGAGGAAATAAAAAGAAGGAAAAGGAGAATGGATGGAAGTGTGGAAAGAGGGGATTAGGTGGTGAAAGGGGCTGGGGTAGTGCAGGAGGAAGCAGAAAGGGTTCCGAGGGTGAAAAAGCCCATTAGTGGAGCATAAATCTGAAAAAGCCGGTTTCTGAAATAAAGAGGTGTTAATTTAAGGCAGCTAAGGCGAGGATTAGCCAAGGAAGTGACGGGGTGCAGCCTGGAGAGAGTGGCGTTCCTAAGGCTGGTCAGGGCTGAAAACAACGCCAGTGCAGCTGGTGTGTGAGCTGCTCCGTGCTGGGCCGTGCTGGGCCGTGCTGGGCCGTGCTGCTCCGTGCTGCTCCGTGCTGGGCCGTGCTGCTCCGTGCCGGTCCGTGCTGCTCCGTGCTGCTCCGTGCTGCTCCGTGCCGGTCCGTGCTGCTCCGTGCCGCTCCGTGCTGCTCCGTGCCGGTCCGTGCTGCTCCGTGCTGCTCCGTGCCGGTCCGTGCTGCTCCGTGCTGCTCCGTGCTGCTCCGTGCCGGTCCGTGCTGCTCCGTGCTGCTCCGTGCCGCTCCGTGCCGCTCCGTGCCGCTCCGTGCCGCTCCGTGCCGGTCCGTGCCGCTCCGTGCTGCTCCGTGCTGCTCCGTGCTGGGCCGTGCTGCTCCGTGCTGCTCCGTGCTGCTCCGTGCCGGTCCGTGCTGCTCCGTGCTGCTCCGTGCTGCTCCGTGCCGGTCCGTGCTGCTCCGTGCTGGCCCGTGCCGGTCCGTGCTGCTCCGTGCTGGGCCGTGCTGGGCCGTGCTGGGCCGTGCTGCTCCGTGCTGCTCCGTGCTGCTCCGTGCTGCTCCGTGCCGGTCCGTGCTGCTCCGTGCTGCTCCGTGCTGCTCCGTGCTGCTCCGTGCTGCTCCGTGCTGCTCCGTGCCGGTCCGTGCTGCTCCGTGCTGCTCCGTGCTGCTCCGTGCTGCTCCGTGCTGGGCCGTGCTGCTCCGTGCTGCTCCGTGCTGCTCCGTGCTGCTCCGTGCCGGTCCGTGCTGATCCGTGCTGCTCCGTGCTGCTCCGTGCTGCTCCGTGCTGCTCCGTGCCGGTCCGTGCTGCTCCGTGCTGCTCCGTGCCGGTCCGTGCCGATCCGTGCTGCTCCGTGCTGCTCCGTGCCGGTCCGTGCTGCTCCGTGCTGGCCCGTGCTGGCCCGTGCCGGTCCGTGCTGGGCCGTGCTGGGCCGTGCTGGGCCGTGCCGGTCCGTGCTGCTCCGTGCTGCTCCGTGCTGCTCCGTGCTGGCCCGTGCTGCTCCGTGCTGCTCCGTGCTGGGCCGTGCTGCTCCGTGCTGCTCCGTGCTGCTCCGTGCTGGCCCGTGCCGGTCCGTGCTGCTCCGTGCCGGTCCGTGCTGATCCGTGCTGACCCGTCCTGCTCCGTGCTGGGGCAGCATCCCCAGCCCAGGAGCGAGCTCAGGGCTCAGGGCCCGGCTCTGCCCCTGCAGCCGCCGCTGCTCAGAGCTCAGCTCAGTGGGACTCTGGCTATCCCTGCAGCACAGGGAACACCCAGCAGGAATCCTCACCTGAGCCGGGCCGGAGCCTCCCGAGCCTCGCATCTGCCAGGCACCGAGCACAAAGGGCTCTGCTCAGCGGGGGCAGCCTCTGTTCCCCTCCCCAGACACCCCCGGGATTCAGGCTCCATCCTGTGCAGCAGCTGAAACAAACCCTCCTGCACACACCACACTGACAGCATTTTAAATGCTCATTGCCCCTCCAGAAAGCTTGGGGCTCCCATCACCAAGAACCTGGAGTTTTTTCTGCATTGTGAATAAAGTTGAGCAGCTCGGCTCTGTGCCCTGGGACAGGCTGTGCCTGCCCCCCTGCCACCTCTGCAGGGGGAAAGCTGCAGCTCTCTGCTCAGGCAGGGATGCTGCTCTTACACACACCTGTGCAAGGGACACGAACAGTAACAAACGTTGCTTCCTGTTCTTTTGACCTGGTGCTTTTTTTGGTTTGGGTTTTTTTTCAACTGAAAAATCTGGAGGCAAAAAAATCAAAAGAGAATCAAATTCTGCTCACAGGCATCCACATGTATTTGCAACCGAGGCAGTAATTTCCAATATTAGTCAATGCATGCAGAGAGTTTTGGATATAAATTTGGTATCCCTGAAAAGATCTTTTGCAGACGCCTGTATGTTTGGCAGATTACCTGGGTGTCTAAGGGCTATCAGAAAAAGCTGCTTCCAATACACAACTGGTTCTGCTGGAAGTCAATCTCCAGGAATTACAGTATTTATTTTTGAATAGCATTTGCTGCTCTCTCATCTATTCCCTAGAAGTTTATACACATAGACAGAGATCAAACTTGTAGCTATAGGGATTTCCTGCTGTCACAAGATTATTAGAAAATATCTAATGAGAAGAAATCCTCTTTCCTTTTGTCTTCTGAAATGCTGCAGGATGGCAGAAGACACATCAGGTAGATGCAGGCTGCCATCCTAGAGCTGAGGGTTAGGAAGCATCTGCATGCAGCTGGGAGTACAGCTCCACATGGAAAAAAGAATAGAAAATAAAAACACTGAATGCAGCAGGCCAAGCTTTCAGCTGGGTAAATCAGCATTTCTCCCTTCACCTCACTGGAACTGTGCCTATTTATATCCTCTAAGAATCTAGACAGTTATCTGGGCTTGCCAGCTCGCTGTAGGGGTAATCAGAGCTTTAGCCAATTAAACGTTCATTAGGGCCAAGACAGAGAGGAGACCAGGAGCCAAAACTCAGAAGCAGTCAGCACTTCTGCTCCTGTTGCTTTATCACACCAAACACTCCCATCCTGTGGAACATCTCGTGCTGCTCTGCACGGGTGAGAGGAGCCCACGGAAAATCCTGGTTGGGATCTGCTGGCAGCTGCTTTATCTCCGAGCCTGGGGTTTCCTCCTGCTTAGCATAGCACACTTAGCTCAGCAGAGGAGCTCCTCACACTTATCACCAAACCCAAGCAGCCAGAGATGTGATGTGGGTACCTGAACGTGCAGAACTGCTTCAGAACAGCCTCAAACTGCCACGCTGTGATCCAAAATCACACGGGCACAAGACCCGACCTGCAGCCTGCCTCTAGCATTAATCTGACAGGGAACACCTGGGAATCAGGAAAGGACAGGAGCACTTAGTCCAAACTGTCATTTCCCCGGGAGCCTGTCATTTCCCCTGGTGGACAGGAACAGCTAACAGGCTGCCACACCACGGGTGTCTCATTGCAACCACAGCCAGGCTCAGCACCATCCATCCCTCAGTCACCCTCAGTTCGTGCCCTGCACTCATGGGGGATCCCAGCCACAAGGAACAGGAACCAATCCAGGCATGAAGTGTCAGCAACCCCCAGCATCCCCCCTTTGGCTGGATGCATCACTTGAGGGACTCCCCACAACCCCATTTGCTCACTGGGACATGCACAGGGCACAGGCTGTTCTTTCAGTGAGGGTAAGAGGGATCTCATCATCCTGAAGCAAAACTCTTCCAAAAGGTGCAGCCAGATTGTGCTGGCTGAGCGGAACAAAGGCTTTAGGAAAGGTGATTGGGAGTAGTAAGAGTGATAAAGCAAAACAGAAGAAGGCAAGGACTTTTAAGGATTTTTAAGACAAATGTATTAAAATCAACCCCTTTTTCCAAAGCAGGAAGGAACTGAGCCAAAGGCATCACAGCACTCTCAGGTGAGGGCTGAACTGAGGAGAAGCTCTCTGCCTGAGGACTGAAGAGGGAAACCTAAGAGAGCCTGTCAAGCCTTTAAGTCGTTCATTTCTGTGGTTTCTCGGCTGATACTGAAGTGTCATGATCAGCACGTTTGGATCCAGCTCTGCAGTGTCCCGCGAGTGACGAGACAGGGCTGTGGAGCACTGCCATGGGAGCGGGACCCCAGCCCTGAGCAGCACCACGGGGAGGGGCAGGGACAGCCCTGCTGCCCCTCGGGGGATGCAGGAGCAGGGACAGCCCTGCTGCCCCTCGGGGAGGTGCAGGGACAGCCCTGCTGCCCCTCGGGGAGGTGCAGGGACAGCCCTGCTGCCCCTCGGGGGGATGCAGGGACAGCCCTGCTGCCCCTCGGGGGATGCAGGGACAGCCCTGCTGCCCCTCGGGGAGGTGCAGGGACAGCCCTGCTGCCCCTCGGGGGATGCAGGGACAGCCCTGCTGCCCCTCGGGGGATGCAGGGACAGCCCTGCTGCCCCTCGGGGAGGTGCAGGGACAGCCCTGCTGCCCCTCGGGGGATGCAGGAGCAGGAACAGCCCTGCTGCCCCTCGGGGGATGCAGGGGCAGGAACAGCCCTGCTGCCCCTCGGGGGATGCAGGGACAGCCCTGCTGCCCCTCGGGGGATGCAGGAGCAGGAACAGCCCTGCTGCCCCTCGGGGGGATGCAGGGACAGCCCTGCTGCCCCTCGGGGGATGCAGGGGCAGGAACAGCCCTGCTGCCCCTCGGGGGGATGCAGGGACAGCCCTGCTGCCCCTCGGGGGATGCAGGGGCAGGAACAGCCCTGCTGCCCCTCGGGGGATGCAGGGACAGCCCTGCTGCCCCTCGGGGGATGCAGGAGCAGGGACAGCCCTGCTGCCCCTCGGGGGATGCAGGGGCAGGAACAGCCCTGCTGCCCCTCGGGGGATGCAGGGACAGCCCTGCTGCCCCTCGGGGGATGCAGGGACAGCCCTGCTGCCCCTCGGGGGATGCAGGAGCAGGAACAGCCCTGCTGCCCCTCGGGGGGATGCAGGGACAGCCCTGCTGCCCCTCGGGGGATGCAGGGACAGCCCTGCTGCCCCTCGGGGGGATGCAGGGACAGCCCTGCTGCCCCTCGGGGGGATGCAGGGACAGCCCTGCTGCCCCTCGGGGGATGCAGGAGCAGGAACAGCCCTGCTGCCCCTCGGGGGGATGCAGGGACAGCCCTGCTGCCCCTCGGGGAGATGCAGGAGCAGGGACAGCCCTGCTGCCCCTCGGGGGGAGGCTCAGAACATCCTCTTGCCCAATTTCAGGTCCTCCCCCAAAGACCAAAGTCTCTGGAGCGTTTCAAAGCGAGCACGATCAGATTTCGTAGCACGGATCCCGTCGGGGCTGATGCTGATCACCTTTAATCATGGGTTGCAGCGCCAGCCCTGCCCGTGGTGCCAGCCCTTGAACCCACAGGGTGAGTTGCATTCCTGGAAGCAGATCTGCAGCTTCCATCTGCACCTGTGCCTGCCACATCTCTTCATCTACAGAATTATTTTTTCCTTTCCAAATTTCAGTTTGCCTTCCCTTAACTTTGCAATCTGGCTCCAACTTCCCCGAGTGATATTTGTCCCCTCTCTCAGCGAGGTCCGATTAGCTCATGACAGGGAAAATCTTTGTCTTTTGAAGTGTCCATCCTTTCTGCTTTGCTCATCTTCCGCTGGCAGCAATTTCCTGCACCATTCAAGCACCACGGAAGCTGTAAGTGACAAATGGCACAGCTAATCTCGTCTGAGATTAGTGCTGAGGCACAGGCTCTGCACAGCTTCCCGGAGGAGCTGCACCGGGAGCTTTCTCACGGGGAAAACACTGACCTGGGCGTTGGCAAATCGCTTGCAGAGACAGGCCAGGTGAGTCTCTGATCAGGTATTAAACAAAAGTCATTATTGTAACCCACAGTGGTTTAAAGAAGAGAGAAAAAAGGACTCCTTAATGAAGACTAAATAACAGAATTCATATTAGAGGATTTCAATGTGGACTTAAGTTCACCAAGATGGAAAATGATTACATAAAATATGCATGACGATTGAAGTTGCTCACAAACAAGGACAATTTACTGCTAACTTTCTGACTTTCAGCAGTCGAGAAACAGTTTAGACGTTTGGGTATTCGGGAGAAGTGCCAGTTTATACAGACTAGAAAAGCAGGCCAAGGTGAAATTCACAGCTGTGAATGTCTTTCTATTTCCCAAAATAAAGCCAGGTTGGCATATGCAGATTTGTCTGGAACTCTACATAATCACCAGCTTCTCTTTCAGTGGCGTTTGGAAGCAAAACCTGCAGCAGAATAAATACCAGAATAAATACCAGAATAAATACCAGAATATCTGCTGCAGATTTCCTGTATCTGTATCATGACCTTTCAACCTGCTACTCCTCCAAAACACTGTAAAATCCAGAATGAAGTCCAAGTACACCAGATTATACTGTCATTGCAAAAGCACCGATTTCTGCAATGTAAAATATACCTACTGACCTCTACTGTCCTCTAACCAAAATCCTGTTTTCCCCATTGACCATTCCGATTCATAAAGTTCAGTGCTGCAAGTATGAGAATCTCTCAGCAGCCAATTGTAACAGCCAGCAATGACATTTTGAACGTTTTGAACGTTTTGAACCCGGGCCTGACAGAGCAGGTTTCATCCAGTCCCTGCATCACTACAGGAGAAGTCAGAACATCATTTTCCAGGAGAAAAAGCTGTTGGTGTGTGTGTGGGTAAGGAAAGGCAGCTGAGCTTGCAGTGACCCAGGAAGGGGTGTTTGCAGCAGGCTGACAGGCCTGCAGAGCTGCCATCAGCAGTGCAAGTTCTGCTCGTGCAGAGCAGGCAAATGGACCCCAATTAATGTTTATAGAGGAAAGTGCTGCTTGCAGTGTGTGCTCCCAGCTGAGCTCAGAGTGACTTCCCCAGATAAGACCCTGCTGGCGCTCAGCTCCTAAATCAGGTGAGTCAGATGGAGTTGGGAATTTGCCGTGGTGAATTTGAAGTGCTTACGTTGCAGTCTGCAGCGCAGCCTTCACCTGCTCTCTGGGCGCTTTGTTATTTACTGTAAATTTAACAAACCTTGCCCTCTGTTGATAAGGAGTTTTAGCGCTCAGCTTAGCGCACCAATTTCCCCTGTGCCGCTCCAAGCTCTTCTGGTGTCACATTTCTTTTGGTGCTGCAGGATCTTTGTTTGCGCCCTGGCACTGGCGGCAGTGCACCTTAATTCACCGAGAATGTGAAATGCGAAATCACTACAATGAGAGTGCTGGCCCTGTACGGGTGTGTAATTAGAGCATGGTCATCCAGGGAAACTCGAGTTCCCTTTTGCAGGGAAACCTTTTGTAATTCAGAGTAGTTAAACCCAGTAGTCATTCAGGCAGGGCAATTCTCTCCCCAGTATCTTCTCTTAGATGGGTATCTCGGGAAGGATCTCTGATGTGGGCACACGGGATGATCTGCATCTGTTCCACCTCAGGCTCTGATTTCACAAGCTTAACCAAACTGGATCGACTCCACAACGGATTAACAGACTTCCAGCAAAACCAACTTGTGCTACAGGAAATGTGGGGACACGACAGGTTCAGCTTGGCCCTGATCACACACACTCCCCAGAGGATTCACTGCTGCTCCCAGCTGGAGCAGGGCCTGCACACTCTCTTCTCTGGGAGCTCTCTGGCTCACCAGAATGGGAGAATTTACACTGTGCCTGCTTTGAGCTTCCTTTGGCTGCCCTCAGGTGAACTGTCCTTTCTCCTTTCCTGCCATGGCTGCTGGATTTAATCAGCCATTGTGCCTCATCTGAAGTACAGAGTAGGAAGTATAGGAAATGGTATAGAAAAGACAAAGAAGAGAAGTTTAGGAACAAATTGAAATTTGTCTCCTTCCCTATTTCTAAAAGCAAATCTCATAATTCACAACAGACTGGACTGACCCCTTGTTTCAGAATGGCAGTGTGAGCTGGGGGTAGAGGTGTTTGCAGCCAGCCCGGCTGCTAGCCAGGCTCTGTGCTTGTTCATGAGATTCATTTCATGTGCACATGAGGCACAAAGCATGGGTACTGCTGCAATTCCAGCAGCCAGGGTGTACATCCAGGGCCTGTCCCAGCATGCTGCAAGAGAGGGAAAAGTCTGCAGGAGTTCTGTGCTGACAGGGGCTAGGAGTTGAAAGACTGATTAGAAATGGCTGCTTTTTTATTCCTTTTTTTTTTTCAGTAACATAAGCTCAGAATCCCATCGTGTGAGGCCTCTGCTGCTCCCAGCCTCTGCTCACCACTCTGGCCCATTTCTTGCAGGCCTGTGTCTGCTGGCCACACTTGCTGGTCTGCACAGGAGGCAAGCAGGAGTGGCTGCACGAAGCACAGGTGCAATGCCACAAACCCTCCTTTGTGATGGGCCTGGAAACTGGGAAACAAATGACACAAGGGAAAAATGGTTCCTTCCATTCCATTTTTCTTTTGTATATCTTAGTATTGCCTTTAATTGCACAGTCATCTGGCTAGAGAGTTTACCTGGCAGGAACGCAGTGACTTTGGTCCACACTGGTGGAGCACCAGGTTATCACAGTGAAGTTTCAAGGAGCAAAGAAAGAGGGGGAAATAGTTCATGGTGTATTGTATATTTTAGAAAAACAGGAACTTCCAAGAGTGTCAGAACTGTTCCCCTTTCATTGCTCTGACTCTTCAAAATTTTCCTCTTGCACCAAAATAGACTATTTGTTTATTACAGCAGGAACTAATATTTTCCCTGTAGCCAGTTAAAAGAAATACATCCTCTTTGTGGCTTTGAAAATCCCTACAGGATTATGAATGAATACTTCAAGAGTGCATTATAAATTCAGACATGTCTATTGGGCTTTCAAGTATCACAGCGGGAGCTTCTTACTGAGGCAACCTGAGGGTAAAGGCTTTCCCACCTTTCCAAAGTGACTCCTCCCACAAAATTTTCTTGGGCTGAAGTTAAAAAAAAACATCACCACCCTACCTAGTTCAGCTTCTTAGAGCCACTCCATTCTAAGCAGAGTGAATGTAGATCTCATTTAGTGCAATCCCAGCCCCAGACGCTGCTCTGGAGCCCGCTCGGTGTTCCTGCCGCCTGCAGCTCCTCGCAGGCTCTTTAACGCGGGTTGCTGCTTGAAAGCAAGGCGCTTTTAATGTCAGAGCCCGGGCGGGCTGGGCTGGCGCTGGCTCTGCATGCGGGGCTGGGCTGGAGCTGGCTCTGCATGCGGGGCTGGGCTGGAGCTGGCTCTGCATGCGGGGCTGGGCTGGAGCTGGCTCTGCATGCGGGGCTGGAGCTGGCTCTGCATGCGGGCTGGGCTGGAGCTGGCTCTGCATGTGGGGCTGCGCTGGAGCTGGCTCTGCGTGCGGGCTGGGCTGGAGCTGGCTCTGCATGCGGGCTGGGCTGGAGCTGGCTCTGCATGTGGGGCTGGGCTGGAGCTGGCTCTGCATGCGGGCTGCGCTGGAGCTGGCTCTGCATGCGGGGCTGCGCTGGCTCTGCATGCGGGGCTGTGCTGGAGCTGGCTCTGCATGCGGGGCTGGGCTGGAACTAGCTCTGCATGCGGGGCTGGAGCTGGCTCTGCATGCGGGGCTGGAGCTGGCTCTGCGTGCGGGGCTGTGCTGGAGCTGGCTCTGCATGCGGGCTGTGCTGGAGCTGGCTCTGCATGCAGGGCTGGGCTGGAGCTGGCTCTGCATGCAGGGCTGGGCTGGAGCTGGCTCTGCATGCGGGGCTGCGCTGGAGCTGGCTCTGCATGCAGGGCTGCGCTGGAGCTGGCTCTGCATGCGGGGCTGCGCTGGAGCTGGCTCTGCATGCAGGGCTGGGCTGGAGCCGGCTCTGCATGCGGGGCTGGGCTGGAGCCGGCTCTGCATGCGGGGCTGGAGCTGGCTCTGCATGCGGGGCTGGAGCTGGAGCTGGCTCTGCATGCGGGGCTGTGCTGGAGCTGGCTCTGCATGCGGGGCTGGGCTGGAACTGGCTCTGCATGCGGGGCTGGAGCTGGCTCTGCATGCAGGGCTGCACTGGAGCTGGCTCTGCATGCGGGGCTGCGCTGGAGCCGGCTCTGCATGCGGGGCTGGGCTGGAGCTGGCTCTGCATGTGGGGCTGGAGCTGGCTCTGCATGCGGGGCTGTGCTGGAGCTGGCTCTGCATGCAGGGCTGGAGCTGGCTCTGCATGCGGGGCTGGGCTGGAGCTGGCTCTGCATGCGGGGCTGGGCTGGAGCCAGCTCTGCATGCGGGGCTGAGCTGGAGCTGGCTCTGCATGCGGGGCTGCGCTGGAGCTGGCTCTGCATGCAGGGCTGGGCTGGAGCTGGCTCTGCATGCGGGGCTGGGCTGGAGCCGGCTCTGCATGCGGGGCTGGAGCTGGAGCTGGCTCTGCATGCGGGGCTGGAGCTGGCTCTGCATGCGGGGCTGGAGCTGGCTCTGCATGCGGGGCTGGAGCTGGAGCTGGCTCTGCATGCGGGGCTGGAGCTGGAGCTGGCTCTGCATGCGGGGCTGTGATGGAGCTGGCTCTGCATGCGGGGCTGGAGCTGGAGCTGGCTCTGCATGCGGGGCTGCGCTGGAGCTGGCTCTGCATGCGGGGCTGCGCTGGAGCCGGCTCTGCATGCGGGGCTGCGCTGGAGCTGGCTCTGCATGTGGGGCTGGAGCTGGCTCTGCATGCGGGGCTGCGCTGGAGCTGGCTCTGCATGCAGGGCTGGGCTGGAGCTGTCTCTGCATGCGGGGCTGGGCTGGAGCTGGCTCTGCATGTGGGGCTGCGCTGGAGCTGTCTCTGCATGCAGGGCTGTGCTGGAGCTGGCTCTGCATGTGGGGCTGCGCTGGAGCTGTCTCTGCATGCAGGGCTGTGCTGGAGCTGGCTCTGCATGCGGGGCTGGAGCTGGCTCTGCATGCGGGGCTGTGCTGGAGCTGCCTCTGCATGCGGGGCTGGAGCTGGCTCTGCATGCAGGGCTGTGCTGGAGCTGGCTCTGCATGCGGGGCTGGAGCTGGGTCTGCATGCGGGGCTGCGCTGGAGCCGGCTCTGCATGCGGGGCTGGAGCTGGCTCTGCATGCCGGGCTGGAGCTGGCTCTGCATGCGGGGCTGGGCTGGAGCTGGCTCTGCATGTGGGGCTGGGCTGGAGCTGGCTCTGCATGCGGGGCTGCGCTGGAGCTGGCTCTGCATGCCGGGCTGGAGCCGGCTCTGCATGCGGGGCTGCGCTGGAGCTGGCTCTGCATGCGGGGCTGCGCTGGAGCTGGCTCTGCATGCGGGGCTGTGCTGGAGCTGTCTCTGCATGCAGGGCTGCGCTGGAGCTGTCTCTGCATGCAGGGCTGCGCTGGAGCCGGCTCTGCATGCGGGGCTGTGCTGGAGCTGTCTCTGCATGCGGGGCTGGGCTGGAGCTGGCTCTGCATGCGGGCTGGGCTGGAGCTGGCTCTGCATGCAGGGCTGCGCTGGAGCTGGCTCTGCATGTGGGGCTGGAGCTGGCTCTGCATGCGGGGCTGCGCTGGAGCTGGCTCTGCATGCGGGGCTGCGCTGGAGCTGTCTCTGCATGCGGGGCTGTGCTGGAGCTGGCTCTGCATGCGGGGCTGGAGCTGGAGCCGGCTCTGCATGCGGGGCTGTGCTGGAGCTGGCTCTGCATGCGGGGCTGCACTGGAGCTGGCTCTGCATGCCGGGCTGGAGCTGGAGCCGGCTCTGCATGCGGGGCTGGGCTGGAGCTGGCTCTGCATGTGGGGCTGGAGCTGGCTCTGCATGCGGGGCTGTGCTGGAGCTGGCTCTGCATGCGGGGCTGCGCTGGAGCTGTCTCTGCATGTGGGGCTGGGCTGGAGCTGGCTCTGCATGCGGGGCTGGAGCTGGAGCCGGCTCTGCATGCGGGGCTGGGCTGGAGCTGGCTCTGCATGTGGGGCTGGAGCTGGCTCTGCATGCGGGGCTGTGCTGGAGCTGGCTCTGCATGCGGGGCTGTGCTGGAGCTGGCTCTGCATGCGGGGCTGGGCTGGAGCCGGCTCTGCATGCGGGGCTGTGCTGGAGCTGGCTCTGCATGCGGGGCTGGAGCCGGCTCTGCATGCGGGGCTGTGCTGGAGCTGGCTCTGCATGCGGGGCTGGGCTGGAGCCAGCTCTGCATGCGGGGCTGAGCTGGAGCTGGCTCTGCATGCGGGGCTGGGCTGGAGCCAGCTCTGCATGCGGGGCTGTGCTGGAGCTGGCTCTGCATGCGGGGCTGTGCTGGAGCTGCCTCTGCATGCGGGGCTGAGCTGGGTGCGCTCTCAGCACCTGCCATTGTCTCCCCAGTTCCGCTGCAGCTCCCGCCTGCCGACCAGCAGCGTCCCGGGGCTGTGGCAGCAGCACAGAGTGGGATTAGACACAGCCCGTTCCTGCAGCCCCTGCTGCGAGTGCTGAACCAGCAACTCCGCCGCGGTTTGATCAGATGCGCTCGGCGCTGACATATAAATCAGGGACAGCGCTAAAGGGAGCGGAGGAATCGGCAACAAAGAGGCAAAATCAAGGGCAACTTGGAAGGGAAGAATGGGACTAAAGAGAGTTTTAAAAGCATATGGCTTTGAATCTATATGTACTTACTTCTAAGGGGGATGAGGGGTGTTGCTGCTTTCAAAAGAATTCACTTTTTTTTTTCAGGCTTTTGAATGCACATCGCCCCCAGAAAAAACCTCCAGTGGGCTGAGCCTCCGAATGAACTAGGAGATGAAAATGAGTTTTAGCTGGAAACTGAAGGGCAGTTGTTAAGAATGCCTGTCAGGCAGTCTTTGAAATATAAGAACCACCTGCAGCAAGTGGTGTAGGTGGTACTTGTAACGCGGTGCATGATGCTGACTTAATGGCTCAGCAGATGTGCATGGGTGTAGCTTCTCCAGACAGAGCCAGAACGGCTCCGAGAGGTAAAAACCCCGTCTGTAGGGGTGTCAGCTCAAAGGACACTTTCCAGAAAAGGTGAGAGGATGGTGATCTTCTCAGGATTTTACCTGATCTGTGAAATTGCAGAGGAGCTGGAGTCAAGGTGCTCCAATACTGGAGCCATGGAGAAAGATCCGGGGCTGGCAGGTGATGTTCAAACACACAAGGCACAGAGCAAGGAGATGAGATGCTGGGTCTGACCGTGCCTAGTGCCCAGCTGTGCATCCCAACACTTCACCAGCAGCTTTGGGGAAGCTGCAGCTGTGAGGGAAATCAATCGTCTTTCAAAGAAAACTTTGGAGTAAGAGGAATGAAGAAAACTCCCAGAACAAGACACACTCGTTCCTGCATTACGCTGCCGTGCCATTTGCCACGCTGCAAGCACAGCTAAATCTGTAGAAATTCTGTCTCAACTCTCACTGTAAAACATAAAAACCCTTGGGTGCATATGACAATACACACACACACTTCCAAATTCTTGCACATATACTCCATTTCAAACATGCCCAGAATTCTCTCAAGTCTCTTGAAGTACTATTTAAATATGAAATAAATCATGTACACAGGCACTTCTGCAGGACAATGGTCTGAGCCGCAGCCACTGCTCAAGCACTTCAGGGTACAATCAAGCACTTCTCAGCACAGTCTGGGGCTGAGTTTTGGGAAGCTGTAAGAGAGGAAGGAACCTGCAAATCAATGACACGAATCCAGGTGATTTCAAATCAGCACAACACGTGACAAGAAAACCCTACAATCTCATCCAAGCTTGACTAGAAGGCGAAAGCCTACTCTTAGTTATTCCATTTTGGAGTGAACTTCTTGGTCTGAGTCCAAGATTTCTACATTTCCATTGATAAAACTGGAGACCAGCTTTGTCTGATGCTCTCTGTCTGGCTTATTAAAGCTGCTAATTTGTATTTATAACTATAAATACAGAGATCATAACCCAGGTCGAGCACTTCCTAAAATTCCCTGGTGTAGACTCACACAGTAAAACATAACCCCTAGTTTTAGTTGGCAGAAAAAAAGGATGGAAGCAATAAGATCTTAAGCACTTGAAAAAACAAGATTGTTATCTCGGTTTTTCAATGCTATTAGGAGAAAAGTAGCCAGCAATATGTAGGTCACCGTCAGTAGCTGCTTTGGTAGTCTGTGAACAATTTAAAGGAAGGAAGAGGTTTCCCTTTGTGGCTGAATAAGTGACTCTATATCCATGAAGGAGCTGTCTCGCCCCAAAGGGAGCAGCATTATCAGCAAATGAATGAACAGGGCATTCTGTGTTACGCCAGGAGCACTGTCTTTGAAAACAAGGGGGACAAGGAAAGTGGATTCAGTGTGGCTTTTATTTTCCTGTCTGCCATTGTAGGCAGCTCCTCCATTAACTCATTCTTGTCAGGCTGAATTGGAAGTGACACTTCATAACTCACACGGCATCTGCTCCCGCGGGCTGGGAGCCGCAGGGGCAGGCAGGAGCGGGCACTGCCCAGCGCTGGGGACAGGGCAGGGACACGGCTCTGCTCTGGGGCCAGCCAGCTCCTCCTCAGCCACCCGGAGTCCCCAGTTCCTGCTGCGGCACTGCTGGAAAAGCTGCTGAGCAGAAATATTCTGCCTCACTGAAGCTACCCAGCTTCACTCCTTGCCGAGAGCATCCTGCTCGCTCCCTGCAGCTCTGCGGGATTTCCCGGCCGGCCGGGGCTGCAGCAGTGACCGGGGCTGGTGCTGTACAGCCGGGCACACTGAGTGACCCCGGGGCCAGCAGGGCGGCTGTGCCGGGCACCGATGTCACACTGTCACCTGCAGCCACGGCACCTGCAGCTCTGCGTGCTCCTGCCGGCGCCTGGGCACTGCAGAGACTGCCACTCCTGTTTGTATGTGACACCTGGGGGCACCTGGGGACACGCGATGTCATGTGATGACAGGTGATGACACGTGCTGTCATGTGACACGGGCCAGGTGATGCCAGGCGGTGGCACCTGGTGACAGGTGAGGTGTGGCAGCAGCCGTGCTCTCCCCCCGTGTCCCTGCACACCCCCTGAGCAGCCGCCCCCTGCTCTGCCTGAGCTGAGCCTTCAGAACCCGCAGCACCCACACGTTTGCATTGGGTTCTCTGGGAAAGCTTCCCGTGCCCAGCTCCAAGCAGCAGATCCCCTCCTGATCCCGGGGGAGCCTGGAGCAGCTCAGGGTGTGCCCCTGCCCCTGGGCTCCAGCACAGCCCTCGGCCCAAGTGCCCAGCCTGAGCACTTGTTCCCAGCATCACACCTCTGCGACACCCCAACAGCAGAGCCTGCCGGGGCCAAATCCTGCTGTGTGCTGCCATCAGCGAGCAGGACAGCAGGGTTTGGTGCACTCACTTTGTTCCCTCTGTCAGGCAGCACAAATCCTGCCTCTAATCACCCTAATCTCAGTGAACACTTCTGGCTGCAGCGCTGACGTGTCACAGCATTGCCACAGTGATGCTCTCACAAACCTTTTGGCTGAGTTTTGTCATGTTGTCCTGGTGCCATCTTTTGTGCTCTGGTTCACCCTCACCTGTGCCCTTTTCTCAATGGAGTACAAGGAAGAGAACCCTCCAAAGTGGGACATATTTTCCCAGTGATAATCTTTACTGTTTCACTTTCCTTCCTTTCCATCCCTCCCCTCGTTTCACTAGACTCTTTTGCAGTGGCCTAGATTTAACATCCTTTCACAGCTGATTCTTGTGGCTGCAAAGCCCTGCTAACATCACATTGTACCAGTCAGAAAAAAAATTATTCAGGGCAGGGAGAGTCTTTCTGGTCTGTGTTAGCACACAGATGTCTTGAGACAGAACTGAAACTCAGAGATGCTGCTCCAATGTGAACGGCAGCAGGAGATTAACCACATTTATATCCATATCTCTGTATGGAGAACGGGGAAGGTAAATGTGTCTGGAATGTGAAGGGAAATATACTTGCTTTATTTCTCATCCATAATCACCCTACTCCCCTTTATTTTTTCAGACATCCCCTATTTCTTTACCTTCCCTTCTATAACCCCTTTCCTCAGTCTTCCTAGACCCTGAACATGCCTGCTGCTGAGTTACTGGTGTATTGCTCACAGCCGCTCCCCGCAGCCGACGGTAGCAATGGGAATGATCCACTGAAACAATTCTTACAATCATTACAGACAAATCTGGTGCTCCAAAGCAGCCTCAAGAGGCCAATTCCCAAACAGCAGCACAAGGCCATGCGTGCATCTGCACTTCTGTTCCACCACCAGTCCAGAGCAGAGGTTCCTGGTTTCCCTTGCAGCAGCCACTAATTCCTGTGTGTTTGTCAGGGATCAGCACCGCGCCCTTCTGCTGATTCAGTGTTTGCATGGCTGTGCTCTGGACCAGACCTTGCAGCAATTTTGAAAGCAAAACCAAGGAAAAACAAACCTTGCTTCTACTTTTTTTTCTTTTTTTCCCCTCTGTTGCTATTTTTAAACCAGAAGATGTCTCAGTTCTGCTTTGCGACACAACCAAAATAAAGCAGTGATTCAGAGGAAAATAATAGAGGGGCCAAGAATAAGGCAAAGAGGATTTCTGCAATCTGTTCTACCAGGACACAGAACCACAGGGTAGCAGTGTGTGGAGGCAGAAAAAGAGCTTTGTTCGAAGAACTTGCAGGCAACTCAAGAGCTGCCGTTCCCTTCCCTCAGCGCAGGGGCTGTGCCATCAATGGGCTGTTTGCATCCACGGCATTCAACAAAGGAGCTGGAGAGTCCCAGGAATGTAGCTAGCATCCTCCTCTGGGGCTCTGAATGGGCCCGCTGCATGCGATACTGAGCTCTGTGCCCCGGCGAGCTCCGGATCCCTTTCTGTGTCAGACCGAGTGTGAGCCCGAGTGCCTGTGTCAGGACGGATGATCTCAGCTCCTTGAGTGGCTCCCATTGTGTGGGCTCCTCATCCCTTCCAGGCCGATCGCATTGATTCTGCCCCGACACAGGGAGCCTCTATGCAGCGCCAACAAAACCAGAACAAATAAACACAAATATTCAGCATTCCTGGCCTCGGAACTGCTGAGTGTTGCAGGGGACCTGTGTGAAAATGCTGACCAGCAATGCAGGGCGTTGGAAAGAGGCATTTGTCCGCACTGGTGTCACTTCTCCGTGCTGGTGGTTTGGGACAAAGGAACATTTAATCCTTAAAGCTGGTGTATCTGCACAGCATCTGATTCGGGGCTGCAGTGGGGTGGACGGGACAGGCGCTCAGCACTTTCAGAATATTTTCAAGGAGAGAATCATTCTGTCCCCGGTCCAGAGTGTGATCAGGAAAGCTCAGATTAATCCCCCTGGGGACTCAGACTGTACCAGAGGGGGTCACTCCTTAATCACATTCCGAGTTCTTTGCAGCGTTAAAAGGAGAAAACCCTTTAAACCTCTGCTCCCAGAAGGGTCCATTCACTTGTTCCCTGCCCTCGGCTGCACGTGTAAGTCACCTTTGTACGCGACAGCCAGGGCTTTTGGCAGGGATGGCACACCCACTAGGCACCTTGAGCACCTTGCCGGTACTATCAGTGATTGAGGAAACCGATCGTTCAGAGCAATTGGAAGCGATGTTTGCCAGTCGGGATCAGAAACCTGTTAAACATCATCCAGAGTGCCACTCCGAGCCTCTGCCAGCTACTGCCTGGCTCCAGCCGAGTCTCATCTCTCTGGAAGCACTGCGGGCACCGCCCGGGGCTGCAGCTCCTGGCCCGGGGCTGCAGCAGGAGCAGGGCTCAGACACCTCTGTCTGCAGGGCTGTCCCACTGCACCGGAGCCCTGCAGGGCTGTCCCACTGCACTGGAACCTTGCAGGGCTGTCCCACTGCACTGGAACCCTGCAGGGCTGTCCCACTGCACTGGAACCCTGCAGGGCTGTCCCACTGCACTGAAACCCTGCAGGGCTGTCCCACTGCACTGGAACTCTGCAGGGCTGTCCCACTGCACTGGAACCCTGCAGGGCTGTCCCAGTGCACTGGAGCTCTGCAGGGCTGTCCCAGTGCACAGGAACTCTGCAGAATTGCAGCAGGGCTGTCCCACTGCACAGGAACTCTGCAGGGCTGTCCCACTGCACTGGAACTCTGCAGGGCTGTCCCAGTGCACTGGAGCTCTGCAGGGCTGTCCCACTGCACTGGAACTCTGCAGGGCTGTCCCACTGCACTGGAACCCTGCAGGGCTGTCCCACTGCACTGGAACCCTGCAAGGCTGTCCCAGTGCACTGGAACCCTGCAGGGCTGTCCCACTGCACTGGAACCCTGCAGGGCTGTCCCAGTGCACCAAAACCCTGCAGGGCTGTCCCACTGCACTGGAACCCTGCAGGGCTGTCCCACTGCATGGGAACTCTGCAGGGCTGTCCCACTGCACCAAAACCCTGCAGGGCTGTCCCACTGCATGGGAACTCTGCAGGGCTGTCCCACTGCTCTGAAACCCTGCAGGGCTGTCCCACTGCATGGGAACTCTGCAGGGCTGTCCCACTGCACTGAAACCCTGCAGGGCTGTCCCACTGCATGGGAACTCTGCAGGGCTGTCCCACTGCACCAAAACCCTGCAGGGCTGTCCCAGTGCACTGGAACCCTGCAGGGCTGTCCCACTGCATGGGAACCCTGCAGGGCTGTCCCACTGCACTGGAGCTCTGCAGGGCTGTCCCACTGCACTGGAACCCTGCAGGGCTGTCCCACTGCACTGGAACCCTGCAGGGCTGTCCCACTGCACTGGAACTCTGCAGGGCTGTCCCACTGCACTGGAGCTCTGCAGGGCTGTCCCACTGCACCAAAACCCTGCAGGGCTGTCCCACTGCACTGGAGCTCTGCAGGGCTGTCTCAGTGCACTGGAACTCTGCAGGGCTGTCCCACTGCACTGGAACCCTGCAGGGCTGTCCCACTGCACTGAAACCCTGCAGGGCTGTCCCACTGCACTGGAACCCTGCAGGGCTGTCCCATTGCACTGGAACTCTGCAGGGCTGTCCCACTGCACTGGAACCCTGCAGGGCTGTCCCACTGCACTGAAACCCTGCAGGGCTGTCCCACTGCACTGAAACCCTGCAGGGCTGTCCCACTGCACTGGAACCCTGCAGGGCTGTCCCACTGCATGGGAACTCTGCAGGGCTGTCCCACTGCACTGGAACCCTGCAGGGCTGTCCCACTGCACTGGAACTCTGCAGAGGTGCAGCAGGGCTGGGTCTGCCCTGCCTCCCTGCACACACACAGGTTGTGGACACAGCTCCTGCTCTGCCTGCAAACAGCTGGAGCTGCCCTGGCTCCAGCAGCACTGCGGAGCACAGAGCTGCCTCAGAAGCAAGGCTGAGCAGTTCACAGGTCCTGCTGGTCAGGATTTGCTGACTTTTTCTGACTTTAACCAAGAGGTTGAACCAGTGAAGTATCTATGCATTAATAACCTCATTTAAACTATAGGCAAAAATGAAATGAAGTCCCTTGTGCTAAGCCAGGCAGTAAAAAAACAGTTCTTACCTACAGGCCTTGAGAAAGAGCTGGTTTGAACAGAGCTTGACTCAGAACCCTCCAGTGCACATCTGTGGCTCCACAAAGGCAGGGAAAGTTTCCTATCAATTGTCTTCTTGAATTGTTTGTTGCTCATAGTGGCTCAGTGGCTGTTCCTTACACTGGGAGCTTTTTATTCAGGGTGCTCATCCCGCCACCTTGGAGGCTGCATTGACCACCCTCTGTCAGGAGTTTATACCTTGATAAATCGAGTGCACCTGACTGTTAGGGCAGATCTAGGTAAGTAAACACAATATCTTTCTTCTGCTAGAGAGGTTTGGCTGTGCAATCAGAAGTCATTCAGTACCTGTTTAGCCTCAGTGCTTGCTAACAAAAGGCAGATTCCACGCCCTCATGGAAGAAAGATCAAAGGCTTTTTTTGGCATTAATGAATGTTAAGCAAAAACCCCAAATATTTAATCAAGAGGGAACAAAACCTTAGGACTCACACAGCTGTGAGCATTTTCACAGATTTTCATAGCTCATATTTGAATCGTATCTGAGGGTTTGTTGCCATGGACGTGAACAGGGTTAAAGTCCCGTGACAAAGGGTGGGATTTCCAAAGTGTTTTTAAAACTCACAGATTCGAATGGGGCCCAGGTTGGGACAACAGGGGAAGAGCTATTAGAGGCTGTCACTTCTGAAAAAGCATTTCATGTGATGGAGTGTGGTTATGACTCAGAAACACAACGAATACTTTTGAGGGAGCCAAAAGGGAAAGGATGCACCTGATTGGTTTTGTAAGGCTGGGTGCAAGTGATACAATAATTCTTTCACAACCAAAGGGCAGACAGCTGATATCCTGAACCCGAAGATTTGATTGCCCAGCTTAAAAAACACAATGCACTTGTCACACACTCACCCTAAGCAATTACAGTGATGCATTATTTTCACTGCAGTTGTGCTCGTGAGCCTTGGTGAGGGATCAGAACCCACCCTGCAGTGACCTAGCACACAAGAAACCCCAGGGGTTCTTCCCCCAGGGACTTTATGGAAGTTGATGGGCAGGAAAGCCACAGGAAACCTGGCCACTGGTACTGACCCTCACAACAAGAAGCAATCCTAAGTCATAAACACCACCAGGTGTTTAACTCCTGCTGCTTTTGTACAGACACCTTGGCAGAGGAGAGGCTGCCAGAGAATCACAGGGATTACAGAGCAATTACTCAGGAGAAGTTTCAGATGCTCCACCTGCTCACACAGGTAATACAAACAAAGCCAAAGGGGCTTAGCTGAAGAATAATACTGAACTGATCCAGGTGCCATCCAAAGGAGCAGTTGTGGATATGACACCCAGCTGGTGTGTGAGAGGTGTTGGGTGGATCCACAAAGAGCCTTGGGAGTGTTTGAAGTGGTGGAGAGGGGCACCTTGAAGAGGGAGGACACAGGAACAGGGTTCCACAGCACAGCCCAGCCCAGAAATGGGGAGAGAATCCCTGCAGGAACGTGGGGATGAGAAAATCTGAGATAAAATGGGATCCTGGAATTGTGAGCACAAAGAGGTTTTACCTACCAAGACACAACATGAGGAATCTGAATTTCACCCATGATCCAGGGCAGAAAAGAAGGATTTCAGCTGTGCTCTGTAAGCAGAAGGGGAAGCCATCCCATACAACTTGGATGTGATGATCCATGGAGGAAAAGCAAGGCAGAAATAAAATTCAGGTTCACCCAAAGGTTGGCAAGGATGAAAGAAGAAGAAGCATCAAAGTTTTAGGCAATCATCAGAAACCAGTGCAGAGATTTCAGCTTGGATAGGAGAGGACCTTCCTTCGTAAGAGCTAAAAAGAAAAACCAACTGAAAAATTACCATTCTGCTTAAAGAAAGAAAAAATGGAAATAGAGGCAGGTGATGATTTCTGTTCTAGCCACCCAGCCTTAGCAATACCACAGCTGCCATCTTCCTGTCCATCACAGGGCAATTATTTATGCTTATGCAAAATCATTAATTGCAAAAGAACCTTTCAAGTGCTGATGAGATCAAGTAATACAGGGCCATGACTGAAAGCACAGTCTTGCACTGAGCTTTAATTACAGTGATGATGCACGAAGAGGAGACAATCATTCTGCTCACCTCACACAGCCCCAGCTGCATGTGGAGGACTGGCAGTTAAAAAACATTATTTATTTACCTGTGCAACTGGTGCATTTACTGTGGAAATCAGTGAGCCAGGGGAAAAAAAATCAGGATATTCTGTGCAATTTGTCAGTGTCTACTTTCAAAGTAAACCACATGAAAAATTCATTTAAATGTTTTGGAGTGAAACGTTCAGGTGGTGAAAATTGGGGAATCTCGTACAAAATCAATGAAGCTTTTCATCAGTTGAATATGCTTTGGTTGCCTCTTTACCTTTCTCTTTTTCTTTTTTCCTCAATATAGTTGAAACCCAGTATTATTTATGTGGACTGCATAATGCCCCATTAATTGAGAAATCACCTGGCAGATGAAATATTAATGTGGATAAAACCAGCAAAAAATTACCTGCTAGAAAAATCTTGTTTAACAAATACTTGTGTGAAGTGCTCAGCTTCTCAGAACATAGATGATGTTGAGAATTTTTATTATTCATTATTAAGAATGATGAAAAGAAGAGATATTTCTCTCTTAATCCATCAAAGCCCAAAAGGAATCTGTGTTTTACAGAAAGGGAATAGAAAAACATGAGTTATATTTCCTAGAATGAGGTCAATGTTCATTCTTGGAGATCCAGAAAATGCACTTTGAAGCACAGAGTCATGGGTGGGAAATGATCTGCAAAACTGCAGAAGCAGAGAAAGTCTCAGAGAGGACAGTTTGTGTGCCAGGGTCTCAGCAGCACCTCAGGTGTCTGTGGGGCTGAGCACTGAGTGCAGAGTTTCCAAAGGAAAGAAACAGAAACGTTCTCCCAGCATCTCCAGAAGCTCACATCTGAATTTGTAATTGCCCCAATTACCAGCTAAATTACCTGCCTGCATTTGTAATTAGGGAATCCTTGTACCTCAAGTTGCATTTTTGTGGTGCTGACAGCTTTCCCTGCACTGTCACTGCAGCCTGGCCAGGAAATCCCAGCACAGAGGGCCTGGAGCTTTCCTGGAGCTGGCTGAGTCACCTTTGCTCCTGTGGTGTCACACAGGAGGCAGGGAAGGGAATTAGAGATTTCCCCTGGGAGCTGCTCCTGTGCAGGGACAGAGATTGCCACCTTCTCAGCTATCAGAGGGGGATCCTGGAGGTTTCTACTGCAGGACAGAGCTTAGTGCCGACTCAGGTTCTCCACCCTGCCCTGTTCAGTTCTGTATCATCTGAGTTCAAAGCCAACAGATTATATCTGTAAAACACCTCTTTTTAATCCAAGGAGAAACAGATGAATTGTTTGGTTTCATAGCAGTGAAATTATCTGTATTTGGTTGTCTCACAGGAGCTTTTCACTGGAAAAGTGTTCCAGAGTCACCAAATCCAAGAAGGGCCAGGAAATTGCCACTCCCTGCATTCCCAGACACTTCCCACTGCCACACAGGGAAGTTTAGGCCTGAGGGACACAGCCCTTAGAGAGGGAATAGAAAAGATGAAACCTGTTAGGAGCAATTTTTGCCTCTCTCACCCAATCACCGTGTGTTAGACGACTCCAGCAAGTGTGGGTTGAACATACAGGAGGGGGAAAAACATCTACAAAACTCTGCCAGTTTAAGCAGAGAAAATTCCTGCTTTCCTGACCCCAAATCAGCCTAACTCTGGGTGTGGGAGCAAGACTCATCAGCCAGGCATGAGCACGACTTTCATGCCCCTTGCCAAATCCACCCTGGAGCTGTGGCCAGCCTCCAGTGCTCCAGAAGGAGATAGAAAAGGGCGTTTGGAAAGATGCAAAGAGAAATTCTAGGCTTTCCATAGGACTTAGTTGTGATGAGCTAGAGACAAAAAAAAAAGGTAAAAAATAGAGTTCACCTTGTACACCCTGAGGATGACAATATTTACACTCCACTCTGTCCTCAGGAAAAGAAAGGACCAGAGGTTTTAGGCAAAGTGCTGTCAGAGAGATGTGATGAGAATATGGATTGTGGCTGCTGATTGCTCAGTCCCCGTGCACGGGGCAGCTGTTCCCGGGAGCAAGGGCAGCGGGAGGTGGGAGGCTCTTTGAGAAGAGAACCGGCACAGAAGCCGTGAGTGGGTGCAGGAACCAAAGGCTGGGTGGAGCAGAAAGCGAGGGCAGGGTGTGAGCTGAGCTGCTGGTGAGGCTGCAGGCCAGGCTGACACATCCTGTGCAGTTGGTGCAGGGCTTTAATCTCCCCTCACGCCCGGCGTTCCTCCGGCGCTGCTGCACGGGAGGGGCCGTGGTGGCAGCGCTCCCCTCCTGCCCTTGTGCAATTCCATCCCGCAGAAACCGGGAAATCCTGCAGATAAACCCCGTGCTTGTTCAGAGCTGAGCTTCCCCCGGGTGCCTGTGCCCTGAGTTCCTCTGCGGGAGCCGAGGCAGGACAGACATACCGGGCATTGCAGTCACTCACAGCACTCAGCCCAGCCTTCCTTGTCCCTGCTGTGCTCACCGAGGGTGTGTGGCCTGATTCATAGGTGGGGCAGTTTAAAGGAAAAGCAGAAACATGGGCCATTCTTTCCTTTTTCTCTCTGACAGAATTCCTAACTCCAGGGAAAGATGCTTTTCCAGTAATTGCATCAGCCCCGTTTCTGCTGGCACAGGCACTCCCAGAGCACGGTGACCAGTCACAGCCTGTGCCAGGGTCACAAACAAAAACAACTTAGGCTTTTTTAAACCCCTCAAATAACCCACAGCATTTCAATAAAATAAACTGTGCTCACCTCATTTCCAACACGTTTTAAAGATTCCTACTTGGGGAGCAAGAGATAGAATAGAATTTGTAAAGTTGTCTTACAGTTTATTATTTTCTTCACGAGAATGATTTACTGTGCTGATGGTATCAGCTACCTCAAATCTCTTCTGTAGTTGTCTGATTTTTAGGAGCTGGGCCGAGCACAGACTTAAATTCCTGAGTGAGATTTCTTAGATAATCTTGGGAAAATGCGAGATTTTGGCAGATGAATCAAACTCCTCCAGCAAAAAGGTGTGACTGTAATGCAGAATCTCTGGACTAGAGAGTAAATGTACATTAGCAGAAGAAATGATCAACAAAGAGAAGTTGTCCTGTAACATCTAAAGCTGAGGTGCAGTAATTGTTCCATGAAATGCTAAACAGGGGATGTATGTTGCAATCCTACTGCCACAATCTCTGTTACTTTTATTGCCCATGATATGAAGTTCTGATTGCTCCCAAACCTCATCAGAGACACTGTTTTATGGACGATTATAAAATAAGAAAATAAAATTCTGATCACACACTGACATGATGTATTTTATAAAATATGAGAATTCTATAATCCCCAGGCATTCCCTTATGTTAAATATCCCAAGCTCCAGTCTCCTCCAAGCACCCTCCATTCAGCCTCCCCTCCAAGAGCCACATCCCTTCTGTTGCTCTGCCTTAGTTTCACTCCTCTCTTTTCGACTGGTTATTCAAGGTTTTGTTCTCACCAGCTTTGTGAAGATGAAAGGGCCAGCAGAGAGGTGAGATACAGCCTTGCCCTTGTACAAAGAAAGCTGGTTCCTCTACCCACAGGAATCTGGGAAGATGTGGGAGCCAGTGAGTCCAGTGGCTTCATGAATGCTCTGGCACTGGAGCACACAGATCCCATCAGTGAGCTCCAGCTGGTTCCTGAGAGACAGGGACCTCTCCTGCTGCGTTCCCAAAGCACCTGTGGGAACCTGTGCTCCATGCACATCTGAGCTGCTGCTGGTGTCCCTAAACCTGTGGTGTGTCCCAAAGCTGTGGTGTACCCCAAAGCTGTGGTGGATCCCAAAGCTGTGGTGGATCCCAAAGCTGTGGTGTACCCCAAAGCTGTGGTGTGTCCCAAAGCTGTGGTGTGTCCCAAAGCTGTGGTGTACCCCAAAGCTGTAGTGGATCCCAAAGCTGTGGTGTGTCCCAAAGCTGTGGTGTACCCCAAAGCTGTAGTGGATCCCAAAGCTGTGGTGTGTCCCAAAGCTGTGGTGGATCCCAAAGCTGTGGTGTACCCCAAAGCTGTGGTGTGTCCCAAAGCTGTGGTGTGTCCCAAAGCTGTGGTGTGTCCCAAAGCTGTGGTGTACCCCAAAGCTGTGGTGTACCCCAAAGCTGTAGTGGATCCCAAAGCTGTGGTGTGTCCCAAAGCTGTGGTGTGTCCCAAAGCTGTGGTGTACCCCAAAGCTGTGGTGTGTCCCAAAGCTGTGGTGTGTCCCTAAACCTGTGGTGTGTCCCAAAGCTGTGGTGGATCCCAAAGCTGTGGTGTACCCCAAAGCTGTGGTGGATCCCAAAGCTGGAGTGGATCCCAAAGCTGTGGTGTACCCCAAAGCTGTGGTGGATCCCAAAGCTGTGGTGTACCCCAAAGCTGTGGTGTACCCCAAAGCTGTGGTGTGTCCCTAAACCTGTGGTGTGTCCCAAAGCTGTGGTGGATCCCAAAGCTGTGGTGTGTCCCAAAGCTGTGGTGTACCCCAAAGCTGTGGTGGATCCCAAAGCTGTGGTGTACCCCAAAGCTGTGGTGTATCCCAAAGCTGTGGTGGATCCCAAAGCTGTGGTGTACCCCAAAGCTGTGGTGTGTCCCAAAGCTGCGGTGTGTCCCAAAGCTGTGGTGTACCCCAAAGCTGTGGTGGATCCCAAAGCTGTGGTGTACCCCAAAGCTGTGGTGGATCCCAAAGCTGTGGTGTATCCCAAAGCTGTGGTGTGTCCCAAAGCTGTGGTGTGTCCCAAAGCTGTGGTGTACCCCAAAGCTGTGGTGTGTCCCTAAACCTGTGGTGTGTCCCAAAGCTGTGGTGGATCCCAAAGCTGTGGTGTGTCCCAAAGCTGTGGTGTGTCCCAAAGCTGTGGTGTACCCCAAAGCTGTGGTGTGTCCCTAAACCTGTGGTGTGTCCCAAAGCTGTGGTGGATCCCAAAGCTGTGGTGTGTCCCAAAGCTGTGGTGTACCCCAAAGCTGTGGTGTACCCCAAAGCTGTGGTGGATCCCAAAGCTGTGGTGGATCCCAAAGCTGTGGTGTGTCCCAAAGCTGTGGTGTGTCCCAAAGCTGTGGTGTACCCCAAAGCTGTGGTGTGTCCCAAAGCTGTGGTGTGTCCCAAAGCTGTGGTGTACCCCAAAGCTGTGGTGTGTCCCTAAACCTGTGGTGTGTCCCAAAGCTGTGGTGGATCCCAAAGCTGTGGTGTGTCCCAAAGCTGTGGTGTACCCCAAAGCTGTGGTGTACCCCAAAGCTGTGGTGGATCCCAAAGCTGTGGTGGATCCCAAAGCTGTGGTGTGTCCCAAAGCTGTGGTGTGTCCCAAAGCTGTGGTGTACCCCAAAGCTGTGGTGTGTCCCAAAGCTGTGGTGTGTCCCAAAGCTGTGGTGTGTCCCAAAGCTGTGGTGTACCCCAAAGCTGTGGTGTGTCCCAAAGCTGTGGTGTGTCCCAAAGCTGTGGTGGATCCCAAAGCTGTGGTGTGTCCCAAAGCTGTGGTGTACCCCAAAGCTGTGGTGTGTCCCAAAGCTGTGGTGTACCCCAAAGCTGTGGTGGATCCCAAAGCTGTGGTGTGTCCCAAAGCTGTGGTGTATCCCAAAGCTGTGGTGTGTCCCAAAGCTGTGGTGTGTCCCAAAGCTGTGGTGGATCCCAAAGCTGTGGTGTGTCCCTAAACCTGCGGTGTGTCCCAAAGCTGTGGTGTACCCCAAAGCTGTGGTGTACCCCAAAGCTGTGGTGTGTCCCAAAGCTGTGGTGTACCCCAAAGCTGTGGTGGATCCCAAAGCTGTGGTGTGTCCCAAAGCTGTGGTGTGTCCCAAAGCTGTGGTGGATCCCAAAGCTGTGGTGTACCCCAAAGCTGTGGTGTGTCCCAAAGCTGTGGTGTGTCCCAAAGCTGTGGTGGATCCCAAAGCTGTGGTGGATCCCAAAGCTGTGGTGTACCCCAAAGCTGTGGTGTGTCCCAAAGCTGTGGTGTGTCCCAAAGCTGTGGTGGATCCCAAAGCTGTGGTGTACCCCAAAGCTGTGGTGTGTCCCTAAACCTGCGGTGTATCCCAAAGCTGTGGTGTGTCCCAAAGCTGTGGTGTGTCCCAAAGCTGTGGTGTGTCCCAAAGCTGTGGTGGATCCCAAAGCTGTGGTGTACCCCAAAGCTGTGGTGTACCCCAAAGCTGTGGTGTGTCCCAAAGCTGTGGTGTGTCCCAAAGCTGTGGTGTACCCCAAAGCTGTGGTGTGTCCCAAAGCTGTGGTGTGTCCCAAAGCTGTGGTGGATCCCAAAGCTGTGGTGTGTCCCAAAGCTGTGGTGTGTCCCAAAGCTGTGGTGTGTCCCTAAACCTGCGGTGTGTCCCAAAGCTGTGGTGTACCCCAAAGCTGTAGTGGATCCCAAAGCTGTGGTGTGTCCCAAAGCTGTGGTGTACCCCAAAGCTGTGGTGTGTCCCAAAGCTGTGGTGTGGTTCTGCTCTGCACTAAAGTGCCACAATGCTTGTTAAGGGATCACTCTGCTGTCACTTTTTTCATCAGAGGTCTGAGATAAACCACTAACACATCAACCATGTGTCATTCATGCCACGGGAGCACAGAAAACACACAGAACCAGCCATTCCTTTTCTAACGTGAACAGCTCTAATTAACAAGGAAATGTGTTTTGCTGGTTGTTACTGCTGTCTTCAGACATTACTTCTGCAAATAACCAAAATGAAAAGATCTTCCTTGTTAAAAAAACCAAACAACAAAACATTGAACCAAAAACCAACTGACTTCAGTTTCTTGACGTGCTGCTTATACATTTAAAGTACAAATCTAATCTAAGCCTGCCTTGAAATATGACTTATCAACAATATCAAGGTGCTCAGTTCACACGGTGAGAGTTTTGTGTATTGCCAGATCGTGGTGATGGAAAGGGACACTTTGTCATTTACATTTAGACACTGCTCACAGACTACAACTGTTTGAGTCCTGTGTGGTTTTGAATAGATAAAATGAGCAAACAAGCCATGAAGCACTCATTGCAGTGACCCGGGGTTACCGTGGTGTGAATTGTACACTTCCACATCAGTCACAAGAGATTCTGCACTTGTTAAAATCAGCGGCAAAGTGCTTCAAAAAGACTGCTTTAGGAAAAAATAGAGAACAGCGGCGCCGCTGCTGCTTCGGGTTGGTTTTGGTCTGATTTTTTAAACGTTGTGGAAGGAGGAGATCGCGTTTACTGCAATGTTGCCTTTTGGTGTGGAACAAGAGGTTGAGCTCCAGAGCAGGCAGATCCTCTCCCGTCAGGGCCAGAAACAATCGTACATTTCAAAGGAACCTCCTGCAAGGCCAAGGAGCTTTTTGTTATGTAAACGACCCCAACTTGTTTGTTTTTGTTGCCGTTTTTAAATGCCAAGTTGTAGATATGTCTGTTGTGTTAAACACATCAAACAGGGAAGCAGAACGCCCGTCTCCTGCATCCCGAGTTCTGCTGGAGACACGGGGAGTTTGCTTGGGGTTGCATTTCAAACAGCAGCTCTTTGATGCTCTGAACCCGAGCGCTCATTAACACGGGGAGGTGGGAGCAGCACGGGGCGCTCCCTTGCAGGACATCAGCGGGGGCTGCCGAGCCCGGACAGCTTCTGCCTCAAAGGTCACTTGGAACTGCTCCCAAAACACCGAGCAGCCCAGAGACTGGCACTGCCACCGCTGGTGTTTCAGCCCTCCACTCCTCTGCGAGTCACTCCGTGTGAAGCCAAACTTGGAAGTTAAAAAAAGGAGCAAAGGACGTGCCGCCTTCTGCCGTAAATTTGGGGTTATCATATCCTGCAAATGAAGGGCTTTGAGGAGTTTTCAGAACTGATCAAAGAGCTGTGTAATAAACCCCTTCACCGTCCAGACTCCGTGGGCTCTAAGGGTGGAATTTTCAAAGAAATATGCAGAAGAACCTGTTGCCCCAGATAAGTTAATTAACAAAACCAGTAATGGCTGGAGTTCTGAATTTGATTATTCTTCAAACCTTCTCTTGCCACCGCATTGTGATTTGTTTCAAAAACCGTACATTGTCAACTTCAGTTTATCAGAAGTTGTCAGGCTGTGATACTCTGCTACTTGTGTGAGGTACTGTGCATGGAGCTAGGTAACCAGATTCCACTCAGATACTGATCCAGTTGCACAGGATAACCAGGGAAGCATGGACTCAAAACCCCGAACGCCTTTGTGTGCCTGTGCGGAGAGCAGGGGCTCAGAGCAGAGCAATGGAACCAAACTCCCGGGCACAGATTAGATTGATGTGCAGAAATCAGCAGTTGAGTTCGTGCATCTCTGGCCTTAGGACTTAAACAATGCCGACTCCCTCGAGGCATTTTCTCCTTCCTCCTCTCCTATGGCTCTGTTGTCAGTACCTTTAGCCTGTTTACTCCCTGTGCTCCATTTTCCTGTCTTTTCTGCAGGAGCTCACAGATTGCAGTTTCGCCTTACTCCGTGCAGACACACTCAGTCGGTGTTTGCTTTCCTGTGAAACTCGCTATCAAAGACAACCCTACAGCATTCAGGATCCAGAAGCCTCTTTCCCACAGTTCTCCTTGTTAGATATGCAAAGCAGGCCCTTGAAGAGCTATTACAGAGTGTGAAAAGAAACATAAAATTTGGTGCACTCGTGATGTTCCTGTCTCAGCGCCGAGACCGAGACAAAGCCAAAGCCTGCTCCCCTACACCAGCACAGCCTGTGCTGTCAGACAGCTCCCAAATGCTGAGCAGCAGCCTGCTCTGTACGGTCCCTGGGTGATGTGGGGAGCAGCAGCACTGCACTTGCAAACCTTGTTTGTGTCTTTCAGTGACGCTTTCGAGCATTTCAAGAGCTGCTCAGGGAAGCTAAGCGGAAAGTCAGCTGCAACACGGGCTCACTCTTCCTAAGGACATTGGCTGGATGATTCTTTGGTTGTGACAGGCCAAGACCCAACAAAATATCTCTGCTGGTCTGTCCCATGGCCCCTGGAATGCTCAGCCCTGAATGTCTTCATATAAAGATGTAAAAGAGACAGATGGAAAGAGCAAGCTGAGTTTAGAGCTCCTGCCTGGAGCCGACTTTAAGCTGTAGGAGAAGGTTTCTGTCTGCCCCTCCTCAGCCATGACCATGCTGGAAACAGCCACTCTGTGCAAAGGAACCTGACCATAAGGAAGGCATAAAGCTGAGATAGCCTGGGACAGAGGTGGGAATGCAAATCCCACCTCAGCAGAAGGGCTGTTCCACAAACTGGAACACGAATTGCACCTCTTGCCTGGAATTGCCACGCAGATACAATGGTCCTGCTGCAGCCTGCCCTTGGGGCTCGTGTTATCCTGCAACTCAGCTGCAAAACTGCTGACAGGGAAATTACTAAAAGCACCTCAAAAGATTTGCAAGAGTAAAACAATCTAGAGTGATACTTAATCTTCCAAATGGAACAATTCAGATTTATTTGGTGCAGTGTTCTGTCCATAAAATTACCTTTAGAGTTATCACCGTGTCTATACTCGATTAAATGGCAGTTTTTACCTGGTTTCAAACGGAATCCATTAATTTAGCATAAAAAGTGTATGCAGATATGTAGCTTGGTTTTTATTCTCTACTAATGGTCAATGAATAACTTACAAAAATGGTACTGACGTGTCTTATGTCAAACAAGAAAGGCTTATTGAAGAAACAAAAAGGCTGCATCAAGACTGTTGCCAAAGGATGAGATGTCTAAGGAAACTGTCATATCTCATTGTTAAAATCAGCATCCTGAAGAACAAAAAGGTTCTTTTATGTAATTTTAAAAAGAAAAAACTTGACATGATTAAAAACACCCCAGCACCTACAGTAATTAAAGGTGTAAAACCACAATAGAAATCTGCCCTTTAAAAATCCATTTACAAGACAAAATGTTGTCAATATCAAATAAAAATATTTTGACCAGTAAAATCTTAAAAGAAGAAAAATGGCATAAGTGAAAGAGTCTCAAAGGTGCAGATGTCGATGCCGTGACTCTGATGTTATCAGATGACTGTGGTGATCACAGGGCAGCTCTGAAATGTGCTCACAGGGCCACAAGGAGCCAAAGTCAGTCCCGTTTGCAGTGCAGCTGCCAGGGCAGCGCTGCTGTGGCTGGGAGCAGCTCAGGAGAGGAGGACCCAGGCTCAGGGCAGCTGGAATGTTCCTGTCACAGCAGCTGCCCAGAGCTGGGAAAAGCTCCCCGCCTTTGAGGCATACAAACCTCTCCTCGGGCTAAAAGCTTTGGATGAAAGGTGGGGGCTCTTTTCCCCGTTTTATCAGCTGATCAAATGTTCTTTGTCCCTTTCCTGTTTTTTATTTCACACAGACATTAGTCCCAGATGAAGGAAATATGAAATAACAAATATACAAGACAGAAGCAAACAATGCCTGCCTTCCACAAAAGAGCATTTTCAAGTTTAAGGCACCTGCTCAGAACTGACAGTCTCTCTTGACAGTCTCCTGTGTTCTTCAGCACCTTTGGCAGCCCAGAACTTTGAACCTCTGCTTCTTAGCGCAGTCTTTACCCAAAAAAGAGAGATAAAACACGAGTTTTGAAATCTCTTTTGGCTTCTGCGGAACACAAAGAGCTGAAAGCAGCGGCAGGTCCGGGCCAGAGCACAGAGAGCTGTGTGTGGGCAGATTAGAGAGCCCAGGGACGGCATCACTCGAGAGGAGGGGACGGGGAGCGGGCACACGCAGATGATGAAAGCCCGATCAGCCCGGGAGGAGAGGGGAAGGGGAGCGGAGGTGCTGATCACGAGGGGAGGAGGGAACCGGGGCACGGCCGGGCTCCGCTCCCGCTCGCTGCTCCTCGTTAGCTCCGGGGATGCTGCAGGTCGGAGCCCCTCGGGAGAGGCAGAGGCAGCAGCAGGATGGGAACTGGCTGGAGAATCCCTGGGGACCTGCCTCGCCAGCAGGAAATGCAGATTAAGTCATACTGAGCATTCTGCAATAGATATGTGTTCTCAAAAAGCCAAAATATACTTAAAAAAAAAAAAAGACAAAAATATTCTTCATTCCAATATTATCAACATCCAGGATTTCTGAATTTCATTTTGAAATGACAGATGCTTTTGCAACATACCAGGCTTTGTCCATTCTAACATAGCAGCACGTTTTGAAAATATAATTGAAATAGTTTTGCTCACTGATACTTTTTCCCGTATCATGAATTTATGTCATATCAGGATTTTCAAAAGATGCTCTGATGTGGGAAAAAAAAATCAAAATAAAGACTTTCCCTGTAGCTCATGGTTTCCCTGAGATAGGAAGTTTGATTCAAAGCATACACTGAATTTAGCTGGACACCCATGGACTCCAGTGGAGCAGATCTATGAGGAGATCTTGAAGAATGGAAGGAAAAAACTAGTGACAACAAACTGAAGGAATTCCTCCTTAAACAATGCCCTACAAACATACCCAGGGATCACTCCGTCCTGCCTTTGATGGCCAACTCCCCAAAGCTTTAACTTTGCTACCACAGGAAAAGCAGAGCTGGGCCCCCAAAGCAGCTGAGGGGACCCAGATCTGTTCTCAGGTCAGGAATTGCCTGATCCCACCCTGCTGCCTGCTGGGGAATTCACATCTGCACCGGCAGGGCCCTACCAACCCTGCTTCACAACAGGAAATGATCACGGGCACTCAGCTCTGGGAGAAGGCAAAGCCTTGCTGTGCTGTTTTCTGGAAACATCCCTTCCACTTCCCAAGCAAGCCCAAGGCTGTTTGGAGCAGTATTTACTGAGCTAAAATGGGCTCTCCCAAAGCAGGACCTGCTTGTTTCACTGAGCTGATCCTGTGTCTCTGCTGGATAAACCTGTGAAGATACAGCAGGCTAGAGCTGAACAGATCCGAGGGCAACATGGACTGTTTGGACCAAAAAAAAATGGAAACCAGGTCGATATGAGCACTCAGGCTGATTGTAACCTGTGGCTCCCTGGCAATAAAGCTTTTGTAAAGGGGCTGCTGATACCTCCTGAACCGTTCCAGCACAAACACAGCCTCTGAAACACAGTTCAGAGCCAGCTCCATCAAGGAGTGTTTTGTAAATGAATAATGACTTTGCTTAAAGCTAATCAACATCAAGTGTGTTAAAAAAGATGAAATAGTGCTGGAAGGCAGTGGGAGGTAGAGGAGCCTCAAAGTGCAAACAGGTGCTGATCTCCCTTCAGGGGGGATTGAGTGGCACAGACCTTACAGGGCTGTCACTTCTGATCAAAGCCAGCTCCAAGACCACATAATCACCATCACCCACCTTTTAAAGGATGCCCTGATTTATCATCTGTCACTGTTAATAACTTGGCTACTCTGTCTGAAATACTTAAAAACATTACAGGAGGATAACATTTCACAATTTTTTTTTAAGAAATGTGTAAATGGTTTGAACTAGAAGGCACTGGAGCTCGTCCTTTGAGGCCATCTGTTGCTGGAGACCACCTGCCATCAAAAGCCCACCTGAGCAGGAACATCCCATGGTTCCAGAGCCATCCCTTGCAGGCAGGGCTGCTCAGGCTGGGGGCAGCAGGGTGTGTGTCAGGCTGTCCTGGGCTGCTCAGGGCTCTCTGCAGCCACAGGATGACAGCCAGAAGTGAACGATGGCTGCACAATCACAGGCACATGAAATGCTGCTCGGGCAGAAGCTGAGAGGGATCTGAGCATTCCTGGCCTGAGCCCCTCACATCCTCCCAGCCCTGTGCCTGCCCTGCAGAGTCCCAGTGTGTCCCTAGACCCTGCAACTGCTCAGCTGCATTGTTTTCTGTTTATGAGAAGCAGCAGCTTTCACGCTGAGAAACAAGACTTTTACCATGGCAATCAGAATTGTGTGGGGTTTTGTCCTGGCTCCCATTTTCCCCTGCAGATCTCATACTCTTACCTCATTAACCTCTCCTCAGTAAATCACACTGTTCTGCCAAGCTACCTTTGCCAGATAAAGGAACTTCCTGCCTTTCTTCTACCTGTTCACAAGCCTGTGCCAAACATCTGGCTCTTGATTTAGTGTGTGTACACACGGACAGAATGCATTTCTTCTAGAATTTTTATCTGATAAATGCCACTGGACACTTCTTCCTCAGCAAGTCTCCTATGGAGTGACTGGGTTGTTAAAATAACCACATACAGACACTTCTAAAAGTCTGAGATCAGCAAATACCTACTGGGCCTTGGCAGTAAAGAAAAATTGTGTAAGATTCAAGAAATAAAAATACAAACATGATTTCACTAATATTTAAAATTACTGTGAAAAATGAAAAAGTTTAATATTTTTGAGATGTTGCCTTAATGACTTTTAGTATTATTATCATTAACTAATATGCAGCCTTCTAAGACAAGAATACAAATCTGTGTTCATTATTAATAACTATATTAATAGTTTTGAAAACAGGTATATAATTTTCTTTTAACAGTAATGAGCTTCCAATTCCTTAAGCAGCAACTTCAGTATTAAACTGTTAAGACTGTTAGGAGTTATGGGCCAGCAAGAAGTACACTTTCTGAATTAATTCATTCTTAAGGTGTCCTCAATGCCAATCGTTACATTCTGCTGCATTTACAGTTCCTAGTCCTGATGTAAGGAATTCGCATCATTATGTACTTGAGGAATCTCATTTGCTTACCAGTAACCCCCCCAAATATTTCCTGAATAACTGCAAGCATGAAATAAAATCTGAATGCTTGGTTTAGTATTGTAAGAATCTGTTTGTGAGACAATGCCTCCAGCCAAGCATTACTTGTCATTTTCCCAGAAAAAGGTGCAGTTCTGCTCTGGTGGCAATGAGGGCCCTAAGCTGACAACTGAATAAACTCAGAATGGCAGCAGGAACTCAGGCACTGCTGAACATCCATCTTCACTTTTTTCTCTCCCAGAATCCTGATAGCAGGCTGTAAGAATTCGTCATCGACAATGAAAGCAAATGATTTTCTACAGCCCACAGAACCAGGGAGCTGTTGATGGCAGGGACTGGTGCAGGCTGGTGCGAAGCCTGGCACCACTCCCTGGGCAGAGCTGTCCTGCTGGAGCCAGCACTGACCCTCCTGCCAGATATGAACTCCTCGGGAGGCACACACGCTCCTGGGGAGGTGCCACACACAAACAAACACACCTGGAGGCCTCCTGCCCCCAGCAATCTGCCATGCACAGCTGGTTTAAAACTCGGCATTTCTCAGGATCTCATGCCATTGCTCTAGCCAGAGCATGTACAGATGCACGGGCACGAATTCAGTAGTTTCAGAAGTGGATTTGTTTAGGGCAGTGTCCTACTTTGGCTGCAGCACAATGTCCTCTGACAGGATTAGCTTCCAGGGCATCTCAAAGCCCTGTGTCAAACAGTGGCACTCTGGCACAAAAGAGCAAAAAGGTATTTTCTCTTCCTCAAAAGAAAAATCTCATATCAAAAGCTGCTTCATCTATGTGCACTTTAGACATGAAGATTATTGATAATACCTGCAAGATCATTCCTGGCACTCAAGTTCCTCATCACTCCTGTGAACACTTAAATTCCTGCCTTTTTGTACTCTTTTAATCTGTCACACTGCACAGATGAGTTGAAAAAGCAGACCACTACTAAAGAACCTTTTGTTGGAAGATTCCCAGGCACAACATGACTGTCCCAAGGATCCCCCCTCTCCCCGAGCCCATCCAGAGCTGTTTGTTCCGTGATGAGATCCCTGACAAAGCTGTCCTGGAGCAGCCTGGGTGAGAAAGGGAGGTGCTGTCCCTGCCTCACCAGCTGATCACCCGGCCTGGCCATCAGCCGGGAAACCGCAGGGAAAATTCGGCTTGGCACAAACCCGTGCTCCGCTAAGAACTTCTTGAAAATGAATTTACAACGTGGGCTTCCATCAGGTAACTGCCCCGGAGTGGCGTTCGGATCCTGCGTTTGTACTTCCCGCTCTCCCCTAAGTCTGTCCACAAACGCTGACACTTTCAGTGGTGTTAGAAAGGGGAAACTCCCCTGGAGGGTAGAGACTGAATTGTGTTCCAGCTGTGTGAAGAGGGGCAGCGATCTTTAACATGCTGAACACCGCCTATGCAAATTTCGCAGGGGTGTTAACCGAGGATCATTGTTGTAATCTCAGTGCTTTGTAAACACGGGCCTGCTCGACATCGCTGCAGCTTTTTGCATCACTAAGGCCCATTCAGTTTTCTCAGTTGCAGAGGCTCACAGAAATAGGCACCTTCAAAATCCATTTATTTCATTTCACCTTGCAATTTCTTCCGAGTAAACCACCGTTCTCTCTATTTATGCTTGCAGGCAAATATAACAACAACTATTATATTCAAAGTGTGCTTTTATCGAAAGATCCAGGAAACGAGTTTATTAACTGCAAAGCACATCAGAGAAAGTTTAGAACACACAAAATTATCAAACTAAAGAACATATTTTATTTTTAATAAAATAGCGGAGCATGAAAAATAATTGTATATTACAAATATATACAGCCCAGAACTGTGCACCCCCAGCACAGTAAAGAGTATCACTCTATACAAAGCTTCCCTTTGCAGAATCTAGTGCTTCTTGATCTATTCATAGTGAGAATTTGTTTAACAATAGAAAGAGTCAATAAGCCCTTTGGGTCTCTTTGAATTGATCCCCCCCTTTTTTTTTGCACAAATCAGTCCAAACGTGTATAACATTGGCTTGATTTCCATTAAAAAGCCACAAAATGTAACACTAAAGGGTTTCTGAGGACTAGACCTCTTAGTTCTTTTGTTAAGAGATTTCTTTTGTTGTCTTTATGTACAGCAAAATACTTGTTTCTCTTTTCATGTCATGGTAAGAAAAAAAAATGTATTGCACATCATTCTTATTCACAAAGTTTGTGTCTGGTGCAGGAAGTTTCTCTTTTGGTGAAAGAATATTGGTGAGCATTATAGATTGAGCCTATTTTTAGGCACTCCAAGCCCAGGGGGCTGAGAGGAGTTGTGAAGGGTTTTTAAGTTAGCACGGAGGTTGTTTTCCCAGAGAGCATCCTGGCTCAGGACAGGCTCCTCGGGACCCCCGTGTCCCTGCAGAGACAACGCTCACTTGGGCACTTCTAAAATCAAACCACTGCTCCACAAAACGTGACTACACCTTGTTACTCAGAGAGCTGAAAAAACCCAGCCCAGCTACATGAAAAGTTAAATAAGTGTTTGTCGTTGTGTTTGGTTTTGTTCTCATGTCGGTTTTGTTTAATCTGAGGGATGGGTGTCATTCTTAACTACAAATTAGTAACAGAACAGACTGTTTTAATTCACAATATTTCTTTCACTGAAAACCTTTCCATGAGCACGTTTACCTTCTGTTTTTCACCAGGTCCTGAATTCAGCATGATACATTTTTGTGCCTTGAGATATTAAACTGTCCTGACAAAAAAAAAAAAAAAAAAAAAAAAAAAAGAAAAAAGAAAAAAAAAGAAAAAGAAAAAAGCACCATTCATTTTTTAATCTCTGACTGCTACTGTGGACATTTGTGAGTCTGTGAGGTGAGGTACAGTCTTTTCTAAAGCCTGGTCACACACAAGTGGGCGGTTGTAATGCCGATTCATATTTTGCAAGGTGAGTTTTCTGTGGATGTTGAGGTTTTTTGTAGATTCCACTACTCGTAATAACACTTGCGGGTTTTCTCCTGCTTCTCTTCTTTAATCTCCGACTACAAACATTTTGCCAGGATTGAAGAGTCTTGGAAGTCCAGATCCACATGCCACTGGTAATGCCCACGACTAACAACATAAAAATTTTGACCATAAAAATTTCTACTGCTGGTATAGAGTTATTCATCATGCAGTCCAAATTTTTAGTCTGATTGTTCATCTTGCATTTCTGTTGAGTTGCCACGATTTTCCAATAATCCATGTTCAGTCTCTCATAAAAATAGCAAGCTATCACACAAGTTGCAGGCACTGTATACAAGACTGAGAAGACACCAATCCTGACCATAAGTTTCTCCAACTTGTCGGTGTTTTCTCCACCCGTTTTCATCACCCTCCTGATGTGAAAAAGGGCCACGAACCCAGAAAGAATAAAAGAAGTGCCAATGATTAGATAACAGGCCAAAGGGATGAGCACGAACCCGGTCAAGGCGTTCACATCCATGCTGCCCACGTAGCACAGCCCCGTCAGCTCGTCCCCAGCCACCCTCCTCATCACCAGGATCATGATGGTCTTCACGGCCGGGATGGCCCACGCTGCCAGGTGGAAGTAGCTGCTGTTGGCCTCGATGGCCTCGTGCCCCCACTTCTTCCCAGCCGCCAGGAACCAGGTCAAAGTCAGGATCACCCACCACAGGGAGCTGGCCATGCCAAAGTAATAGAGCACCAGGAAGACAATGGTGCAGCCGGTGCTCTCCAGCCCCTCCTGGATGACATAGAGCTGGCCGCTGTCCCTGTCGCAGGCGATGCTTTCGGCACCCGAGAAGAGGCGGATGATGTACCCCACCGAGTAGACGCAGTAGCACATGGAGAGGAAGATGATGGGCCTCTCGGGGTACTTGAAGCGCTGAGGGTCGATGAGAAAAGTGAGCACGGTGAAAGCGCTGGAGAAGAAGCACAGGATGGACCAGATGGCAATCCAAACGACAGCGAACTGTTTGTCATCCCTGCTCCAGTAAACATCCACCCCCGGCGTGCAGAGCGGCGCGCAGGAAGCGCTCTTTTCCACATGGTGGAACTTGCCGGGGTTTTCGCAGGACGTTCTGCTCAGGCTGTCCTTGTGCTGCTGCAGATCGTGGCCGCTGCTGGGCCGCTGGGGACGGAACATGGGCGGCAGCATGCTGGAGCCCCGGGGGGGCTCGTCCGACCCGTTGTTGGGGGCTTCCATGCACAGGTAGTTGGGGTCGTTCTTGTTGGGCAGCTTGCTGCAGTCCAAGGAGTCCGGCCACTTGAAATTGAACTGCTCCATAATCGGGGAGCACTTCAGCCTCGCCTGCTCGCACATCACCCTGCAGGCTGGGATCGGGGTAGAAACCTGCTCCGTGCACATCGGGGCGTAGAGGGAGCACAGGAAAAATTTCAGATGGCTGTGGCACCCGTACTCCACCAAGGGGGCAAACTCGTGCAGCTGAATGGCAGCTTCCCTTTGGTTTTCGTGCCCCATCAGGTTCGGCATCCTGGTCATGTTGTAGCCGATGTCCTTGCACATGGGGATCTCTATGGGCTGGCACCTCCCGTCGCCGGGCCGGTCGATGTCCATGGAGCTGATGGCCGCGCAGCAGCCGCTGAGCCAGCAGAGCAGCAGCGCGGTGCTGCCGGCCGCCGGCCCCATCGCGGCCGCTGCCGTGCGGCCGGGGCGCGGCCCGGGGGCCGCGGGGCTCAGAGCAGCGGCCGGCCCGGCCCCGCCCTCCGCAGCGGCGGCCCCGGGCGCGGCGGGGCCGCGGGGCCGGCGGAGCGGGGCAGCATCGCCCGGGCCGCCGCGGCCCCGCGGGGAGCGCCCGGGCGGCGGCCGGCGGAAGGGAAAGCGGCCCCGCTCCACGGACGCGCCGAACTTACTGCGGGCAGCCCGGCAACTTTCTGCTCCCCGGGCTTCCACTTTGGCGATCCGCCTGCCCGCCTCCCTCTCCTCCGCTTCCTCCCGCGCCCCGCCGCCGCCGCCCGGCCGAGCCGGGCCGGCGATGTCCGGAGGGTTCGGGGTGGGCACGGCCGGGCGGTCACCGCGTCCCCTCGCACATGTCCCGGGCGGCTCTCGGAGCGGCGGCCGTCTCCGGGGAGTCTCCTCTCCTCCAGCGGGTCGCGGCTCCTTCACTTTCTCGCCGAGAGGTGGGGATTGGTTTATCCGAGCGCGGAATAAAGGAGGAGGAGGAGGAGGGGGAGGAAATCTCTAAGCCATTGAAGAGGGGGGCCTGAAAGATCCCCCCCTCCTCGCCGCCCTCTGGTCCGGGTTTGCAATAGGTCGGCTCGGCCGCGCCGTGCCGAGCAGCGCTGCGCTGTGTGCTGTCTGTGCCGGCTCCGCTCCCCCCGCCGCGCCGGCTCCCGCGGCAGCTGGGGCTCTGGGGGCGGCTGGAGCCCAGGATAAAATAAAGTAAAAAAAAAAAAAAATCTAAACCCAAGAAGAAGAAAAAAAACCTGTGCAGGATCCGCCTCGCATACGACATCCACTTTGCATGAGAAAGGTGAAGCTGACACGGTGATTACTTTCCAATCACTCGGAACGCCTTGAAACCTCCTTAAGGACCCCTACAGGTTCTCCTTGATCGGCACAGATTAGAAAATGCCCCATTTGTTTCTCTCTCCTTCTCTCTCGCCTTCCTTTCTGCTTTCCCTCCCGTTGCCCTCTCTCAAAGTTTAACAAGACCTTTTCTGTAGAAGGCGTCAGCCTGCCCTCCCTCGCTCAGGTAGGAAGCCAGGGAGAGCGAAGCCTTCAGACTTCGTGTCTCCTAATAAGAGGGTTGAAGGTGGTGCCTCCTTGACTGCCTTGATCGGAGGGGGGCGAAGCTCTAGCAGGGAGGATGTGGGGAGGAGGATGCATTTTATGGCGAGTGCTATAAACTCTTCACTGCCAGGGCCATAAAATATGGTTGCTTTCAGCCTGGAGTCTCTGCTCTTTTCAAATGTCGTGCTTTGTCTCGAATTCCTAAATGAACAGGACAGGCAGATTGCTGGAAAAGTACCTGATTATGGTTTTAATCACAGCATGGCATCACTCGAAAAGTAGCTTGGATTTTTGCCTTTTTTTTCCCCCTTCCTTAAATAAGAAATGCTAAGAGGACGAGAGACGTACCCTTGGGGAAGTTACTTCATCCACTATAGAAGAGATACTTACAGATTTTTGGAGACAGGAATCGTTCTAAAGTGAGTTGTGTTTACTTTTAAAGTTAAGCTTTGAGATTTATTTTGCTTATTGGTCTCTGAGAGCTAGAGAAGGAGGAAGTTAAATCCCCAGCCAAAGTACAGCTCGCAGTTTTACAGACAGAAAAGGAGCACAGTGAGCAGAAGTCAAAGATTAGCTCTGCTCAGCTCCCCCTTCCCCGCCCCCCTCTGAGCTCAGTTTTAGCGAACATATTAATGAAGAAGGAAAATCTCTCTTTCATTTCATTCATGCTCACCCACACAAACCGGGCTCCTCTCCATTAGTGCCTGTTTCTTATCGAAAGGAACACGGATTCTCCTGGAAACTCCCAAATCCCGCAGGGTCAGAGTTAATACCCCACCAGCTCCAGAAAGGAAACTGTTGGCTTCCTCAGCTGTGATAAGGGTGAAATGGATCCAGGCAAGGACAACAAACCGGGCCTGATGTTTGTCTCTGAAAGCCCTGAAGATGTGGCCAGCTCTTGCCAAGGAGTAAAAGCCATCCTAAAAACGTGGCCTGAAAAGCGAGGTTGTTTTTGTGGCTCCTCAGTGCACGGAGGAGATTGTATTTAGAAAGTCCTGGACTTCCTCTTTATAAAGGACCGGCCTTTGCTTGGACACTTTCAGATTCCTCAGGGAATGCTTCAAAAGCAGGCAGTGCTACGAGCAGAAAAAGAGCTTTATTTATTTTAGTGTGTCTGTGTGTGAGAGAGAAAGGGTGTGCTGGGGCATTTCCATTCTTCATTAATCTAAGCCTGTTTTCTTAGTATTTGTATTCATCCTGATTCCTCTTCTAGAGAGCTCAGCTGGGGGTAGCAGGGAAGTGTGGGGAAAGCTTTTTCAAGGGACAAGTAAATTCTACTTTAAAAAGTGGAATTTAAATAATAATAAAAAAGTAGAATTTAAATAATGCATAACAGGCACATATTCAATGTTTGTTTTATCCAGCTGGATTGTTTGGGAGCTTGTTTTTCTTTCTTTTTTTTCCAACGAGTATTTTTGTGAAGCAGATTCTATCACCATTGACATGAAAGTAATCTACAAAAAATACATGATATAAAACACGGCCTTTTTCTTCTGTAACACTGATAGCAACCTTTTTCTCCTAAGAGGCAGAAAAGAAACACAAATGAAAGTGAGAAAAAGGGGGGGGAGAACGGGAACCTCCAACCTTTGTAGTTGTGTCTCTCTTAATTGATCTTTCATGTGCCAATTTAAATCAGCCTTGTTTTTCTTGCCATTATTTTAGCCAGTGCATCCTGCTTTAGATCATTTATTTTACTTTCTATATTTTTAAAGAGCTATCTACAAGTATCACCCATTGAATGAGCCTGAGTCAGTGAGAGTAACAAACAGAACATTATTATAGAAAAATGAGAGCGCTGAGAAATCAGCAACTGGAAGATACCTCTGTAACTAATAAATGAAAAGAACCTTTTGAAGGCTCCAGCTGAAAAGATATTTTATTTTATTTTTTTTCTCCTGTGTGTGGGATTTGAGATGTGTGATTCTATGGAGCAGCCAGGCACCCCTGCTGCTAGGCCCTGGCTAGGAGTTGGCCCCCCTCTGGCAAATGTTATGGAGAATTGGAGGAATTTTATGGCTGTCTTTTCCCTCAGCTCTTTTTTCTTTTGTCTTCTTTGAAGAATGACTTTAGACATTTTATTTACATATTTAACCATGGATGAAAGAGGAAAAAGAAAGCATTTGGGCCGTTGTGGGAATAGTGATATGTTTAAATTAATGGAAATCTTATTAGGCTTCTAAAATTTTAAGCAAAAGATTTTTAATGAAACTTTATAATTAAACATGATTTCAAATAATGTGCCAACTCACAGGAAGGATGCATTTCTCCCTCTAGCTAGCCATTTCCCCACCTCCCAAAAATGTGCAGAGGAATAATCTTTGTCTTAAAGTCCAGCTCTTCTTCTGTCCCGTAAGGAAAAGATTTAAAAACTTGAATATTTAAGAAGGCATGCCATAATTCAAACCATAACTAAATATTTCGTAGGTAAAGCAAACCATAAAGGGGCCAGGAAAGAAAACCAGCAGCCCTCATCCCTGCAATGGCAAAGTTTCATGCTGCATAATCTGTTACAGTGGCAGAGGAATAAAACACTTTGATATGGCTGATGGTGAAAATCAAAGTTGCATCCATTCCAGCCGTGTTAGAGTCACTGGAAATTACAGAGCCAGGCAAGGTTCTCTGAAATGGGATTAAAGAAGACCCAAATAATCCATTTGAGAGAAAATGTTCTGACGCTTCAGCACTAAAGAGAAACGGAATGAGCAGCTCGGGGAGTTGAAGAGTTAATTAGAACATTAAAGATTTTTAGTAAAATAGTCTAAATTACTTACGAGGAACAATGGTGTGTCGTGACAGAACGTGAACTGATATTGACAGTCCTGTATTTAACAAGTCTGTAGCTATAACTGATTTTCAGGTTTAATATTTCTGGCCAGCCATTTATTACACACAAAAAAAATAGAGGTCAGTTTAATGTTAATCCCATCCAACAATCCTATTCTCATCTATATTTTTACACATTCATTCCCTTTTTAACTCACACATTTTATTCCAGTAATGAATTCTATTTATATACTAAAAATATAGAGAGTAAAATATATATATTAAAAAAAATGTTAGCCATGCAGATCACAACTGTGAAAGGATCACAAAAAGAAAGCTGATAGCTATTCTAGCAATGTTATAAGCCTGTATTTCTTACTGAATTTCCACTAGATATTAATAAAATTAAATGGCCTGCAGAGAAATGTTTATTTTCTAAACCAAATTGGTTTATTTTTTCCTTGCTACAGAATCTTTGCAGCAGTTTTCCTCCAGAATTTAAGTAAACATGTCTGCCTAATAGAACAGGCACACAGAAATATTCCCATGCAAGTGCGAATCTGCACAATGCACAAAAGTTTTAATTGCCTTAGAAAGCCACCACCACCAAGAGTTAAAAGAATTAAAAACAAAAACAAATCATAAATGGATGAGTGGGCTGTATAGTATTGCCCTAATACAATTTAGCTGGCTATTTTAAGGGCACTTCCCTTGAAATGTGGTTTGAAATATTACCAAAGGTTCGACGGGGTGCATTAGTGTGAATTGCAAATCAGAACATTTCTTTAATCCCCTTTTCATGGCCTGGCTTCGGATCAGTGGCATCTAAGGGACTCCCCACTGCTTCTGGCTCAGGAGGAACCATTCACTGGGGCAGCTTCCCTCCTCTATTCCCACAGTCCAGAAAACAACACCACAGACAGACACCCTCCAACTAAATTAGATTAAACTCCTTCTCTTCCACAGCACATTAGCCTTTTCACTGCCCAAGACTCATTATTCAGCTACTCCTAATTTAAAGATACAGTATTTTTCTGCTCTTAGGAACAAAAACAACGAACAAAACTAAAGCCAAAGCAGAAAAAAAAAAAAAAAAGAAAATGCCTGGTCAGAAATAAACCTGATAATGCTACAATTACATAAAGGCAGGAGAATATCTTTTTCACTTTAATATTACAGGAATATTATAATTTTAAAGCACAGGTCGCAGCAGAAAGTTCTACAGACACTAAAAACAAGAACAGGCTCAGTAGAAAAAGAAAATGCACACAGATTCCCTTTTCTTATAAACACCATTTGATAACCTCCATTCACCAGCCTTTCTTCATGCATTGTTTGCATATCTTGCAGCCAAATCTGGGCTTGTAAAGGCATAAACAGTGAAAACTGCAGATGATAGCAAGGATTAATTAGTTCTCTTGTTGTCATTTCCTCCCTTATTTCCATCCACAACTTCCCCACTCCTCCTTTTCAAGGTAAAACCAGCCTTTTACACCCTCTGCCATTCGGGTCTGGGTCTGCACCTGCTCACAAATCCAAACCCAAGCAGCCCACAATGTGCAGGAGCAGCACCCCTGGGCCAGCTGCCTCTGGGATCTCAGGGCTCTGCACAGCCTTTGCTGCACTCACTGCCACTCCTGGCACGACTGTGCACAACCCACAATACCTGTGAACACCTGGAGCTGCAAGGGACAGCAGTGATGCTCTCTGACCTTTAACATTCTCTGATTTAGGAAGAGATGAACTCTCTGCTACAGGAGAGTCTCTCCTGCTCAGGGTTGTGAGTGCCTGGGTGGCCGAGGAGGCCGAGGGCACCGTGGTTTGTACCAGCACCAGGCAGTCTGTCCCTCTGTCCCTCAAACCTGCACTCAGGTTTGGGCTCCTCAGGACAGGAAAGACTCTGAGGGGCTGCAGCCTGTCCAGAGAAGGGTCTGGAGCACAAACCTGGTGAGGAGCTCCTGTTGTGTTTCATCAGCTGTCCAGCAGCATCACTTGGGATGCAGTAGATGTGTCAGTTCCCTTTATCCTTGCACACCCTTTCATTGCCTTGCTGGTATTTCTGTGGTCTGGCTTCTCACTCACTCTGACTGTATTGCTGTCTTGAGGTAATTTTGATTTGCATGGATTAAAATAGTATCAGTTTTAACCTTTAAGAATCCTTGACACAGTTCAGATCTCAACCAAAATTCAGTAGCCCAAAGACTCCCATGCGTATATGATACTCCCCACAGGAATATCTTGTTCCCCCATTATTTACTGTGAAATATTGAGGAAGAACCAATCCCAGCACAGCTTTATGTTCTACCCTCCTGCTAGAGGGCACTGGCAGAGACAGGATACCCTGCTGCATGGCTTCTGCCTGACCTGCTGATCCCTTTTACATTCTCAGGTAGCAGGAATGTATGATGTGGGTGTAACCATTGCTGTAAGTCACCCTTGCACATTCTCCATCTGGCATTTGAATTTAAGAGTGTGATGGCAATCACACGTTCTCTGAAGGAAGCATGAAAAGTGAGAAATTGGAATGCCATTGTTTGGAATGCAATTTATTATTTCCAGATCACAAAAGAGATGCTCTGTGTACATTGCATGCGAGAGGCACAGGAGGGACGGAGCCAGCAGCAAAGGCAGGCATGACACATTTCTCAAAATCAGCACAAAGGTCACAAGGAAAAGTGGCTGATGTGTTTCTAGTCCAGTCTTTCCTTCTCTGATGACACTAAAACTGAATGGTAGCTGGTGGCAGAACCTCTAATGTCAGTGTCAGGCTGCAGGACAAGGGAGACGGATCAGGATGAGTTTGGGCCAGAGCTGGCTGTTGAGCCCCACATTCACTCACAGCCTGAAGCACAACCCATCCCAGTGTCACCAAATCCAGTCTTTTTTTTTATCCTCATCATACAGAACATGGCAGGCTTACCTCCCAGGCCAGAGCAGGAGTTTGATAGAATCGTTCAAGCATTTGACAGATAATCCAATGGCTCCACCCACCCAAAACTGCCAGCGTGGGACAGAGAAAGGCACAGAAACTTTCTGGACAGTGGAGATACACCAGTAGGAAATACGGGGAGGAAGTGTTACATCTAAGACACTCTTAGATGTTCAGAGGACTTTTTTTCCTATTTAAATTATTATTATATGGAAGTGATTAATACACAGTGGGAGGAAGACTTGCTCAGTCTGAAATACTTGTATCAGATAGGGAATGCACAGAACAGCATGGTAAAGGATAACGAGATATTTGTGCTGGAAAATGTCCTGTGTCCTCCAGCCCCTTGTGCCAACTTTGTGTTTTCCCTGTCTTAAATGAAGAATATTCTGCTTGCTGAGGTGAAGGGGAAGTGCTCGGACACAGCAGCGTTGGAATGCCCCATTACTCCTTGGAGAGAGTGATCAGAAACTCAGACATTTGGGAAGGTTCTGCCAGAGCTTTCTAGATTCACTGCCAGTTGCGTACAGATACATTTGAGTTTGGCAATCTCCTGTCCAAGAGCACAGGAACACTGAGTACATGCTGCACACAATTAGGCAACCATGTATACAGAATCAATTCAAAGCAGCTGTTGGAGACCAGAAAATTTTAGGGGAGCTATAGGTTGAATTCCTCCATCTATACATCTTTTTTTCTTTTTTTTTTTGAAAGTGGGCATGCAAAGGAGGAGGGAATGAAAAAATTGATACTGCTCTGTGCTCCAGATGAAAGAACAAACATAATTTTATTTTCTTTA